>CM026404.1:70325462-70661577 GCA_014843695.1 Archivesica marissinica
AATTGGGAATGGGTTATGGGATTTCAATTGGGAATGGGTTATGGGATTCCAATTGGGAATGGGTTATGGGATTTCAATTGGGAATGGGTTATGGGATTCCAATTGGGAATGGGTTATGGTGTTGAGAGGTGATTACAATTGGGAATGGAGTATGGCTGTTCAATTGGGAATGGGTTATGGTTATTCAATTGGGAATGGGTTATGGCTATTCAATTGGGAATGGGTTATGGCTGTTCAATTGGGAATGGGTTATGGCTATTCAATTGGGAATGGGTTAAGGCTGTTCAATTGGGAATGGGTTATGCCTGTTCAATTGGGAATGGGTTATGGCTGTTCAATTGGGAATGGGTTATGGCTGTTCAATTGGGAATGGGTAATGGCTGTTCAATTGGGAATGGGTTATGCCTGTTCAATTGGGAATGGGTTATGGCTGTTCAATTGGGAATGGGTTATGGCTGTTCAATTGGGAATGGGTTATGGCTGTGTGCATACCTTGTTTTAACTGCTTGTATTTATTGTTTCCAGAGAACCGAGTTAGGAATCATCATCATGGCGATAGATAATATTGCAGAGATTTGCCACAAACGCCTCGACATTCCTGTGCAGGAAATGTCCTTAGATACGAAACTACATAGAATCAGGGTAAGTACATGACTGTATGCATTGTTATACCCCCATCCTGTCCCCACCCCCTCCCACTCAAATAATCTTATTCTAAATTTTGTAACCATGATGCAATGTTATGTCATTTTCAAATACACTCACAGGATTGCCATTTTTTACCTCAAAATGAAATAATCAGGTGCAAAAGGTCCAGAATTCGAGCCATGCTGGAGCTGTTATGATTGTGCCCTTAGGCAAGGCATTAAATTCCACATTGCATCTTCTTTCCCCATCGCATCCGCTCTCTAACTGGAGTACAAAAGTGTTCTCAGATCTCGAACACATACTTTGTTTTATATCAGATACTTTTGAAAGTAACTTTAAGCGTAAGTTTCTGGAGAAATAAAAATGATGTTTGTAGTTTCATTAGTTATGTTCAACTTTATTGCAATTCATTACCAAAGTACATAAATGTTTTATATTTCAGGATTACGTAAATGATCAGGCTGAAGTGGCTGTATTAGCATGCCCAACAGAAGATGGTCAGTCACCTAACGGGAGTCGACGCGGAAGTGTAGACAATTCTAAAAAATCTAAAGTTAAAAAGAAAGTGAAGCTTAATGGATAGCTGTAATTTTTAACATAATACCACAGGTGCTTGAAGTCTCAACAATACCTCCTCCTATTTCTCACTGTGACAACAGTTTTGTCATACCAACCCACCTACATTGAGACAAAGTTCACAAAATTAATTCTCGAACTGCCCACGGGAGATTTTTAAATTTATTTTAATTTTTTTTTAATTTTTAGATTTATTTTAATTATTGTTTAATTTTTTTAAAATTATTATATTGATGACACCTCATACTCCTGTGGGTAGATATAACATTAAATTTAGCATTTTACAAACTAAAACTAGCATGAATGTGCTTTAGAGTAAGAAACGTGATAAATGTTTGTCCTTTTTCAAAGAGCATCATTATATATTTGATATTTATAGTATTTTAACCACTATCTCTGTGGTATTTTTACTGTAAATTTTGTATTAAATATTAAGTACCGGGTACTCATTATTTTATTATTTATTATTCGTGTTTGCATCAGCTATTCACAGTAAAGATAATTTGTTGTATTAGACTGCTTACAGTGATTCTGTGCTACTAAGTGTGGATCATGATCTATCTGGCCTACAAAGTTTATATCGTGCAAAACGACCCAACAACCTTTATATGGGTGTAGGCTATAAATATTGTAAAATGTTTTATGCCGAATAAACTATTATGTTTTCGTATTCATGTCTTTTGCATTTAATCAGGAATATAGCCAATCAAACAGGTCCTGGTGTAATTCGAATTTAATTATTCACATTAATCCACTTTTCTACGACCTTTTCAAGTAATGTAAAATATCCCTTCAAATTTACAATTTCGAACATGGGACTCGCCTAGGATAGATGAAATGTATCTGGTCTACTTGCATCATGCTGGGATCCGTTAGTTTGAACGTGTCGAGGATCAGTATTGCTGAACATGAATGCATTCCACAAGTTAGGCATTGTTGTGTCATATGACACTTGAGACGTTACGCAATTACCCCATAACCCTTTCCCCCATAGAAGCACCTCTTGATGCTATTACCAATATGGCATACATTAACCCTTTCCCTCATAGAAGCACCTCTTGATGCCATTACCAATACGAGTTACACTGACAATGTAGTAGTCAAACCAATGTTCATAATAAAGGCCAGAATCTCATGTAGTCCCAGTAATATCTATGGAGGTGGGATAGATATGGCGACTACTTATCCACTGCATGATAGCTAAATGGCTGTCGCTTGTATGCAGATATAATAGTATATTAACCTAAATCTCATGTAGTCCCAGTAATATCTATGGAGGTGGGATAGATATGGCGACTACTTATCCACTGCATGATAGCTAAATGGCTGTCGCTTGTATGCAGATATAATAGTATATTAACCTAAATCTCATGTAGTTCCAGTAATATCTATGGAGGTGGGATATTAGCTATACTAGTTAAAATGTACCATCACTAGACACCTAGTGCTTTATTCTGAAAATGGCTAATTTTGTATTGATTTATTTACTAGGCTGACTGGAAGATATGTCTATAATTTCAAAGTTTCAACCCTAAACATGCATTATTTGATCTTTTCATGAAAAACCATGTAGACAAATAATTTGTACTCTTTTTTAAATGAAATTATAAAATTATTCTGCCATGTTTACCATTGATATAATTATGTGTATGTCCTAATTAGTTCATTAACTTGTATTCCCTACGGAGGAAAATATTGAAAAACGTAGTGTAAATAGTGTTGTTTTATGCTTTATGATGAAATATAGAAATAGAAATTTATCAATGAAACCTGTTATTCTTTCTGCTTTATGCTGATGTCTCCTAGCAACCCACTGCCGGTTGTAATATTGTCAATGAAACCTGTTATTCTTTCTGCTTTATGCTGATGGCTCCTAGCAACCCACTGCCGGTTGTAATATTGTCAATGGAACCTGTTATTCTTTCTGTTTTATGCCGATGGCTCCTAGCAACCCACTGCTGGTTGTAATATTGTCAATGAAACCTGTTATTCTTTCTGCTTTATGCCGATGGCTCCTAGCAACCCACTGCTGGTTGTAATATTGTCAATGAAACCTGTTATTCTTTATGCTGATGGCTCCTAGCAACCCACTGCTGGTTGTAATATTGTCAATGAAACCTGTTATTCTTTCTGCTTTATGCTGATGGCTCCTAGCAACCCACTGCTGGTTGTAATATTGTCAATGGAACCTGTTATTCTTTCTGTTTTATGCCGATGGCTCCTAGCAACCCACTGCTGGTTGTAATATTGTCAATGGAACCTGTTATTCTTTCTGTTTTATGCTGATGGCTCCTAGCAACCCACTGCTGGTTGTAATATTGTCAATGAAACCTGTTATTCTTTCTGCTTTATGCTGATGGCTCCTAGCAACCCACTGCTGGTTGTAATATTGTCAATGGAACCTGTTATTCTTTCTGTTTTATGCCGATGGCTCCTAGCAACCCACTGCTGGTTGTAATATTGTCAATGAAACCTGTTATTCTTTATGCTGATGGCTCCTAGCAACCCACTGCCGGTTGTAATATTGTCAATGGAACCTGTTATTCTCTCTGCTTTATGCCGATGGCTCCTAGCAACCCACTGCCGGTTGTAATATTGTCAATGGAACCATTTTCAGACTCAAGTTGTCAGTGACGTCATGTATGGCGTTGTCTAAATGTGACGTTGTAGCGCCATTTAGCGCATGTTTGTGTCGTTTTGTATCATAAAAAACATTTAAAAAATTTGAATATACAGTCAAACCTGTGTTAGTGGTCACCTCTATTAAGCAGCCAAACTGTATTAAGCAGCCAGTTTCCAGATTCCCAATATGTTATTATTAGGGATGGCAACGAATACCCGAATATTCGAATTATTATACATTTGACCTCTATTAAGCAGCCACCTGTGCTAAGCAGCCACTTTGTGAGATTCCCTTGGCTGGCTGCTTAAGACAGGTTTGACTTAGAAAGCTAGTGCCACACGTGATAATAATGCTTTCAATGTTCATTCGGTGAAATCTAATTTTATCATTCACTGAAACAAACAAATATCCTCTATATTTATTGTCTGATAATCAGAAATAACTGTTGTTGAGTATTGTTTTACCTTGAAAGATCAGTATAATTCTTGATTTTAACCCTTTCCCCCTTTGCGCCTCTAGATGCCAATGCCTATTGACATAGATCGACACATTAGCAGTCAAACAAGCAATAATAAAGATCGGAACAACATAGTGTATACAACACTTAATAATTCCTTGTAACCTCCATGAAGGTGGAGTAGGCAAGTTCACAGCTTATCCATTGCGTACGATTTGTAAATTACAGCCAAATGTATGAAATAAAACTACATCTCTATGAGGGAAAGGGTTAAGGATTGAATGTGTTTGGAACATATATAGTATAAGTGAAATAATTCTAAATCATCCAGTTTGTCCAACCTACCCAAGGAACCTCATTGCTTGTGTTCATATTACATCCAGTTTGTCCAACCTACCCGAGGAACCTCATTGCTTGTGTTCATATTACATCCAGTTTGTCCAACCTACCCGAGGAACCTCATTGTTGTGTTCATATTACATCCAGTTTGTTTAATTTATTTTAGCTTGATTGCGAAACAAGTTCTTACAACTTATATTAATCACTCTCGAGACCTCATTCCTGATGGTACCCATCGCCACGAGGGGGAGAGAAGAGTTTGCTTTGTTTAACAGTCAACAGTGAAACTCATATTATTGTCATTTTGTTTATGGCCTGTGGGGGAAAATAACAAAGGCTCATATTTTGACTTCAAAATGGCATAAAATCGAAAAATGAGAAAGGTCACTCCCCCTAACTTGCTGGTTATTACAATATAAGTTTACTTATGGCATGAACAAAAACTGAGGTTTGATGGGTATGCGAGACAGATGTTAAACCATATTCTGTATATCGATCCTAGGCATTACAGTAATCTGTTGAACCACATGCGTTTGAAGTATGTTGAACCACATGCGTTTGAAGTATGTTGAACCACATGCGTTTGAAGTATGTTGAACCACATGCGTTTGAAGTATGTAGAATCACATGCGTTTGAAGTATGTGGAACCACATGCGTTTGAAGTATGTGGAACCACATGCGTTTGAAGTATGTGGAACCACATGCGTTTGAAGTATGTGGAACCACATGCATTTGAAGTCTCTTGAAACATGCATTTTGAAGTCTATTGAACCACATGCATTTGAAGTCTATTGAACCACATGCATTTGAAGTCTATTGAAACACATGCATTTGAAGTTTCTTGAAACATGCATTTTGAAGTCTATTGAAACACATGCATTTGAAGTCTATTGAAACACATGCATTTGAAGTCTATTGAAACATGCATTTTGAAGTCTATTGAAACACATGCATTTGAAGTCTATTGAAACACATGCATTTGAAGTCTCTTGAAACACATGCATTTGAAGTTTCTTGAAACATGCATTTTGAAGTCTATTGAAACACATGCATTTGAAGTCTATTGAAACACATGCATTTGAAGTCTATTGAAACACATGCATTTGAAGTCTCTTGAAACACATGCATTTGAAGTTTCTTGAAACATGCATTTTGAAGTCTATTGAAACACATGCATTTGAAGTCTATTGAAACACATGCATTTGAAGTCTATTGAAACATGCATTTGAAGTCTATTGAAACACATGCATTTGAAGTCTATTGAAACACATGCATTTGAAGTCTCTTGAAACACATGCATTTGAAGTTTCTTGAAACATGCATTTTGAAGTCTATTGAAACACATGCATTTGAAGTCTATTGAAACACATGCATTTGAAGTCTATTGAAACACATGCATTTGAAGTCTCTTGAAACACATGCATTTGAAGTTTCTTGAAACGTGCATTTTGAAGTCTATTGAAACACATGCATTTGAAGTCTCTTGAAACACATGCATTTGAAGTTTCTTGAAACATGCATTTTGAAGTCTATTGAAACACATGCATTTGAAGTCTATTGAAACACATGCATTTGAAGTCTTTGTGTTTGGTTTTGTGTTTGGTTTTTGGTGTTTTGGTTTTGTGTTTGGTTTTGCATCATTTGAAGTTTCTTGAAACATGCATTTTGAAGTCTATTGAAACACATGCATTTGAAGTCTATTGAAACACATGCATTTGAAGTCTCTTGAAACACATGCATTTGAAGTCTTTTGAAACACATGCATTTGAAGTCTATTGAAACACATGCATTTGAAGTCTATTGAAACACATGCATTTGAAGTCTCTTGAAACACATGCATTTGAAGTCTCTTGAAACATGCATTTTGAAGTCTCTCCGCTACATTATATGGCTACCACAGAACCGTATGGGGAACTGCAGGCTCCCCCCTACACGACTGCATGGATGCCCCGGAAGCAAACAGGGGCACTGGAGATTCCCCGCTACATGTATGTATGTTCCATTAATGTCAAACCCCTTGCGGGGACGTAGACATGTTTTCCTGGGCAAGCTTAGCTGACCTAAGTGGTTAACCAGTACTAAGCAATGTGTGTGAGGTGCCTTGCTCAATGACACTACGTACGTGGCTTGACCGAGTATCGAACCTGGGACGATCGATTCCAGATCCGACGCTCTACCACTGGACCACGGATGAAACACATGTCAGTGTATACAGAATAACAAATAAAACACATGAATTATAAAACGTATGTTTATTCTTCAACAATCACAATAATTTGGAACTGATGACAGTTTAAAGGTCATTATAACCAGATCTCTTATCAAATAGACGTACATTGTACACACTTCAAACTTTCATATTATCTAGAACACTTCTTTGTGCCAAATAGTAGGTGTACATTATTACATGATAATGTGTTGTCTTATACTGGTTCAATATTAACCCTTACTGTCCTGGAAACATGTATATTTGTTTTTGCAAACCGTATAGAGCCAGATCAGACAACACGGAACATGCACAGAATGTGCTATCTGATCAGGCTCTATGTTGTTTGCTATTCGGATAGTGGAGTTAAAACATGTGGCTGGATAACAAACAAAAATAGATCCTGATCAGAAGCGGTGTTACGCCATGGCTGATCTGGATCTATGTTGTTTGCACATTCCTTCCAATTTATTCAGCATTTTAAGGGTTAAATTAAATGTCAATAATATCACATCAGTCATGCAGGATATGCCTGAAAACTTCATAATTTTGTCACAAATTGGCTAACACAATTTACGAACATACACCAATGTAATTCCAACAGCATTGTCATGAATATGTATTTCTACATCTGCTCATATCAGATTGTTTTGGTTTAACCGGTTCCCATAGAGAAATAGGGTAATATACTACTATATCTCCTTACATATGATTGCATATCACTCAGTGGATAAGCAGTCAGCATATCACTCAGTGGATAAGCAGTCAGCATATCACTCAATGGATAAGCAGTCAGCATATCACACAGTGGATAAGCAGTCAACATATCACACAGTGGATAAGCAGTCAGCATATCACCCAGTGGATAAGCAGTCAGCATGTCTACCTATCTCTATAGATTTTTACTGGGACTACATGAGATTCTGGCCTCTATTATGAATGTTTGTTTGGCTGCTACATTGTAAATATATGTGGTATTGGTATCAAGAGGCGTTTCTATGTGGAAAAGAATTATAGTTTATACAAATTTATTTCAGCTCAATTGCGAAACAAGTTTTTACAACATTATATTAATTGTTCTCGAGACCTCATTCCTGATGGAATCCATCGCCATGAGAGAAGAGGCAATGTGGAATTTATAAGTGCCTTGCCTAATGGCACAATCGTAACGGCGCAGCTACAGCTGAAGCGAACATGCGCTATCATGACTTCCACATGGGAAAGTAGCATGCATACAGTCAAACCTGCCTTAAGCAGCCAGCTAAGGGAATCACAGAAAGTGGCTGCTTAGCACAGGTGGCTGCTTAATAGAGGTCAAATGTATAATAAAACAGCAATTTGGGAATCTGGACACTGGCTGCTTAATAAATAGGTACAGGTTGGCTGCTTAATGGAGGTGACCACTAACACAGGTTCGACTGTATATAACAAAGCTGATGAACCATTCATACACAGAAACAAAACGATAGAAAATACAGCAATGGTCAAAAATATACTTCAATACTGTCATACCTGACCTTGGCTAAATGCGTCGACCTTTGCTTAAGGACGTTGATAAAGATGACAAAGGTGTCCTAAACACAGATTGTGTCCGTGACTAACAATCAAGTGAGATGGACCTTTCTCATGCCTGGTTATAAAATATAGCGTAATTATCAGATAACCTAATTTATTTACAGTCAAACCTGTGTTAGCGGTCACCTCCATTAAGCAGCCAAACTGTATTAAGTAGCCAGTATTTAGATTCCCAATATGTTGTTTTATTATACATTAGACCTCTATTAAGCAGCCACCTGTGATATGCCACCACTTTTTGTGGTTCCCTTGTCTGACTGCTAAAGACAGCAGACAGGTTTAACTGTATATACAATTCAAATTGAACCTATCGGAAACTAAGAAATCTTTTACAATGTAAATCAGTCTAGTTTATACAAATTTGTTTTAGCTCAATTGGAAAACAATTTCTTACAACTTATCGCTCTCGAGACCTCATTCCTGATGGAATTCACCACCATGAGGGAGAGAGAAAAGGCAATGTGGAATTTAAGTGCCTTGTACTAAGGGCACAATCATAACAGCTACAGCTTATCCTTAGACACGGCGCTTAAATTTTGGTCTATCTACCTAAAGGTAGTTGCTGACCCGAATTTATGTCAAAATACAATACGTAAGATGTTTTGCTTGCAATATACGGCATAGTATGTCCCGACAAACCTATCAACTAACTTGTACTTCATTAAAAACATTTGACAGTTTTAATTTGAGGAATAGTGGTCGTGCACCAGTGTCAATTTAAGATATACAGTCAAACCTGTGTTAGTGGTCACCTCTATTAAGCATACAACCTGCATTAAGCAGCCAGTATTTAGATTCCCAATATCTTGTTTTATTATATATTTGACCTCTATTAAGCATACAACCTGCATTAAGCAGCCAGTATTTAGATTCCCAATATCTTGTTTTATTATATATTTGACCTCTATTAAGCATACAACCTGCATTAAGCGGCCAGTATTTAGATTCCCAATATCTTGTTTTATTATATAGTTGACCTCTATTAAGCATACAACCTGCATTAAGCGGCCAGTATTTAGATTCCCAATATCTTGTTTTATTATATATTTGACCACTACCTGTTCGAAGCAGCCACTTTCTGTGATTACCTTGACTAGCTGCTTAACACAGATGCGCGTTCGCTTCAGGTGCGAAAGGTCCGGAGTTCGAGCCCCGCTGGAGCCATTACGATTGTGTCCTTAGGCAAGGCATTTAAATTCCACGTTGCCTCTTCTCTCCCTCGTGGCGATGGATTCCATCAGGAATGAGGTCTCGAGAGTGATTAATATAAGTTGAAAGAACTTGTTGCGCAATCGAGCTAAAATAAATTTGTATAAACTAACACAGGCTTGACTGTATTCCTGTTCAAATTGATCGTAACAATTTTCCAAACGCGTTCCTATAATACAATTGCATTTGTAACCAAATCAGTATTACAACAATGAAATCCATCCTTTATAACACTTAACCCTTTCAACACCAAGTAACTCACATGGACTGGTCCATGATATATTTAGACCAATAAATCAATCAGAAAATTACATTTGGACCAGTTCATTTATCAAAATGGGTAATTTTGTCTTAAAATAGTAATATTACTGGCAAAAAGTGCAGATCCTGATGAGACGGCTCGTCACGAGCCGGCTCATCTGGATCTACACTTTTTGTAAGCCTATTTAGAGGTCTGTGGTGTTGAAAGGGTTAATATACTTGAACGTTGTTGAAAATGTATAATCTTAATTTTGACTAGGTTAGATTTTTCATTCGGCTCTCTTCGCAGCAATAACATTACCGGTAATGTGCATTCATCACATTTAGCATGTATTATTAATATTGCTGGCAAAAAACACGGGACACTCGCATGCAATTTTGTTTTTTATTCAATAGGAATATATCTTTAAGATTTCTGCAGGATAAAAAAACCGGCATTTAGAAATTGTAATTTTGCCATGCCTGTCTGTGTGGAAATAACACGTGTTCTGATGTTCTATTGGTCATATGTAAAACCTCACATTCCCACGATATGACATAATAGTGTAAAGATGTGTAGCTATATACAGTCAAATCTAGATAACCCACTGACAAACTAGGCCAAATATCTGTGAGCAATAACTGACATACAAACTAGGCCAAATATCTGTGAGCAATAACCCACTGACAAACTAGGCGAAACATCTGCGAGCAATAACCCACTTACAAACTAGGCCAAACATCTGCGAGCAATAACCCACTGACAAACTAGGCCAAACATCTGTGAGCAATAACTGACATACAAACTAGGCCACATATCTGTGAGCAATAACCCACTGACAAACTAGGCCAAACATCTGTGAGCAATAACCCACTTACAAACTAGGCCACATATCTGTGAGCAATAACTCACTGACAAACTAGGCCAAACATCTGTGAGCAATAACCCACATACAAACTAGGCCACATATCTGCGAGCAATAACCCACTTACAAACTAGGTCAAATATCTGCGAGCAATAACTGACATAAAAAATAGGCCAAACATCTGTGAGCAATAACTGACACAAACTAGGCCAAACTTCTGCGAGCAATAACCCACATAAAAACTAGGCCAAACATCTGCGAGCAATAACTGACATACAAACTAGCCCAAACATCTGCAACCAATAACACCCAACCACATAATCATGTGTTAACCCTTTTCTTTACAGTCGACATACAACACTGTTATCACTTCCCACATACAACTGTCGTTCCATGCCATTATCTATTCCCAAAGATATCGAGTATGTAGAATAGTGTGCCTATTGCTTATCAGAAGTATGGAAATAAAATGAGTAATTGGGCCATTCCATTGAGGGTCTATTAATGCATTTTTTATATAATTAACACTCAATCAATAATAAACAGAAAACATGAAAAATAAATATATATACCACAGGGATCATTCTAGAGGGCGATGTGTGAAATTGTCGCCCTAGGGACCCTGACTTCACCCTCTGGTTTTTACTATTTTCAAACAAAATTGTGTCTAGTAAGATACACTGGCCCATTATAAAGCACTCATTCTATTCAAATGTTGTATGTAATGGTTGTACTGTGCATTTTAACCCTATTTTGCAGAAGTATATTAAAGAACACTATTTAAGGAAGTAATCCACGTGCTTTCTCACTTCTCCCAAACATTCTGACCTAGAATGAACCCTGTACACCAGTATATATATATATATAAATAAATAACTCAGAAGAAGACAAAATATGCAGTGTACAAGACTTGGACTCGCATACCATAAAACTTTTCTCAAACTCGAGCTTGAGTGATTTGATTGGTCAAGTCTGAGATATACACTCAGCTGAACCAATCAGAAGCTTGAGAATCAAGCCATTTTCTGCTAAGCTTATTGCAACGCTATTGTATAGATGATATAACGTTCTTTTGGTTGCATATAAAACAAGTTCATCTTGGAAGAATTTATTTCATTTTGGCATCTGGCAACAAGAATTTTAATGCAATTTGAAGGGAACAACAGAATCACAATTGTGTTGGTTTCTACTTAGGCGGTAATGCAAAATGAAGCTAAAGAAGTTCGAGAGCCCTTTGCGGGGAGGGGGGACACAACCCCCTAAATTCTGTCAAACATAGGTTAAATACAGCATATATTCCAACAATACCTAAACATTCATTCCAACAGTACCTAAACATACATTCCAACAGTACCTAAACATACATTCCAACAGTACCTAAACATACATTCCAACATTACCTAAACATACATTCCAACAGTACCTAAACATACATTCCAACATTACCTAAACATGCATTCCAACAGTACCTAAACATACACTCCAACAGTACCTAAACATACATTCCAACATTACCTAAACATACATTCCAACAGTACCTAAACATACATTCCAACATTACCTAAACATACATTCCAACATTACCTAAACATGCATTCCAACAGTACCTAAACATACATCCAACAGTACCTAAACATGCACTCCAACATTACCTAAACATACACTCCAACAGTACCTAAACATACACAGCAACATTACCTAAACATACACTCCAACAGTACCTAAACATACACAGCAACATTACCTAAACATACACTCCAACAGTACCTAAACATACAATTCCAGTATTTATTTTATCACAGACTCATTTGAATTCAGATTGCATAGTAGAGTAGCCACCACTACATGTATATATAGTGTACACATTATGCGGTTGGTATAAACATGCACTATTATATATATATAGATCCTCTATATAATATAAGTATGATATATCATAATGTTTCACATATATATGACTAGACAAAACACGTCCATATCCATTATTTCAAAAATTCAACTAATGTCGACAAATTTGTATTTCGATACAGTTTTGTGTGTTTAGCTATATTTTCACAATTTGCTGATGATACCATATTCATATTGTTTTTCTTAACTCTTTCAGCGCTGATTAAATTCAGAGCATGTGCAAACAACATAGATCCAGATCAGCCGCGGCGCAACGCCGCGTCTGATCAGGATCTATGTTGTTTGCTATTCGGACAGGTGCTTCAGCTCCACTGTCTGAAGAGCAATCAGCATATAGCCTTATCAGACGGCATGTTCTGTTCTGTCCGATCGGGTTCTCTACTTTTTTACAAAGTCGCTTTTATGCGACAGTGGCGGTGAAAGAGTAAATAATTTCCAAATTGTAAAACAAGACGTGTTAGAAACTTATAATAATCACACTTGTTGGATTAACTAAATCGATTCATAGAAAAAAATGACCATGGGCAGAAAATATCCTACTGCAAAAACCCATTGCAGCACTATCACTTGTTATACAACATTATTCTTAGAGATTTTGTTGTACACACTATTTGCCACATCACAATACTGTCAAATTATGGATAGAAACGTTACACTGTGACCTAGGGCAATAGTTCATCGGGGCAATAGTTTTGACTGTTCCCCAAATGGCAATGAAATAGCTGTTCTATTACCCAACAAGGTTCTATGACACTTTAATTCGGCAACACTAACATTCGTATAGTGCGACATGTTCTCCTTTTTATTGACGTTTTACAGTTCTGTACAATACCATTGTTTACATCTGTCCATGTTCCATACAATACCAATGTTTACATCTGTCCATGTTCCGTACAATACCAATGTTTACATCTGTCCACATTCCGTACAATACCAATGTTTACATCTGTCCACATTCCGTACAATACCAATGTTTACATATGTCCACATTCCGTACAATACCAATGTTTACATCTGTCCACGTTCCATACAATACCAATGTTTACAACTGTCCACGTTCCGTACAATACCAATGTTTACAACTGTCCACATTCCATACAATACCAATGTTTACATCTGTCCACATTCCGTACAATACCAATGTTTACATATGTCCACATTCCGTACAATACCAATGTTTACAACTGTCCACATTCCATACAATACCAATGTTTACAACTGTCCACATTCCATACAATACCAATGTTTACAACTGTCCACATTCCATACAATACCAATGTTTACAACTGTCCACATTCCATACAATACCAATGTTTACATCTGTCCATGTTCTGTACAATACCAATGTTTACATCTATCCACGTTCCATACAATACCAATGTTTACATCTGTCCACGTTCCATACAATACCAATGTTTACATCTGTCCATGTTCCGTACAATACCAATGTTTACATCTGTCCACGTTCCATACAATACTAATGTCTACAACTGTCCACGTTCCATACAATACCAATGTTTACATCTGTCCATGTTCCATACAATACCAATGTTTACATCTGTCCACGTTCCATACAATACCAATGTTTACATCTGTCCACGTTCCATACAATACCAATGTTTACAACTGTCCACGTTCCATACAATACCAATGTTTACATCTGTCCACGTTCCATACAATACCAATGTTTACAACTGTCCATGTTCCATACAATACCAATGTTTACATCTGTCCACGTTCCATACAATACCAATGTTTACAACTGTCCACATTCCGTACAATACCAATGTTTACAACTGTCCACGTTCCATACAATACCAATGTTTACAACTGTCCACATTCCGTACAATACCAATGTTTACATCTGTCCACATTCCGTACAATACCAATGTTTACATCTGTCCACGTTCCATGAAACAGAAATTTTGATTCGCGTGCGCACCCGTGTTTTCATTGGCTCAATTTATCATGTGATTAGATCCAAGGTCAAACAAGTCACATGACCAGTCAATAGTAGGATGAAAAAATTAAAGTACTATTGCCAACTAGTGAAACTGTTTCATAGTCCGGTCTCGATGCGGTGTTAAAATCACTTTTGTTACTTACTCCAAAGACTGTAGCGTAAAGCACTGTCGGCAAGGCATTTAAATTCCACGTTGCCTCTTCTCTCTCACTCGTGGCGATGGGTTCCATCAGGAGGTCTCGAGAGTGATTAATATAATTTGTAAGAACTTGTTTCACAATCGAGCTAAAATTAATTTGTATAAACTAAAGCACTGTCGCATTATTTTGCAATCTGGCTATGATGATACAGTTTTATACAGACTTCTAAAAGTTACATACATTAACCCATTCAACCCCAAGTAACTGACATGGACTGGTGCATGATATTTTTAGACCAATAAATTAATAAGAAAATTACCTTTGGACCAGTTCATTTATCAAAATGGGTAATTTTATCTATAAATAGTAATAATTATTACTGGCAAAAAGTGCAGATCCTGATGAGACGGCTCGTGACTGGCTCATCTGGATTTAAACTTTTTGCAAGTCTATTTAGAGGCCTGTAGTGTTGAAAGGGTTAAGTACCAGTCCTGTAAACACCTTGCCGAAATTAAATACAAGATGTTTACAACTACCGGTAGATTGCCGAGTACACGGTTATGTTCTCTATACATCGAGTTATAATAATTGCGATACGCCAAATCATCACTTTAATATGATGTTTATTGTAAACGTCTTAGAAAACGTAGTCGCCCAAATGCAGACTGTTATGTCAACCACACTGTTTATTCACTACACAGGTTTGTGTATGTTTTTTAACAAATATATGTATGTTGGTTCTTCATAGATTCTAATATGCTCATACTGGAAATACTTGGTACCTTTTGTACTGGTAATTACAGATACTTGCAGTATCGACTTATATCCAAGAAACCAAAAGTTCATCAAGTACAATTAGCTTCATTCATGTTGATATATGGAAATACCAGTACAGTAAAACCTCCTTCAAGCAGCCAGTGAGGGGAAGGCCTTTTTTGACTGCTTACTGGAGGTGACCTGTTAACAGAGGCATCTGCTGACCACGTGTCATGTTTTCTTGAAAAATGAAAATTTAGAGTAATTTGCATAATCTACTTTCATTTTCAACAATTTCCGGTGAAGATAATCTGTTCATTTAATTGGCAAAAATGACCGTTTCTCGTAAAAAATGACCGTTGCTCGGAGATATATTGATCGTATTCTGGCCGCTTCGGCTGACCGTTGACCGGGTCCGAGAGGTGACCGTCAAATAGAGGTCAAATATATAGGAAAATCTCTTGGGAGGAAATGAACAGGCTCGTTTATTGGAGATGACCGTTAATTAGAGTTGACCGTTAGTGGAGGTTATACCGTATATATATCGCAAACAGCACACGAAAATGGGCACTGGGACATAATTAACAAAAATCAAGTCGATATACCAGGTCTATACCACAAAGTCTCAAAAACAAATGCTGAACATTTCACCTTGATATGTTACCAGCTTCAACTAATATTCTCTTGAAATTATACAGTAACGTAAAGAGATGTAAAAATGTGTAACTTTAGTCTAATTTAAACATTTTCTTCCCATGTTTTTGAAAAATGTCCGAGTACCGTACCCATTTCTGCATGGCGCCGGCCATATATAGGTATAATCATTGTCCACCAAGTTATGGGTGGTATTGACTTATGAGTTAATATGTACGCTACATCAACTGGAAAATCTAGGCCTAGTCTTTATATATATGTAAAAAAAAAGAAATATAATTAAAATTTGGCTAAACACATGTATGACCACGGAAGTCGTGATAGCGCAGTGGATGCGCGTTCGCTTCAGGTGCGAAAGGTCTGGAGTTCGAGCCCTGCTGGAGCCGTTATGATTATGCCCTTAGGCAAGGCATTTAAATTCCACATTGCCTCTTCTCTCTCCCTCATGGCGACGGATTCCATCAGGAATGAGGTCTCGAGAGTGATAAATATAAGTTGTAATAACTTGTTTCACAATCGAGCTAAAATAAATTTGTATAAAAAAAATATGACCACGTATATCAGCAGCAAATTGCTTATGATTATAAATGCATGTCTACGTATATCTATATCCAGTAAATATGGCACATGTTTCGTATAAGCCAAATAAAGGATTTTTTGTATGAAAAGGTTGCCATTGTTACAATTGTACGATATGTTGTACTGTACATAGCGTATTGATAGTATATACCTGGCCAACAAAACAAAAATTTGCCAATCTTATGTCAACAAACTCCAAAATTACTTTGAATAATCTTTGCAAATTCATTTACCATGCTAACCTGTTAAGAAATGTAACGTCGTAAAAACTGCTATTACATGCCAATAACATTGAAATATCCGCATGAATTATATGCTCTTTGTTAAAAATCCATGTCTTTGTATTGAAATGTTTGTAATTGCTATAAACATATATATACATGTTTTATGCAATAAATTTGTTGAATTGAATTGAATATAATCGGAGATATATACGGTGGTGAAACGAGGGCGTTTAAAGCCTCTCACTCGTCTCAATTACAAACATCCACGTGCAGTACTGAAAACTCATACTTCATAGCTTATCTACACCAAAACAAAAACATGAGATACGGTGCAAATAAAGGACACAGAACACATCCTATATCACAAAACGTGCAAAATAACAAAGCGCCAGAACTCTGGTAAACATCGCCACATATATAACACCTCCATCGTGTACATTTATTCACAATGCATGACCGTATGAATATAATTCACCCAATAACAAACGAGGAAATTACACACAGAAGATCGGTGGGCCGTAAACAATCGTAGCTTTGATGCTAGATATTAATAAATATTTCCGATACAATACAAGGGACAAAATATGATCATAAAACATCAAATAGTCTGTCAGAGGAACTAAATATAGGGAATAACACAGTATGAAATTAATAAGTTAAATAAACATTACAATAAAATATACCGCACAACATGTACATGTATAGCCTAATGACCACTAGAACATAACCAAAATAGCCTACGACATAAACTTTCAAACTTGGTTTGTTCACATACAGTAAAACATGTGTTAGTGGGTACCTCCATTAAGCAGCCAACCTGCATTAAGCAATCAACATCTAGATTCCTAATATGTCGTTTTATTATACATTTGACCTTTATTAACCCGTAACCTGCCAATCACAACTATTGTCAATTTTGCAAACAGCATATAGCCAGATCAGTCTCTATGCTGTTTGCTATTTGGATAGTGGAGCTAAAACACTTGCCTGAATAGCAAACAACATAGATCCTGCAGCTGATTTGGATCTATGTTGTTTGCACATTTCGTTCAATTTATTCGGCAGGTTACGGGTTAAGCAGTCACCTGTGCTAAGCGTTCACCTGTGCTAAGCATTCACCTGTGCTAAGCAGGCACCTGTGCTAAGCAGGCACCTGTGCTAAGAGTCACCTGTGCTAAGCATTCACCTGTGCTAAGCAGTCACCTGTGCTAAGCAGTCACCTGTGCTAAGAAGTCACCTGTGCTAAGCAGTCACCTGTGCTAAGAAGTCACCTGTGCTAAGCAGTCACATGTGCTAAGCAGGCATCTGTGCTAAGAAGTCACCTGTGCTAAGCAGTCACCTGTGCTAAGCAGGCACCTGTGCTAAGAAGTCACCTGTGCTAAGCAGTCACCTGTTCAGCACCTGTGCTAAGAAGTCACCTGTGCTAAGCAGGCACCTGTGCTAAGAAGTCACCTGTGCTAAGCATTACCGTGCTAAGCAGGCACCTGTGCTAAGAATTCACCTGTGCTAAGCAGCCACCTGTGCTAAGCAGTCACCTGTGCTAAGCAAAGCAGTCACATGTGCTAAGCAGTCACCTGTGCTAAGCAGTACCTGTGCTAAGCAGTACCTGGCTAAGCAGTACTGTGCTAAGCAGTCACCTGTGCTAAGCAGTCACATGTGCTAAGCAGGCACTGTGCTAAGCAGTCACCTGTGCTAAGCAGGCACCTGTGCTAAGCAGTCACCTGTGCTAAGCAGTCACCTGTGCTAAGAAGTCACCTGTGCTAAGTAGTCACCTGTGCTAAGTAGTCACCTGTGCTAAGCATTCACCTGTGCTAGGCAGTCATCTGTGCTAAGCAGTCACCTGTGCGAAGCAGTCACCTGTGCTAAGCAGGCACCTGTGCTAAGCAGTCACCTGTGCTAAGCAGTCAACTGTGCTAAGCAGTCAACTGTGCTAAGCAGGCACCTGTGCTAAGCATTCACCTGTGCTAAGCAGTCACCTGTGCTAAGCAGTCACCTGTGCTAAGCAGTCAACTGTGCTAAGCAGGCACCTGTGCTAAGAAGTCACCTGTGCTAAGCAGGCACCTGTGCTAAGCAGTCAACTGTGCTAAGCAGCCACTTTCTGTGGTTCCCCTTGGCTGGCATACTTAACACAGGTTTGACTGTACAGTGTTATTTTGGACATATGTTTTATTCAATTAAATAAATTCTAAGAATCATTGCAACAAGCTGAATTTAAATACCAGGAGTATGTACTCAGTACAGGACAACTAGAAATGTAAATTTCCTTTTTATTATATGCTACAATGGAACAACTTGAAATTGCCAGTTGACATAGTGTCTAATGGTTAGATCACAGTAATTTGATGTCTCAACAACAAATAAAACAATGACATGGTTCTATATCTTTGTACCTGTCTACCAATATAGTAGTGATCAAAATATCTAACTTTTTATTACCGTAATTGTTATAAAATAATTAAAATATGCAAATTACTTAATAAATATATTTATTCAAAGGAAACATCAGTCTATACACTATAATAATGTTGCACAAACTTAACCAGAATAAAACACCTAGTCTAAAAATTCAATTGTTAACCCATTTCATTCTGGATACCGTTCAAACAGTATCTGCAAAGAACATAGAGCCAGATCAGCCACCATGGAATGTTCCGTCTGATCAGGCTCTATGCTGTTTGTTATTCAGATGATCTTGCTAAGACACTTGGCTATGTAGCAAACAACATAGATCCTGATCAGCATGCAGTGTGACGCTACGTGCTGATCAGGATCTATGTTGTTTGCAAAAGCCTTTATATGTATCCAGAATAAAATGGGTTAATTTCTCAGGTTATTAAAATAATGTGACATGGCCAAATTACTGGGCAATTGATATTTTAATGAAGCAAAGTTTACCATATCAGGAGCGTAGCTGGCCGTTTTGAATTTGTAGGCCTGAATAATAAACTGAGCACTGGAGGTAAGGTGGTGCTGGAGGGGGTGTGGAGGTATGCTCTCCCACGAAAATGTTTTTTAGAATGTTGTATGTATGTATGTTCCTTTAATGTCAAACCCCTCGCGGGGACTTAGACATGTTTTCCTGGGCAGGCTCAGCCGAGCTAAGTGGTTAACCAGTACTAAGCAATGTGTGTGAGGTGCCTTGCTCAATGACACTACATACGTGGCCTGACCGAGTATCGAATCCGGGACCGTTCAATTCCAAATCCGACACTCTACCACTGGACCACGGACGCCACACAATATTGATCGTGCAATCTGGCACACTTTAATGTACATTTAGATGTTCAAAATGTCAATGTATTTTTCAAAATGATACCAAATTGAGTCTAAAATTGTGATACACAGAGATGAAATGCCACATTGACAACAAAAATATGTGACCACTTGTCTAGATTCTATACAATAGAGATATGCAAATACCCTCTCCACCGTATATTCTATTTTTAGCCTATTTGGAATTTTCATTTTCTGTGACAATCTGCAAATTCTGTTTTCAGATCTAGATTAGTGCCGTCACATGGCAATATATCAGCTTCCATTGGCCAAGAAAGACACTGTGTACCCCTCGGGAATGAATTCGACACACTTAACCCTTTCAACACCGCAGACCTCTAAATAGGCTTACAAAAAGTGTAGATCCAGATAAGCCGGCTCGTGACGAGCCGTCTCATCAGGATCTGCACTTTTTGCCAGTGATATGACTATTTTTTTAGACATAATTACCCATTTTGATAAATGAACTTGTCCAAATGTGATTTTCTGATTCATTTATTGGTTTATGAATATCATGGACCAGTCCATGTGAGTTACTTGGTGTTGAATGGGTTAAGCAACTTCTGAAAGACCTCTAAATTGGCTTACAAAAAAGTGTAGATCCAGATAAGCCGGCTCGTGACGAGCCATCTCATCAGGATCTGCACTTTTTGCCAGTGATATGACTATTTTTTTAGACATAATTACCCATTTTGATAAATGAACTTGTCCAAATGTGATTTTCTGATTCATTTATTGGTTTATGAATATCATGGACCAGTCCATGTGAGTTACTTGGTGTTGAATGGGTTAATAGGATTCAAATCCATTGGTGATGATGGGCACGTGATTTTAGTTTATACAAATTTATTTTAGCTCGATTGTGAAACAAATCCTTACAACTTATATTAATCACTCATTCCTGATGTAATCCATCACCACGAGGGAGAGAGAAGAGGCAACGTGGAATTTAAATGCCTTGCCTAAGGGCAAAATCGTAACGGCTCCAGTGTGGCTCGAACTCCAGACCTTTCGCACCTGAAGCGAACGTGCAGCCACTGCACTATCACGACTTCCACAAGATCGATATTGAAGTGATTTTGAAGCCACTTGTCCACTGTTTGGCACCTGCTACTATACCTTCTGAATCCTTAGTCTGGTCACTAGGAGAATTTTAAGACACTGACAAAAATAATGTGAAACTGGTACATGTTAAAATTTTACATACAATAAGTCACATCATTAATTGATCTATTATTTAGGGCAGGAGTTCACTTGGAGATTGACAAAATAAACTATCCCCCAGTGATCCTAATACAGTACGTTTAGGATAACCGGACAATGACGTCACTCAATATTTACTCCCGTTGGCTATGTCCACAACACAAGACGGGTAAATCGGCTTAAAATCAGTAAGCGGTGTTTCGGATTAAAAATAAAAAATACATTATCATAATATCGATAACTGTAAATTTACCTGAATTACCTGTACTGATAGGTATAGCCCTTGTATGTCACTGTCAAGTTATCCTGTACTGATAGGTATAGCCCTTGTACGTCACTGTCAAGTTATCCTAAACATACAGTATCAGTGAATACTAATTAGCGGTGATATCAGAATAAATCCAAACAAACCCCACATATACATTTTGTGCTTAATATATACTATTTCCGTACGAGTTCCGCAAATTGTCCATAGTAAAAACAAGCTGAAATGTCATTTCTACTGATAAATGTTCCTTCATTTATTCAAAACTTGTTCCGTTTTCATTGCTCTATAAGTTTTCGTTCATGTAGTCAATATTTAGGTGAATTCCAGTGACTTTGTTAGGTATCGGCTGTATTTGACATTTGTAAAGTACCCGTCCCTCGTGTGACGTCACATGATTTCCTTATACGACATGCATTGCGACTGTATGAACTTCTGAGGCAAAATTTACATTGTGACTAATAATTGGTATCACCCAGTAAATAAAAGATGGACGTCAGTGCTGTTGCTTTCACTTTGTTATTGATTCAGTTATGATTTATTTCTTACTAACCGATTTTGCGTACAATAAAATAAATATCATTATGCTTAATTGAGAGTGAAACATTATTTGTACAGCCTCTTTTTTAAACACAAATAACCAGGTCACTGCTTACGTACGGTATGCCACAGGTAATATATTATATTTCTGAAATCCATGCACTGTATTAAACTAATTTTGAATTTCAAGCACTGTATTACACTAATTTTGAATTTCAAGTGTTTTTTTTGTTTGTGTTTTTTTTGTTTACTGTATTACACTAATTTTGAATTTCAAGCACTGTATTACACTAATTTTGAATTTCAAACACTGTATTAAAGATATACATCTTGTAGTCCTGTTGTTCAGATGGACAAAAAATTGCACTGTACACAAATGACACCACATCCATTGACAAATCAACAGTGAAATTATCGTAAACGATCGGTGATAATAATTACTAAACCGTGCGCTATTTTTAGAACTTATTTAAATTATGATCAGGTGACACTAATGTAAACGATTTTCGGCCAAAGATCTGTCTACAAATGAACATGATTTGTGTGAAATTACCTCCCTTGATGAATATTTATTTAGTAAAATCACCAATAAGCGAGCAAATGGTGTTAAAACCCATTCCCATTTAGACGCAGGAAAAGTGATATGCTTGTATGTGGTACATGGCTAGCTCAAGTCAACATTCACGATAAATTTGGATATGTAATGTAGTTTTATTTGATCTTTGCACGCTAGCGGCAGATAAAATCACTTTTGCAAACAGCATAGAGCCAGATCAGACGTCACAGAACGTGCCGTCTCATCAGGCTCTATGCTATTTGATATCTGGATAGTGGAGCTAAAACACTTGCCTGAATAGCAAACAACATAGATCCTGATCAGACGCAGCGTTACGCCGAGGCTGATCTGGATCTATGTTGTTTGCAAATGTGATTTTTTTTTTACTATTCTCAGCATACAAAGGGTTAATTACCGTAAAAGAATAAAATGCATAAAGAGAGTTTAACGGCAAAGTAAAAGCACTGTGATGGACATGCTAAACATTAGATAATTAGGTGAAATGAACTATTGCTTGGTGACCCATTTCCGTCCAAAAAACAATGTTTTTCTTAAAAGCTATAAGCTTCATCCTCATTTCGTTTTCATCAATAAATAGGTCAGCTCGTCATATATCGAATAACACTAAAACAGCTAATATCAAGGGAGGCAAACGGCGATAGTGAGGCTCCAAAAGGGATGCTAAATAAATATCAAGCAGTTGCAACAGTGATAGTGAGGCTACAAAAGGGGTAAGATGCTAAGTAAATATCAAGCAGTTGCAATGGCGATAGTGAGGCTCCAAAAGGGGTAAGATGCTAAGTAAATATCAAGCAGTTGCAACGGCGATAGTGAGGCTCTAAAAGGGGTAAGATGCTAAGTAAATATCAAGCAGTTGCAACGGCGATAGTGAGGCTACAAAAGGGATAAGATGCTAAATAAATATCAAGCATTTGCGATGGGAAAATGGGTCGCCCTGTCCAAAGGGATGGCCAACCAGTATAGCAATGCTATTAACAGGAGCAGTGCATGTCATTGCTGCACTGAAAGTGGTTGGGGTCAAAATGTATACCGCTATGTGAAGCAATTGTGATTCGAGTATTTGTGTGTGAACATCAGCTAACTACGTCAATAGATGAACAAGCTACTGTTCAAGTTGAAGCTTTCAGACACCCACCTGTCATGATAAAAACAGTCACACTAAACACGTTTATTCTAACATGGTTCAACATTTTGTTTGTATACGCAAAGAAGGAATTTACCGTGTTTAAATCTGCAATAAAACATGGTTTAGCGTGCGACGTCAAACGTGACGTAATTTTACTAGCATTTGTGTAGTTTTGTGGCATCATTTACACACTCTTTAAAAAAATAACACCAACTATTTTTAAGCTTTTTAGATATTTTGGTCAAGTTAGAATTGAAATAATATTTGTATTTGCGGTATTTATAGTCGAATAAAACATGGTTTGTCGACTACGGCATGTGTGGTTAATTCCTACGAGTCCGGACTCCAAACCATGTTTTATTTACCAATAACAAAAAAATCAAAAATATTATTTCTTAAATAAAACATGCTCTCACCAATGCAACCCGAGTTCAATCCTCGGACTGGGAAGTAGTGAGATGGTACGGTGATCGCCAGATCGGACAGGTGGGTTTTCTCCGGGTACTCCGGTTTCCTCCCACATGAATGACCACATTTACGCTTTCATCCTCGCCAACGCGAGTGATTAATATAAATTGCAAAAACGTGCTTCGCAATCGTTGTAAAATAAATAAAGTTTAAACTTAACAGTGATCAACACACTTTATTTTGTTTGGCTAATATGATTTGTTACGGGGGTGGGGGAAAGGGAACAAGGGAGAGAACCAATCAAAAACAAGCCTATCCTCGTCAAAATAAGATTTTGTAGTTTTCAACAATGTTAACCCTTTCAACACCACAGACCTCTAAATAGGCTTACAAAAAAGTGTAGATCCAGATGAGCCGGCTCGTGACGAGCCGTTTCATCAGGATCTGCACTTTTTGCCAATGATATGATTATTTTTAGACATAATTACCCATTTTGATAAATGAACTTGTCCAAATGTGATTTTCTGATTCATTTATTGGTTTATGAATATCATGGACCAGTCCATGTGAGTTACTTGGTGTTGAATGGGTTAAGCTACATTAAAATATTATAACGGGTGGATTTCCTTACTGAAACACTTGTGTAATACTGGTTGTGTAACGATTACACTTACACGATAATAACCTATATTACAACTTGTGACCATCATTTTGAACAGTAATATAACTTTAACCCTTTCAACACCACAGACCTCTAAATAGGCTTACAAAAAGTGTAGATCCATCAGGATCTGCACTTTTTGCCAGTGATATGACTATTTTTAAACATAATTACCCATTTTGATAAATGAACTTGTCCAAATGTGATTTTCTGATTCATTTATTGGTTTATGAATATCATGGACCAGTCCATGCGAGTTACTTGGTGTTGAATGGGTTAAGTACCGTATATCCCAGGCCATAAGTTACAAGACGTTGTAATCCAGGGTTTGTGGGTACCCTGACCTTGACCTTTAACACTAGCAGAAGAATTTGACCTTGACACCTGACCGGCACCACTCGTCACAGGAGTCTGTCGATCCTTCTCACCGTTTCTTCTATTTTGACCCTAATAAAATTAACAGTCTTTCAGATGGGACTTTAAACTGAGGTCTTGTGTTGGTGCTTTACACCGTGCACGTAAAAGAACCAGATGACACTCTGGAATGGGTCTCTGTCTGTATCATGCACTGTCCTCCAAAAATCTAAAATGACTAATCTCTTCAGGCGGCGTCACTCATATGGTCAACCGGTAGCGACGATACATAAACGTAAAACACACACACAGTCAACATGATATATCTAATTGAGCTGAACACGCACCATAAGTCGACCTTTTTCTTATCTAGAAATGTGATGAAAGTAATATGTCAACTTATGTCCGAGAAAGAAAGGGAAAAACAATTTGCAAAAAAAAAAGTTGGCGGAAATATTTTTTATTTTTTATTTATCTGTTTTTATTTGCTTTTAATATAACAATTGGTTTAGAAAATTATTTACATTATAAACCATAGAAAAAGTAGATACACAAACTTCATATTATTGTTGTGCGTCAGTGCATTTTTTATTAGACTTGTCAATCAGTTATCTCAAGCTCCATTCAAAAATGAGAGAAAAAAACATTGTCGTAAATAATGTCATAAGTCCATAAAGTACCTCGACTTATGGAAGGATCGAGCTGAAAATCCGCTTTTTCAAGCCAAAATTTGACACTTGACCAGGGATCAGTTTAGAGGGGGCCCCACTTCTCCCTAAAAAAAGAAAACCCCCCAGAAAAACCCCCCAAAAAAATTGGTTTTTACGATTTTCAAACAAAACTTTGTCTAGTAAGATACACTGGCCCATTATAAAGCACTCCTTCTATTCAAATGTTTTATTTAATGGTGGTACTGTGCATTTTAACCCTATTTTGCAGAAGTATATTAAAGAACACCATTTAAGGAAGCGATCACGCGCTTTCTCACTTCTCCCAAAAATTCGGACCTAGAATGAACCCTGTAATGACTTATGGCTGAGATCGACTTATGACCGGAAATATACGGTAACTGTAAAGTGTATACCGGTAGCACGAAATGTGATTATTAAATGTATCACCTACATGCACCTTATGAATGTCGTAAAAAAGATCATATCATGACATGGTAATTCTAACCGGTTGTAGAATAGTCTATTTCAGCATAGAACAACAATATTGGCACAGCTTTCTGCAATACATATGGTGGTTGAATACATCTGAACATTGAGCTAAACCTTTGTTTCTATATTTTGAGCTAAAAGTTGTTGTTCTGGTGTTAGTTGTTGTTGTTGTTGTGGGGTTAACTGCACTTGTTGACCTGTCAACTGTAACATTTGCTGTCCAGGATTCTGACCCTGTACAGACTGCTGTCCTTGACTCTGGATTTGACCTTGACTTTGCATTTGGCCTTGACCTTGAAGTTGAGACAGATGTCCTTGACCTTGAATTTGTTGCTGAGCACCGATCTGCTGAGAGAGCAACAACTGTTGCTGTTGTTGTTGGCTGGACGCCAGCTGGAGTATTGGGGAGGAGTATAACAGTTGCTGGGAAACGGGCACTTGCGTATTTGTTTGCGGAGAGCCCAGGGCTTGTGCCTTAGGAACCAACTTCCCTTGTGTCATTAAAATATTTGGATGTGATACAACATATTGAGCCTGACTGGGCTGCTGTTGCTGCTGTTGTTGTTGTTGTTGCTGGTATAACTGCTGCAACTGTTGATATTGATGTTGTTGAAGCAGATGTTGATATGCCGCCTGTTGCTGCTGATACTGCTGTTGAAGTGGAGACAGCTGCTGTTGTCGCTGTTGCTGCTGTTGTTGTAACTGCTGCAGCTGTTGTTGTCGGAGCAGCATGTACTCATACTGTAGCTGTTCTTGACTAGGTATCTGCTGTTGCTGGAGCTGTTGCTGACTAGGCATTTGTTGCTGCTGTTGTTGTTGTTGGAGCTGCTGCTGTTGTAGCTGCTGCTGCTCTTGGAACTGTGCCAAGAGACGTCGTTGCGCCAACTCCTGCTGCTCGTGTTGCAGCTGTCGCTGTATCTGCAGAATGTTCTCATTCTCGTACATTGTACCTTGATCGTGCTGAAACAATCCGCTCTCCCCAGACTGCACCGTCTGGTCTCGCACACCCTGACCTTGACTTTTAACACTAGCCGAAGAATTTGACCTTGACACCTGACCTGCACCACTCGTCACAGGAGTCTGTCGATCCTTTTCACCGTTTGTTCTATTTTGAGTATCGGTTTGATCCTGCGGCATATCTTGCCTGCGTCGCTCCAGTTCGCGATTCAGCGCTGTACGGTACCGTTCGTAGCTCATTACAATCTTTTCAAGTTCTTGTTTGTACAAGCGAATTAACATGGCTTCAAATGTCTCCATCTGATTCAACTGGAATAAGTCCCACTGAAATAAGAAAGTATACAGCTTAACCTAGATTCTGCATCCGCCCAGAGGCGTATCTAGAAAAACATTAAAGGGGTGGTAAGTTAGTAACACCAGCCCCGGGAACAAAGCTGACCTGGCCCCTGCAGTTGGCCCATCCTAGGGGCAACACAAGCCCTGGAAGCAAAGCTGGCCAGGCCCCTGCAGTTGGCCCATCCTAGGGGTTGTGGGGGCATTCTCCCCATGGAACATCTTTTGAAAAAATGAATACCAAATGGTGCAATTTCCTGATACCTGTGGTGTAAAATTAGGATAGGTGCTGGTGAAACAATTTTACAGAAAATGAATAGGATGAAAATTAAAGAGGTGCTCGAGTCTGCTGAGCATCCCCCCTGGAAACGCCTCTGCAACCTACCATCAATGCATATTTTTATCTCTTATTCTTACTTATATTTGTGTTATTTGAACCTATATGCCACAACTCAATCAATATTACACAACACCGATTTGCAGCATGGCCTATACGCCACAACTCAATCAACATTCCACAACACAGATTTGCAGCATGGCCTATACGCCACAACTCAATCAACATTCCACAACACAGATTTGCAGCATGGCCTATACGCCACAACTCAATCAATATTACACAACACAGATTTGCAGCATGGCCTATATGCCACAACTCAATCAATATTACACAACACAGATTTGCAGCATGGCCTATACGCCACAACTCAATCAATATTATACAACACTGATTTACAGCATGGCCTATATGCCACAGTTCAATCAACATTCCACAACACAGATTTGCAGCATGGCCTATATGCCACAACTCAATCAATATTACACAACACCGATTTGCAGCATGGCCTATATGCCACAACTCAATCAATATTACACAACACAGATTTGCAGCATGGCCTATATGCCACAACTCAATCAACATTCCACAACACAGATTTGCAGCATGGCCTATATGCCACAGTTCAATCAACATTACACAACACAGATTTGCAGCATGGCCTATATGCCACAACTCTTTTTAAAAAATGCCTCCTCATGTTTTTTTCGTTTTCTGTTTAATAAAATATTAAAGATTGACATGAATGTTGTTCATCGTTTTTCTTTAACCCATTTCATTCTGGATACATTTAAAGGCTTTTGCAAACAACATAGATCCAGGATTCTGGATACCGTTCAAACAGTATTTACAAAGAACATAGAGCCAGATCAGCCGCCACGGAATGTGTCGTCTGATCAGGCTCTATACTGTTTGCTATTCAGATGATCTTGCTAAGACACTTGGCTATGTAGCAAACAACATAGATCCTGATCAGCACGCAGCGTCATGCTGCGGCTGATCTGGATCTATGTTGTTTGCAAAAGCCTTTAAATGTATCCAGAATGAAATGAGTTAATGACTGTAAATGTGAAATCAAAATGCCATTAAAAATGTCCATTATACAGTAGATAACTCTCAGAATACTGTACCTTCAACTTGTGGTCATGTTCCGTTGGAGCTTTGAAGTACACACGCAACCACTCCGGTATTTCTGAAACACACAATAATCCAAATCCACAATTCCTACTAGTTTATACAAATTTATTTTAGCTTGATTGCGAAACAAGTTCTTATAACTTAATATTAATCACTCTCGAGACCTCATTCCTGATGGAATCCATCGCCACGAGGGAGAGAAAAGAGGCAACGTGGAATTTAAATGCCTTGCCTAAGGGCACAATCGTAACGGCTCCAGTGGGGCTCAAACTCCGGACCTTTCGCACCTGAAGCGAACAATTCCTACTGACTAAAGGGAAATAACCCAAGTATACATTTGTATTACAACACTACATAATTACACTAAACCAGTACATGTATGTCTCTTACGGGATAAATGTTTTGTTTATTAGGTGGACGAGTGTGTTACGTATAGGATATAGCCGAAAACGATCCAATATGTAAAATATTGGACTGTATGAGGCAAGTAGCGCCAATATTTTACATATTGGATCCGTTTGAGGTTTATATCTTACTTAAAACACACACTTATATAACAAGTTTCTACTAATTAAAATAGATAAGTTAGTACATATACACGTAGGATTTAATATAATACTCTGGCCTTTTGACAACAGTCCAATATTAATAATAATGGACTGCAAGTACAAAGGTATCACGTCACGACAGTGTTTTACTTGTACTTAAATAATGATCTGCCACAAGTCCAACAGAAGCACACATTCACAAATTCAAATTTCTTAGTCTGAAAGAAATTATTTCAAACTTCCTTCCTTTAGAATACTCAAAAATAATAAAATATTGTTGAACACCAGGGCACAGTTGACTAAATTCATTTTATTGGCTGGGAGTTTCATCACAATAATCATCATTGGCTGTCCGATTAGCGCAGTAATTAGCACGCTCGCTTCCAACCAATGCAACCCAGGTTTGATCCTCGGACCGGGAAGTATGTGAGATGGTACGGTGGTCGCCAGATCGGACAGGTGGGTTTTCTCTGGGTACTCCGGTTTCCTCCCACACGAATGACCACATATACGCTTTCATCGGCACCAACGAGAGTGATTAATATAAGTTGTTAGAACTTGCTTCGCAATCGTTGTAAATACAATAATGGAGACAATCTCAATAAGCTTTCGATTAAATCCATTTTCATTCTGTATACAATAGATATGTACAGTACATTCTGTATACAATAGATATATACAGTACATTCTGTATACAATAGATATATACAGTACATTATGAATGAATAAATACGTTTAAACCAACTGATAGTTGTAAGCTTTCGATTAAATCCATTTTCATTCTGTATACAATAGATATGTACTGTACATTATGAATGAATAAATACGTTTAAACCAACTGATAGTTGTAAGCTTTCGATTAAATCCATTTTCATTCTGTATACAATAGATATGTACTGTACATTATGAATGAATAAATACGTTTAAACCAACTGATAGTTGTAAGCTTTCGATTAAATCCATTTTCATTCTGTATACAATAGATATGTACTGTACATTATGAATGAATAAATACGTTTAAACCAACTGATAGTTGTAAGCTTTCGATTAAATCCATTTTCATTCTGTATACAATAGATATGTACTGTACATTATGAATGAATAAATACGTTTAAACCAACTGATAGTTGTACGCTTTCGATTAAATCCATTTTCATTCTGTATACAATAGATATGTACTGTACATTATGAATGAATAAATACGTTTAAACAACTGATAGTTGTAAGCTTTCGATTAAATCCATTTTCATTCTGTATACAATAGATATGTACTGTACATTATGAATGAATAAATACGTTTAAACCAACTGATAGTTGTAAGCTTTCGATTAAATCCATTTTCATTCTGTATACAATAGATATGTACTGTACATTATGAATGAATAAATACGTTTAAACCAACTGATAGTTGTAAGCTTTCGATTAAATCCATTTTCATTCTGTATCAATAGATATGTACTGTACATTATGAATGATAATAGTTTAAACCAATGTGTTAGCTTTCGATTAAATCCATTTTCATTCTGTATACAATAGATATGTACTGTACATTATGAATGAATAAATAGTTTAAACCAATGAGGAAATCCATTTTCATTCTGTATACAATAGATATGTACTGTACATTATGAATGAATAAATAGTTTAAACCAACTGAGGAAATCCATTTTCATTCTGTATACAATAGATATGTACTGTACATTATGAATGAATAAATACGTTTAAACCAACTGATAGTTGTAAGCTTTCGATTAAATCCATTTTCATTCTGTATACAATAGATATGTACTGTACATTATGAATGAATAAATACGTTTAAACCAATCGTTGTAAAATAAATAAAGTTTTAACTAATTATTTTATGCCTTCCAATGAAATATAGAAATTTATCAGTGAATTAAAAATGTGTGAAAGCAGTGGAATAACACATTTTATTTCTCACTACTTTCCACGTGTGGTACCTAGCCGCGCATGTTGTCAATGCAAATGTTTTCGGACTCAATCTATCAATTATGCCATTTATCGCACGGTTGCATCGTTTTCAATCATAAACACACGTTTCAGCCCAAAATAATAAGAACATTTGCTTGTTTAAGCAGGGTTTTCGCTGTCGGTCGGCAATGGCGCCCATTGCTACAAAATACAAATACTGGCGCTAAATATTGTGAATTGGCGAAAAGATTTGGCACAACTTATTTTTTATCTATGGAGGTGGTTAGATATGCTGACTGCTTTAATATTCACTGATTGATAGTTAAATGACTGTACACTTATGTAAGTATGGCGATATTATGTAAATATTGCATTCCTGAGTGGGCAATATGAAATCTACCACCCTAATATTAATATTCATGGCTTGAGAGTTGATATTTTTCATAATGCCCAGTCAGGAATGTAATATCTATTTTATTATACCGAACCCAGGTACAAGTTTGTGTAAACAAAACTGGTAACAGCAAACAACCATGATTCAAGTCGATTTGTCTTAGTAAATCTATTTATATAATCTGTATAGTATTTAATCTGCAAGTATTTAATCTGTAAGTATTTAATCTGCAAGTATTTAATCTGTAAGTATTTAATCTATAAGTATTTACAAGCTTTTCTGCATGCATTTCAATAAGCATCTATGTATGTATGTATGTTTCTTTAATGTCAAACCCCTCGCGGGGACTTAGACATGTTTTCCTGGGCAGGCTTAGCCGACCTAAGTGGTTAACCAGTACTAAGCAATGTGTGTGAGGTGCCTTGCTCAATGACACTACATACGTGGTCTGACCGAGTATCAAACCCGGGACCGTTCGATTCCAAATCCGACGCTCTACCACTGGACCACTGGACCACGGACGTCACACTATCTACTTATTAAGAGAGACATTGTGTTTATAACAATATCCCAATGAGCGTTTTACTGAATCAGACTGAAAGCCAAAGGCAGTCAATATTACAGAAAATATTGACCTGTCAATATTACCTAGGAGGCGAATAGTAAATAATATTGACCTATGAGAATTTTGCATTGAGTTATCATAGCATATTAACAGTTAAACTAGCATATTAGCCTAAACTTGGGCTACGACAATTTATTGCACGATCTTGCATAAATGTGAATTATACAGTAGCCGGATATATTATAATGTGTTGGCTTATTGGTACAGTTATATGAAAAGGAAATCTGTACCTGTATTGAGGTATGGATTTGCTGGCACCAGGTTCCCTCGAGGCTGTGCCTGGGGTGTCACTGGCAACTGGTTGCCATGGTGACCATACTGATAAGCCATCAGAGTAGAACATGGATGGGCATGTGCTTGCTTTGTGTAATGGCTGAAAAGAAAATATTTGTATTTCAACTTTCAAAAGAAAAAAATTGTACTTTTAAAACACACAGATAGTCATAGTATGTTAGTGTTTTTTTGTCATACTCACAATTTGTCATGCAAAATCATGTGATACAAGAGCGCATTACTAACAAATATCACAATTTGTGATGCAAAATCATGTGATACCAGAGCGCATTACTAACAAATATGACAATTTGTAATGCAAAATTGTGTGTCAACAGTGATACCAGAGCACATTACTAACAAATATGACAATTTGTAATGCAAAATCATGTGATACAAGAGCGCATTACTAACAAATATGACAATTTGTAATGCAAAATCATGTGATACCAGAGCACATTACTAACAAATATGACAATTTTTATATGACGTCATTTTGCATTTGTATTAGTTTCATGGAGATGGCTAATTTCAAATATTTGATGTCAACATTGTTTTCCATTACTTACTGCTTAAAGCGACACTACATCAGTGAAAACACAAATTTCTACAGAATGTATTTTCCTATTATATGGTATAATTTTCCCCCAAATATTTGCCTCAAATACTTTCAATCTACATAAACACTGTTTATTGATTCAATGTTAGTGTTTGAATGTATTTGACAATTTGTAGCAGCAATGCATTTATACGTGAAAAAAATGCATTTCATTTGTTTTTTGCGATGTAAGGTCACTTTAAGGGGAATATCCCAAAATTAACCTCTTCTTTTTTTTACCTTCAATTATAAATCATTAAAATAATATTTGTATGGAACAGATGTGACTTTGAAATTTCAGTTTTGCACCATCATAGAATGTCCAGGACAGACAGTTTAACTCTTAACCTGCCGAATAAATTGGATGAAATGTGCAAACAACATATATCCAGATCATCTGTGGCATTGTGCAACGCCATGTCTGATCAGGATCTATGTTGTTTGCTATTCAGACAAGTGTTTTAGCTCCACTATCTGATTAGCAAACAGCATAGAGCCTGAAGTGCCATCTTATCTGGTTCTATGCTGTTTGCAAAAGCCACTTTAGTTGTGATTGGCAGGTTAAGGCTCATAATGCATTTACTTAAATCTTTTACGAAACATTATTTGTAGATTACCTACTTTTATGAACGTTTATTTACAAAATCAACAATCAATTAGTAAATGGTCCTTCAATAATGTTAACACACGAACCACTTTGCTTTAAACCTGTCACACGAGACTTACTTTACATAATAAACACCAAATTCTTTGGACTCGATCCGGTGCCAGCCCGTGGGGAGACTTTCCTTCTCCAGGGGATGGCTCCAGTGGGTGGTCTGGGTGTTGTGGTCGATGTAATACTTCCGACCTCTGACTGTCCAATCCACAGACCAGCCAGTAGGTAATGGTAAATCTTCGTGACCAATGAAATTTGGACTGGCTGCAAAACATATATATGAAGAACATTAATCTCTAGACGTGTGCAATCTACCCTTTGTTTCTAAGATAAATACATAATCCAGTTTCATCATCATCAATCCTCTTCACCCCGGTTGGGGTATAGGGCCTTCAATATGTTAATCCAGTTTAGTTTATACAAATTTATTTTAGCTGGATTGCAAAACAAGTTTTTACAACTCATGTTAATCACGAGACCTCATTCCTGATGGATTACATCGCCACGAGGGAGAGAAAAGAGGCAACATGGAGTTTAGTTGCCTTGCCTAAGGGCACAATCGTAATGGCTCCAGCGGGACTCGAACTCCAGGCTTTTAATAATCCAGTTATACTTGGCATTGAGTGTTGGGATACATCACCAGGGTTGGGGGTGAATTACATGTGAATGTAATTATTATAATTAATTACAATTACTTGCAAAAAAATGCATTACATTTATAACTACATATACTACTACTATAACTAATTACCATTACAATTACATGCAAAAGTAATGAGAGACATTATTGGGTTTTCGATTACCTCCCTTGACAGATAAATTCCGATTTATCCCGAAATATGTATTGGTCCTTTGTTTTTATTGGTGTTCCCTATCTATATGTTGCGGTATGATAAATGTGATTTTATTAAAAGCTTGTTAATTAATTTATAATCAATTTCTACAGTAAAGTATCCATTGGATATGCTGTAGGATATCTGTCGAGATTTAGTAATTTATAATTAAAAGATAAGAAAACTAATGAAAACAGATATCATGTGGTGCAAAGGAAACAACGATAAAAACAGAGGAAGCCAAATTAAGAGGACCAATCTACTTTCATGAGTATTCAGGGGCAGTAACTCACTAATAGCTCTCATTCATTACATACAAGTACATGTGGCCTTACCCATATGATATTGTTTTGTATTCACATTATTAAACTACATGTAAATTCAATTACTTGAAAAGTGTAATTAATTGCAATTAATTAAAAATAACATTTTTAAAAATAACATTTTTAAATTACCCCAACCTTGCATAATTATCTTGTTGATGTAATGTGGGCTCATAATGCTATACTTATTTATAAACATTCACAAATATTTCTAACATAAGGAATGAACTAACAAGAATGTTTTACATACACCCATAGCCAACGTTTCAGTGGGATGACAAGCCTATAACAAGGCAATGCTAATATCCCGACATCTACATTTTGATATTTGTTAACGTAAACATTTCGCATTACATGTACCATGATAAAGGGGGTCATTCTGCTGAAACGTTGATTATGGCTTTAATTATTTTGTTTTTTGCAAATTAACTCCCTTTATTGCATATTATTTTTAAACAAATTCACAAATAACTTTGTAAAGTTTGGTTTAGTAAAGTTAATACTTGTATATATAACATATATACGTTATGGATCAATTATGATAATGGTGAGGATCTGTGGCAGCTTCTTAGGGTAAAGATCATCGGTCAGTTACTGCCCCTGAATACTCCCTAAAAGTAGATAGGTCCTATTAAGTGTTTTCCTCTGTTTTTATCTTTGTTTCCTTTGCACAACATGCTAGCAATTTTATTCCACTATCGCTTCATAGATTATATATATATATATATATATTTTCTCGACAGATCTCCTACAGTATATGCAATGGCTACTTATTTGTAAAACATTGCCATCAGTTAATTAACACGATTTTGATAAAATCATGTTTATCATACCGCCACATCTAATTAGGGAACAACAGTAAAGACAAAGGATTCCAACTAAAAGCACCTATTTACACTTTGGGATAAATCAGACTTTATCTGCCAAGGGAGGTAATAGAAAATTAGAGATGTATCTCATTAAAGCGTACAGAGAATGTACTGCATGCCGAGTGAGATATGTTAAGCAACATATAATTATAAATTATGATTACTTTCTTATATTTTTATTTCTAACTACTACGTGTTATACAGAAAGTAACATTTAACTACTACGTGTTGTACAGAAAGTAACATTTAACTACTATGTGTTATACAGAAAGTAACATTTAACTACTACGTGTTATACAGAAAGTAACATTTAACTACTACGTGTTATACAGAAAGTAACATTTAACTACTACGTGTTATACAGAAAGTAACATTTAACTACTACGTGTTATACAGAAAGTAACATTTAACTACTTTGTGTTATATTGCAAGTAACATTTAACTACTACGTGTTATACAGAAAGTAACATTTAACTACTACGTGTTATACAGAAAGTAACATTTAACTACTACGTGTTATACAGAAAGTAACATTTAACTACTACGTGTTATACAGAAAGTAACATTTAACTACTGTGTTATACAGAAAGTAACATTTAACTACTACGTGTTATACAGAAAGTAACATTTAACTACTTTGTGTTATACAGAAAGTAACATTTAACTACTTTGTGTTATACAGAAAGTAACATTTAACTACTTTGTGTTATACAGAAAGTAACATTTAACTACTTTGTGTTATACAGAAAGTAACATTTAACTACTTTGTGTTATACAGAAAGTAACATTTAACTACTTTGTGTTATATTGCAAGTAACATTTAACTGCTTTGTGTTATATTGCAAGTAACATTTAACTACTTTGTGTTATATTGCAAGTAACATTTAACTACTTTGTGTTATATTGCAAGTAACATTTAACTACTTTGTGTTATATTGCAAGTAACATTTAACTACTTTGTGTTATATTGCAAGTAACATTTATCTACTTTGTGTTATATTGCAAGTAACATTTAACTACTTTGTGTTATATTGCAAGTAACATTTAACTACTTTGTGTTATATTGCAAGTAACATTTTGAAGATCTGCCCGCCAATGAACTGGCTTCTGTAAACTTATTACTTGTAAATTACTTCCCTTTATGGATATTTACTTACAAACAAATAGTAGTTTGCCTTGATGGTGGTTAAGTTTATTTAATGTCGCTATCGGTTGCCCATTTAAGCGACGGGCAGTTTATCTAACAACACATTTCCTGTGCCGGCTCCAGTGGTTAATTAGTACCTGGTGCACCAACCTCCGTATTTGTAAATTACTTCCCTTTATGGATACAAACAAATATTAATAAGTTTGCTTTGATGGTGGTTAAGTTAATATGATGACACATTTGTATCATAGTTATGGTGTTATGTTTCCCCTTTAGGGGCTTTAAAACTTAATAAGGCTGCATTGAAAAGCTTCTTTGTTTACTGGAACAACTTATATTGTGTGGTAATTAGGAATTTCTGAGAATGGCCTCCTTACAACCCTGCTATTTTATTATGTTGTATATGCATAAGAATAATTTCTAAGAAAATAAAATTACACCAAAGTATTATAATCAAGTATTAATTTTTCCCCCCTATTTTTTTATAAAACAATAATATTTTTTTATATTATAACAAAAATCATATTATTGAATAATAATTAAATTATGTCAATTGTCTGAATGATTTGTATCCAAGTCAATAATCACTAATTGACAAGATAAATGATAATCTGTCAATCACTAATTGATTCATTGATTGACAGGTAAGTAAACACTTTCCCAGCATGATTGCAAGCCAGAAAAACATACAAACAAATAAATAATATTATATACAATTTGTGTATTTCACACCTGATTGACTCAAAGTTGAAAAAGCATGCACATTGACATTCTCCCAAAGCCCAAATAGCTGACCAATTTAGTATCCAATCAATTTAGTGATTGAAGAAGGTGTGTGAACCTATTAACCAATCAGAGCTTATCTAACAAATTCCACTTAGGGTATAATTTCACCTCTGACCCTGCAAAAAAATCAAACACATTTGAACTGAAAAGCTAAACTGTGCAAGAAATCAACACCTCAATAAAAGATTATCAACACAAGAAAAATTCTATTTGTGACTAAATATCAACAGATATTATCACCATTTATCTGTCCATTCATCTATCCATTAATCTAAAATGGAAGATCTGAGTGATCTAAGTATAGACTTTGATGGTAAAATAAGTTCAATTCCACTGGATGATTTGTATACATCAATGGACAATGATTTCACAGATTGTGCACTGGAGGCCGATTCAAGTCGTCCTTCGAGCGCCATGAGCTTTACTTCCTGGACATTCTCGCCGATTGCTGATGAGAGAACAGAGATCAAGGATGTACGCAAGTCACATGACACAGATGCTGAAGGTAAGCACAACTCAACTCTGCTTTTGTATCGTAATCTAGACTGATGAACACGGATCTGTACAGTTACGACGTGTGGCTTTTGACAGCAAATATGTGTCGGGAGAGTTTTGACAATGATATGCAGCCAGTGCAAGGAGTCTGAAGGAGAACACTCTAAATTCATTACTGTGCTGGATACGAATGTGCCGTGCCGTCTGATCAGGGTCTGTGACGTCTGATCAGGCTCTATACTGTCTCCTATTCAGATAGTGGAGCTAAACACTTGGCTGAATAGCAAGAAACGTAGATCCTGATCAGATAAGTTATTATGCCGCGGTTGTACCTGGATCTATGTTGTTTGCACATTTCTAATTGATTCACCATTTTAAGGTTTAAAGATCTCAAACTATCTTAATTATTTGATGGGAATATTAGAATTTTGACAGTTCAGGCCAGTATATTAGGTGACTTGTCCTGTCCCATTTAGCATTTACTTAAAATGTGCCACACTGATGGGTGATTAGGACTTGTGAGATAAGTTCTCATATATCTCCATTATTGTATATATATATAATTCAAATTCTAATTCACATCTTTCCACAAATGAATGTATATCATTATTTGTAAATTACCTCCCTTTCATGGATATTAAATTCAACATTTTGAAGATCTGGTCACAAATTATTCTAACTGTGAATTTATACGATATTTATACATAGTATCATCATTAACCATGTAAATGATGGTCTTAGCACAAATAATAATAAAACCTCTCGGCGCAATTACTTGGGAATCTTAGACTGGAGTTTTGTTACCTCCAGTTTTCTATAATAAACAAATAAAAACAATGATCTTGCATTGGGTCATGTCAAAACGGCCCCAATTAGTCATCTCATCAGGATCTGCACTTTTTGCCAGTACTATTTTTAGACAAAAATTACCCATTTTGATAAATGAACTGGTCCAAATGTAATTTATTGGTTTGAAAATATCATGCACCGGTCCATGTCAACTGTGGATTTTCCTTTTTGAAATCCGATCTGGTTATGAATTTATTTATTTATTTATAAATATAATGTTTGTCGGTCATTTCGTTAGTCTATTTAATATATGATAATTCTGTAATTCTTTGATTCATCATGGCTTCCCCCTTTAAAAATGGGTACAAGAATACCTACGTCACAACTTGGGGAAATATACCATCTTTAAATATTTTAATGCATAGGGTTACTAAGAAAGGTACATAATATCAAATGTATGTTTAAAAACCTCTGCAATCACTGCCCAGGCTTTGAGAATTATTCGGAGAAAATACATCTTCTGTCAATTCAACTTCTGTAAAATAGCAATCTAAATATATGTCATGTACATCGTTACCACCGACTTCTTGTCTATATTCGTGACTGGTTGGCTGGTATATTCCACCATATAAATTGTTGAAATGTTCATACATACAATTAATATTTCAAATATCAGACACAACTGAGGCATTTCAATATTGTTGAACATGTTTTGGCTTCACATATTTATTTGTGAACTATATATGGCTCTTAGTTGGTTCCAAGTTTTTTTAATTGGCTCCAGTGTTTATCTATTGGCGACAGAAATGGCGCAGACAAACATTCAGACAGAGGGAACCCTGATTAATACAAGCAACAGTTAGTTCCAGATTATTGTAAGCACCATTAGCTAAATATTTGTTTCTGCTTTGTTTATACCCTCATGTTGTACCTAAAATAAAAGTCTGTCTGTCTGGTCAAATCGTTCCAAATTGGCCTAAAAATCCTCTCCTCCATTGTAGTGTAGCAAGATTATTTTACAATATTGTTATCTATTATTACCAATTTTATGAGGGCGTTTTCTAACCAGGGTCCTCATACATTGTATGTAGCTTTAAATCTTTATAATTTGGATACCTATACTTATTTCTTCTATTCTACTTTTCAGCCAATCAACAGTCAGCTCCACCTGCCAATAAGCCAATCAGCAATGTCGTACCAAACCAGTATCACCCACAGAATCCTCCGCAGATGGTACAACAACCACCCCTCACCAATCCACCGTGTGAGTATATCTACCCCAATGCAATAACATACCACCATTCAGTGAACATACACAACTATGTTGGCAACTACTGCATGGGGGCTCCCATATGGAAGCCAGAATATGTGTGGGATCGTCCCATGCCTAGCCATACACCGTTCTACGAGAGACCGGACACGCCACAGATTCAGCTTAAACACGAACAGCAGGATCCGCTAGCTAACCTTAACACAACTGGACTTGAGCTAGCGCGGTGCTCCACACCAGAGTATATCATGGCTCTTAACTCACTCAGTCACATGGATTCTCCGCCACGACCAAATCATTCTGTGGCAATGAACTATAACTGCACAGCATCCTTTGATGATTCTACAAACCGATCCGTGAACAACATTAAACAAGACAGTGGATATAATTCAGATCTCAGCGCTTCACCCGTTATACAGATTCAGGATGGACATATCAAATTACTTCAAGGACAGCATACGTCAACACCGGAACCAACGCCGATGTCGAAGCATAACAAAGAAAACATGGCGCCAAATCAACACGAGTTCCTCCGGCCAAAATACCCGCTACCGATGTGTGCATTACAACCGAAACCTCAGTGCAGTGAAATTAGACCGAACAATTTATTAATGCAAAGTGGCGGTTATCTCCAGTCCACGCTGCAGAAGACAGCTCCAATTGAAGCACCAGTGCTGAATACATGTAATTCTGCTCCAAAATACAAAACAATGGCCGATTACCAATTGTCCAAGAAAGTGAAAACAGAAACGGTGAAATCAGTGAAATCGTCTAAACATAAAATCGAATCAGAACAATTTATTGATGGTAAACGTCGGCGTCATAACGAACCTCTGAATAATGCTGCTCTGAGTGTGATGAACGAATGGTATGAAGAACACGCAGAAAACCCATACCCTACCAAAGCCGAGAAAGACGATATTGCTAAACGGGGTGGGATCAGTCTTGCACAGGTGAAATCATGGTTCGCTAACAAACGTAATCGAAGTCATAACACACGTCCCAAGAAGCAGAAGAAGGAAATGGAGGGACGTTTAATGGATATATGTCACCAGCTCGCTATTGACGCTAGTAAACCAGACAAAGACAATGCCTACTATATACAACAGCTTTCATCCATCTTAGATAGGACTAAATATTGATGATATGCTGCCATAAACCTAGGAATAACTGTATGTTTTATGAATGCCAGTGCATGCTAAACCTTCGAAATGTAGGCAGAAAAGGGAGAAGTTTGTTGACACAGCCAAGTAACTTGTATATAGTTCAGGGAGACAAACTTCTCCCTCTAGTCCAAGCCCTCATTGTGCTATGTTCAACAATGTTACCGTATAAAATATTGCTGTTATCTAATCGAAGGTGTGCTATTCTGTAAATGTTAATTTTAATTTAAGTACCAGAGTTATGTAAAACTTTATGGAACATACAATGTATGGAATTATCTATCTACATGTATTCAAACAATCAAAATGAGCAATATGCATAATTTCTTATTGATAAAATGATAAATGCCTACAGCCCCATCAGTGGTGTAGCTGGCCCTTCATATGCGAATGGGATCATGGCAACAACAAAAAAACAGCAAAACCAAAACAGTAAAAAAAAAAGTTAAAATCCGGGAAAATGTGCAAGCCCAGACATTATGGCGTAGAGTCAGCTATGTCACTGATCATGTTGGACAATGTCTTTCCTGTACAATTATAGAAAATTCTTAGGGGTACGTCCTAAAAGATCCACCAATTGATATTTCATGGCTACGTCCAAAACATCTATCTGTTCATTGTGGTTAGCCATTCATGCCATAGCCGATACCTTGGCAACCATTATACATGCATATTGATAAGATAAGAGACTGTTATTTAATGCAGCTTTTCCATGTAGCTACGATGTGATATATGATATTTCCACACAATGTGATATTTGTTCATGTGTAATGTGATAGGCAATGATAATTACTTTCAAATTTTTAAATATTTTTTTAACTATATGTGATATTAGTTAGTGCGTTTTCACTCTCATTTGTTTTTAATGTGATAACGCTGTGTAGATTTTTCATTATCATATCATGACCGTATTATGTGCAATATATATGTGTGTTTCAATTATTTATTTCAGGTCAAAATCTGAGCTCATAATGGAGTTATTGACCTTTGTTTCATGTGTTCTTACAGGACTTTACTGTGAATTTGGAGTCAAGAGATATTTATGTCATCTTTGACTAAGCCACCAATATCTAACCATAAATACTGTACCCTTATCTAACCATAAATACTGTACCCTTATCTAACCATAAATACTGTACCCTTATCTAACCATAAATACTGTACCCTTATCTAACCATAAATACTGTACCCTTATCTAACCATAAATACTGTACCCTTATCTAACCATGGGCTTACTGTACCCTTATCTAACCATAAATACTGTACCCTTATCTAACCATAAATACTGTACCCTTATCTAACCATGGGCTTACTGTACCCTTATCTAACCATAAATACTGTACCCTTATCTAACCATGGGCTTACTGTACCCTTATCTAACCATAAATACTGTACCCTTATCTAACCATAATACTGTACCCTTATCTAACCATGGGCTTACTGTACCCTTATCTAACCATAAATACTGTACCCTTATCTAACCATAATACTTACTTATTACCATGGGCTTACTGTACCCTTATCTAACCATAAATACTGTACCCTTATCTAACCATAAATACTGTACCTTATCTAACCATAAATACTGTACCCTTATCTAACCATAAATACTGTACCCTTATCTAACCATAAATATTAATAACAATGGGCTTACTGTACCCTTATCTAACCATAAATATTAATAACAATGGGCTTACTGTACCCTTAAATACCATAAATATTAATAACAATGGGCTTACTGTACCCTTAAATACCATAAATATTAATAACAATGGGCTTACTGTACCCTTATCTAACCATAAATATTAATAACAATGGGCTTACTGTACCCTTATCTAACCATAAATATTAATAACAATGGGCTTACTGTACCCTTAAATACCATAAATATTAATAACAATGGGCTTACTGTACCCTTAAATACCATAAATATTAATAACAATGGGCTTACTGTACCCTTAAATACCATAAATATTAATAACAATGGGCTTACTGTACCCTTAAATACCATAAATATTAATGGATTTGCATTACCCAATATCAATGCAAGTACACTAACCGTATGTCAATATGAACGAGTTCATGGTGCCGTATGTTTTAAAATACGATTTTGATGTAAATATAAAATACATATTTCCAAATTCACAGTAAAATTCAAGTTTGAAATATATAAATTTTTATATGACATGTCGGATGAAACGGTAATTCCATATAACATGTTAATTCTTGAATATGCTGCGTTCTGTGCTAATATAGACGAGAAATCAATTTTATATTTACATGTAAATTATTTTTCATTAGTAATTTATCTAGATTTTAAGTAAATTTTTAAAAGAGCTGTCCACAAATCCTGTTTGTGATAGTTTGTGATATATACATGTAAATCATCTGCAACTTTGAAAACGCAGGTTTACTAAAGATTATACCAGAATATATTATTATACAATGCATTTGCTTTTTTTTGCAACTTTACCTTTATTTTTCCATTTCATGAAAAAAAACAAAAAAAAAACATGGGTTTTCAGGTAGATGTAGTGATCACATTGTACCATTTAGTCGGACATGCCATATACATACATGACCTTTGATCTACGTTAAACTTGTTTCATGTTGTTAAATTTGTTGTTTTGTTTATTTGTTATATTTATGTGCTACCAGGTCATTATGACATGTATGTGCTATCTTGTAAATACTTTATATTGACACTATATTTATTGACGATGCTTGATGTGTCATGAACAAAATGTTTATATTGATATGCATGCATTAGATTTTTACAATAAAATACCAGTAAATGGTTTGCTGTTATTTAAGATTATTTTTAGATTAGTTTGCAACAGTTAGTTCCCTTTGTCATTCTAGCTTGATTAAATAGTCATGATTGTTGTATGTACTTCAGTTTGATCATGTTTAACGAGATGAGGCCGACATGTAGGACGAGGGGCGATAGACAAGACAACTAGTACATCATACATGTAGTTACTCACCTTGAATATGTTACCAGAGCTATTATTTAAACTGAAGCTCGAGATGAAAGCTCTAACTATTAAACTTAAAGCTCTGTCAAAGCTACTAGAGCTAATTATTAAAAATAAAATAATTATACACATATTTGAGCTACCAGAGAGCTATTTATTTTTTTAATTATTCCCAGTGTGAAAGTACCAGAGGGATCTGGTGGGGAAACCCACCTGTCCAATCTGGTGGGGAAACCCACCTGTCCAATCTGGTGGGGAAACCCACCTGTCCAATCTGGTGGGTAAACCCACCTGTCCATTCTGGTGGGGAAACCCACCTGTCCATTCTGGTGGGGAAATCAACCTGTCCGATCTGGTGGGGAAACCTACCTGTCCGATCTGGTGGGGAAACCTACGTGTCCGATCTGGTGGGGGGAAACCTACCTGTCCGATCTGGTGGGGAAACCAACCTGTCCGATCTGGTGGGGAAACCCACCTGTCCGATCTGGTGACCACAGTACAATCTTGCACATGTTCGATGCCGAGTAAATGTTAGGCTCACACCGCATAGCTTAATCTACCACAGCTAGTGCTCTCAAACTAAAAGCTGTATTAGCCGAGGCGTAACTACCTGATGTTGTAACGGTGTGGATGTCCGTGGTTCGTGGTGTAAACGTCTGCTGGGACATGAGGTTCTGCTGGGCGTAGTGATTTCTGATATCCTGGTGGTATTGTTGTATCTCGAAGTTATCATCGTACCCCTGCCCGGCCTCGTTGTTAAAATTACCTCCATATTGGCCTATCTCGTCACTGGGCTCTGGAATTACAAACAAACATGTTTCATATGGTATATTTGCAAACAAAACGAACAACATTTGCTGTATGCAGTTTGGGAACAGTCATCGACATTTCTTGCTCTAGTTAATCATTTGCCCTCTCCCTCATGATGATGGACTCCATCAGGAATGAAGTCTCGAGAGTGATTCATATAATGTTGTAAAAACTTGTTTCACAATCAAGCTAAAAATTTGTCTAACCTAAACCCTTTACTCCACAACAAAAGAGGCCAGTTAGTTTTAGTTTATACAAATTTATTTTAGCTCGAGTGCGAAACAAGTTCTTACAACTTCTATTAATCACTCTCGAGACCTCATTCCTGATGGAATCCATCGCCACGAGGGAGAAAGAAGAGGCAATGTGGAAATTAAATGCCTTGCCTAAGGGCACAATCGTAACGGCTCCAGCGGTGCTCGAACTCCGGACCTTTCGCACCTGAAGCGAACGCGCATCCACAGCGCTATCACAACTTCCACGAGGCCAGTTACTCATAAGCAATAGGTGTACTGTACTAATCAATATCTATGAGAATAAATAACGAGGTTGATCGGCCTTATATCTGGGAAGTGATAAAGATGTTGTAAAATGTAAAAAAAATACTATGGCATATGTACGGAGAAAAAGGTTAACAGAATATCAACAACAATATTTTCTAAGATACGATGGGTGCTGTGGTTTTGCACTTCAACCCGCTGACCCAAAATCCATGGTGATGATCTACTGGTCATCAACAACATCATTACAAAGTTTCATGAATTTAGACACATTAATTCTCCAGCGTTTTTTGTTATTAATGGTTTCTGTGACGAACACGAAATTCAATATGGGACATCATCATCAAGCTCCCAATAAAGCAACCATTCTGAACTGTTTTAGAGAGAAAACTCAGTCAGTGTGACCTCTACCAAGTTTGATGAAGATTAGCTGATCTGGTACCCGAGTCAACCATTTGGTTAAAAGTTTGCATTTGGCATGAAACCATTGTTGTGCTCTATTGTTTTAGTAGCCTCTAGTGTGCTCATTCCTCTGACAGAACTCTTACTCTTACAAGGTTACCTACACTGCAAACACTATTGCTTCAAATCCCCCTGGCTGGCCCTAGTGGCGACATACTTTCAGTCTTGCAGAAGATCAATGGTTGTACCTGCACATGCCTAGAGGTGCAACTGGGGTTTTCTTTTTCTTCCACCATGTAACCCTTAAAATGCTGAATAAATTGGAAGGAATATGCGAACAGCATAGATCCAGATCAGCTGCAGTGCAACACTATCCAAATAGCAAACGGCATAGAGCCTGATCAGATGGCAATGTTGTGATTAGCAGGTTACGGGTTAAATCAAATCTGTACCACTTTAAATCCAGACACAAGCTCTTAAATACGGAACCCATTCCATACAACACCAGCATTCCCACTGGCGGTCACTGTTTCTGAATTCGGCGAAAAAAGAAAACTTAGGAAAAAAATAATGATTTGGCGAACATTTAAAACCCAACGTGCCTAAATTCTCAATAATCAGATCAGATAATTATTGAAATATTGACTGAAATCTGTCTATAATTGTCCAAATCTATTAGACCCAGTTTGCTTAGCATGCAGATAGCCGAGTAAAGTGATTTTAAACCCGAGAGCAATTTGTCTAGATTTCCAGGGTTTCCGTGGCAATTTCAATCTTGTCGACACGTACGCCATGTACATTGTAAGTGGGCCGCAAATTAGCAGATGAAACGGCAATGTTCAATTTAATTGGAGTCCCCTTTGTTGCAGCGGAATAGATATCAGAATATAAATTGACAATATAATTAACGATGATTGTGTATTGTCGTATGTTTTCCAAATCCAAAGAAATGACATTTAATTGAAATGAGAAATAACCTCATTTTTTTTGTATATACTATTTACTGAAATAATCTCTCATTTAAATCCACGTTATTTTACTGCATACCATTATAGTCATTTTTAAAAGTAACATTGCTCCCTCGCCCCTGGTTCCTTCTAAAAGATTACCAGAAGAGCATGTGGATGGAATATAGGGCTAAAAAAGTGGCAAAACATTTATTTTCTCCATGCAATACAGACAAAATTTACACACCTTCTTGAACAACATTAAAAGCAGCATTGGTAATATCTGGTGGCTGGTATCCAGCTTGATACACTTGTGCATGGCCCAGGGCACCAGTACTTTCTGGTATGCCATCTCCAGCGAGCTGAGAACCAGAGTTTATTGTAGTTTTATTAGTGCTAGTTCCCTGTAGAGAACTTGCTGATACTGCCTTAGTAATACTGGAACCATCACTTGAAAACCCTGATGTTGCATTAGTAAACAGTGTCAATGAAAATTGCTTCATCGCTTTGGCTTGTTCTAACGAGGCAGAATCCACACTAAGGCGGTACATGTCCTTAGTTATACCAGGTATATCTGAATTAACATTTGAGACAGGTTGCGAATTGACTGGCTGCTGGCTTGTATTTGGTTGAGACAATTTTTGTTGAGAGACCGGCGATTGAGTTTGTCTCTCGTAACTTATCACAGATGTTGGAGTTGGCACGGATCTCTGAATTTTATCCAAATTAGAATCTCTTTGTACAGTTTCTATCTGACTGTGGGGTCTTGCACTTGGCTGTTTACTCGAAAATGGGAAGTTTGCAGTAGAGCCGATCATCTGCTGGGGGACGTAAGAAGCCGGTGCCTTCACGCCCGACCTTTTCTGACCTGTTGGTGGTTTGACAGGCTGGTGGTATGCTGAAATGACAAGGACATTAGTGAAACCTATGAACAACAGAGTACAGCTATTGAGGGGCGTAAGAAGCCGGTGCCTTCACGCCCAGCCTTCTCTGACCTGTTGGTGGTTTAACAGGCTGGTGGTATGCTGAAATGACAAGGACATTAGTGAAACCTATGAACAGCAAAGTACAGCTATTGGGGGACGTAAGAAGCCGGTGCCTTCACGCCCGGCCTTCTCTGACCTGTTGGTGGTTTGACAGGCTGGTGGTATGCTGAAATGACAAGGACATTAGTGAAACCTATGAACAGCAAAGTACAGTATTGGGGACGTAAGAAGCCGTTGCCTTCACCCTCCTTCTCTGACCTGTTGGTGGTTTGACAGGCTGGTGGTATGCTGAAATTACAAGGACATTAGTGAAACCTATGAACATCCGAGTACAGCTATTGGGGGTGGGGGGGTGGCGTAAAGCTGGTGCCTTCACGCCGACCTCTCTGACCTGTTGGTGTTTGATAGGCTGGTGGTGAAATCTATCTACGTAGAGTACAGCTATTGGGAATTGTAGGAAGCCGGTGCCTTCACGCCGACCGTCTCTGACCGGTTGGTTGGTTTGATATTCTGTGTGGGAAACCTATCTACATACAGCTACTGTATCAATCACTAACGTTAACGCCCCCCCCCCCCAAATAGCTCTGATAATAAGCTTAACACCAATTTGATTTATAAATAATTATTTTGGGAGAAGTGAGAAGTCCCTAAATAGTGTTATTTAAAATAACAAAATAGGGTTAAATTACATGACCATTAAATACAACATTTGAATAGAATGAGTGCTTTATTAACCCTTTCAACACTACAGACCTAAATATGCTTACAAATAGTGTAGATCCAGATGAGCCGACTCGTGACGAGCCGTCTCATCAGGATCTGCACTTTTTGCCAGTGATATGACTATTTTTAGACATAATTACCCATTTTGATAAATGAACTTGTCCAAATGTGATTTTCTGATTCATTTATTGGTTTATGAATATCATGGACCAGTCCATGTGAGTTACTTGGTGTTGAATGGGTTAATGGTGTATCTTACTGTTGTAAAAAAACAACATTTTTTTAGGTAGAAGTGGGGCACCCAGGGGGTGAAGTCAGGGTCCCTAGGCAGACTATTTCGCCTAAGTCGCCCTTTAGAATGAGCCCTGAAATTGCGTTACTATTTTGGGATCTGACCAGAGGCTTCAGATATTTTGTTAGATTCAGTTCCATATACATGTACATATAATTTTCACTGCTTAAGCCATATGTTCAAATTATGAATAAGTCGACTGTCAAATGTTCTTTATATATAATCTACATGTATTTGAATACCCAGAATTCAAAATAGGGAGAAATGAGTCTCAGCTCAGGGAGATTACTTCCAGGGATCATTCTAGGTCAGAATTTTTGGGGAGAAGTGAGAACGCGTGCGATCACATCATTAAATGGTGTTATTTAATCAATTTAAACAATTGTATTGTTTTTAGGGAGAAGTGGGGGACAAATCCGGGGTCCCTAGGGTGACTATTTCACCAAAATCGCCCTCTAGAATGAGCCCTGCTACTTCTCCCAAAAATCTCCCTTCTACTGTAAGCTGTGATTATAGTCATGTAGGGAAAAGTCTTCAGGATGACATCCATACTGTTCAATGTTCATGAATTGACGCAATTTGCAATTTTACCAAACAAGTGTAAAAAATAAAATTCTAAGACAGACAGCTACAGAGAAGTTTAAGTTTAAACTTTATTTATATTACAACAATTGCAAAGCAAGTTTTAACAACTTATATTAATCACTCTCGTTGGCGCAGATGAAAGCATATGTGTTCATATGTGGTCATTCGTGTGGGAGGAAACTGGAGTACCCGGAGAAAACCCACCTGTCTGATCTGGCGACCACCACATAATCTCACATACTTCCCGGTCTGAGGATCGAACCCAGGTTGCATTGGTGAGAAGCGAGCGCACTAACCACTGCGATAATCGGACAGCCAGAGACGTCCTGAGTATAGGGAGGTATATGTGCATACAGATCATTGTATGAATTTGATAAAGAATCACTGCATTCAAAGCCCATTTAAAGGGGGGGTTATCTGAGATTATACTCTACTCATATATCGACAAAGAAACGGACGGACAGGTGGTAACTGTTACTGTGCCATTGTCATGCTGTGAATTCATACAATAATATTTCTTTAAAAATGCATTTCAAGTATAATCACAGGAGCTTGAAATTTACAAGTAAGAATATGGTTTCTAGGATATGTGTACAATGCTGTTGGTGTAACTGCTTTATAGATCAAATTTCATGCTCCTGTGGTATTTAATAAAATACACACAATGAATTTTATATCAATAGTTCATTACTGGTTGCTCTATTGTTTTATTTTTGGGTTTTTTTTTTGGTTGCTCTATTGTTAATTGATCGCCAGATCGGACAGGTGCGTTTACTCCGGTTTCCTCCCACATGACCACATATACGCTTTCATCCTCGCCAACGAAAGTGATTAATATAAGTTGTTAAAACTTGTTTCGCAATCGTTAAAACTTTTTATTGTTATTTGTTTGTACATCAATTTAATAGATAAATAGGTAATATTAGGTTACTGTCTAATTTTAATGTATTACAACAGTTGGAGAAAATATACAAGGGAAGACTCTAATGAGCCGTGTATTATTCCGGAGATAAGTCAGTAGGCACTGACTAACAAAGCAAAGTTTATTAGGCAGTACGTTTTTGACCGTTATTACGCATGAAGGATATATACTCACATCTTAGTAGGGGTGGGGTGTCTCTTTTCACATACTTTCCGGCTATCCCATCATTGAGACCAGATGAATCTTTCTTCTTTGATAACATGGCTTCAGTCAAGTTTTACCATTTATGAAGAAACTGAAAAGAGTACATGTGGAGTAACTATGAAATTACCGCCTTAGGACTGGTTTGTCTCAAACCACAGGAACTTGAAATTTTATCCATAAGCCACCAAAGGTCTCGTAACTCTATCCTAGGACACTCCCCTCTATTAAAAAACAGATCATAGGACACCCCCCTCTATTAAACATTTTAATAGAGGGGGGTGTCCTAGGATAGAGGTACGAGACCTTTGGTGGCTTATGGATAAAATTTCAAGTTCCTGTGCTCAAACACATATCAGGCATTTGGGCGTAACTCTTTGCATGCTGTGCTGGGTAAAATAAAGGCTACAAAATAAAATAGTTCAAATAAAATGTAATTGCAGACGATTATTAATGAAGACGGATCTGTAGTCAAGTGGTAACATGCTGGAATGGCAATTCAGAGATCGCAGGTTTGATCCCCTGTCTGACCCTAATAAAATTAATAGTCTTTCAGTGGGACTTTAAACCAAGGTCTCGTATCGTCGCTACCGGTTGCTCATATGAACAACACCTCCTGAAGAGATTAGTCAGATTACAGACAGAGACACATTCCAGAGTCTCCTCTGGGTCTTTTACGTGCACGGTGTACAGCACCGATACAAGACCTCGGTTTAAAGTCCCAACTGAAAGACTGTTAATTTTATTAGGGTCAGACGGGTGGATCGAACCAGCGATACCTGGATTACCAGTCCAGCGTATTAATCACTGGACTACAGATCCGTCTGTGTAATACGTGTAGGTACCATTCCTGGGCTATTTGTAATCTGAATGAACAAATGTTAGAAACATTTTTTAATGAATACAAATCAAAGAAGACTTGGAGAAGCAGAGGTTTACCTGGAACCTAGTGTAATATTCAATATTACTGAGGTTCTGGAAGTGATTCATGTTCTGGTACAATTTATGGGGAATATTTTTTTAATGAAATTTGTTTTGAACAAATGAAATAAACTACCTCGAATATCAAATGTCTTAGTGCTGTTTAATATGAATATTACATTTGCAGGCATTGAAACTGAATGCAAGTCCTCATTTGTGATATGTTAGTATTGCAAACATCTCATTTTATTTTCTCACAAGATGTTAACAAATAAAAACATAATAAAAATGTTGTTTGTTGTTGGAAGGAAGTAAATAGTTTATAAATGTGACTTGTGTATACATGGAATTATAATACAATTAACACCCGGTCCAACAGGCCCATAAGTCGCCTTCATATATACAATTTCTAAATTACACGAGATAAATTGTCTCTAAAATTTATATAAACATGATATACAAACTCTAGTAGCTTAAAGTGAACATGAAATACCAAATCTGTGCTTACTTCCTGGAAGTGTATAACAGAGTATAGCCGGCCCGTTTTTCACTTGTCTATAGACAAGTAGACAGCAAAAATTGAATTGTCCATCACCAAAATTAAGACCAAACTAGCCCTTTGATTCAGGTTCTGACATACACATAACATGCTTGACAGATGTTTGATTTGCTATAAATGTGTCTCGCCTTTCAACTTTCTTGCTGACATATAAACTGGATGTTTTGTCTGCTAATAATTAGTGTGGGTACTGTGTGCATATGCCACAATTAACTTGAGCAGTAATCCAGGAATCATCAAACCCACATTTTTGTTTCTGCTTTTTTTAGTCTAATACTTTGTCTCACAGTCTGGTCTACCAGACTTTGATGTTCTTTTGCTATCAAGATTTTGGTTAATCTCCCCTGCCTTGATTAAAAATGCTGTACTGAATCGAGTAATTTGTAAATATCATTAAAATTAAACTTTGACGAATTGCCTTCGTCTCGGATGAAACGCTGACATAGCTGGGTTTGGTAAATGTTTTATACCTAACCATCATGACAGAATGTTTACATTTCCAACTGTCGCTAACTAATTTGTTATAATTTATTCATGTAGTAGGCATGCATACAATGAAATTATACTTTATCAGAGTAGTTTCTTTGATAGTCCAACATTTTATAATTAAATACAACTAAGATGCACAATTCCACTTGTCTATTCGTACGAGTTTGGGCATAGGATTTCCACACCCCTGCATAGCATCCCTAAGACAAATTACACAAAATATGTTGCAGCCAAAACTGCTGTACTGACTACCGAAAATAATTTGTCTGGACCCCGTCCGTGGTAGAACAGATTTGGAATCGAAGGGTCCCATGTTTGATACCCGGTAAGGGCACGTACATACATGTATGTAGTGTCCTTGAATAAGACACCTCACACATTGCCTAGGTTGGCTAAGTCTGCCCAGGAAAGCATGTCTGCAAGTGGAATGACATACATGGAACATACATGTACAAACGACTGTGTAAATAAAATATGCAAACACATGTATAATATTATTATAAAAGCTATCCATTTGATAAAGTTAATAGGTTGATTAATATTTAAACATATTTGTTGATCAAGAGAATAGCTCTTACTTAACATGGTATCTGTCAAAAAAACAAATATGCCTACCTATTAAGTATTAGTGTTAACGATATCAAGAAACACCCTTTCTCTATGACTCAGCACATATTTTCACTTTATTTACCATTGTATTCCATAACAATGCATGTTTCACTGCAAATGCCTGTTTGTTGCATCTAGCAGTAACACTTGTGTTCGCTACAAGTCAATTAATAGAGATTTTTTTGACAAAATACCAAATTCTTGACATACAGGAAGTGTACAAAGGAATATGACCTTCGCAAAACGTCATCTATTTGTGTGCAATACTGCCGGATATGACATTTTATACAAGCACCGAATCTATTTACCCTAGCAACTTTATACAGTTAGGATACGGTAGTTGGCAGATTTATGCAAGGCATGAATTTGTGAAACAGGCTATTTCTCTGTGAATTTAGACATGCACATTTAAGTGTCTGCATTAAATATCCACGGGGTTGAATGAATTATAATTTTAACTTTGAATAAATTATCCGTTTGTGACAGAATTGACAAAATATTCAAACACTAAGCATCCGCCATGGATACGCCAAAGATAAGTCAGAAAGAACAAGATTATGTAAATGCAAAATCCTATTTATCGCAAACAAGTACAGAAACTGGATTTAATTTGTAAGTATATGTTTTATTATTTTATCCTTAAAGGTATTTGCTGTACTACTACAGGATCTATTTGATTCTCTATCTAGGTTCCTGACTACCAGATACTATCCCATGTTTTTAATTTGTACAGGGCCCACTCCGTATCGTTATCGTACAAAAGTCAGTCTGTTGTGGTGGATAGGACCACCCAACATTTCCTGGGTAGTAACCAGTACTAAATTCTCTAGCGACTGACTACATTCTCACATATCATTTTAACACTTGTCCCTGATAGTGATACGGGCGATCCTGCGGCCATGAGGATACTGGTGAAAGAGAACGGCAGGCTAGACAATGGAGGCTTTCTGAAAGTCAACCAGATCTTGCACAAATGTAAATGTGCTCTACAGGCCTGTACATGTTCAACATTCTTTCTTCAATATTTATAATTTGAAACCATATAAAAATGAACAGTTATCTGTATCTATTATGATGTAGTATAAACCAATACCGTCATACATATTACATTGGGAGAGAGTGCGGACACATTTTAATAAGACTGTTGAAGTACTGTCTTGAAGGCTTCCAGTGTTCGAGCGCTGATAGTGTCTTCGTCTAGATGGTTCCACCCACGAGGGGTTAGATATTAGAGGAAGATAGTTTTGTTAAAGAATGAGTGTCTGAATTGATCACTGTATGAATGTTTGACAATGAGGCACTCGGAATTGTTGGTGACCTGGAAATTGTTTAGCTCTGATGCGTCTCTTGGGCCTATGGTTATCTAGGTAATCACTACTATTTATTGTCAGTACCATGTACCACCCTGGATCTAGGTATACCAGCCGGTTGAACTCCTGGCATTGTTGCAGGCTCATTAGTTCAAGGTCTTGCAGCATCCGTGTTATGAAATTGGTATATGATCTATTTTGTACGGCAGAGTAGTGCTTCATTGAAGGCCTGATTCCCGCGCTGACCAGACATGTTTACTGTCGCCGTCCATGGATTGCTCCTTCCATGAGATCCTTCCATTTTCTATGTTCGTACTTGTTTTTCCTGAGTATCATGATGTTTTCATGATTTACATGCATAATAGTTTAAGAAGGAGCATACCTACCATATATATATATACTCTTTACTTTGTATTATTTTGGGGGATTGAGTATTTGTAGCAGTATGTGTGTGTGAGGAATAAATTGCTAAATAGCAGAATCGTGTTGTATTCAATAGAGAAACGGCTTGCTTTGTTTACACATGTATATATTTTGGTTTACATACATGGAAACCAGTGTATTTGTGGCATCTGTTTTTTTCTTTTTTTCTTTGGAAATGTTGATTAAAATTCTAAGACTTATTTGCTTTGCAGGTATGATCACCTTAGTGTTTGCTTAACGAGAATTTTGGATGAAAGACCAGACAATGTGATTGACATATTTGAAGATATTAGTAAAGATACTAAACGATCAAAATTCACATCAAATGTTGACACAGTTCAGGATAAAATCGACGACTCCACAGAAATAGCTCTAGCTCGTGTACAACAGAAATTGTTTGCGGTAAGAATTTATCTGGTATTTCACTGTTCAACGAGACACTGCCATACAACCAAATAAAAATGATGCTGTTACTTTGATGGGCTGAAAAACTTTATCCTGGTAGTTAGGCGGGAACATTAGTTTAATCTTTTCAATTCAGTTTGTGATGCCTGTGATACAATAGTTGGGGAAAACATGCCATAATTTACTAATTTTTTAAGACAAATTTTATACCCGTCACTGGCCAGAAAAGTAGACACAATTAGGTTACTAGAAGCACAGTATCATTTTTATTTGGCCTTAACCCTTATCCTGCTCATCACGTCTAAAGTTGCTAAAGCATACAGCCAGATCAGACAGCACAGAACATGGCGTTATGCTGCGGCTGACCTGGATCTATGTTGTTTGCACATTCCTTCGATTTGATTCAGCATTTTAAGGGTTATGGAAACAGTTTACACTTATATATACTGACCATGATATAATATACTTTAATTGTGTTATTCTCGCTTACTTTCAGCTCTTTCAGAACCATTTCAACAGTGGAGTGATCACATTTAAGGTTTTATAAGATGTTGTCATTTGATCATAATTGTTCCAGTGTTTCTGGGTGTCCTTTGTTGCTACCATTTATAGCTAATGAAAGCTTTCAATATATGTATGCTTTGCAATGAAATATTCAATTTTATCTGTGAAATTTGATTCTCACAGCTTTATGTATGTAGCCTGGCAACAGGCGTCAATATATTTTGTCTGGTCAATCAAATAACACCGATACTATTAATTGGGTTGTATTGAGTTTCTGATCATGTCATTTTGCCAGAAGTTAAAAAGTGAAAAATCAACAGACTGGCACCCAGGCTAAGCTTTATGTATTATGGAGTCTATCCACTGTCGTTTGAAATATCGCAAACGTGAATGTTTTGGTGCATTAATGCACCAGTGATACTATCTAGGCATTACATTCTAGTTCCATTTATCATAATATTAATGTAGTTCTATTTATCATAATATTAATGTAGTTCCATTTATCATAATATTAATGTAGTTCTATTTATCATAATATTAATGTAGTTCCATTTATCATAATATTAATGTAGTTTCATTTTCAACAAAATTCAGCCTGATATGAAAAGCTAGTTTGCGATTTCAGTGCATGATCCAATTATGTTACTTATGAACATAGGAAACTATCATTATCACTCCTGGTTGCCATGACCGTGGTTGCTATGACTACTCGTGACAATATTTTTCAATGTTCATTCAGTGAAATATAATCTGATTATACACCGAAACAAAATAAATGTAGTTTTGTGTTGTAAGGAAAGAATCGAACTAACACACATGTTGTTATTTGCACTGACATGTTTCAACTTGCATCTGTATCAAGCTATATACATATGTAAACAATTGCAACAACACATTATCACATGCGTTTTATGCATGTGTCACAGGTATTTGTCACTATTGTTACACACATGTGCGGTAGTTCACCAGTCATCACTGTAAACTGTTGATGTGAGTCATTACAACTTTTGTATGTTTTTGGGTTTTTTTACTTACCGTCACTACCGGCTTCCCACACGTATGTGCGACGCCTGATTTGAGTATTGAGTATGAAGTACGGTGTGCCTATTGCTTATCAGCAGTATTGAGTTCAAATGAGTATTTGACATCAGTTGCGAAGTAACGGGTTAAGCAATTGAAGATTTTTCTGTATCAATATTTATTTGCAAAAAGTTAAAACCACACTACATGATCTTAATCAGGGCTCACTCTAGATGGCGACTTGGGTGAAATAGTCACCCTAGGGACCCTGACATCACCCCCTGGGGGCTCACTTCTCCTTAATTAAAAAAAATAATTGTAATTGTTTTTAAAATTTGTGTACAGAATTTTGTGCAGTAAACTACACTGGCCCAATATAAAGCACTCCTTCTCTTCAAATGTTGTATTTAATGGTCATATTGTGTAGTATAACCCTATTTTGTTGACATTTATTAAATAACACAATTTAAGGACGCAATCGCTCGCTTTCTCACTTCTCCAAGCAATTGTCACCTAGAATGAGCCATGTTAATCTAGGATGAGCCATGTTAATCTAGGATGAGCCATGTTAATATAGAATGAGCCATGTTAATATAGAATGAGCCATGTTAATCTAGAATGAGCCATGTTAATCTAGAATGAGCCATGTTAATATAGAATAACACAATTTAAGGACGCAATCGCTCGCTTTCTCACTTCTCCAAGCAATTGTCACCTAGAATGAGCCATGTTAATCTAGGATGAGCCATGTTAATCTAGGATGAGCCATGTTAATATAGAATGAGCCATGTTAATATAGAATGAGCCATGTTAATCTAGAATGAGCCATGTTAATCTAGAATGAGCCATGTTAATATAGAATTGAGCCATGTTAATCTAGAATGAGCCATGTAATATAGAATGAGCCATGTTAATCTAGAATGAGCCATGTTAATCTAGAATAAGCCATGTTAATATAGAATGAACCATGTTAATATAGGATGAGCCATGTTAATCTAGAATGAGCCATGTTAATCTAGAATGAGCCATGTTAATATAGGATGAGCCATATTAATATAGAATGAACCATGTTAATATAGGATGAGCCATGTTAATCTAGAATGAGCCATGTTAATATAGAATGAGCCATGTTAATATAGAATGAGCCATGTTAATCTAGAATGAGCCATGTTAATCTAGAATTATATTAGTGAATGTATGCCATGATAATTACTGAATGACTTGTTCATAGATTGCAGTATTGTTCATAGATTGTGGTATTGTTCATTGTTCATAGATTGCAATATTGTTCATAGATTGCAATATTGTTCATAGATTGCAATATTGTTCATAGAGTGCAGTATTGTTCATAGATTGCAGTATTGTTCATAGATTGCAGTATTGTTCATAGATTGCAATATTGTTCATAGATTGTGGTAGATTTAATTGACGTGTTGTTATAATTATGTTTAAGTGACATGTTGTTGTATTTTCAGAAGGGAGACGGAGAGGATGGAGAACAGGATGCCGAGGAGGATACTGAGACTCCTCTGCCCAACCTCATGGAGCTCAGCTTCTACTTTGAGCAAGCAGGGATCGGTCTGAACCGCGAAGAGGTTATCCGCGTGTGGATGGCCTTGAAGCATCTGGTTGACACGCATAATTTGCAGCATGTGCGATTCTGGGGCAAAGTGTTCGGTACGGAGCAGAACTACTACGTGGCGGAGGTCGAGTACAGGGAAGGTGAAGAGGAAGAGGAGGAGGAGGAGGAGGTGGGTGTAGTGAACATATTAATTTGTCTGATTAGCATAGTGGTTAGCTTCTCACTAATACAACCCTGGTACTATGCTAACCATGATGGGAAGTAAGTGAGAAGGTACTAAAGTCACCACAACCCTGGTACTATGCTAACCATGATGGGAAGTAAGTGAGAAGGTACTAAAGTCTCCACAACCCTGGTACTATGCTAACCATGATGGGAAGTAAGTGAGAAGGTACTAAAGTCTCCACAACCCTGGTACTATGCTAACCATGTTGGGAAGTAAGTGAGAAGGTACTACAGTCACCACAACCCTGGTACTATGCTAACCATGATGGGAAGTAAGTGAGAAGGTACTAAAGTCATCACAACCCTGGTACTGTGCTAACCATGTTGGGAAGTAAGTGAGAAGGTACTAAAGTCACCACATCCCTGGTACTATGCTAACCATGATGGGAAGTAAGTGAGAAGGTACTAAAGTCTCCACAACCCTGGTACTATGCTAGCCATGATGGGAAGTAAGTGAGAAGGTACTAAAGTCACCACAACCCTGGTACCCTGCTAACCATGATGGGAAGTAAGTGAGAAGGTACTAAAGTCACCACAACCCTGGTACCCTGCTAACCATGATGGGAAGTAAGTGAGAAGGTACTAAAGTCAGCACAACCCTGGTACTATGCTAACCATGATGGGAAGTAAATGAGAAGGTACTAAAGTCACCACAACCCTGCTAACCATGTTGGGAAGTAAGTGAGAAGGTACTAAAGTCACCACAACCCTGGTACTATGCTAACCATGATGGGAAGTAAGTGAGAAGGTACTAATGTCACCACAACCCTGGTACTATGCTAACCATGGTGGGAAGTAAGTGAGAAGGTACTAAAGTCACCACAACCCTGGTACTATGCTAACCATGGTGGTAAGTAAGTGAGAAGGTACTAAAGTCACCACAACCCTGGTACTATGCTAACCATGTTGGGAAGTAAGTGAGAAGGTACTAAAGTCACCACAACCCTGGTACTATGCTAACCATGATGGGAAGTAAGTGAGAAGGTACTAAAGTCACCACAACCCTGGTACTATGCTAACCATGATGGGAAGTAAGTGAGAAGGTACTAAAGTCACCACAACCCTGCTAACCATGTTGGGAAGTAAGTGAGAAGGTACTAAAGTCATCACAACCCTGGTTCTATGCTAACCATGATGGGAAGTAAGTGAGAAGGTACTAATGTCACCACAACCCTGGTACTATGCTAACCATGGTGGGAAGTAAGTGAGAAGGTACTAAAGTCACCACAACCCTGGTACTATGCTAACCATGGTGGGAAGTAAGTGAGAAGGTACTAAAGTCACCACAACCCTAGTACTATGCTAACCATGATGGGAAGTAAGTGAGAAGGTACTAAAGTCTCCACAACCCTGGTACTATGCTAACCATGATGGGAAGTAAGTGAGAAGGTACTAAAGTCACCACAACCCTGGTACTATGTACTAACCATGATGGGAAGTAAGTGAGAAGGTACTAAAGTCACCACAACCCTGGTACTATGCTAACCATGATGGGAAGTAAGTGAGAAGGTACTAAAGTCACCACAACCCTGGTACCCTGCTAACCATGATGGGAAGTAAGTGAGAAGGTACTAAAGTCACCACAACCCTGGTACCCGGCTAACCATGATGGGAAGTAAGTGAGAAGGTACTAAAGTCTCCACAACCCTGGTACTATGCTAACCATGGTGGGAAGTAAGTGAGAAGGTACTAAAGTCACCACAACCCTGGTACCCTGCTAACCATGATGGGAAGTAAGTGAGAAGGTACTAAAGTCACCACAACCCTGGTACCCTGCTAACCATGATGGGAAGTAAGTGAGACGGTACTAAAGTCTCCACAACCCTGGTACTATGCTAACCATGGTGGGAAGTAAGTGAGAAGGTACTAAAGTCACCACAACCCTGGTACTATGTACTAACCATGATGGGAAGTAAGTGAGAAGGTACTAATGTCACCACAACCCTGGTACTATGCTAACCATGATGGGAAGTAAGTGAGAAGGTACTAAAGTCACCACAACCCTGGTACTATGCTAACCATGATGGGAAGTAAGTGAGAAGGTACTAAAGTCACCACAACCCTGGTACTATGCTAACCATGATGGGAAGTAAGTGAGAAGGTACTAAAGTCTCCACAACCCTGGTACTATGCTAGCCATGATGGGAAGTAAGTGAGAAGGTACTAAAGTCACCACAACCCTGGTACTATGCTAACCATGGTGGGAAGTAAGTGAGAAGGTACTAAAGTCTCCACAACCCTGGTACTATGCTAACCATGATGGGAAGTAAGTGAGAAGGTACTAAAGTCTCCACAACCCTGGTACTATGCTAGCCATGATGGGAAGTAAGTGAGAAGGTACTAAAGTCACCACAACCCTGGTACTATGCTAACCATGGTGGGAAGTAAGTGAGAAGGTACTAAAGTCACCACAACCCTGGTACTATGCTAACCATGGTGGGAAGTAAGTGAGAAGGTACTAAAGTCACCACAACCCTGGTACTATGTGCTAACCATGATGGGAAGTAAGTGAGAAGGTACTAATGTCACCACAACCCTGGTACTATGTGCTAACCATGATGGGAAGTAAGTGAGAAGGTACTAAAGTCTCCACAACCCTGGTACTATGCTAACCATGATGGGAAGTAAGTGAGAAGGTACTAAAGTCTCCACAACCCTGGTACTATGCTAACCATGATGGGAAGTAAGTGAGAAGGTACTAAAGTCTCCACAACCCGGGTACTATGCTAACCATGATGGGAAGTAAGTGAGAAGGTACTAAAGTCTCCACAACCCTGGTACCCTGCTAACCATGTTGGGAAGTAAGTGAGAAGGTACTAAAGTCTCCACAACCCTGGTACTATGTGCTAACCATGATGGGAAGTAAGTGAGAAGGTACTAAAGTCTCCACAACCCTGGTACTATGTGCTAACCATGATGGGAAGTAAGTGAGAAGGTACTAAAGTCTCCACAACCCTGGTACTATGTGCTAACCATGATGGGAAGTAAGTGAGAAGGTACTAAAGTCACCACAACCCTGGTACTATGCTAACAATGATGGGAAGTAAGTGAGAAGGTACTAAAGTCACCACAACCCTGGTACTATGCTAACCATGTTGGGAAGTAAGTGAGAAGGTACTAAAGTCACCACAACCCTGGTACTATGCTAACCATGATGGGAAGTAAGTGAGAAGGTACTAAAGTCACCACAACCCTGGTACTATGCTAACAATGATGGGAAGTAAGTGAGAAGGTACTAAAGTCACCACAACCCTGGTACTATGCTAACCATGTTGGGAAGTAAGTGAGAAGGTACTAAAGTCACCACAACCCTGGTACTATGCTAACCATGATGGGAAGTAAGTGAGAAGGTACTAAAGTCACCACAACCCTGGTACTATGCTAACAATGATGGGAAGTAAGTGAGAAGGTACTAAAGTCACCACAACCCTGGTACTATGCTAACCATGTTGGGAAGTAAGTGAGAAGGTACTAAAGTCACCTCGGGTAGGAGGTTGATTTCTCCTGGTTCTCCGGTTTCCTTCCTCATGGAGGACCGCATACATGATTGTGCCAACGAGAATGATTGATATAAGTTGTTTATTACTATATAAATAATTGGATTACAGGTGGGCGATTTGGGGCCTGTAGGTCCTCTTGTTTACTGTTGTTGTTTACTGTTTACTGTTGTTGTTTACTGTTGTTGTTGTTGTTTATTGTTGTTGTTTACTGTTGTTGTTTACTGTTGTTGTTGTTTACAGGCCGAGGAACAGCAGGATGAGGATCAGACAGAGAAGGAGGATGGAGAGGAGGAAGAGGAGACAGAGGAGGATGAAGTACCAAAGTCCGATTTCAAACCCCCACCCATTGTTCCAAAGGAGGACAAAACCGGCCCCAACAAGAAAACGTACTTTGTCTGCAATGATCGTAAGTCACGGTTGTTATCTATATCTTAATTCCGGAAATGTTACTTAACCCATTTCATTCTGAATACATTTAAAGGTTTTTGCAAACGACATAGATCCAGATCAGCCGCAGCGTGACGCTGCGTGCTGATCAGGATCTATGTTGTTTGCTACATAGCCAAGTGTCTTAGCAAGATCATCTGAATAGAAAATAGCATAAAGCCTGATCAGACGACACGTTCCATGGCGGCTGATCTGGCTCTATGTTCTTTGCAAATACTGTTAAATCCAGAATCAAATGGGTTAAGTCATATTCCTGTTCAATACAACCGTCACAATTTCTATTCATGAATGTTGTCATCATGTAAATGTACTTTAATTGTTCTTATTGCATACGTTACTATAAATAGTAACAAATTTAATTGTAGAAAAGCAAAATATCTGGTCGACGCGGGCAATATATTTCGATTTTCGGCTCTGCCGGGCCAATATCAAATATTGGCCCGGCACACGCTGGGAACAAATCACGAGCACGTGTCACAGGTAGCAACAACATAGTAACTACATTGTGTAAACATGGCCGCCGAAGCAACACTAAAGTCGTTGTCTGACAGATTGTTGTCTCTTGACGGTAAAATGGCTGAGCGAAATAAGCAAATAACAGCAGAAGAAACATACGGCTATGTATGCAATAAAGAAGTTATTAAACGTCTGCGGTGGGCCATTTGTGGATATTGGCGCACCTATCCGATATAGGCCCTCGGACCTAAATATCTCCATAGGGTGCGCCAATATCCACATATGGCCCACTCCGCGGTTTAATAACCTCTAATTATTACAAAACCAGTATTTCCAAAGTGTTTAGCAAAAGACAGCAAATCTAAGATACCTAAACATAATGATTTTTAAACAAAAAATATTTGCATGATTTTTATTTTAAACAACGATTGCGAAGCAAGTTTTAACAACTTATATTAATCACTCTCTTTGCATGATTTAAATTAGGAAAACATACCGCTTTTATTTTTTGGCGTTTTGAATCTTATCACATCATCATCAGGTAATTTTATTTCACTATATAAGTACCTACATTATGTGGAATTGAGGTTACAAAATGATATTTCATTTCAGCTGGTAAACCTTGGATTAAGCTGCCCACTGTTACTCCAGCGCAATTAACAATTGCGAGGGAAGTGAAGAAATTCGTCACCGGACGTCTGGATGCACCAGTAAGTATCCACAACACTCTCCAACACTCCGTTTGGGCTTCAGCTGGACCATCAAAATACAAAAACTGTATGCAGAAATGTTCAGTATATTGTGCAGAAGTTTGGTAGCACACGGTAAATGCTCTATATTCTATGATAATAATTATTACGAGAACTTCTCTTAGCTGATAATAGTGAGGCTGCTAGATTTCCCGAGTCTCCCTATGGCTCGAACCTGGTAGGGAGAAGTGAGGCAGCTAGATTTCCCGAGTCCCTATGGCTCGAACCTGGTAGGGAGAAGTGAGGGAGCCAGATTTCCTGAGTCTCCCTATGGCTCGAGCCTGGTAGGGAGAAGTGAGGGAGCCAGATTTCCTGAGTCTCCCTATGGCTCGAGCCTGGTAGGGAGAAGTGAGGGAGCTAGATTTCCTGAGTCTCCCTATGGCTCTAACCTGGTAGGGAGAAGTGAGGCAGCTAGATTTCCTGAGTCTCCCTATGGCTCGAACCTGGTAGGGAGAAGTGAGGGAGCCAGATTTCCTGAGTCTCCCTATGGCTCGAGCCTGGTAGGGAGAAGTGAGGCAGCCAGATTTCCTGAGTCTCCCTATGGCTCGAGCCTGGTAGGGAGAAGTGAGGCAGCTAGATTTCTGAGTCTCCCTATGGCTCGAACCTGTTAGGGAAAAGTGAGGGAGCCAGATTTCCCGAGTCTCCCTATGGCTCGAGCCTGGTAGGGAGAAGTGAGACAGCTAGATTTCCTGAGTCTACCTATGGCTCGAACCTGGTAGGGAGAAGTGAGGCAGCTAGATTTCCTGAGTCTCCCTATGGCTCGAACCTGGTAGGGAGAAGTGAGGCAGCTAGATTTCCTGAGTCTCCCTATGGCTCGAGCCTGGTAGGGAGAAGTGAGGGAGCTAGATTTCCTGAGTCTCCCTATGGCTCGAGCCTGGTAGGGAGAAGTGAGGCAGATATATTTCCTGAGTCTCCCTATGGCTCAAGCCTGGTAGGGAGAAGTGAGGCAGCTAGATTTCCCGAGTCCCTATGGCTCTAACCTGGAAGAAGTGAGGCAGCTGGGGGGATTATATCTCTGAAGTCTTTCTCTACCTTGAGTACTCTGGTAAGCTGGACAGTTCTGGGAAGCTATTTCTCTCTAGTCTCCCTGTAGGGCTGGGGCTCAGACAGCTCTGGGAAACTATTTCTCTCTAGTCACCCTGTAGGGCTGGGGCTCAGACAGCTCTGGGAAACTATTTCTCTCTAGTCACCCTGTAGGGCTGGGGCTCAGACAGCTCTGGGATACTATTTCTCTCTAGTCACCCTGTAGGGCTGGGGCTCAGACAGCTCTGGGATACTATTTATCTCTAGTCACCCTGTAGGGCTGGGGCTCTGTAGGGCTGGGGCTAGACAGCTTTGGATACTATTTCTCTCTAGTCACCCTGTAGGCTGGGGCTCAGACAGCTCTGGGAAACTATTTCTCTCTAGTCACCCTGTAGGGCTGTGGGGCTCAGACAGCTCTGGGATACTATTTCTCTCTAGTCACCCTGTAGGGCTGGGGCTCAGACAGCTCTGGGAAACTATTTCTCTCTAGTCACCCTGTAGGGCTGGGGCTCAGACAGCTCTGGGAAACTATTTCTCTCTAGTCACCCTGTAGGGCTGGGGCTCAGACAGCTCTGGGATACTATTTCTCTCTAGTCACCCTGTAGGGCTGGGGCTCAGACAGCTCTGGGATACTATTTATCTCTAGTCACCCTGTAGGGCTGGGGCTCTGTAGGGCTGGGGCTCTGTAGGGCTGGGGCTCAGACAGCTCTGGGAATACTATTTCTCTAGTCACCCTGTAGGGCTGGGCTCAGACAGCTCTGGGAAACTATTTCTCTCTAGTCACCTGTAGGGCTGGGGCTCAGACAGCTCTGGGATACTATTTCTCTCTAGTCACCCTGTAGGGCTGGGGCTCAGACAGCTCTGGGAAACTATTTCTCTCTAGTCTTCCTGTGGCTGGGGCTCTGTAGGGCTGGGGCTCAGACAGCTCTGGGATACTATTTCTCTCTAGTCACCCTCTAGGGCTGGGGCTCAGACAGCTCTGGGAAACTATTTCTCTCTAGTCTCCCTCTAGGGCTGGGGCTCAGACAGCTCTGGGAAACTATTTCTCTCTAGTCTCCCTGTAGGGCTGGGGCTCTGTAGGGCTGGGGCTCAGACAGCTCTGGGATACTATTTCTCTCTAGTCACCCTGTAGGGCTGGGGCTCAGACAGCTCTGGAAACTATTTCTCTCTAGTCACCCTGTAGGGCTGGGGCTCAGACAACTCTGGGAAACTATTTCTCTCTAGTCACCCTGTAGGGCTGGGGCTCAGACAGCTCTGGGATACTATTTCTCTCTAGTCACCCTGTAGGGCTGGGGCTCAGACAGCTCTGGGATACTATTTCTCTCTAGTCACCCTGTAGGGCTGGGGCTCAGACAGCTCTGGGATACTATTTCTCTCTAGTCACCCTGTAGGGCTGGGGCTCAGACAGCTCTGGGAAACTATTTCTCTCTAGTCACCCTCTAGGGCTGGGGCTCAGACAGCTCTGGGAAACTATTTCTCTCTAGTCTCCCTGTAGGGCTGGGGCTCAGACAGCTCTGGGATACTATTTCTCTCTAGTCTTCCTGTAGGGCTGGGGCTCTGTAGGGCTGGGGCTCAGACAGCTCTGGGAAACTATTTCTCTCTAGTCTCCCTGTAGGGCTGGGGCTCTGTAGGGCTGGGGCTCAGACAGCTAGCTCTAGAAGTAGACTATTCATTTCTAAGTCATCCACCTGTTTGCAGATAAAGACTTTACTATGTCCTAGAAGTGTTCCCTAATGAATTAATTGTATTTTCAGGTTGTAAGCTACCCACCATTCCCTGGTAATGAGTCAAACTACTTGCGATCCCAGATTGCCCGTATTTCTGCGGGCACCCACATCTCGCCGCTCGGGTTTTACCAGTTTGATGAAGAGGAGGAGGAGGAGGAAGAGGGAGACGGTAAGTGAAGTGATAGAAATAGTTATTTTGTTTAAAGCCCTAATGTGTGTTTACTTAGAATGTGCTGTACACTGAGATATTATAAGGAGCGAATGATTAGAAATTGTGATTAACAGGCGGATCTGTAGTCCAGTTGTAACACGCTGGACTGGTAATCCAGGGATCGCAGGTTCGATCCCCCTGTCTGAACCTAATAAAATTAACAGTCTTTCAGATGGGACGTTAAACCGAGGTCTTGTGTCGGTGCTTTACACCGTGCACGTAAAAGAACCAGAGGAGACTCTGAAATGGGTCTCTGTCTGTATCACTGCACTATCCTCCAATAATCTAAAATTACTAATCTCTTCAGGAGGCATCGCTCATATGGGTAACCGGTAGCGACGATAAATAAACGTAAAACACAAATCGTGATTACCGTAACATCTTATATTTACATTTTTTCAATAATCATTTATTCAAATATTAAAGGTAGCGTAAATATCTGCCCACAAATGAGCTGGTTGTTTTAGATTACATCCCGTTCAATCTTATTAAAATCAGATCCCATTATCCACAGTGCTACTCTGCTTATTCGTTTCTAGCAAAGTCTGTCGGAGCAAATTAAAAATACGGATTTTTACTAGATTGTCCCCCCTTCATGGATATTTGTTTACCAAATCAATAACAACATTGTAACTAGCAGTTACCTGAAGGTACATATGAATAACAGTGAAATCTTTTAATTTGAAGAATGAGTGCATTTTGCATTTATTTATCGCCGCTGCCGGTTAGTTTATACAAATTTATTTTAGCTCGATTGCGAAACAAGTTCTTTCAACTTAATATAATATATTAATCACTCTCGAGACCTCATTCCTGATGGAATCCATCGCCATGAAGGAGAGAGAAGAGGCAATGTGGAATTTAAATGCCTTGCCTAAGGGCCCAATCATAATGGCTACAGCGGGGCTCTAACTCTGGGCCTTGCGCTATCATGACTTCCACTACCGGTTGCCCATTTCAGGGACGCCTCCTGAAGAGTCATTTTAGATTTTGGAGGATAGGATGCACATTGCTATATTTTCTCCTTTGGTCAAATTCTTAGTTTCCAAACAAGAATCCACTTATAACGCATGCAGTTCTGTAAACTCGTGGGCTTCTTCTTGATGTTAGACACCTAGTAACCAGTAAGTCATGGCATCATCATGAAGTTTCTCGTGGCAGCTCGTGAAAACTTCGTAGAGAACCTTGAGTAATTATATTTATGTATATTGCAGGTCGTGACAACTTCATAGAGAACCTCGACTTTGAGGGTGTGCCTAGTAAAGAACTTACAGACCCATCGTTATCAAATTGGGTACATCACGTGCAACACATTCTACCACAGGTAACTTATCTTCAACCATGAATTCTTTAGTTGTGACTTGGATATATCCATGCTAATACGCTACAACAAAGATAGGTTTCACTGTAAATGTTTGACCAAAATCCCAAAAAGTATCAATAGGTCCTTTATGTGTCCAGCCAGTTTGAAAATATTGAACTACTATTAATATTGAAGCATGTGCTAGTGGTCACCTGCATTAAGCAGCCAACCTGTATTTAGCAGCCAGTTTCCAGACTCCAAATATGTTGTTTTATTATACATTTGACCTATATTAAGCAGCCATCTGTGGTAAGCAGCTACTTTCTGTGATTCCCTTGGCTGGCTGCTTAAGACAGGGTTGACTGTACATTTCTTGGACATTATCCCTTCTGTTGAAGTCGATTCACCCCGTTATTATTAACGTTTTCAGGGTCGCTGCAGCTGGTGGAACCCAGTCCAGAAGAATGAGGATGAGTTTGAGGATGAGGATGAGGAGGAGGAACGCGAGGAACCAGATGAGCCAGAACCGGAAGTGGGACCACCACTCCTCACTCCGTTGTCCGAGGATGTCGAATTTGCTGGCATACCTCCGTGGACTACCAAACTCTCATCAAACCTCATCCCACAATTTGCCATCGCCTGCATACATTCAAATCTCTGGCCCGGAGCTCATGCGTTTGCCACTGGAAAGTAAGTGATCACGGAACAATTGTAATTGTTGTTAACCCTTTCAACACCACAGACCTCTAAATAGGCTTAATATGTAGATCCAGATGAGCCGGCTCATGACGATCTGCATTTATTGCCAGTAATATTACTATTTTTGGACAAAAATACCCATTTTGATAAATGAACTGGTCCAAATGTAATTTTCGGATTAATATATTGGTCTAAAAATATCATCACCAGTCCATGTCAGTTACTTAGTCTTGAATGGGTTAAGCACATAAATGCTTCTATTGCAGTGCTATATATCAATCAAAGTTCATGTAGGAATTTCCTTAACAAGTTCTCTATTCCTGTTGGACCACCTAGGAACATTTTTTTATCAATGTTTAGCTCTTAAAATGCTGAATAAATTGGAAGGAATGTGCAAACAACATAGATCCAGATCAGCCGCTATATACTATGCTGTTTGATTTTAGGAAATTTGAGAATGTTTACATTGGCTGGGGACACAAGTACTCGAGCGAAAGCTACAGTCCTCCGTCCGTGCCCGCGACACAAGACGAATTCCCAAGTGGACAGGAAATAACTGAGACCGAAGATCCATCGCCCGAGGAGGAAGCTGCTCTGCGGATGGCACAGGCAGATGCCGAGGATAACGAGGAAATGGAAGAGGCAGAGGAAGATGGAAGTGATGAGGATTAGATCGTGCATTCATTCACCGAAATGAAAAACATTTATGTGCATTAAATATAGAATTATGAGATTTTGAAATGTGCATTTTTTTATGGAAAATTTATTATTTGTTGGTGAGTTATGGAGTATAGTGCCTTTATAAAGATTTTTAGTTATTATTTAATACCAAAAAAGGACAGCAATCATAATGACTCAAGAAACATACATCCGAGAACACGATATGAATGAAGGAAATATTAGTATCTACCGTAATTCTTAAAGAAAACATAGTTATATGAAATGGGTTTTTTTCAGCCTTGTCTCGTGTTCTTGCTCACAAATGGATGTATGTGCTAGGTATTTCTGTGATATTGATTGATCTAGTTGTATAAATGTTACTCCGCAGTTACCTGTCACTCACCTCGTCTGATCAGGATCTATGTTGTTTGCTATTCAGACAAGTGTTTTAGCTGCACTATCCAAATAGCAAACAGCATAGAGCCTGATCAGACGGAACAGAATGCACAGTTTGATTGACAACTGTCGGCATGGCAATGGGATATAAATAGGTTTGCTACGTAAGGGGATGAGCATTATAATGGAATTTAAAATGAAGGCAATTTGACAGTGACTCTGTTCATATCCTGAGAAAAGTTCTTGGGAAACTGTGAGAAAAATTGTTCACAATTTATGAGCAAACATATATTTAACAGTAAAATTTACATTTGAAACTGCGTGCGAGTCTTATCTATTGTCACTAGGGACCGTTAATAGTTTACAGTGATTGGAAACATAAGCGATAAACTTCGGGAGAATAGCAGGATCTCACAGCTGATGACAAAATATCGCAAATATTATCAGAGATATTTAGCATAATTAGAGATTTACGGCCTGCATTCGATCATCGAACCGGGAAGTATGTGAGATCGTAGCCAGATTGAACAGGTGGTTTTCTCCAGAATTACACCGGTTTCCTCCCCACATATGCACTTCCATCTGTGCCAACAAGAGTGATTAAGATAAGCTGTGTATAAATTAACCAACACATTTCTGAACAAAATGAGCCATTCTTAGTTTAGGCACATTTAGCTTAGCTTGATTGCGTAACAAGTTGCTGCACTTGCGAGACCTCATTCCTGAGGGAGAGAGAAGAGGCAATGTGGAATTTAAATGCTTTGCGTAAGGGCACAATCGTAATGGCCACAGCTGGGAGCGAACTCCGGGCCTTTCGCACCTGAAGCCTATATGTTACTTCCATATTTGAAGTGTTTGTGGTTTGATTGATACGCGTTATTGACGACGGTAGTTTTCCACAAGTTTTAATACTCTCCAAGTTTCCAAACAACACCCTTACACTTGCTTACTTACGCCCTTTACACCGTTGGTAAATTACGGCCATGTTTGTTTTGCACACGGTTTATTTACATTTCTGACCTTGTCTCTGTGTGTGGCTTTAATAATGAACCCGAAACCATTTGTCCAGACCCCTAACGCATGTCTGTTTATGTAATGTAAGAATTTATAGATGCTCTGATATTTTTATACAAATTTATTTTAGCTCGATTGCGAAACAAGTTCTTTCAACTTATATAAATCACTCTCGAGATCTCATTCCTGATGGAATCCATCGCCACGAGGGAGAGAGAAGAGGCAACGTGGAGTTTAAATGCCTTGCCTAAGGGCACAATCGTAACGGCTCCAGTGGGGCTCGAACTCCGGACCTTTCGCACCTGAAGCGAACGCGCATCCACTGCGCTATCACGACTTCCACAAGCCTCTGATAGTGACGGGGTGTCATTTTAAAATTTGCTTGGATATGGCCTAAACAATGTGTATGTATAGTGTCATGCCTATGGTGTATCATAATGTTATAATAAAGCGATATTTTTTGGTTTTGATCCCGAAACCATGTGTCCACATCCCAAGCGTCTGTGTGCCAGAGGGGAGATTTATCTCTCGGATTAAGTGTTTTCACCAAAAGGTGGATCTTGAAGTTAAATACTGCTGACCAACGAGATCCATACAATTTACAGCAGTCTTTTATCACATCAACATCACATCGTTTATGATGATTCCCCTCATTGGTCACAGGACTGGGGCAATAAAATGGTGTTGATGCAGAGAGATAATTCCTTATTTGCTCTTGTCATGTTGCATGAGGAGTTATTTCCCTTTGACAATATTGTCTTGGAACTGTAAGAAACTTTTGAGTGTCCGCCTGCATAGTCAAGTGGTTACGGTCGAGCGTAACCTATTCGAGGTTCGAGCCACGCTCAGACCACATCTCTTTATATGAAGAAGTTGGCAGTTTCCTGGTCGAAACTCAAGAGGTTTGTGCACCAAGTACTGGTTAACAGCTTTTCCAGGAAAGGTGTTGTTAGGTGCCCGTTGCTCATGTGGGCAACCAGTAGCGACGATAGATGTAAAAATAAAGTTTTCATGACAAACCTGCATCTACGTTGGATAGCGTAGTTGGTACACATGATTTCATATTGGTATACATATTTCGTCAATGTTATGGCCCTCTTTCAAATAATATTTATGGTGGGTTTACGATAGATGATAATATTAGCATAGCTTAGTGTTGGTACACATGATTTTCATATTGGTATGGCCCTCTTTCAGATAATATATATGGTGGGTTTACTGTGAACCACCACCAATCCATACGTCGGTCCGATCCATGGCTAGCGCTGATCAAAATACAATTTTTACAAAAATAATGAGAACATAACTGGTTTATTGGTTTAGCAATTTTATTAATTGGTCAAAATCTGGTCTAAATCTAGACAAAATATATTCTTAAATGATGATTCATTTCTTATGAATACATAGCAATAAATAAACTGTATGCACTTAAAAATTCCATTTTGATTCATAAAACTGAAAAAAAGAAAATGGCTTCATCTGCTAGAAGTCATTACAAAATCATTATTTAATTCTTAGTTTATCTTTTTAAGAAACATGTGAAATGAATTCATTTTATATAGCTACCGACAGGGTCTAAATTAAAAACAGGTACTTTGCCCATTACTCGGCTAATGTATTAGACTTGCCATATTGCAACTCGCCTTGTCTTTAACGCTGAAAACAGTCAAATATGTCTTGGAATATCATTAGAGTTGTGTCCTAGCGGCACATTTCTAATGAATTTCCAGAGATTTTCAGATACAAATAAGAAAAAACACACTAAATCAATTGTCGTCTGCTACAACTATTTGAACTATTTATAGTCTATATTTTACCCAGCATGCAAAGTACAGTTTAACAAAAGAAACTGATTGAAAGGTTGGGTGAATGATGACAGTGATTATATGTACACCTCAAATACCACCAGACTGAACAATATTACCAGACTGTACCGGACTGAACAATATTACCGGACTGAACAATACCGTTGGACTGAACAATACCACCAGACTGGACAATACCGTCGGACTGAACAATACCGCCAGACTGAACAATACCGCCAGACTGAACAATACCGTCGGACTGAACAATACCGTCGGACTGAACAATACCGCCAGACTGAACAATACCGCCAGACTGAACAATACCGCCGGACTGAACAATACCGTCAGACTGAACAATACCGCCGGACTGAACAATACCACCAGACTGAACAATACTACCAGACTGAACAATACCACCAGACTGAACAATACTACCAGACTGAACAATACCACCAGTATGAACAATACCGCCAGTATGAACAATACCACCAGACTGAACAATACCGTCGGACTGAACAATACCACCAGACTGAACAATACCACCAGTATGAACAATACCGTCGGACTGAACAATACCGCCGGACTGAACAATACCGCCGGACTGAACAATACCACCAGTATGAACAATACCGTTGGACTGAACAATACCGCCGGACTGAACAATACCGTCGGACTGAACAATACCGCCGGACTGAACAATACCGTCGGACTGAACAATACCGCCGGACTGAACAATACCGCCGGACTGAACAATACCACCAGTATGAACAATACCGTTGGACTGAACAATACCGCCGGACTGAACAATACCGTCGGACTGAACAATACCGCCGGACTGAACAATACCGCCGGACTGAACAATACCGTCGGACTGAACAATACCGCACCGCCGGACTGAACAATACCGCCGGACTGAACAATACCACCAGTATGAACAATACCGCCGGACTGAACAATACCACCAGTATGAACAATACCGCCGGACTGAACAATACCGCCAGTATGAACAATACCGCCAGACTGAACAATACCGCCGGACTGAACAATACCGCCAGTATGAACAATACCGCCGGACTGAACAATACCACCAGTATGAACAATACCGCCGGACTGAACAATACCGCCAGTATGAACAATACCGCCAGACTGAACAATACCGCCGGACTGAACAATACCACCAGTATGAACAATACCGCCGGACTGAACAATACTGCCGGACTGAACAATACCGCCAGTATGAACAATACCGTCGGACTGAACAATACCGTCGGACTGAACAATACCGCCAGACTGAACAATACCGCCGGACTGAACAATACCACCAGTATGAACAATACCGTCGGACTGAACAATACCACCAGTATGAACAATACCGCCGGACTGAACAATACTGCCGGACTGAACAATACCACCAGTATGAACAATACTGCCAGTATGAACAATACCACCAGACTGAACAATACCGTCGGACTGAACAATACCGCCGGACTGAACAATACTGTCGGACTGAACAATACCGCCAGACTGAACAATACCGCCGGACTGAACAATACCGCCAGTATGAACAATACCGCCGGACTGAACAATACCACCAGTATGAACAATACCGCCGGACAACAATACCACCAGACTGAACAATACCGCCGGACTGAACAATACCACCAGTATGAACAATACCGCCGGACTGAACAATACCGCCAGTATGAACAATACCGCCAGTATGAACAATACCGCCAGTATGAACAATACCGTCGGACTGAACAATACCGTCGGACTGAACAATACCACCAGACTGAACAATACCGCCGGACTGAACAATACCACCAGTATGAACAATACCGTCGGACTGAACAATACCGCCGGACTGAACAATACTGCCGGACTGAACAATACCACCAGTATGAACAATACTGCCAGTATGAACAATACCACCAGACTGAACAATACCGTCGGACTGAACAATACCGCCGGACTGAACAATACTGTCGGACTGAACAATACCGCCAGACTGAACAATACCGCCGGACTGAACAATACCGCCAGTATGAACAATACCGCCGGACTGAACAATACCACCAGTATGAACAATACCGCCGGACTGAACAATACCGCCGGACAACAATACCACCAGACTGAACAATACCGCCGGACTGAACAATACCACCAGTATGAACAATACCGCCGGACTGAACAATACCGCCAGTATGAACAATACCGCCAGACTGAACAATACCGCCAGTATGAACAATACCACCAGTATGAACAATACCACCAGTATGAACAATACCGCCGGACTGAACAATACCACCAGTATGAACAATACCGCCGGACTGAACAATACCGCCAGTATGAACAATACCGCCAGTATGAACAATACCTCCGGACTGAACAATACCGCCAGTATGAACAATACTGCCAGTATGAACAATACCGTTGGACTGAACAATACCACCAGACTGAACAATACCGTCAGACTGAACAATACCACCGGACTGGACAATACCGCCAGACTGGACAATACCACCAGTATGAACAATACCGTGCATACCCAGTTGAACATACCGCCGGACTGACATACCGCCAGTGACAATACCCAGTTGAACAATACCTCTGGACTGAACAATACCGCCAGTATGAACAATACCGCCGGACTGAACAATACCGCCAGTATGAACAATACTGCCAGTATGAACAATACCTCTGGACTGAACAATACCGCCAGTATGAACAATACCGCCGGACTGAACAATACCGTCGGACTGAACAATACCGCCAGTATGAACAATACCGCCGGACTGGACAATACCACCAGTATGAACAATACCGTCAGACTGAACAATACCGCCGGACTGGACAATACCACCAGTATGAACAATACCGCCGGACTGGACAATACCACCAGTATGAACAATACCGCCAGACTGAACAATACCGCCGGACTGAACAATACCACCAGTATGAACAATACCGCCGGACTGGACAATACCACCAGGCTGAACAATACTGGACCTCTCCATACAATGATTTTATATTGTCTTGAATGTAAAATGATCACTTAAAACTACAGTGACATGATCTAACAGAGTATGATACTACCAGCACCCACACTAGAAGTTGCCCTAATTACCAGATTTTCACCCACACAATTTGTGCAAAATGGGACACGGCATTTATTTAAGTTTTCTTTGACTCGATAAAACTGAGGATGGCACCAAAAAGAGACGGGGATGAAAATCTCGCAATTAATTGATCTTCTATATAAATTGTTTATACAAATTTATGTTATACCCGGTATGTATAGGATATAAGCTGAAAACCATCCAATAAGTAAAATAATAACATTGCCAATATTTTACATATTGGATCCGTTTGAGGCTTATATCTTACACAAAACAAAATTCTATAACAAGATCTCTTGCTAATTAAAATAGTTAATTTCATACATTTACGTATAGGATTTAATATAACAATCTGGCCTTTTGAAAGCAGTCCAATATTAATAATAATGGACTGCTATTACAAAGGTATGACGTATTGACACTGTTTTAATTATTGCAAAACCATGATTTTGCAAACATTAGAGATTAATCGATGTGATGAAATCCATCGCCATGAATGACAATTATTTACACTGCTTTTCAACCTAATTTGCTTGACTCAAGATCTCAAATACAAGAAAATAATTTGTTACTTTACTTGTTTACAACAAATCACAGTTTTCTTGAATATTGTGAAAAAGTTCCTGCATTTTTACATTATAATTATAGTACATCTTAACCCATTCAACCCCAAGTAACTGACATGGACTGGTCCATGATATTTTTAGACCAATAAATTAATAAGAAAATTACCATTGGACCAGTTCATTTATCAAAGTGGGTAATTTTATCTAAAAAATAGTAATAATTATTACTAGCAAAAAGTGCAGATCCTGATGAGATGGCTCATCACGAGCCAGCTCATCTGGATCTACATTTTTTGTAAGTCTATTTAGAGGCCTGTAGTGTTGACAGGGTTAAATGACAATGCAAAAATTATTTGTTTTTATTTACTCAATAATAAATATTGAGGGGACAGTGTCAAACATAGGGTGGGGTTGATAATCTAACAATCTATGATGATGGCCTACCCGGTAATGTTCAGCATATTTTGAACAGACGTTAACTGAGTAAACCAGAATGAAGAACTCGACAATGGGGAATTTAGAAAATAAATTTTTAAACAATTTTTCAAACTGTAAAACCCGTAAAAAGTGATGGAGAGTAGGGCATCAGCCTATATGTCTCTCAATGGAGGAGAGTGGCAATGGTCGATAAATTTATTTATGAGGGTGACCTAATTAGTGCTGAACTAATCCTTGTTTGAGCGCTCTAACCCACCCTGACATGACATAATTACCCAGAATAGTCCAGACACTTTTTTTTCCTTGGAAAAATGCTGCAAAATGAGGTCTTCATTTATTTTTTATCCGGCCTGGTGTAAGGAAAAATATAGTGAAAACTATACAGGCCTATAAACAATTGTGAACCATCAAACAAATAGACATCAGTGTATGCTGGCAATGAAATATAGAAATGTATCAGTTGGTTGAAAGCAGTGAAATAACACATTTTATTTCTCACTACTTTGACATGTCGTACCTAGCCATTGCTTGTTGAAATGTTGTCAACGTGAACATTTTCCGATTTAACAACAGAAGAGGTCAGTTACTCATTTTATCTCCATACTGCTGATAAGCAGCTGGCTCACTGTACTACATTATGTTATATTTCGGGTTTTACGCCTGCATCAGCACCATTTTGGGCTATATCGCCCGCGGGCAGTTTACCTAACAACACCTTTCCTGGGCAGGCTCCATCGGTACTTGGGTGCACCAACCTCCGTAAGAAACTGCCAACTTTTTCATATAAATGAGACACGACCTGAGCGGGGCTCGAACCCGTGACCATCAGTGATGATCTGTACTACATACTCTATCAATATCTATGGGAATAGATAATGGTGTGCAATGGCATGTATTTGTGGGAAGCTATAAAGGTGTTGGTTGGCGTCTATGTGGAGCAAAGGGTGATGATGGATGATGGATTAATAAACTAACAGAGGAAATACCCACATATTTTGCAAGCACTTTTCTAAGAAATACAACTGAGATCATCCAAAACAATATTAAAAGGTAAATTAATTTGCTGTTATTTAAATGTAGACATTAAAAAGCAATAATAATTTCTTATCAGATATAAAAAAACACAAACTGCTTGAAAACTGCACGAAATAAATGCCAGCAGCCAAAATATGATTTATCAACTCTTAGCACACAAGAGAACCATGGTGGTCCAGGGTTGCACGCCCGAGTCTCACTAAGCACACAAGAGAACCATGGTGGTCCAGGGTTGCACGCCCGAGTCTCACTAAGCACACAAGAGAACCATGGTGGTCCAGGGTTGCACGCCCGAGTCTCACTAAGCACACAAGAGAACCATGGTGGTCCAGGGTTGCACGCCCGAGTCTCACTTAGCACACAAGAGAACCATGGTGGTCCAGGGTTGCACGCCCGAGTCTCACTTAGCACACAAGAGAACCAGGGTTGCACGCCCGAGTCTCACTTAGCACACAAGAGAACCATGGTGGTCCAGGGTTGCACGCCCGAGTCTCACTTAGCACACAAGAGAACCATGGTGGTCCAGGGTTGCACGCCCGAGTCTCACTTAGCACACAAGAGAACCATGGTGGTCCAGGGTTGCACGCCCGAGTCTCACTTAGCACACAAGAGAACCATGGTGGTCCAGGGTTCCACGCCCGAGTCTCACTTAGCACACAAGAGAACCATGGTGGTCCAGGGTTGCACGCCCGAGTCTCACTTAGCACACAAGAGAACCATGGTGGTCCAGGGTTGCACGCCCGAGTCTCACTTAGCACACAAGAGAACCATGGTGGTCCAGGGTTGCACGCCCGAGTCTCAGCAAGACAACAGTTGGTATAATAATGGTGCATTTACATCATAAATACATAAAGCTGCTTTCGAAGGAGAGGACAACAGTCAGCTGTAACAGCTTGCATTTTCATTCTTAGATAGTTTATGCAAATTAATTTTAGCTCCATTGCAAAACATGTTCTTACAACAGGGGCCTTAATCACTCTCGAGACCTCATTCCTGATTGAATCCATCGCCACGAGGATGAGAGATGTGGATTTAAAGAGTCTTAAAGAGACATTTCCATCATGGTTCTGGCAGCGTTCGAACTCACAACCTCTGGATAACGAGGCGGATGCCGAATCCATTACACCAAGGAGGCTCCAACAGGAGGTAATTTACAAATAATAACTTTGCAAAACAACATTTTGTGGACAGTTCTTGAAAATTATACTTAGTGAATATGTTATTGTGGTGTTCAAGAATGCTGCACAGATATTTCCTACGTATATAATTATAGAGTGAATATGTTCAAGAATGCTGCACAGATATTTCATACATATATAATTATAGAGTGAATATGTTATTGTGGTGTTCAAGAATGCTGCACAGATATTTCCTACGTATATAATTATAGAGTGAATATGTTATTGTGGTGTTCAAGAATGCTGCACAGATATTTCCTACATATATAATTATAGAGTGAATATGTTATTGTGGTGTTCAAAAATGCTGCACAGATATTTCATACATATATAATTATAGAGTGAATATGTTATTGTGGTGTTCAAGAATGCTGCACAGATATTTCATACGTATATAATTATAGAGAGAATATGTTATTGTGGTGTTCAAGAATGCGGCACAGATATTTCATACATATATAATTATAGAGTGAATATGTTATTGTGGTGTTCAAGAATGCGGCACAGATATTTCCTACGTATATAATTATAGAGAGAATATGTTATTGGTTCACACTTGTGACAAGTTTTGGTCAACAATAGACAAACTAAAATAAGCAAAATACAGCTTGCTATTATGCCTACAAACATGACATGTTTACCCTTTAAAATGTTGGATAAGTTGGAAGGAATGTGCAAACAACATAGATCCAGATCATCCGCAGCATAACGCCACATCTGATCAGAATCTATGTTGTTTGCTATTCAGCTACGTGTTTTAGCAAGCTCCACTATCCGATTAGCAAACAGCTTAGATCAGATTTGTTTGCACAAGTGACTTTAGTTCTGATTGGCAGGTTATGGGTTAATTTTAAATTGTGAATATTTTTACGGAAATGATAATCACTGATTATCGGGAAGAACTAGGCTTTCATCAAGATAGTAACAAATTTAAACAAAATTGATTCAAAAATAGTGCTACTTCATCAGTACCGGTACTTACAAGGAATTCCTTAATTTGACCGAGAACTATTTTTGTACACAAATGGCCTCATATGAAAAGAGTGCAGGGTGTTCATCAAAATGTAACATGTGATCAAGTTTGAACAATATCTGGTAAATAAAGAGTTGCTATAGTTGCTATAAGGGTTTACTTTAATTTGACCGAATTTCCTTTTCACGATTATCTAAAAGGAACTTAGAGTTTACACCAATATATAACTACAGGTAGTGACAATGCATGTTTAATTTGACCTAATTTCCTTTTCACGATTATCTAAAAGGAACTTAGAGTGTACCCGGTACACCAATATATAACTAGTGACAATGCATGTTTCAACACAATCCGATGAACTATAGACTTGCTACGTTATTTACATGGCAAAGGTTGACGGACGGACGATGGACTAAACCCCATACACAGTTTAGCTCATCTTGAACCTTCAACTCAGGAGGGCTAAAAACATGAATAAAATACAAATACTGCCTTACACGGTGCTGCTGCACGGCATATAAAACATACTAAAACTTATGTTGCTAAAACACACACTGATAAAGCTATCACATTTATCAAAATATACAAATTTATGAATAAAATGTATAACAATGGAGGTGAAAATGAAGCACATATTAGGCAAAAAGTTGAACATGATCTTATATACATGAAAGATGTCAAATCTACACAATGGCTGTCCTTGTAACACCAAATATACTGTTCATGAATTCACCAACCCTGGTAGAATCCTTAACCCTTTAAACCCCACAGGCCTCTAAATTGGCTTACAAAAAAGTGTAGATCCAGATGAGCCGGCTCGTGACGAGCCGTCTCATCAGGATCTGCACTTTTTTCAAGTAATATAACTATTTTTAGAAAAAAAATTACCCATTTTGATAAATGAACTGATCCAAATGTAATTTTGTTATTAATTTATTGGTCTAAAAATATCATGGACCAGTCCATGTGAGTTACTTGGTGTTGAAAGAGTTAACCCATTTGATTCTGGATACTGTTCAAACAGTATTTGCAAGGAACATAGAGCCAGATCAGCTGCCACAGAACGTGCCATCTGATCAGGCTCTAAGCTGTTTGCTATTCAGATGATCTTGCTCAGACACTTGGCTATGTAGCAAACAACATAGATCCTGATCAGCATGCAGCGTTACGCTGCGGCTGATCTGGATCTATGTTGTTTGCAAAAGCCTTTAAATGTATCCAGAATGAAATGGGTTAACCCATTGAATACCAAGTAACTGACATGGACTGGTCCATGATATTTTTAGACCAATAAATTAATCAGAAAATTACATTTGGACCAGTTCATTTATTAAAATGGATAATTTTGTCTAAAAATAGTAATATTACTGGCAAAAAGTGCAAATCCTGATGAGACGGCTCATTTGGATCTACACTTTTTGTAAGGCTATTTAGAGATCTGTGGTGTTGAAAGGGTTAAAGCCTAAAATTGATGACAAACACATTTATATTCATATATTCTAAGGTGAGGCTGGTTAGCAATCTTGATTACCATTTCATAGTTCCAGTTTTCAATAACAATTTATTTAGATTTCAAATGTATAATTTTGAAAAAAATGTTCATAAAATGGTTTGTGCTATTTTTCAGCCACCAACTTCTCTGAATGTGGCTTAATGAATGTCTACCAGGGTTGGAAATGAAAAGAAAGTTAATTCACAAAGAAATGTGAAATCTGATGGATAAAAAAGTCTTCAACATCCCTATGCATCACAGTAACAAACTGTCCTTAGTGCAAGTGTGAAGTGCCGATACAACCTGTGCATCACAGTAACAAACTGTCCTTAGTGCAAGTGTGAAGTGCCGATACAATGGAAAACGAAAAATCTATTGATATAATCGAAGGAGAGTTCCGTTATACTTGAGTTTCATTGTATCAAACTTTTCACAGTAAAGGCGACTTGTTATATTGAATATTATAGGGTGACCATAATGGGGTATAGCAGTTTATCTATGAAGCAGAATCTTCACTGTCCTCTAGTTCCACAGGAGGGTTGAGTCCCGAATGGATCGTTACTTGAACATTACGATTAATACTAACTGCTGGGTAATAAACACCACAGAGGTCCGAGAATGCAACAGGTCCGTGCGCGTCTCCGTCGATGAAGTAGCTGAGTGAGTGGTGATCTAGGTCAAGTAGAACGCCAATCACGCTCCCGCGCTGGATCCCTCCGTCGGTCCGGTCTGTGTGTATGTCACTATGCATGAACCAGCTACGTTTACAGTCTACGTACATACACCAACCTTTGTCATCTTTACCTGCAAATAGATTGAATAAAAAGATTACAGCCCGGCAGCTTGCAACAATTACACATGTCCAATAACCCATTCCTACTTGCTGATATGCTTGTGGTTGCGGTAAATGGTTAGTAGAATAACAATTTCTAATAATTCTTTTCTCTGTTTTGATTACACTTTCTATATAATCTTTCTTAGAACAATAGACCTTCTAGTTTAGTTATATAAATTTATTTTGGCTCAATTGTGAAACAATATCTTAAAACCATTAGACTGTTGGATATGAGCCATCACCATGAGGGAGAGAGGAGGAAATGTGGAATATAAGTGTACACAATTTGCACCACTGAGGTTCATGTGGCACTCAAGCTCACAACCCATTATTGGTTAAGAGGCAGACACATATCCACTGCACCACAGAGGTTCCACTAATCTTCTGACAGCAAATAAAGTGGAGTGTTTTTTCTGTCAATCCAACTTACATCATTTTTGAAGCAGAATTGCATAAAGATTTTATAGAAGAATTCAATCAAGATTTTATAGAGGAATTGCATGATGATTTTATAGAGGAATTGCATGATGATTTTGTAGAGGAATTGCATGACGATTTTATAGAGGAATTGCATGAAGATTTTATAGAGGAATTGCATGAAGATTTTATAGAGGAATTGCATGAAGATTTTATAGAGGAAGTGCATGAAGATTTTATAAAGGAATTGCATGAAGATTTTAAAGAGGAATTCAATGAAGATTTTATAGAGCAATTCAATGAAGATTTTATTGAGGAATGGAATTCAATGACGATTTTATAGAAGAATGGAATTCAATGACGATTTTATAGAGGAATTGCATGAAGATTTTGTAGAGGAATTGCATGAAGATTTTGTAGAGGAATTGCATAGAGGAATTGCATGAAGATTTTGTAGAGGAATTCCATGAAGATTTTGTAGAGGAATTCCATGAAGATTTTATAAAGGAATTCCATGAAATATAAAACATTTTATTGTTTTATACAGGAAGATAAAAATCTTGAAGTGACACCACAGTTTTGTTATTTTTCACATTGTGCTAGTCTTTTAATTGTAGGCGTTGAATGCATAGTGACACTACATCAGTTTGCATTACGATATCACTACGGGGAAACTAACAAAATTGTATTTTTTGAAGCTTAAACATTAGATAATATTGTATTGAAACAATAAAAATATCTCCTTGACATTTTAATGTTAAAAAGAAGATAACATCATAGATAAAATTAGCATGGAATTTAACTTCACAAAATTGGTTAAAAAAAATACGCAGATAGAAAGGCCTGACACAAAAAAGACCAAAACAAACAGCTGCCGCTCTGCCAGCCTTGATAAATGAGCAGTCATGAGATAGTGACATTGGAGACCCCACAGTTTGTTATTTAGCAACATGTATAAAATAGCACATTTAAAAACGACTTTTACAACCATTTTTATGCCAGCCATTCCAACTCAACATTTCAAACCATCCAAATGTTCAACATCCCCAACAGGAGAAATACATAAAAAATTGTGAAATGTCAGTTAGGAAAACATCCAGCATAGACAGTAGTCTGGATGGAATAGATCAAGTTTAAGACCCTAATCTCATGTCTATCTTGGAGAGCTTGGTATTCTCATATATAGTGTATCAGAGGTTAAACAAATATTATTGGACATAAATTTGGACTTTTTTAACACTGCCTGTAATCTGTTGGCTGACAGCCGGTGAAGGGTACACAGCAAAACCATCATGTTCTACCTCAATGTCCACCACTATTGTATAAAGGTAATGAATGCTGTGTGTTGAAATACTTGGACTATTTGAAGGATTCTGCACCCTTAAATCACAGTTGATGGCTGTCTGTTCTTGTGTCAATCACAAGATTTTTAACGGAGATAATTTATTAGAGAATTGAAGCATACAGTAACATCATAGATGTTCACACATTTCAGATTTTCTACTAAATAATTTCAGGTCATATGAACAAATTTGGTTTTGGTAATTGCCTGGAAACTACAGGCCATGTTTGAACAAATTCTGTTGTTGAATTCAAATTACAATGTACATGTCATATATCATTTTTTAAAATTTAAACAGATTTATAGACGTAGATTAATGACAGAATCACCTCAAATAATATGAAAACATTTGCTTTAGCTAGAGACTGAATCTACAGGTCAAGTGTGATTATTATTCTGCTAGGGACTGAATCTACGGGTCAAGTGTGATAGTATTCTGCCAGGTATTCTGGCAGAGGAGTTTATTCTGAAGGAGTATCATGCATGTGTACAAGGACAATTTTCAATATTAACCTCACTAAACTTTTTCAATATTAACCTCACGAAACATTTTCAATATTAACCTCACAAAACTGGCAATCTAAAGATGTCACCCATAACTCTCAATTGATTCTTGGTCTTCAATGATGCTACAGCTTTCAATGATCATGATAGATTACGGACAGATAGACGCCAACAACGAGGGATTCGTCGTGTGACTGGTCTAACTTCTCTTTATTTGTGTTTACAGATACAACAGTTTCGTGATGAACCTTCACAATATCTTTTCCTATATCCATAATGCAGTTACGTGTGTGTTTTTTCAAGTGGTCATTCACACTGTGCAAACTATGTACAGTTACTATAATTGTGGTTTCTCTGATCACGTTGGAAAGTCAATATTTACTTGTATTTTGACAAGGGAGTTCATTTAGCACTCTTTGTTTACACTGATCATAGGATAAGACAGGGAAGAAACTGTTTTTGGCAGATATTACTCAGTATTGGTAGACGAGATTCTGACCCCTGCTGATATGTGGAAATTACACAAATCTGGGTGGCTAACCTCCCCAAGACATTTTATCAATCAATCCAGGCCGCCGTCTTTGTCAAATTTGCTAAAACTATAATAGGATCATGCAACCCTCATTTTTTATACAGACGGATCTGTAGTCCAGTGGTTAACACGTTGGACTTGTAATCCAGGGATTGCAGGTTCGATCCACCGTCTGACCCTAATAAAATTAACAGTCTTTCAGATGGGACTTTAAAACGAGGTCTTGTGTCGGTGCTTTACACCGTGCATGTAAAAGAACCAGAGGATACTCTGAAATAGGTCTCTGACTGTCTCATTGCACTATCCTCCAAAAATCTAAAATGACTAATCTCTTCAGGAGGCGTCGCTCATATGGGCAACCGGTAGCGATGATAAATAAACGTAAAACACACACACTAATTTTTTATCAGAGACTAATAATAATACACAACAAAGGCATATTTTTTGATACTAAAATAATTAAGCAATATCAATATTTGGGACTGCATGAATTGCACTTGGCCACGGAGGATCTTAAACACTCAGCCACGGAGAATTGTAAGCACTTGGCCACAGAGTACTCAGCCACGGAGAATTGTAAGCACTTGGCCACAGAGGACTCAGCCACGGAGAATTGTAAGCACTTGGCCACAGAGTACTCAGCCACGGAGAATTGTAAGCACTTGGCCACAGAGGACTCAGCCACGGAGAATTGTGGCCGCAGAGGACTCAGCCACGGAGAATTGTAAGCACTTGGCCACAGAGGACTCAGCCACGGATAATTGTAAGCACTTGGCCACAGAGGACTCAGCCACGGAGAATTGTGGCCACAGAAGACTGTAACCACTATGCCATGAATGCCTACAATATATATCATTAAAATCTATTTCCATCTCTATATTTCTGTTTGAGGAAATCATATCTCCTTAATTATCGATGAAACTGAGAGAATTATGGTTTATATTTGCTATTGTAATTAGAAATGTAATTGATCCTCTCTCAATAAATGGAACAGAAGAGGTTAAATAGCATATAGAACAATAGTAATGCCTCAGTAATTAGTCTTCTTTGAAACTGGAAACCGCTGTCATGCCCGCTAAGGCCACAATAAAAAACATAGGTTCCTGTGAAGATCTTATTATATCCATTAAAATAATAAATCAGTGAAGCAGACATTTTGGAATAAAGCACTTTAGTTTATACAAATTTATTTTAGCTCGATTGCGAAACAAGTTATTTCAACTTATATTAATCACTCTCGAGACCTCATTCCTGATGGAATCTATCGCCACGAGGGAGAGAGAAGAGGCAACGTGGAATTTAAATACCTTGCCTAAGGGCACAATCATAACGGCTCCAGTGGGGCTCGAACTCTGGACCTTTCGCACCTGAAGCGAACGTGCATCCACTGCACATATATATCAAATGATATACTAGAACAAATCGATTCGGAATAGTTTGAATTGCTGCTAAAAAGACATACTTTCCCAGGCACAATTGTTCAATTAACATCGTTCTACCTAGAAAAGGTATACTCAACATCATTTCCGACACCAATATGGGAGAATTCAGTTTTCTATACAGAGCACTTTACTCTTCTGAAATTATTGATAGAACGTTTAAATTCCTGTTTGCACCAGGTCTAGTACTTCAATCCTGGTATACGAGTCAATAAATGTATTACTCAGTAACACAAGCAGTAGTTGCCAATTCCAAGAGAAACAAATTCTGAGAATGACAAATAAGATAAAAATGGATGAAAACAAGCATATGTTTATAATAACCAAACAATTCTATTTTTCTGGCCCACTGACTGGAAAATTACAATGTTCAAACATGGGCATGGCATTATCAATAAACGTGTCTCCGAAGACTCATTTCTACCTCATCTCAGTGGAAAATGACTCACAAAACTACAGCTGTCTATCATTAATGACCTCTGTCATAGCTCACACTGCCATCTCTCTATACAAAATAATAATTTATCCTCATTAATTTCATATGGGTAACATGTGTGTAATGGTCGTTAATTAGTCTTAGCATTCTAGTAACAAGAAGTAGAAGAAAATAAAGATCTGCGGTGGTTAGTGTGTCAGTGCTATATCTGTGGTGGTTAGTGTGTCAGTGCTATATCTATGGTGGTTAGTGTGCCCCCGTGCTATATCTGTGGTGGTTAGTGTGCCCCCGTGCTATATCTGTGGTGGTTAGTGTGCCCCCGTGCTATATCTGTGGTGGTTAGTGTGTCATTGCTATATCTGTGGTGGTTAGTGTGTCAGTGCTATATCTATGGTGGTTAGTGTGTCAGTGCTATATCTGTGGTGGTTAGTGTGCCCCCGTGCTATATCTATGGTGGTTAGTGTGTCAGTGCTATATCTATGGTGGTTAGTGTGCAGTGCTATATCTGCGGTGGTTAGTGTGCCAGTGCTATATCTGCGGTGGTTAGTGTGCCAGTGCTATATCTATGGTGGTTAGTGTGCAGTGCTATATCTGCGGTGGTTAGTGTGCAGTGCTATATCTGCGGTGGTTAGTGTGCCAGTGCTATATCTATGGTGGTTAGTGTGCCAGTGCTATATCTATGGTGGTTAGTGTGTCAGTGCTATATCTATGGTGGTTAGTGTGTCAGTGCTATATCTGTGGTGGTTGTGTGTCAGTGCTATATATATGGTGGTTAGTGTGCAGTGCTATATCTGCGGTGGTTAGTGTGTCAGTGCTATATCTATGGTGGTTGTGTGCCAGTGTTATATCTATGGTGGTTAGTGTATCAGTGTTATATCTATGGTGGTTAGTGTGCCCCCGTGCTATATCTATGGTGGTTAGTGTGCCCCCGTGCTATATCTATGGTGGTTAGTGTGTCAGTGCTATATCTATGGTGGTTAGTGTGTCAGTGCTATATCTATGATGGTTAGTGTGTCAGTGCTATATCTATGGTGGTTAGTGTATCAGTGCTATATCTATGGTGGTTAGTGTATCAGTGCTATATCTATGGTGGTTAGTGTGCCCCCGTGCTATATCTATGGTGGTTAGTGTGTCAGTGCTATATCTATGGTGGTTAGTGTGTCAGTGCTATATCTGTGGTGGTTAGTGTGCAGTGCTATATCTGTGGTGGTTAGTGTGCCAGTGCTATATCTATGGTGGTTAGTGTGCCAGTGCTATATCTGCAGTGGTTAGTGTGCAGTGCTATATCTGCGTTGGTTAGTGTGCCAGTGCTATATCTATGGTGGTTAGTGTATCAGTGCTATATCTATGGTGGTTAGTGTATCAGTGCTATATCTGTGGTGGTTAGTGTGTCAGTGCTATATCTATGGTGGTTAGTGTGTCAGTGCTATATCTGTGGTGGTTAGTGTGTCAGTGCTATATCTGTGGTGGTTAGTGTGTCAGTGCCATATCTGTGGTGGTTAGTGTGCAGTGCTATATCTGTGGTGGTTAGTGTGCAGTGCTATATCTGTGGTGGTTAGTGTGTCAGTGCTATATCTATGGTGGTTAGTGTGTCAGTGCTATATCTATGGTGGTTAGTGTGTCAGTGCTATATCTGTGGTGGTTGTGTGTCAGTGCTATATCTATGGTGGTTAGTGTGTCAGTGCTATATCTGTGGTGGTTAGTGTGCAGTGCTATATCTGTGGTGGTTAGTGTGCCAGTGCTATATCTATGGTGGTTAGTGTGCCAGTGCTATATCTGCAGTGGTTAGTGTGCAGTGCTATATCTGCGTTGGTTAGTGTGCCAGTGCTATATCTATGGTGGTTAGTGTATCAGTGCTATATCTATGGTGGTTAGTGTATCAGTGCTATATCTGTGGTGGTTAGTGTGTCAGTGCTATATCTATGGTGGTTAGTGTGTCAGTGCTATATCTGTGGTGGTTAGTGTGTCAGTGCTATATCTGTGGTGGATAGTGTGTCAGTGCTATATCTGTGGTGGTTAGTGTGCAGTGCTATATCTGTGGTGGTTAGTGTGCAGTGCTATATCTGTGGTGGTTAGTGTGTCAGTGCTATATCTATGGTGGTTAGTGTGTCAGTGCTATATCTGTGGTGGTTGTGTGTCAGTGCTATATCTATGGTGGTTAGTGTATCAGTGCTATATCTTTGGTGGTTAGTGTATCAGTGCTATATCTATGGTGGTTAGTGTGTCAGTGCTATATCTATGGTGGTTAGTGTGTCAGTGCTATATATGTGGTGGTTAGTGTGCCCCCGTGCTATATCTGTGGTGGTTAGTGTGTCAGTGCTATATCTGTGGTGGTTAGTGTGCCCCCGTGCTATATCTGTGGTGGTTAGTGTGTCAGTGCTATATCTGTGGTGGTTAGTGTGTCAGTACTATATCTATGGTGGTTAGTGTGTCAGTGCTATATCTGTGGTGGTTAGTGTGCCCCCGTGCTATATCTGTGGTGGTTAGTGTGTCAGTGCTATATCTATGGTGGTTAGTGTGTCAGTGCTATATCTATGATGGTTAGTGTGTCAGTGCTATATCTATGGTGGTTAGTGTATCAGTGCTATATCTATGGTGGTTAGTGTATCAGTGCTATATCTATGGTGGTTAGTGTGCCCCCGTGCTATATCTATGGTGGTTAGTGTGTCAGTGCTATATCTATGGTGGTTAGTGTGTCAGTGCTATATCTGTGGTGGTTAGTGTGCAGTGCTATATCTGTGGTGGTTAGTGTGCCAGTGCTATATCTATGGTGGTTAGTGTGCCAGTGCTATATCTGCAGTGGTTAGTGTGCAGTGCTATATCTGCGTTGGTTAGTGTGCCAGTGCTATATCTATGGTGGTTAGTGTATCAGTGCTATATCTATGGTGGTTAGTGTATCAGTGCTATATCTGTGGTGGTTAGTGTGTCAGTGCTATATCTATGGTGGTTAGTGTGTCAGTGCTATATCTGTGGTGGTTAGTGTGTCAGTGCTATATCTGTGGTGGTTAGTGTGTCAGTGCCATATCTGTGGTGGTTAGTGTGCAGTGCTATATCTGTGGTGGTTAGTGTGCAGTGCTATATCTGTGGTGGTTAGTGTGTCAGTGCTATATCTATGGTGGTTAGTGTGTCAGTGCTATATCTATGGTGGTTAGTGTGTCAGTGCTATATCTGTGGTGGTTGTGTGTCAGTGCTATATCTATGGTGGTTAGTGTGTCAGTGCTATATCTGTGGTGGTTGTGTGCAGTGCTATATCTGTGGTGGTTAGTGTGCAGTGCTATATCTATGATGGTTAGTGTGTCAGTGCTATATCTATGGTGGTTAGTGTATCAGTGCTATATCTGTGGTGGTTAGTGTGTCAGTGCTATATCTATGGTGGTTAGTGTGTCAGTGCTATATCTGTGGTGGTTAGTGTGTCAGTGCTATATCTGTGGTGGTTAGTGTGCAGTGCTATATCTGTGGTGGTTAGTGTGCAGTGCTATATCTGTGGTGGTTAGTGTGTCAGTGCTATATCTATGGTGGTTAGTGTGTCAGTGCTATATCTATGGTGGTTAGTGTGTCAGTGCTATATCTGTGGTGGTTGTGTGTCAGTGCTATATCTATGGTGGTTAGTGTATCAGTGCTATATCTTTGGTGGTTAGTGTATCAGTGCTATATCTATGGTGGTTAGTGTGTCAGTGCTATATCTATGGTGGTTAGTGTGTCAGTGCTATATATGTGGTGGTTAGTGTGCCCCCGTGCTATATCTGTGGTGGTTAGTGTGTCAGTGCTATATCTGTGGTGGTTAGTGTGCCCCCGTGCTATATCTGTGGTGGTTAGTGTGTCAGTGCTATATCTGTGGTGGTTAGTGTGTCAGTACTATATCTATGGTGGTTAGTGTGTCAGTGCTATATCTGTGGTGGTTAGTGTGCCCCCGTGCTATATCTGTGGTGGTTAGTGTGTCAGTGCTATATCTATGGTGGTTAGTGTGTCAGTGCTATATCTATGATGGTTAGTGTGCCCCCGTGCTATATCTGTGGTGGTTAGTGTGTCAGTGCTATATCTATGGTGGTTAGTGTATCAGTGCTATATCTATGGTGGTTAGTGTGTCAGTGCTATATCTATGGTGGTTAGTGTATCAGTGCTATATCTATGGTGGTTAGTGTATCAGTGCTATATCTATGGTGGTTAGTGTATCAGTGCTATATCTATGGTGGTTAGTGTGTCAGTGCTATATCTGTGGTGGTTGTGTGTCAGTGCTATATCTGTGGTGGTTGTGTGCCAGTGCTATATCTGTGGTGGTTAGTGTATCAGTGCTATATCTATGGTGGTTAGTGTGTCAGTGCTATATCTATGGTGGTTAGTGTGCCAGTGCTATATCTATGGTGGTTAGTGTATCAGTGCTATATCTATGGTGGTTAGTGTGTCAGTGCTATATCTATGGTGGTTAGTGTGTCAGTGCTATATCTGTGGTGGTTAGTGTGTCAGTGCTATATCTATGGTGGTTAGTGTGTCAGTGCTATATCTATGGTGGTTAGTGTGTCAGTGCTATATCTGTGGTGGTTAGTGTGTCAGTGCTATATCTGTGGTGGTTAATGTGTCCAAATGTTTTCATCGTTAAGAACCTCTTTGGTAACTCTGACCTTTGTTCCATAGAAATATGTGTTTAAATGTCCCCGTGCCCCCCCCCCTCTCTTCTAGTAATTGTTCAATCGTATGTAATATTTCTAAAACGTTGTTGAGGAAAGTGAAGATATAGATCAAATTAACAGTTCTGTCACAAGGAACACTTCGACTTCAAGATCTACTTCAACACAACAACACTAATGCATTTAATACCCAAGGCCATAATACTCAACAGAACTCGTTTTCCCCGAATTAATGGTGGTCATCATGTAATATAGAACTTGTCAAGATAAGAGACGAGCTGACGTACCTAACATGTTTATTGTTACTTATGGGCTGCCGATAAATTGAATTCCCACTAAATAATTCAAGGAAAAGTACAGGAATTAAGCCTTACAAAATAGCTTTTTTGGTCTCGGCTTCCTGGGAGAGTTTAGTATCTGACCTCAATGCAGTAATGAACGTTGTCCAATTTCATTCTTACAGACATCCAGAAAAACAGAACTCCAATCGCCAGATGCCTCGCTTGCGAAAACATTCTAATATCAATAAAGTTGTTTGAATCTAAACTAATATCTACCTCAATAAAAGAGCTGTTTTCAGGTTACAACTGTGGTTTTCTTGGTAAAAGTGTACATGATTAGCACAGTAACTGTTGCTGTCAGGATTAACCTGTAACCTGCTAATCAAGACTAAAGTCGCTTTTGCAAACAGCATAGAGCCAGATCCGACAGCACCGAACGTGCCATCTGATCATTCTCTATGTTGTTTGCTATTCAGATAGTGGAGCTGAATAGCAAACAATATAGATCCTGATCAGACGAGGCGCTGTGCTAGGGCTGATCAGGATCTATGTTGTTTGCACACTCTTTCCAATTGATTCAGCATTTTAAGGGTTAAGCTGTCATTATGTATGCAAGTTTATTTAGCTTGATTGCAAAATAAGTTCTTGCACCTTTTTGTTTAATTGATCTTGAGACCTCATTCCGGATGGTATCCATCGCTATGAGAGGGTGAGGTGGGTAGAAGAGGCAAAGTGTCTTGCCTAAGGAAATCTGACACCATGGTTCTGACGGGGCTTGAATTCACAACCCTTTAGTTACACGGAGCGGATCGAATAGGTTGGATAATTAACGGTTACCAGACATTAAGGTAGAGCATGTACTAGTCCTTATTTATCGTTTCCATTACCCATTGTCAACATGTGCGACGTCCCCATAAGTGATTAATTCCAGGATTTGGAGGATAGTGCCATTGACATGTGTACAATTAGAGCCTCATATCAGAGGATCCTCATTTACCTGCATGGTGTAAGAAGACATAAACACGAGACCTGGGACCCGATGGACTCTATCATAACACCATAGTTAAGTTGAAGTGGAGTGGGGAATCGAACTCGCGCAGTTCCCACGACTACAAGCCCAGCACATTACCACTGATATGCTGGTTACAGCCAGAACTAGCCATGTAACATTACATATGAACAAATTATCCTTATTGCGCACAGTTGACACAAAAACGTGGAACTCGTTTCAATCAATTGTTGATTTAGAAGTTGGGACCAAAAAAGAGGGGGTAGAACAGCAGCCTAGTAACTAGCACCCAATGAGACATCGGTCAGTTACTGCCCCTGAATAACTCCTAGTGTGTGTTTTACGTTTATTTATCGTCGCTACTGGTTGCCCATATGAGCGACGCCTCCTGAAGAGATTAGTCATTTTAGATGTTTGGAGGTTAGTGCATGATACAGACAGAGACCCATTCTAGAGTCTCCTCTGGTTCTTTTACGTGCACAGTGTAAAACACCGACACAAGACCTCGGTTTAATGTCCCATCTGAAAGACTGTTAATTTTATTAGGGTCAGACGGGGGATCGAACCTGCGATCCCTGGATTACCAGTCCAGCGTGTTACCACTGGACTACAGATCAGCCTGTGTTTACTAAAAGTATATAGGACTACATAAGTGGTATCCCGTTGTTTTCCCTTTGCACAACTTGCTAGCAATTTTCATCCACTTTCTCATATTTCACTATTTTCATTATTAAACTATTATATCTCAACAGATATTCTCCAATCGGGACGTATCTGTAAAAATTTGTTATCAATTAATGAACATGATTTTGATAAAATCACAATTATAATACTGCAACATCTGGTTATGGAATAACAGTAAAAACAAAGGATTCCAACTAAAAGGACTGATATACATTTCGGGATAAATCAGACTTTATCTGCCAAGGGAGGTAACACAGAAAAGCTAGTGATGTTGCTCATTAACAATGACCGTATGAGGTCATTGCACTACTCACTGGGGGTTGCTGTAACCCTCTGGTTAATCTTTATAGCTACTTTAAAACATTTACAAAGAAATGCCAGAAAAAAATAGGTGAATATTCTGTATCTATGATTTATTGGCCATGTTAATCTGGGATATCACACTTTATCCTGTATTAAATGTAATCCAGCAGGGCTTATCTCTCTATCTATATTGGCTGATGAGAGACATTTTTATAGTCTGTATATTTTCATCGTAATTCTATGGCCCTAATATTTTTGCTGGTTATTTATTTCAAAAATCGTAATAACCTGGACTGTTTCATCGCATTCAAATTCAATATTTACAATATATATAAATTATTTTGTACAATTGTGCATAAACGCCTTGTTTCAACACATTAACACATAGCTGTCAACACACTGTACATACTTAACTCTACAACACCACAGACCTCTAAAAGAGCCGTCTCATCAGGATCTACACTTTTTGCCAGTAATATTGCTATTTTTAGACAAAATTACACATTTTGATAAATGAACTGGTCTTAGGTTAGGATGTTGACCAGTGGCTATTATTATGCGAGAAGCTATTGTGTTGTATGGCGCTGATGTGGGTGGGCTAAAGGGTTATGCAAACCGTTAACGATAGAGGCAGTCACGAAATATACAATAGGCAGTAATCTTAGGACAATTGACAGTAATCTTGGGACAATTGACAGTAATCTTGGGACAATTTGCAGTAATCTGAACATTAGGGTTAGGGTAAAATTTGATCTTCAATTGAAGAGTATTCTACTTTTCAGCTTTAGTTTACTGCCATCTGTTTTGTGGGATTACTGCCTCTATCCAACCTATGTAAACCGGATTGAAATGGCAGAATGAATTGCTGTTTGTTTTCTATACGATGGTTGTCTTTTCCCACTTTAACCCATTCAACCCCAAGTAACTGACATCGACTGGTGCATGATATTTTTAGACCAATAAATTAATAAGAAAATTACCTTTGGACCAGTTCATTTATCAAAATATGTAATTTTATCTAAAAATAGTAATAATTATTACTTGCAAAAAGTGCAGATCCTGATGAGATGGCTCGTCACGAGCCGGCTCATCTGGATCTACACTTTTTGAAAGTCTATTTAGAGGCCTGTGGTGTTGAAAGGGTTAAATTCTGCAGATATTTAAATACAATGGAGAAACAGTATATGTACCATGTGTTTCGTGTACATTGTATTTGGAGACAAATTAATGTTGGCTTAAACATATTTATTACATTATATACATTCACAAAACAATACAGTACAAAATCAAAGAATAGGAAAGGATTAAAACGGAAGCAGAGCTTATATAGTTTCTCTCCTTAAAATTAATATTGAATAAAAAATATTTTTTATGTATCTGGGGAGAACATTTTGGAAAGAACATGATGAAACCAGAAATCTAACATGGCTTGGCTTTTTGTCTGTATACTTAAAAAATATGAATTTACCTTGTTTAAATCTGAAATAAAACATGGCGTAGCATGTGATGTCATTAATTTTATGCTTTATAAATAATAACACCAACTATTTTTGTGCTTTTTAGATATTTTGGTCATGTTAGAATAAAATTAATATTTGTCTTTCAGATATTTATTGGCGAATAAAACATGGTTTGGAGTTCTGACGAGTAGGAATTACCCACCCATATAAAACATGGTTTGGAATTCTGACGTGTAGGAATGAACCACCCATATAAAACATGGTTTGGAGTTCTGACGTGTAGGAATTAACCACCCATATAAAACATGGTTTGGAGTTCTGACGTGTAGGAATTAACCACCCATATAAAACATGGTTTGGAGTTCTGACGAGTAGGAATTAACCACCCATATAAAACATGGTTTGGAGTTCTGACGAGTAGGAATTAACCACCCATATAAAACATGGTTTGGATTTCTGACGTGTAGGAATGAACCACCCATATAAAACATGGTTTGGAGTTCTGACGTGTAGGAATTAACCACCCATATAAAACATGGTTTGGAGTTCTGACGTGCAGGAATTAACCACCCATATAAAACATGGTTTGGAGTTCTGACGAGTATGAATTAACCACCCATATAAAACATGGTTTGGAGTTCTGACGAGTATGAATTAACCAGCCATATAAAACATGGTTTGGAGTTCTGACACGTAGGAATTAACCACCCATATAAAACATGGTTTGGATTTCTGACGAGTAGGAATTAACCACCCATGCCATTTCTTAAATGCTATATACAATACAAATCTGAAAACAGGTTTTAAACCGTTAATATAAATTTTCATTTATTCTAATTTTCTGTCGCTTTAATAATTGTTCTATCCCCATCAACCTCCCATTTATTCATTATAAACATATCAGACAATATCCATTTATTCATTATATATCCGATCACGCTTGATATTTTCACATTCGACAAATTATGATAATTGTAAACTGTAAATTGTTATCATTTCCAGACTGATTCAATGATATATGTATAATGTATATTACAAAAATTTGATCAAGATCAACAGGTGTCTAACAGCTGGTCTGTCAGTCTGCTAATGAACCAGAGTAAAAACACATACTTTGTCTATGCATCAAATCAATATCTTATGAAATTGACAGGTCCTAATTATTTCCTTATGTATTAATGCACAGAGTTTGTATCTTCTGAAAACAAAGAAAGATAAATGGAAAATATGATGCATCCAGCTTTCAAATAATGTTTGCAGACTTTGCATTTTATATCTCAGTAATGCGGTAAGGATTATATTGAAGCAATTCTGGATGTCAGTGACAAATTACATGGACAAACTAAATAGAAATTAAATGTTGAGAAATATAATCACATACAGAGATGCAAAATGTCAAGATTCTTTGTAATCTATAAATCAATGGTAGAATTCAGTTTACAGACTGACTTTGTGTCCTGTGGTTTTGCTATGTAATTCCTGGCAGAACTTTAAGATCCTGTTTACAGACTAACTTTGTGTCCTGTGGTTTTGCTATGTAATTCCTGGCAGAACTTTAAGATCCTGTTTACAGACTAACTTTGTGTCCTGTGGTTTTGCTATGTAATTCCTGGCAGAACTTTAAGATCCTGTTTACAGACTGACTTTGTGTCCTGTGGTTTTGCTATGTAATTCCTGACAGAACTTTAAGATCCTGTTTACACCAACATTGCAATCATGCAATTTTCTGCTCAACTCGAAATGACAATGCTTGGTGTCTCTATTACCTCCCTTTTTTGGCAGATAAAGTCAGATTTGTATATTGGTCCATTTAGGTGGACTTTTTTGTTTTTACTTAAATGTGATTTTATTAAAATTATGTTAATTAATTAATTTGAACAAATGTTTATAGTATATTATCTATCCATTGGATATACATCTTTTAATTTTAATAATTTCATAATTATAAGATGAGAAAATGGCTGTAAATTGAAAGCATGTTGTGCAAAGGAAACAATGATAAAAACAGAGTAAACCAATTAGGAGACCTATCCTCCTTGAAGAGTATCCAAGGGCAGTAACTGACCAGTGTCTCTCATTGCTATCATCAACTATGTAAGCTTTTGAATTCATCTTGTTACCTCAAAACAACATTAATTGAAAATGAAATGACTTTGAACATTTTATTCGACTGTTGTGCACTAGTTACTGTATGCGCCTTATATGAAAAAGTTGGCAGTTTCTTACGGAGGTTGGTGCACCCAAGTACTGGTTAACCGCTGGAGCCTGCCCAGGAAAGGTGTTGTTAGGTAAACTGCCCGCCGGCGATATAGCCCAAAATGGTGCTGATGCAGGCGTAAAACCCGAATCATAACATAACGTATGCGCCTCCATTCATTTAAAATCAACCCAAAATCTCGGAATCCTCTTATTTTGGTATAGATCCTATCTATGTATGTAGGGTTGCGAGTTGATTTCCTCGTCCCTCTATGATCCTATCTATGTATGTAGGGTTGCGAGTTGATTTCCTCGTCCCTCTATGATCCTATCTATGTATGTAGGGTTGCGAGTTGATTTCCTCGTCCCTCTATGATCCTATCTATGTATGTAGGGTTGCGAGTTGATTTCCTCGTCCCTCTATGATCCTATCTATGTATGTAGGGTTGCGAGTTGATTTCCTCGTCCCTCTATGATCCTATCTATGTATGTAGGGTTGCGAGTTGATTTCCTCGTCCCTCTATGATCCTATCTATGTATGTAGGGTTGCGAGTTGATTTCCTCGTCCCTCTATGATCCTATCTATGTATGTAGGGTTGCGAGTTGATTTCCTCGTCCCTCTATGATCCTATCTATGTATGTAGGGTTGCGAGTTGATTTCCTCGTCCCTCTATGATCCTATCTATGTATGTAGGGTTGCGAGTTGATTTCCTCGTCCCTCTATGATCCTATCTATGTATGTAGGGTTGCGAGTTGATTTCCTCGTCCCTCTATGATCCTATCTATGTATGTAGGGTTGCGAGTTGATTTCCTCGTCCCTCTATAATTTGTTTTTATTCTTCGATTTGTGGGTTTAAAGATGCACCAACAGCGTAATTAGGTAATACGGCAACTCTCCAGCTAATTGTGGTGGAGGAAGGCCCTGGATATCGAGCAGTATTTCAGACACGGACGGACACCCGGGTAGAACCACCAACCTTCTGCAAGTCAGCTGCTCACATCAAGTCAGCTGGATAGCTTCCTCACATCAAGTCAGCTGGATAGCTTCCTCACATCAAGTCAGCTGGATAGCTTCCTCACATCAAGTCAGCTGGATAGCTTCCTCACATCAAGCCAGCTGGATAGCTTCCTCACATCAAGTCAGCTGGACAGCTTCCTCACATCAAGTCAGCTGGACAGCTTCCTCACATCAAGTCAGCTGGATAGCTTCCTCACATCAAGTCAGCTGGACAGCTTCCTCACATCAAGTCAGCTGGACAGCTTCCTCACATCAAGTCAGCTGGATAGCTTCCTCACATCAAGTCAGCTGGATAGCTTCCTCACATCAAGTCAGCTGGATAGCTTCCTCACATCAAGTCAGCTGGATAGCTTCCTCACATCAAGCCAGCTGGATAGCTTCCTCACATCAAGTCAGCTGGACAGCTTCCTCACATCAAGTCAGCTGGATAGCTTCCTCACATCAAGTCAGCTGGATAGCTTCCTCACATCAAGTCAGCTGGATAGCTTCCTCACATCAAGTCAGCTGGATAGCTTCCTCACATCAAGCCAGCTGGATAGCTTCCTCACATCAAGTCAGCTGGATAGCTTCCTCACATCAAGCCAGCTGGATAGCTTCCTCACATCAAGCCAGCTGGATAGCTTCCTCACATCAAGCCAGCTGGATAGCTTCCTCACATCAAGTCAGCTGGATAGCTTCCTCACATCAAGTCAGCTGGATAGCTTCCTCACATCAAGTCAGCTGGATAGCTTCCTCACATCAAGCCAGCTGGATAGCTTCCTCACATCAAGTCAGCTGGATAGCTTCCTCACATCAAGTCAGCTGGATAGCTTCCTCACATCAAGCCAGCTGGATAGCTTCCTCACATCAAGCCAGCTGGATAGCTTCCTCACATCAAGCCAGCTGGATAGCTTCCTCACATCAAGCCAGCTGGATAGCTTCCTCACATCAAGTCAGCTGGATAGCTTCCTCACATCAAGCCAGCTGGATAGCTTCCTCACATCAAGTCAGCTGGATAGCTTCCTCACATCAAGTCAGCTGGATAGCTTCCTCACATCAAGTCAGCTGGACAGCTTCCTCACATCAAGTCAGCTGGATAGCTTCCTCACATCAAGCCAGCTGGATAGCTTCCTCACATCAAGCCAGCTGGATAGCTTCCTCACATCAAGCAGCTGGATAGCTTCCTCACATCAAGTCAGCTGGATAGCTTCCTCACATCAAGTCAGCTGGATAGCTTCCTCACATCAAGTCAGCTGGATAGCTTCCTCACATCAAGTCAGCTGGATAGCTTCCTCACATCAAGTCAGCTGGATAGCTTCCTCACATCAAGTCAGCTGGATAGCTTCCTCACATCAAGCCAGCTGGATAGCTTCCTCACATCAAGCCAGCTGGATAGCTTCCTCACATCAAGTCAGCTGGATAGCTTCCTCACATCAAGTCAGCTGGATAGCTTCCTCACATCAAGTCAGCTGGATAGCTTCCTCACATCAAGCCAGCTGGACAGCTTCCTCACATCAAGCCAGCTGGACAGCTTCCTCACATCAAGTCAGCTGGATAGCTTCCTCACATCAAGTCAGCTGGATAGCTTCCTCACATCAAGCCAGCTGGACAGCTTCCTCACATCAAGTCAGCTGGATAGCTTCCTCACATCAAGCCAGCTGGATAGCTTCCTCACATCAAGTCAGCTGGATACCTTCCTCACATCAAGCCAGCTGGATAGCTTCCTCACATCAAGTCAGCTGGATAGCTTCCTCACATCAAGCCAGCAGGATAGCTTCCTCACATCAAGTCAGCTGGATACCTTCCTCACATCAAGTCAGCTGGATAGCTTCCTCACATGAAATAAGACCCCCCAGCTGGATAGCTTCCTCACATGAAATAAGTAGACACCCCCAGTGATATTCGAACCTGCAGTATTGAGGGGCAAGTGATTTTGAGGTCAACGACCGTAACAACTCGCCCACGGAGGCCCAGTCATCCATACCACTTGGATGGGACTATAAACCGAGGTCCCATTTATCGTTGCTATACACCAGGCAAGTAAAAGAACCAGGGAAACTTCAAAAATGAGGTCATCTGATTCCTGCATTATCATTTAAAAAATAAAATGACTATCACACTTCTGAAGGCGCAACCCAAATTTACGGGTGGGAGGGGGGCGGACACGATATATAAATACCTACAAACCCTACACATTTGGCTAAGTACCACTATGCCAACATGAAAGAATAACGGAAACAAGTTGACTTGGGTGTAGTTGTGAGTTGTGGTCTATATCGGAGAGAATATTAAATGGAAGCAAGTTGACTTGGGTGTAATTGTGAGTTGTGGTCTATATCGGAGAGAATATTAAATGGAAACAAGTTGACTTGGATGCAGTTGTGGTCTATATTGGAGAGAATATTAATAATAATAAGTCTGGGCTTCTTTCACAGAGAATAAAATAAACACTTCTTCTAATTTTCAATTACATAAAACCACCATGATTGTCAATTTGACATGCCTTTGTTATGACAGAAATACACACTCTAATATTCTCTCCTCCTTTCTGTGTCTACCATTATATACTAGAGTGAAGTCAATGAATTCCTGTAATCTTTTGCAGTGATTTTATTCAACAATATTATTAATAATAAAACAATGCTAATCAATTGTTACAGTGTTTTGCACCACATACAACAGGTTTGTATCTAACAAGTAAGCATGCTAGGTTAGCTAACCATCTGATAAGGGGTACTGGATATTATTCATTTCATTACCCTAAACCGGCTTAGAAGTTCACCCTATGCAATCCAATACAACAAATTGTCCTGAACTGACCACCCAATGCAATCCAATACAACAAATGGTCCTTAACTGACCACCCTATGCAATCCAATACAGTAAATTGTCCTCAACTGACCACCCTATGCAATCCAATACAACAAATTGTCCTGAACTGACCACCCTGTGCAATCCAATAAAACAAATTGTCCTGAACTTACCACCCTATGCAATCCAATACAACAAATTGTCCTGAACTGACCACCCTATGCAATCCAATACAACAACTTGTCCTGAACTTACCACCCTATGCAATCCAATACAACAAATTGTCCTGAACTGACCACCCTATGCAATCCAATAAAACAAATTGTCCTGAACTTACCACCCTATGCAATCCAATACAACAAATGGTCCTTAACTGACCACCCTATGCAATCCAATATAACAAATGGTCCTTAACTGACCACCCTATGCAATCCAATACAACAAATTGTCCTGAACTGACCACCCTATGCAATCCAATATAACAAATTGTCCTGAACTGACCACCCTATGCAATCCAATACAACAAATTGTCCTGAACTGACCACCCTATGCAGTCCAATACAACAAATTGTCCTGAACTGACCACCCTATGCAGTCCAATACAACAAATTGTCCTGAACTGACCACCCTATGCAGTCCAATACAACAAATTATCCTTAACTTACCACCCTATAAAACCCCAATATAACAAACCACTGATTGGCTTAGAAACTACATGCTGTACACATTCTAACTGATGTTCACCACGTTTCTACATATATACTGAGTCAAAAAAGAAACGATACCTGGTGTTTATGTGTCTATAATTTCAACATTTATTAAGAAAATACTTTGAAAATTCATAAGATGATAGTCCAACATGTTTGAAAGAGGAGCACATAAAGCATAATGAGCCTCCGAAACTGTCTGCTGCGTGATGACGTAATTCGTCGGACAGGTGTCTAATGGAGTTTTCACACAGACGTCAATACCGAGTATGGGCACCATTTGCGTCTCTCACTGCAATGCACCGAGGTCGCATCGAACGGAAGAGTGTCTGAATCTCTTGCTGGTCAATATTTGTCCACTCCTGACGCAAAACATCCCTCAGTTGGTTTAACGTTACCGGCTGACGTCGTCTGACGCGGCGGTCTAACGTATCCCACACATGTTCTATGGGTGACAAGTCTGGTGACAAAGCAGGCCACGGCAGGGTTTCAATATTGTTCTGCGCCAATAATGTGGTGGAAATCCGAGCAGTATGACACCTGGCGTTGTCCTGTTGGAACAGTGTGACGTTTCTGTTGGCGTTAAAGAACGGCACAACAACTGGCGCAAGGATCTCATCACAGTACCGCTGGGCGTTTAGGTTCCCGTCCACCACTAACAGTTCAGTGCGACTACCGAAGGTGATACCGCCCCACGCCATAACGCTTCCGCCCCCGAACAGATCGACCTGACGTACACATGCGTCGGCGTAACGTTCACCGCGTCTGCGATATACCCGCTCTCTGCCATCCGCTCGACGCAAACAGAACCGCGATTCATCGCTAAACATCACCGAATTCCACTGTAACCGAGTCCAGCGAGCACATTCCGTCGTCCATTCCCGCCGTACGTCAAGGTGACGTCGTGTCAGGATGGGTCCAACGTATGGCCGATAGGCACGAATGCCACGTTCATCCAGCCGGTTCCTGACTGTTTGTGCACTGATGCGATTGTTGGTCATCCCAGGAGTAACGGCAGCTGTGTGCGTAGCAGGTAGGAACCGGTCACGTAAATGTGACGTCCGAATGTGACGGTCCTGTTCACGCGTCGTCACACGTGGTCGACCAGATCTTGGACGGTCGTCCACCAATCCATGTGTTCGATAACGTCGAAGTAGACGTGTTATCGTGATCCGCGTAACCCCGAGTCGATTTGCGACGTCACGCTGACGTAAACCGCTGTCAATCATGCCAATGGCACGCATTCTCTGATTGCGGTTTAGCCTAGGCATTTTGTTAGAGGTAACAATGGGTATGTAAGGTGTTTTTTCTCGATGATAATGCAGTACCAGTACAATAAACCGGTTTTCCGATTTGTACATGTGTAGGAAGTTGTCTTTGTTGAGGAGCGAGTGCAAATCGGAAATTCGGCGTTCCAGGATTATCAGGTGTTTATTTACCTGTGTTTATGGTTGGCTGATGTTGCAATAAGATATCCGGTACTGATACGTAATAATATATTAAACCTTTCTATGGTTTTATCCGTTTTACGTCATTTTTAGTTTGGTATCGTTTCTTTTTTGACTCAGTATATATATGACCAAATTTTACCCAACACTTAAGATATTTGAGTAAAAGATACTAACCTAGCATGTTTTCCTTGCAAACATCAAAGCGTGCAATGCCGATGGCTGGGTCGGTGTTGTTGTCGTAGCGGTCCACAGTGACTTCCCAATAGTGTATACCCTTCGAGAAACCAACGCCCCCGAGGATGACACGATGTTCGAAGCTGCTACATGTTGCCGTGAGATTGTCGTTAGAAATGATGATGTCAGGGTGAGCTGTGTGATGGTCATGGCTGAACCACGCCACTGTAATAAACAAATATCGGCAATCAGAGAGGGGCATTACTGAACCATGTCACTGTAATAAACAAATATCGGCAATCAGAGAGGGGCATTACTGAATCACGCCACTGTAATAAACAAATATCGGCAATCAGAGAGGGGCATTACCGAATCACGCCACTGTAATAAACAAATATCGGCAATCAGAGAGGGGCATTACCGAATCACGCCACTGTAATAAACAAATATCGGCAATCAGGGAGGGGCATTACTGAACCATGTCACTGTAATAAACAAATATCGGCAATCAGGGAGGGGCATTACTGAACCATGTCACTGTAATAAACAAATATCGGCAATCATACATACACCATCACGGGAAGTCCTAAATGATCAAAGTACTGTGTATCACTCACAGTGCACACTGCAATTTATATTCAACCTCATTGCGATCCATCAATGAAATGAATCGCAAATTGCTATTAAATCTACTGAACCAGTCGGAATTTGATCCAATCATTTTTAGTCTCGTTAGCATCTACATCTACACATGTTTCAGAAAAATCTGATGAAACTGGAGTTCGAATATCAGACATTAAAATACTATATATACATGTAGATATGTCCATATACAAAACACATACCAGATGGTGACATTCAGATACCATGGTTTTATTTGGAGGGAATTTATTGAATGGACGCAGGTTATATTAACCCATTTCATTCCGGATACATTTTATGGCTTTTGCAAACAACATAGATCCAGATCAGCCGCAGCGTGATGCTGCATGCTGATCAGGATCTATGTTGTTTCTGGTCCAACGCGATATGTGAAATATGTATATAAACAGAAAACCAATAAAATAAACACGATATAGGTGATCCAGGTACTGGTCCAACGCGATATGTGAAATATGTATATAAACAGAAAACCAATAAAATAAACACGATATAGGTGATCCAGGTACTGGTCCAATGCGATATGTGAAATATGTATATAAACAGAAAACCAATAAAATAAACACGATATAGGTGATCCAGGTACTGGTCCAACGCGATATGTGAAATATGTATATAAACAGAAAACCGATAAAATAAACACGATATAGGTGATCCAGGTAGTTGGTATCAACCAGGTATAATGAGATACAATCACTTAGTCAAAATAAAAGCGTGTTTCACTATATCTTAGTGCAATGGTATCGTCCTCAATACCGCGTTATATTGCCCAAGTTTTCCAGTAATGAAATCCAACGTTTTTAACATTTCTAATGTACCATATATACCTGGCCATAAGACGCTGAATCCTTCCAAAAGTTCAGGGTACTTTGTGGACTTACGACTTTGTTAGGACAATGGTTTTTTCTCTCTCATGTTTGAACTTTTAAAGCGACATTACATCGCAAAAAGCCAAAACAATGCATTGTTCACATATAAATGCATTGCTACTACAAATTCTTCCGAATACATTCGAACATAAATATTGAATCAATAAAAAGTGTGTTTGATCCACGCTCCTGAGTTGATATTTCTTTGTCATTCTAGTCAATACTAAACGCCTTATACTGTCGCTTAGAGATAATAAATTTAACTATGTTTAGTCTACAAATAAATATGCATAGGCACAAATGTGAGATATATTGGTAAATCTGTATCATACATCTCGTTATTCGGAATACACAGGTTGTATTACGCATGTATGTCGACCCTGTTTACATTATTTTGTTATGTCAACAAACCGCGTATACGACGCTTGTTTATTAGTTGAAATACTCAGTTTCTGAGGTAAATATTTGGCAAAAGATTATACCATATAATAGGAAATTACATTCTGTATAAATTTGCGTTTTCACTGATGTAGTGTCGGTTTAACATGTTTATTTAAATGGCTGCAATAAATAACGGGACACTCACATACATTGTAATTTCGGTTTTTGAACTGGAATATGACGCTATAAATGCTGTAAGAATTTCTATGTTAATTGACTTGTCAGGAAACACATATGCAGATTTCATGCCAAAATGCAATTTGTCTGTAATTGGGTTCAAATAGCCTGGTAGCTTTGCATGAAATAGAATCGCTTTACATTATTATTCCTTATTATTATTATTATTAAAATCTTGGAAGTCAGCAACTTTATTTTGAACATGCAATGTGTAAAGTAAAGTAAAATGTGTGTGTGTTTTACGTTTATATATCGTCGCTACCGGTTGCCCATATGAGCGACGCCTCCTGAAGAGATTAGTCATTTTAGATTTTGGAGGATAGTGCAATGATACAGACAGTCTCCTCTGGTTCTTTTACGTGCACGGTGTAAAGCACCGACACGAGACCTCGGTTTAACGTCCCATCTGAAAGACTGTTAATTTTATTAGGGTCAGACGGGGGATCGAACCTGCGATCCCTGGATTACCAGTCCAACGTGTTACCACTGGGCTACAGATCCGGCTGTTAAAGTAAAATGGGCCTGGAAGTGTAATAATATATAGTTAGACACCAATTAACAGCAGATACATCATCAGTTCTGGTAGGTAAATCACTGATCAAATCTCCTCTACAGATACCAGAGATGGTAGATCACACATTACCTTTCAAATAATCTTTTCTCAACTAAATTGTGTAAATGTTTCAAGCAGGTGTAGTAATAGAGTGTCTTCAATTGAATTTGCTGGGTTAAATGAAACTTCAAACAAGATTCATTTCCATCTTTAACTCTTTGCATTCTGGGTAAAATAAAGGCTATAAATAGTTCAAATAATTGTAGCAGATGACAATTCATTATTCTGTTTTCAGGAAATATGCCATGACAATTTAGTGATGTCATGACAATTTAATGATGTCATGACAATTTAGTGACGTCATGACAATTTAGTGATGTCATGACAATTTAGTGACGTCATGACAATTTAGTGACGTCATGACACTGACATTTGGCACCAAATTATGTTGTGCAAAAATATGATTAAAATGAGCGCTATATGGTAATGTGATAAAAATGATCTTACAGTCATTGTGATTTATGAAACTCGTTTTGGAATTTTGCTATTCAGTTTGTTTGTTTTTTACGTTTATTTATCGTCGCTACCGGTTACCCATATGAGCGACGCCTCCTGAAGAGATTAGTCATTTTAGATTTTTGGAGGATAGTGCAATGATACAGACAGAGAGACCCATTTCAGAGTCTCCTCTGGTTCTTTTACGTGCACGTTGTACAGCACCGACTCGGTTTAACATCCCATCTGAAAGACTGTTAAGACTGCTATTAAGCTCATCTCTGATCCTATATATATCAACAGCATCCGTCTCCTCAATTATATTAGTTTTAATTATAACAAAAGCATCACCTACATTTACAATTAACACATTCAACCCCAAGTAACTGACCTGGACTGGTGCATCATATTGTTAGACCAATAAAATTACATTTGGACCAGTTCATTTATCAAAATGGGTAATTTTTCTCTAAAAATAGTAATAATACTGGCAAAAAGTGCAGATCCTGATGAGACGGCTCGTCATGAGCCGGCTCATCTGGATCTACACTTTTTGTACGCCTATTTAGAGGTCTGTGGTGTTGAAAGGGTTAATACCTTTAAAATCACTTATTGGCTTGAGAGTTTGAGTCATTTGAAATCAGTTTTGTTTTCATTTTCACACAAAAAATGCTACTGAAACAGAAATGATTTTCTTTGTGTACAAGAAGAGATGTTATTTGCAGCTGTGAGGCTTGAAAACAGCATCCAGGTTATTGGCAATTATCTCCATTTAGATTATCCAAATGAAATATTGCCACAAGTAATATATAATAGTACTATGGCATAAATGGACAAATTGACAATATAAACTGATAAATCAAGTATTCGTGGTTACATATCAAACAAACACAAACCATCGTCCAGCATGGGTACCGTGCAATTAAGGAAGGGTTCATTCTAACCATGAAAATTACTAACTTATAATTATGCAAATTAAGCGGCGTTAACACTATATGATAATCAATTGGCAATTATTTTTAAAAGCAAAGAAAAACTTTGAGAATTCGCTTTACAATACATCACTGAAACAGATGTCTAACACAATTAAATTTTATTCATAAAAATATTTTTAATGGTCTCTTTAAACCACTGAATGTTTTGATTTTTCATGAAAATGGAACAATAAGGCTACAAACTTCTGATGCCCGTTTCTCCTAGTGTTAGCTCCTGTAGTAGCCTGGATGCCAGTCTGTCGATTTCTCACTTTTTAACTTCTGGCAAAATGACATTTTCAGAAACTCAATACAATAATTAATTAATATAATTAATGGTCTCGGTGTTAAAATATATTTATTTGATTGACCAGGCAAAATATATCAACGCCTGTTCCCAGGCCACTGGTGTAGTTCAACATTAAACAAGTTATCAATGAGTTTTAAACATAGATCCATAAAGGGAGGTAATTTACAAATATTAATTTCTTCAAAATCTTATCAAAAATGTGAATAAAATGCTATTGAAAAATAAAAATATACGAAACAGTAAGCTCGATGTTTACCGTCCGTAAAACCATATTTGGGGTTTACGGTTGAGAAGAAATCTACAGTGATTATCTCAATAAAATGTCAGGATTTCACAGCTTTCTGAGAACATGCTCGTTAGATCATTGTATAAACTAATAAAGCCCATAGTAATAGTGCCAAGAAACATTGCAGAGGGTATTGTTAAGGTTCAGGAACACAGACATGGTCACAAAACCCTGAAATACTGGCAGGGCTTTACACACTGGGGAAACTGGTTCATCATATATGGACGTATGATTACGGATTCTGTATATAGTAAGGTGTATATAGTAAGGTGTATATAGTAAGGGGTAATAGTAAGGGGTAATAGTAAGAGGTAATAGTAAGGGGTAATAGTAAGGGGTAATAGTAAGGGGTAATAGTAAGGGGTAATAGTAAGGTGTATATAGTAAGGGGTAATAGTAAGGGTAATAGTAGTGTAATAGTAAGGGTGTAGGGTATAGTAAGGGTCTATAAGGGGTAATAGTAAGGGGTAATAGTAAGGGTAATAGTAGGTGTATGTAGGGGTAATAGTAGGGGAATAGTAAGGGAATAGTAAGGGGTAAAGTAAGGGTATAGTAAGGGTAATAGTAAGGTGTATATTAAGGGGTATAAGTAAGGGTAATAGTAGGGGAAATAGTAAGGGTATATAGTAAGGGTAATAGTAAGGGGTAATAGTGGGGTAATAGTAAGGGTAAAGTAAGTGTAAGTAAGGTATATAAGGTAATAGTAATGAATTAAGGGTAATAGAGGTGTAATAGTAGGGATATAAGGGTAAATAGGTGTAAGTAAGGGGTAATAGTAAGTGTATATAGTAGGGGTAATAGTAAGGGGTAATAAGGGGTAATAGTAGGGTAAATAGTAAGGGGTAAAGTAGGTGTATATAGTAGGGTAATAGTAAGGTGAGAATATAAGGGGTAATAGTAAGGGGTAATAGTAAGGGGTAATAGTAAGGGGTAATAGTAAGGTGTATATAGAAAGGGGTAATAGTAAGGTGTAATAGTAAGGGGTAATAGTAAGGGGTAATAGTAAGGGGTAATAGTAAGGTGTATATAGTAAGGTGTAATAGTAAGGGGTAATAGTAAGGTGTAATAGTAAGGGGTAATAGTAAGTGGTAAGGTCCCATATATGGAACACCTAATATATGAATCCATACACTGCCGGAAATTGACACATTTCCCACAGACCTACAACAAGGGGCGACCATGAACCTTAAATAGAAAAGCATTCCAAAAGCAACATCTCGCTCGCCCACATGGTACGCCGGAGGCAAGGGTAAATAAGCTCAATCATCATCAAACAACATCTGACTGTAGTGCTAAACACCCACCTTCCCAGCTATATACCGTGACCAAACATTTCCTGTTATAACCTAGCAAACTTTGATCACTTTCAAATCGAAGTTACGACATCAATTTGATTTTTCAATGAATATCTTTTAATGAGGTTGCCGATCGAAACCGATTGTTTGTAAATACGGAATAACTTCAAAGTTAATAATGAGCAATTTGAAAGTCAAACAAAATTGATTAACGTAAATCTATTAACTTCTTTGTCACTTGTTGGGCGATAGCTTGAGGATATTTGCTTCTCAGATTATACAGACATGTTGGCGACACAGTTTCCAATATTTTCATATATCTCCCATGTTACTGCGGGCCAAATATCTAAAAATGCATGCAATTAAAATTGATTACAGAACCATTAGGATGGCAATCACACTGACTATGAATAAATCACCATTTAATTCCTGATCACGATCAATCCATATGTAACTACGTTATAACAGCAGGCTGTCTCTGAGACAATATTCATAATGGTAGATCATTCCTAGTGTTACTGTACAGAGCTCATTCTAGAGGGTGACTGGGACGAAATAGTAGCCCTGGGGACCCTGACTTCTTCAACCCCTGGGAACCCTAAAAAATATTTCATTTTACAATTTACAGTAAATATAGCACACTCATTCTATTCAAAATTGTCAAATGGTGACTTTTAACCCTATTTTGATGAAATTTATTAAATAACACAATTTAAGGGTGCAATCTCGTGCCGTCTGTCTCACTTCTCCCGAAAAGTACGACCTACAATGAACCCTGGTTACAGCTTTAGTTTAACAATATTTTATTTCTCAATCGTATACAGTTTGAACAATGCATAACATTACACATATCCACATACAGAAACACATATCCACATACAGAAACACATATCCACATACAGAAACACATATCCACATACAGAAACACATATCCACATACAGAAACACATATCCACATACAGAAACACATATCCACATACAGAAACACATATCACAATACAGAAACACATATCACAATACAGAAACACATATCACAATACAGAAACACATATCACAATACAGAAACACATATCACAATACAGAAACACATATCACAATACAGAAACACATATCCACATACAGAAACACATATCCACATACAGAAACACATATCCACATACAGAAACACATATCCACATACAGAAACACATATCCACATACAGAAACACATATCCACATACAGAAACACATATCCACATACAGAAACACATATCACAATACAGAAACACATATCACAATACAGAAACACATATCACAATACAGAAACACATATCACAATACAGAAACACATATCACAATACAGAAACACATATCACAATACAGAAACACATATCACAATACAGAAACACATATCACAATACAGAAACACATATCACAATACAGAAACACATATCACAATACAGAAAATAGGATTAGAATGAAAGACAGTCTTATATAATTCTTCTCCTCAAATATTACAGCTTGATAAATGCAACATTCTTTACTAGATGGTACGGTGGTCGCCAGATCGGACAGGTGGGTACTCCGGTTTCCTCTCACACAAATGACCACATTTACGCTTTCATCCGCGCCAACGATTTTGATTAATAGTGTCAACCGAGTTGATAAAACTTGCTTCCCAATCGTTGTAAAATAAATAACGTTTAAACTTTCCTAGTACATAGGACGTCAGTGGTACAGTGGTTAACACATTGGACTGCTAATCCAGGCTGGATCCCCAGTCTGACCCGTATAATATTAACATTCTTTCAGATGGGACTATAAACCGAGGGATCATGTATCGGTGCTATACACCGGACATTGAAAATGTACAGTGCTTGTATGGTACAGCTGATTGTCAAAGGATGCAATTGATTGTATGTTAACCCTTATTGTGCTGCAAATGAGTATATTTGTTTTTGCAAACAGCATAGAGCCATATCGGACGGCACAAAACATACACAGAATGTGCTGCCTGATCAGGCTCATTGCTGTTTCGGATAGTGGAGCTGAAACACTTGACTGAATAGCAAATAACATAGATTCTGCTCAGGCAAGGCGCTATATCGCAGCTGATCTGGATCTATGTTGTTTGCATATAATTATTTTCCTTCCAATTTATTCAGCAATTTAAGTTCTTACTAATGATTCATAAGGATATTGTACGTTTATTTATCTGTACAGAATGAATAGCTTGCATGTTATTATGCACTGGCGCAAATATTCTCATTTACCATAGGAATATAAAATTGTAAAAAATGCAACAAAAAACTTACACAATACAATGAAACCAAAGAACTGTACAAAATACAAGTAAAACACTGCGTGGGGAGAAACGCAATAATACAATTAATAAAACTGGCATGAAGCTGCCACTCTCAAACAATATGACATTTTTATCATTTTCCATTTTCCAGCACTGCGGCTTCACATACTATTGTCCTGTAATACAGCTTCATGGAAGGCATGAAAGTAAGGGTGCCGGCATTGAATAGTTTCTTTGTTTCTGGGGTTTACGGTCGCACCTGGATAGCTTACTCTCCAGCTCTTATTGGTAGAGGAAGACCCTACGACCCCCCCCCTCGAGCACTCAGTCCTCAGTATATCAGGCACGGATGAACATTATTACCACACAAACAATGTGAAGGGATCCATTGTTCATTCAACCCCCCCCCCCTCGAGCACTCAGTCCTCCGTATATCAGGCACGGATGAACATTACCACACAAACAATGTGAAAGGATCCATTGTTCATTCACCCCCCCCCCCTCGAGCACTCAGTCCTCAGTATATCAGGCACGGATTAACATTACCACACAATGTGAAGGGATCCATTGTTCATTCAACCCCCCCCCTCGAGCACTCAATCCTCAGTATATCAGGCACGGATGAACATTACCACACAATGTGAAGGGATCCATTGTTCATTCAAATAAATGTTGCCGTTTACAAAATAATCCATTGAGTTTCCTTGTAAAATTGCTGACTTTATAATGGGAGGTCCTACACAATGCACGATAGCGTCATTTATAAGCACAGTTTGTATACGTAACTAAGCATGTTTATCATATACAGTCAAACCTGTGTTAGTGGTCACCTCTATTAAGCAGCCAACCTGTATTAAGCAGCCAGTTAACATATTCCCAATGTGTTGTTTTATTATACATTCGACCTCTATTAAGCAGCCACCTGTGCTAAGCAGTCACTTTCTGTGATTCCCTTGGCTGGCTGCTTAAGACAGGTTTGACTGTATATATAAAATACACGTGCAAGGTTATATCATTCCATTATAAAATATATCCTATTTCACATTATTTCTAAATTTAATACAGTTTCACAATACTAATATATCAAACTTGCAATCGGGAAATATTGTAGACAAGAACAAATTATATTTGAGCGAAATATTGTAGACAAGAACAAATTATATTTGAGCGAAATATTGAATTTGCAAGGATGTTCTTTCAAAACTGATCATATAAAACCAAACTTACATGACTCTATATAGAGAATATTAGGTTACTGTCTTATAAATTTTAACTTATTAGGCAAGTTAGAGAACATAACAATGCGAGGCTCCACAGAGCATTGTATTTTTCGGAGACAAGTCTAATAATTTCAAATTGATAAGACAGTAACCTAATATTCTATTTATCCCATCTTCTGATAAGAATTTTTAGAGAGGAAATTTGTACCAAATATTCATGACCTGAAGTTTATCATACCATCTGTGAACATAGTAGCATTATGATGTCATGAAAGGTTTAATAATAAAGCAAAGTTTATTAGGCTGGCTGTTTTTGACCATTATTACGCATGGATTACGCATTATATAGTAATTTACCACAAAATGTATACGATATAAATCTTCTTTGTAACTGGACTTTATTATATTCGATCCCCCGTCTGACCATAATAAAATTAACAGTCTTTCAGATGGGACGTTAAACCGAGGTCTCGTGTCAGTGCTTTACACTGTGCACGTAAAAGAACCAGAGGAGATTCTGGAATAGGTCTCTGTCTGTATCATTGCACTATCCTCCAAAAATCTAAAATGACTAATATCTTCAGTAATCGTCGCTCATATGGGCAACCGGTAGCGACGATAAATAAACGTAAACACACATGACATTATTACTCAACAAGTTAATATTAAAAGACACACCATTAGACGGGTCAGTACAGTAGTCCAGCAGTTACACGATTCTGAAATGGGTCTCTGTCTGTATCATTGCGCTATCCTCCAAAAATCTAAAACGTCTAATCTCTTCAGGAGGCATCGCTCATATGGGCAACCGGTAGCGACGATAAATAAACGTAAACACACATGACGTTATTACTCAACAAGTTAATATTAAAAGACGCACAATTAGACGGGTCAGTACAGTAGTCCAGCAGTTACACGATTCTGAAATGGGTCTCTGTCTGTATCATTGCACTATCCTCCAAAAATGTCTAATCTCTTCAGGAGGCGTCGCTCATATGTGCAACCGGTAGCGACGATAAATAAACGTAAAACACACAGTCTGTATTCAGAGGCTTCAAGAAAACTCGATATATAAATTTCATTCACCAAGTCATACCGGTAGTATTTATTACTCTCCGCGTAACCATACACAACAACAAAATTATGCTCACAAGTGAAACAGAAGAGCATAAAAACAAGTAACATCTATTATTCACATCGCTTGTGTAATATATTGTACCCCTGAGTATCAATTCCGAACAAAACTTAGGAAACAGTTCCTTTAAAATGCAAATTTAAAACAATACACTAGTAACCCGTAGTAACCCAGACATGCCCATAATAGACAAGTGATAAAAGATTCATCACTGCCTGTTCTAATGCTGTTTGCATCACCATATAATGTAATTTACTCCTTTACTTGTTTCTCTTAATCAGATTAAATTCTAATTCTGATGGTTTGGCAACCTTTTCCCAGTTTCATCCAAGGTCAGTGGTGATATTTTACAGATCATCTTTATTGTACACTAGAATCCAGTGAACTTTTAGACTTGCAACACTATTTACAATGCAAATGTTGACAAGCAGGTGCACCTCCCCACCCCCCAAGCCAAACATTGTATCATGCACTCGGATATGCAATCTGAACATTGTATCATGCATGTTGGACACTCAGATAGAACCAATGACCTGCCAATCTGAACATTGTATCATGCATGTTGGACACTCAGATAGAACCAATGACCTGCCAATCTGAACATTGTATCATGCATGTTGGACACTCAGATAGAACCAACGACCTGCCAATCTGAACATTGTATCATGCATGTTGGACACTCAGATAGAACCAACGACCTGCCAATCTGAACATTGTATCATGCATGTTGGGAACTCAATGACCTGCCAATCTGAACATTGTATCATGCATGTTGGACAGTCAGATATAACCAACGACCTTCAAAAAGCAAGATGGATAGCTCTCTGACATGAATAAATTTGACGGTGGGATTCAAACAAATAGCAGTGAATGGCAAGTAATTTGATGTCGATGATCTAAATCACTTGGTCCATTCAGTGTTGAACATTAGATCCAACATGAAAAATCAAAACAATGTCAGCTATCAAGACAGATTCCTCATCCCCAGTACGTACGTACACACATGGACACACATTTTTTATATACTTTATTTATTTTACAACGATTGCGAAGCAAGTTTTAACAACTTATATTAATCACTCTCGTTGGCTCGGATGAAAGCGTAAATGTGGTCACTCATGTGGGAGGAAACCGGAGTACCCGGAGAAAACCCACCTGTCCGATCTGGCGACCATCGTACCATCTCACATACTTCCCTGTCCGAGGATCGAACCCGGGTCGCATTGGTGAGAAGCAAGCGCACTAACCACTGCGCTATCGGACAAACATTACTATCACATATTAGGTGAACCATGCTAGGGAAGTGGAAGAGAATGCCTCATTGGTTTCATCCCCAGTCAAAAGCGTACCTGAACATCCTGCATCAGCATCTGCTACACACAACAAAACCATGCAAAGGCTGGAAATGATTTCATTGGACAAGGCTTGGTGAGATGAAATCAACAAATCACTCAAATATCTATGCCACACACCCAATCAATGTTCCAAACATGGAAACATATTTATCTAGGATGGCAACCAGCAATTAATGATTGCTTAACAGTCTGGCTTTCTGATATCCAATCATTCATTGACTCCATTTTGGTATCTAATCATTCATTGACTCCACGTTACTGAACACTTCTCTTTCTAAATTCAGCCTGCAAATATATCTTCATTCAGAAAAAAATTCAAACATGATTTGGACCAGATAACAGCTGATAAAATTGAACTGTTGTTGGGAATCTATAATCTGGATAGTGGTATCTGTATATTAATTGATGTATGGTATGGTAATTGATGTATCTATATGATGGATGCCGTATTTGTATTGAAATTGATGTATATATATGCTATTTGATGCACCTATATGGTAATTGATATATTTGTATGATAATTGATGTATCTGCATGATAATTGATGTATCTGCATGATAATTGATACCTCTGTATGATAATTGATACATTTGCATGATAATTGCTACACCTCCATGATAATTGCTATATCTGCATGATAATTGCTACATCTGCATGATAATTGATGTATCTGCATGATACTTGATATATCTGCATGATAATTGATGTATATGTATGATAATTAATGTATATGCATGATAATTGATATATCTGCATGATAATTGATATATCTGCATGATAAGTGATATATATGCATGATAATTGATGTATATGCATGCTAATTGATGTATGTGCATGATAATTAATGTATCTGCATGATAATTGATACATCTGTATGATTATTGATACATCTGCATGATAATTGATATATATATGCATGATAATGGATGTATCTGCATGATAATTGACACATCTGCATGATAATTGATACATCTGCATGATAATTGATACATCTGCATGATAATTGATGTATCTGTATGATTATTGATACATCTGCATGATAATTGATGTATCTGCATGATAATTGATACATATGCATGCTAATTGATATATATATGCATGATAATGGATGTATCTGCATGATAATTGACACATCTGCATGATAATTGATACATCTGCATGATAATTGATACATCTGCATGATAATTGATGTATATGTATGATTATTGATACATCTGCATGATAATTGATGTATCTGCATGATAATTGATACATCTGCATGATAATTGATGTATCTGCATGATAATTGATACATATGCATGCTAATTGATGTATCTGCATGATAATTGATGTATCTGCATGATAATTGATGTATCTGTATGATTATTGATACATCTGCATGATAATTGATGTATATGGGAGTGATTTTTACTAATTTGTAATTTGTGGAATTTCATCAAATTTGGCACAGACTAAGACTGACTACTAAAATGCGTCTTATGGAAAAAATATACCATGAGGCCATAATCTTGTGGTCAAAAACTTGTCTTATAGGTGAGTATGTACAGTACATTACATGGCTGGAATTTTACTGATTAAATATTTGATCTTCAAGTATTACTGTCTGATTTGGAATTTTTAGAGGAGTGAGTGCCGGGTGCGCCACCCGGACAACACGAATCCACTAATGCTATGGAAAAGTTTAAAGCTACGGAATAGAGAGGTAACACAAGCCAAGGAGAATTGCAACACCTACTAGACAAAGTAAGAACAATTCTTATAAAATATACTTGCAATATAGTTATCAATAGTCGAGTTATTTGTGCATCATAAACTTATGTTATTAAGTGTTTGGCCTCATATACTCAGATGATGGTCACAAAGGGATCATTTATCTATAGGCTTCAGAATAGGCTTCAGTCTTGTATTCTCCGTACTGTCATTAAATTGATCAACAGAAATGATAGTGCAGAAACTGAAATGGCAACGGTATTGTTTAGATGGTAAGTATGCTGTTGCTGCTGCTACTGTTGTTGTTGTTTCTGCTACTGCTGTTGTTGCTGCTGTTGTTGTTACTTATGTTGCTGTCATTAAGGATGTTTGCTGCCATTATTGTTGTTGAAGCTGTTGATGTTGTTGCTGCTGTTGTTGTTGCTGCTGATGTTGCTGTCATTAAGGATGTTTGCTGCCATTGGTGTTGTTGCAGCTGTTGTTGTTGTTGCTACTGCTGTCATTGAGACTGTTTGTTGCTGCTAGTGTTGTTGTTGCTGCTGTTTTTGTTATTGATGCTGTTGTTGCTGTTGCTACTTGTTATGTTGTTGCTGCTGCTGCTGTTGTTGTTGCTGCTGTCATTGAGGCTGTTTGTTGCTGCTAGTGTTGTTGTTACTGCTGTTTTTGTTATTGATGCTGTTGTTGCTGTTGCTACTTGTTATGTTGTTGCTGCTGCTGCTGTTGTTGTTGTTGTTGCTGCTGTTGCTGCTGCTGTTGATGTTGTTGCTGCTGCTGTTGTTGTTGTTGCTACTGCTGTTGTTGCTGCTGTTGTTGCTACTGTTGTTGTTGTTACTGCTGTTGTTGTTGCTACTGCTGCTGTTGCTGCTACTGTTGTTGCTACTGTTGTTGTTGTTACTGCTGTTGTTGTTGCTACTGCTGCTGTTGCTGCTACTGTTGTTGCTGCTGCTACTGCTGTTGTTGCTACTGTTGTTGCTGCTGCTGTTGATGTTGTTGCTACTGCTGTTGTTGCTGCTGTTGTTGCTGCTGTTGTTGCTACTGCTGTTGTTGTTGCTACTGCTGTTGTTGCTGCTGCTGCTGCTGTTGTTGCTACTGCTGTTGTTGCTACTGCTGTTGTTGCTACTGCTATTGTTTCTGCTGCTACTGCTGTTGTTGCTACTGCTGCTGTTGTTGCTACTGCTGCTGTTGTTGCTGCTGTTTTTGTTATTGATGCTGTTGTTGTTGTTGCTACTTGTTATGTTGTTGGTGCTGCTGCTACTGCTGCTACTGCTGCTACTGCTGCTACTGCTGCTACTGCTGTTGTTGCTACTGCTGTTGTTGTTGCTGCTGATGTTGTTGCTACTGCTGTTGTTGTTGCTGCTGTTTTTGTTATTGATGCTGTTGTTGTTGTTGCTACTTGTTATGTTGTTGCTGCTGCTACTGCTGTTGTTGCTGCTGCAGCAGGCAGTGGTTTAAATTCTACATTACTTGGATGCCACATTAACACACAGGTGGTGGATGAAGGTAATCTATGTAGAATTTATTCTTCATACCGGGTCTACCAGATTCTAAGTCCTACGTCCTTGGACTGCCAACATCTCGTGTGTGGTCTGCCCACATCCGAATTCATTGGAGGTACCGTAATTCAGATTGCATCGCTGAACCACCCCACACACACACACACCCACCTTTCCTGAGGCATGATGCCAGCCAATACATGGTTCCAAACATATCACACAAATACCTTGTATTTGAACAGTCGTTGCTCGTCTGATCCTTGTCCATTTAATTCGAAGATTTCTTATAATACCGATTTCTTTATCAATTAAAATAGCAAATGAATTGTTATCAATCTGGATAGATAAGATTGCAAAAAGAAATATTTGTGCAATCGGTCATGAACACATTTATTAATATTACGCCCTCACGGCAGGATCGCATATCAATGTAGCGTAAATGTTTTGTATGTATCTTCTGGTCATTTCCTGTAGGCGAAGCTCCTTATCATAATGGTTTAACAATTACACTCTTCTTCAAGAATCAATAAAAAAGAAGGTAAATCTTGCTCTAAAACATATAACTTGAGTTAACTACGGATGTAATGAAAATAAAATTGATTCTGATTAAATTTAATGGTGTTTAATTAGAAGGAAGTGAAAATCAGTAGCTGGGCTTATCGCAAGCAGTTTCATGGTGGATAGTTTCAACTTTATTTATTTTACAACGATTGCGAAGCAAGTTTTAACAACTGATATTAATCACTCTCATTGGCGCGTGGATGAAAGCGTATATGTGGTCATTTGTGAGGAAGGAAACCGGAAGTACCCGGAGAAAACCCACCTGTCCAATCTGGTGACTACCGTACCATCTCACGTACTTCCAGGTCCGAGGATCGAATCCGGGTTGCATTGGTGAGAAGAGAGCGCACTAACCACTGCGCTAATCGGACAGCCAATGGTGGATATAGATAAAGTAGGCAGCTTAACAGATTTACAAATTTGTTTTTGTGTGTGTTTTACGTTTATTTATCGTCGCTACCAGTTGCCCATATGAGCGACGCCTCCTGAAGAGATTAGTAATTTTAGATTTTGGAGGATAGTGCAATGATACAGACAGAGACCCATTACAGAGTCTCCTCTGGTTCTTTTACGTGCACGATGTTCCAATTTATCTAATCATACAATTTGTGTACTTCCAAATATGGGTTTAAATCTGCAAAAACAGTAGTCAGAGTTCCGAAATGAGGGAATTAATTATGTTGCTTAGTGATGACAAATAAAACAGAAAAGTTTCATTTGATTATCTTCAGTACATATAAACGATGCAACTAAACCGTAACAATACATTTATCTAATTCCTTAAAAGGGAGATAATTTTGTTAATTAGTTTTAGTTTATACAAATTTATTTTAGCTTACAACTTAAATTAATCACTCACGAGACCTCATTCCTGATGTAATCCATCGCCATGAGGGAGAGAGAAGAGGCAATGTGGAATTTAAATGCCTTGCCTAAGGGCACAAACGCAACGGCTACAGTTGGGCGTGAACTCGGGGCATTTCACACCTGAAATGAACACGCTACCACTCTACTATCACGACTTCCACAATTTGATTGTTTGACTACAGTAACTGTTCCTCACTACATTTTGCACAGCATCATAATACATTGTAACTCTTTACATGCTGAAGGAGGGGGGGGGGCGTGTTACTTGGGCCATAGGCGGGTAGGTCCTGGGCGGGATCTTTTATCTATACTTACAGTGTAAAATAATTTGTTATTGAAGATCTTGAATGCTGAATGCTGGGAAGTAAGAAACATAAACAACAGAAAAGATTTTATAAAATTTTAAAAATAAAAGAGTTACACAGATGACAACAATATGGTACCCAAAGTCAGCTTAGGGGCCATGAAACCATCTCATTGTTTGGCGCAGAATCTTTGATATTTTTGGACAGTTGTACTTAATACTAATTTATGTTAGCTTGACAGTAAAAGAAGTGCTTACATTAGTTTAAGCCATTCAACACTAAGTAACTGACATGGACTGGTCCATGATATTTGTAGACCAATAAATTAATCAAAAAATTACAGTTGGACCAGTTCATTTATCAAAATGGGTAATTTTGTCTAAAAATAGTAATATTACTGGCAGATCTTGATAAGACAGTTCCTCACGAGCCAGCTCATCTGAATCTACACATTTTGTAAGCTTACTTAGAGGTCTGTGGTTTGAAAGGGTTAATCGTTCTCAAAACCTCATTCCTGATGGAATCCATCGCCATGTGGGAGAGAGAAGAGGCAATGTGGGTCTATGTGTCTTGCCTCAAGGATGACACAAACATCATGGTTCTAGTTCAAACTCACAACCCGCTACGATGCGAGCACCGAGCACCTTATTTATTACACTCCAGTTTAGTTTAATCATATTTTATTGCTCGATTCGTTTATATATGAATACAAAACACAACAAATTAAATAAAGCAAATGGGTGTGGCCACACGATCTAGCAACATTAGTTACGACCCTTCCAGACAAAGTTAGTTAGTTAGGCTACAATCACTTGACAGTGTTTATTTAACCCTTTCAACACCACAGACCTCTAAATAGGCTTACAAAAAGTGTAGATCCAGATGAGATCAGGATCTGCACTTTTTGCTAGTAATATTATTATTTTTAGACAAAAATTACCTATTTTGATAAATGAACTGGTCCAAATGTAATTTCCTTATTAATTTATTGGTCTGAAAATATTATGGATCAGTCCATGTCATGTGAATGGGTTAATCACTGTATTTTGATGCACTACAATCCTAATACGTAATGGAAATATTCTTATATCCTTGCACATTTTTATGCTGCAACTACCTGCTCCCACCATTAAACATTTAAAGCTATTTCTGGTGCCTTCTAATTATAAACAAGCCATGCACATGTGAAAGTAATGCACGCTATGCAATTTGTTTGATGATTTTTTTATCAGTTTACTTTCAAACCATAGCATAGCATTCGTTGCAGACAATAGACACCTAATAGTCATTTGTCAACAAGTATTTGAAGATAATTTGAAAAACATATGAATTTGACGGTTACTGTTCACCGTTAAGAGCAGCCATTTTATCTCCGTAATCTATTCACCAAGACTTACGCTGTGCGGGTTTTCTTTTTCGAGGTAAAATAAAAATTATGCTGAAAACACGGAGTGGAGAGTGAAGCCAGGAGAGGAACGAAAAACAAACGGATGCACAATAATGTATTTACCCTGAGTCTATTTCTTCAGATGTCTGCGGAATATAAACAAACATGATACGGTTCAAATGAAATCTATAGATAAACGTACAAGCTATACACACACAAAAATGATATCCACAATTGATTTACCACAATTATTCATTAGAATATTGTTTAAAACTTTGGTTAGGAAATCAACAGTTCTCCATCAATCAAAGACATGAATGACTAGGGGATATGACTAGGGGATATGACTAGGGGATATGACTAGGGGATATGATGCTTTGGAGGTGCTCATTGCCAGATGCGAAAATGAACTAACACTATATAAATTCTTTGAAAAATTAAGTTTGGAAATGGATGGATATAAGAGACAACCACAATAACGTTATTGACAATATAAATGCAGCTAGAGATCTACAGTAGATGAAAAAAGAAGTAAAATGTTACTAACCATTTTGATCAATACATATAGCAGTGTATCTAATGCAAAATAAGAGTTATTTGCGATGATGATGGTCGGCCGTAATAGCTCGATGGTTAGCATGCTGATTGCTTGCAGGAACTACTGGGGGACAAATCTTCCAGGGAGTTGGAGCGCCGCTCAAGCACGGCGCACCGCATATATTGTCTTCATCTGCTCGTTTTACAGACGGATCTGTAGTCCAGTGGTAACACGCTGGACTGGTAATCCAGGGATCGCAGGTTCGATCCCCCGTCTGACTCTAATAAAATTAACAGTCTTTCAGATGGGACGTTAAACCGAGGTCTCGTGTCGGTGCTGTACACCGTGCACGTAAAAGAACCAGAGGAGACTCTGGAATGGGTCTCTATCTGTATCATTGCACTATCCTCCAAAATCTAAAATGACTAATCTCATCAGGAGGTGTCGCTCATATGGGCAACCGGTAGCAACGATAAATAAACATAAAAACACACGTTTTATTTACATGGTTTTTGGGGGGGGGGGGGTTCTGATTTTCATTGTAATTGATTCTAAATCCCAAAGTGCATTATAATCATTTGTGGTGAATATCTGACAATGTGCAGCATTAGTTATTTAATAAGATGTAGTTTGGAGGCGTGAAATAATTAAATATATATGCCTCTTACTAATACTCGGAATGCACACGAAACAGATGTATAGCTGTGCACACACATGATTCCTATTAAGAAAGCAATTAACAAAGTTTATTTCTTGGAATTAAAGAAGTTGCCAAAACTAATTAACAGAAGTAGAACTGCCTCAGGCGCAAGCTGGGTAATTGTAATGTGTTAGTAAAGAGGAAATCAAAATGAAATATTTATTTCTTCGTTAATTCCAAAACGCCAGAATATCTAGATACGAAAAAATAAAAATGATTCCATTGGCTTGAAGTTATCAATTTTATTGAAGTTATTATTTTTGTATGTTTTAGTTTGTAACGTAATGCTCATAATTTATACAACTGATATTACTGGGGAAACAAGGTTCAAGAGTAAAAAACCTCACGATGAATTGTATGATGGAATGATGGCCTTAAATTATTCACTTGAGCTATAGGATCTACTAGTCGCCCCAGAGTCCTACACCCCCCTACCTGGTGCAGTTTAGATTTGATATAAATTTGGTCAACAGTTTGGGAGGAGATTACGAGAACATAGTTCCAGGAAGGATGATCGCAATTGTGTCCATCGAGAACATTGTTCCAGGAAGGATGATCGCAATTGTGTCCATCGAGAACATAGTTCCAGGAAGGATGATCGCAATTGTGTCCATCGAGAACATTGTTCCAGGAAGGATGATCGCAATTGTGTCCATCGAGAACATAGTTCCAGGAAGGATGATCGCCATTGTGTCCATCGAGAACATAGTTCCAGGAAGGATGATCGCCATTGTGTCCATCGAGAACATAGTTCCAGGAAGGATGATCGCCATTGTGTCCATCGTGAACATAGTTCCAGGATGGATGATCGCCATTGTGTCCATCGAGAACATAGTTCCAGGAAGGATGATCGCCATTGTGTCCATCGAGAACATCGGATCAACACAATTGTAACATATTGTGAGTTACCAGTCACCGCTGATAATTGACCACAATTTGGGCAGGAAAAGTCGAAAATAGAATCTGAACATTGTCCCACTAATTTCAAAATAGGGCTGCCATCCATCTTGGATTTAGATCTGCATTATTTTACATATACCTATATAGATCAGGGCTTCTAAAATCGCCGGTCTCCCGGTCCAGGACCGAATTTTAAACTGGCAGACCGGTTGTCGGTCTCCCGGTCCAGGACCGAATTTTAAACTGGCGGACCGGTTGTAGCAACCAAAAAGTCATATACAATCAGTCCAGAAATTTGTTGAAAAAGCCAAGAAATCGGTCAAATACATTTTTCTAACAAACTTAAATTGGTAAATATAATCTCTAGATAAGGTGTATACATTTATTCACACCTGTTTCCAGTCTAAGAGCGAAATGTAACCTGCTTGACTGATCCATGTTGGTTGCCCTGCCCCTATTGTCCGATAATCCCAAAGCCATAATTAATCAGAGACAGATGTTTCCCCCCCCCCGCCCCCAAGGCACTAAATTGTCAAACTGTGATTTATATAAGGGAAGTAACTGCTCGATGGAGCTTTTAAATAATTACAACAGGTGCATGTCTAAAAATAGATACGGAATTTCCGTGTTTTATTTCTAGACAATGATTTTGCAACACGGTGTGCACCTACTTGAGGAGTTGATGTCATTGGCAGCTGATTGCATAAATACACACTTACAGCTCTGACATATATACATGTATGTAGTCAATCCGTACCGTAGTGAACTCGACCCTCGGTCTCGTCTTACACCGTAGTACCATGGCTGTTGTACGCACCAATTTTCATTTTTATGAATGACCCACACTTAACTTTACAATAAAAGAATTGTCTTAAAAAATGATAAAAAAACACCGATTATACATAATATTTCTATGGGGGGGGGGGGTGCAAAAATATTAGAATAACTTGTGGGAGAGGAAGTCCTGACTGTTGATTTCGGCCTGGATCGATTTGGTTATGAAAATTTTAGAAGCCCTGATATGTGGTCCTCTCTACATCCGAATTTTCGTCTTAAAAAGTGGATGCAGAGAGGACAACATATATATATATATATTACTAGTTCCATGTTGGGAACAATCAACATATAATATCTGTTTTTATATATGTTTATATATATATATATGAAAAATGACCAAATGGAAATGATATATGAAATAAAATATGAGCTAAAATATGAATGATCCAAGAAGCAGATAAAAGCTAAGAGCAATATAATATCATGACAATGTGAATTTGAAAATTGAAAATTACAATAGAAATAATAAGAATTTATCTTCTATCATGATGAACAAGGTCACATGCAGTGTGAAAGGGTGATCAAATAATAAAACATAATCACATAACATGTATCGGTGATAACATTAAATCGAGGGTTTATCGCATTATTATGGTATCTCAATATAAATTAACAAGGAAATACAATAATATCGTGATGAACCCTGGATTTATGGTGAACACTCGAATAACGAAATAATAAACATGCAATAAACAACATGCAAGTGTTTCTTATCTATTCTGTAAGCTTAACTGAGTGAAGTCAAACCAAATAATAAAACCCAATTCTCAAACATGCACCCATTATAAACAAACATGCACCCATTATAAACAAACATGCTGTTACACCGGAACTCAAAACACTTTTTTTATCAATTTTTGGTTTTTGCCGTTTGTTTTTATCTTTTTTATTCGGATAGCCAAGGATATGGAGTTTGGTACATATCCGACCGTGATGTATAGTAACAGCAGTGTAATAGCTAACCATCGCGACATGTCCGACCACGATATATAGTAACAGCAGTGTAATAGCTAACCATCGCGACATGTCCGACTGTGATATATAGTAACAGCAGTGTAATAGCTAACCATCGCGACATGTCCGACCACGATATATAGTAACAGCAGTGTAATAGCTAACCATCGCGACATATCCGACCACGATATATAGTAACAGCAGTGTAATAGCTAACCATCGCGACATGTCCGACCACGATATATAGTAACAGCAGTGTAATAGCTAACCATCGCGACATGTCCGACCACGATATATAGTAACAGCAGTGTAATAGCTAACCATCGCGACATGTCCGACTGTGATATATAGTAACAGCAGTGTAATAGCTAACCATCGCGACATGTCCGACCACGATATATAGTAACAGCAGTGTAATAGCTAACCATCGCGACATGTAAGACCATGATATATAGTAACAGCAGTGTAATAGCTAACCATCGCGACATATCCGACCGTGATATATAGTAACAGCAGTGTAATAGCTAACCATCGCGACATGTCCGACCACGATATATAGTAACAGCAGTGTAATAGCTAACCATCGCGACATATCCGACCACGATATATAGTAACAGCAGTGTAATAGCTAACCATCGCGACATGTCCGACCACGATATATAGTAACAGCAGTGTAATAGCTAACCAACGCGACATATCCGACCACGATATATAGTAACAGCAGTGTAATAGCTAACCATCGCGACATGTCCGACCACGATATATAGTAACAGCAGTGTAATAGCTAACCATCACGACATGTCTGACTGTGATATATAGTAACAGCAGTGTAATAGCTAACCAACGCGACATGTCTGACCATGATATATAGTAACAGCAGTGTAATAGCTAACCATCGCGACATGTCCAACCACGATATATAGTAACAGCAGTGTAATAGCTAACCATCACAACATGTCCAACCACGATATATAGTAACAGCAGTGTAATAGCTAACCGTCACGACATGTCCGACCATGATATATAGTAACAGCAGTGTAATAGCTAACCATCGCGACATGTCTGACCATGATGTATAGTAACAGCAGTGTAATAGCTAACCATCGCGACATGTCCGACCATGATATATAGTAACAGCAGTGTAATAGCTAACCATCGCGACATGTCCGACCATGATATATAGTAACAGCAGTGTAATAGCTAACCAACGCGACATGTCCAACCACGATATATAGTAACAGCAGTGTAATAGCTAACCATCACAACATGTCCGACCACGATATATAGTAACAGCAGTGTAATAGCTAACCATCGCGACATGTCCGACCACGATATATAGTAACAGCAGTGTAATAGCTAACCATCGCGACATGTCCGACCACGATATATAGTAACAGCAGTGTAATAGCTAACCATCGCGACATGTCCGACCACGATATATAGTAACAGCAGTGCAATAGCTAACCAACACGACATGTCCGACCACGATATATAGTAACAGCAGTGTAATAGCTAACCATCGCGACATGTCCGACCATGATGTATAGTAACAGCAGTGTAATAGCTAACCATCGCGACATGTCCGACCACGATATATAGTAACAGCAGTGTAATAGCTAACCATCGCGACATGTCCGACCACGATATATAGTAACAGCAGTGTAATAGCTAACCAACGCGACATGTCCGACCACGATGTATAGTAACAGCAGTGTAATAGCTAACCATCGCGACATGTACGACCGTGATATATAGTAACAGCAGTGTAATAGCTAACCATCGCGACATATCCGACCATGATGTATAGTAACAGCAGTGTAATAGCTAACCATCGCGACATGTCCGACCACGATATATAGTAACAGCAGTGTAATAGCTAACCATCGCGACATGTACGACCGTGATATATAGTAACAGCAGTGTAATAACTAACCATCGCGACATGTCCGACCGTGATATATAGTAACAGCAGTGTAATAGCTAACCATCGCGACATGTCCGACCGTGATATATAGTAACAGCAGTGTAATAGCTAACCAACGCGACATGTCTGACTGTGATATATAGTAACAGCAGTGTAATAGCTAACCAACGCGACATGTCTGACTGTGATATATAGTAACAGCAGTGTAATAGCTAACCAACGCGACAGTATAGTTACTTTCTGTAAACAAAAATTTATTTTTAACAACAATGAAACTATGACATGAGAGTTTGATCAATAACCATGGTCACCATGGTTTCACCAACATATGATCAACCAGTGTCTGGTCAACTTTTGGTCAGTGACCTCAGGTGGGTGAGGAACAAAATTCCAAATAACGAAGGGAGCACCTGACCATCATGTATAACCCAGACACAGTTTGATCCTGTATATTTCATTCATTCGTGATACCACTCCCTTGAATCACCCTATGCAACCTGATACAACAAATTACCTCGGGCGGAATGGCAGTTAGCAAAATTTTCTAGAGGCTTAATCCCCAAAATACCAAGTCAGGCACCTCATCTAGAGGCTTAGTCCCCAAAATACCCCCTCCGACACCTCATCGCAGCTCAAAATGCACCCTGCCTCTTTTCTGACCTACCCTGCCCCTTTTCTGACCCACTCTGCCCCTTTTCTGACCAACCCTGCCCTTTTTTCAACTCTAGAATAAACCCTACGAAAATCGATTGAAATAAATGACTGTAGGTTGAACCTACAATAAATTGTTCATGTTTTGTTGCATCACCATTTCGCAGTAAGGAAGATCTGTTGTACCAGGTTGCATTATAACGGTGTCATTATAACTACACATGCTGTGAAACCACGATTGGTGATCAGACTCCTGTGAAGTTTAAACAAATTTAAGCAACATTTCTACGGATGGCTAATCCAACTGAAATTAAAAACAAAATATTAACAACTAAAATTGTGTGCACAACATAAAAGGGGTAGCTCTACAGGAACCAACGTACATGCAAAAAAACTTATGCTTTTTTTAGTTTTTTTGAACATACCGTAAATGCTCTAATAGTCGTCTAGTGTCTGATAAAAGATGATTTTCCAGCATACACTGGGTAAATAGGCCAGCTGTAAAACAAAATACAAACATTATAAAATTATATACCATAACAATAATGAGCGACATCGCTGTTACCTCCCTTGGTAGATAAAGTCTGATTTATCCCAAAATGAATATCGGTCCTTTCAGTTGGAATCCTTTGTCTTTACTGTTCTTCCCTAACAAGATGTTGCAGTATGATAATTGTGATTTCATTAAAATCATGTTAATTAATTATAAGATGACAAATTGGATGAAAATTGCTAGCATGTTGTACAAAGGAAACAACGATAAAAACAGGAAACCATTTAAGAGTACCTATTTACTTTTAAGGAGTGTTCAGGGGCAGTAATTGTCCAATGTCTCGCATTGTCTCTATAAAACATGTGAAATATGTGTGTGAAACAATAGCACCACAAGCGGGTTAGGCACCGGTTGTCTGAAATGTGCTTACCTACAAGAACATCATGGTAAAAATAAACATCTATATGTCACTGAGCAGCACTAGCGACTTACAGCATTGTGTGAGAATGTCAGCTGAATCTGCCAAGAGGGAAAGACATTGTGGCCAAGTGTTGTCTACACAACTTTGATAATATCTGGGTCTAGGCCAACATTTATATGTCAATGTAGAATGCTAGTGACTAGGAATATTGTGTGGGAATGTCAGCTGAATCTGCCAAGAGGGGAAGACATTGTGGCCATGTGTTGTCTACACAACTTTGATAATATCTGGGTCAAGGTCAACATTTATATGGCAATGTAGAATGCTAGTGACTAGGAATATTGTGTGAGAATGTCAGCTGAATCTGCCAAGAGGGGAAGACATTGTGGCCATGTGTTGTCTACACAACTTTGATAATATCTGGGTCAAGGTCAACATTTATATGGCAATGTAGAATGCTAGTGACTAGGAATATTGTGTGAGAATGTCAGCTGAATCTGCCAAGAGGGGAAGACATTGTGGCCATGTGTTGTCTACACAACTTTGATAATATCTGGGTCAAGGTCAACATTTATATGGCAATGTAGAATGCTAGTGACTAGGAATATTGTGTGAGAATGTCAGCTGAATCTGCCAAGAGGGGAAGACATTGTGGCCATGTGTTGTCTACACAACTTTGATAATATCTGGGTCAAGGTCAACATTTATATGGCAATGTAGAATGCTAGTGACTAGGAATATTGTGTGAGAATGTCAGCTGGATGTATCCAGAGGTTGTGGCCAAATGTTCTTTACAAGCTTTTGACCTTGAAAAATGTATGTATGTGCCAGGGTCAACATTTATATGTCAATGTAGAATGCCAGTGACTAGTAGTATTGTGTGGGAATGTCAGCTAAATATTGCAAAAGATGAACTTGACCTTGAAAAAGATGAAAGTCATGGTAAACATTTATATTCCACTATGGAGTAACCAGAGGTCATGGTCAAATGTTGCTTATAAGTCTTTGACATTGAAACATGAGTCACGGTCAACATTTATATGCCATTGAAAAGCGCTATAGTGACAATAGGTATTGTGTGTGAAAGTTAGTTAAATACATGAATGTATCGAGAAATGAAGAGAAGGTATGGACAAGGGCTTGCTACAAGTGTTTGCCCTTCAATAGGGTCACGTGAAGTTGAAAATGTAAATGACAATGTGAAATGTGAAGTTGAAAATGTAGATGTCAATGTGGAGTGTGTAGTTGAAAATGTAGATGTCAATGTAGAGTGTGAAGTTGAAAATGTAGATGTCAATGTGGAGTGTGAAGTTGAAAATGTAGATGTCAATGTAGAGTGTGATGTTGAAAATGTAGATGTCAATGTGGAGTGTGATGTTGAAAATGTAGATGTCAATGTGGAGTGTAAAGTTGAAAATGTAGATGTCAATGTTGAGTGTGAAGTTGAAAATGTAGATGTCAATGTAGAGTGTGATGTTGAAAATGTAGATGTCAATGTGGAGTGTGATGTTGAAAATGTAGATGTCAATGTGGAGTGTAAAGTTGAAAATGTAGATGTCAATGTTGAGTGTGAAGTTGAAAGTGTAGATGCCAATGTTGAGTGTGAAGTTGAAAATGGAGATGTCAATGTAGAGTGTGAAGTGAAAATGTAGATGTCAATGTAGAGTGTGATGTTGAAAATGTAGATGTCAATGTGGAGTGTGATGTTGAAAATGTAGATGTCAATGTGGAGTGTAAAGTTGAAAATGTAGATGTCAATGTTGAGTGTGAAGTTGAAAGTGTAGATGCCAATGTAGAGTGTGATGTTGAAAATGTAGATGCCAATGTAGAGTGTGAAGTTGAAAGTGTAGATGCCAATGTGGAGTGTGAAGTTGAAAATGTAAATGTCAATGGAGTGCTAGTGATTAGAGGGGTATTGAATGTCAAAAAGCAAAATTTAATTTAAAAAGGTGAACCAAATTTGGTCACATTGTATACCTGTATAAAAGGGGAGGTCTAAAGTGAAGGTATGAATATGTTTTGATGTTGAGCACTAAGTGACTGGTAGTAATTTGTCTGTGTAAATATTATGCATATCGGCACATGGATGAAGGTACTACTTTTGTCTTGACCATGGTCATTGTGAACATTAAGTTTGGGAATGTATGGAGGAAGGAAGTTTTTTTTTACTTTATCCATTATTTCTGTGTCCATCATTTATCTGAGAAACCTAAAGTATGTCCTGTATATAAGCGAACACAGTGGAAAATGGTTCAATAGTGTATGGAGTGCATGTTCCCAAGTATACGGGAACGTTTCATTTTATGTAGTCTGTTTATTGAAGTATGTGGGTATGAGTTTATTGGAGTATGTGGGTATGAGTATATTGGAGTATATTGGAGTATGTGGGTATGAGTTTATTGGAGTATGTGGGTATGAGTATATTGAAGTATGTGGGTACGAGTATGTGGGTATGAGTATATTGAAGTATGTGGGTATGAGTATATTGGAGTATGTGGGTATGAGTATATTGGAGTATGAGTATATTGGAGTATATGGGTATGAGTATATTGGAGTATGTGGGTATGAGTATATTGGAGTATGTGGGTATGAGTATATTGGAGTATGTGGGTATGAGTATATTGGAGTATATGGGTATGAGTATATTGGAGTATGTGGGTATGAATATATAGGAGTATGTGGGTATGAGTATATTGGAGTATGTGGGTATGAGTATATTGGAGTATGAGTATAGTGGAGTATGTGGGTATGAGTATATTGGAGTATGTGGGTATGAGTATATTGGAGTATGTGGGTATGAGTATATTGAAGTATGTGGGTATGAGTATATTGGAGTATGTGGGTTATGAGTATATTGAGTATGTGGGTATGAGTATATTGAAGTATGTGGGTATGAGTATATTGGAGTATGTGGGTATGAGTATATTGAAGTATGTGGGTATGAGTATATTGAAGTATGTGGGTATGAGTATATTGGAGTATATGGGTATGAGTTTATTGGAGTATGCTTATGTAGTCTATATTACTGAGTATACAGGAGTGTAGGGGGAGAGTATTTCTAATGTATACAGGAGTGTAAGGGGAGAGTATTTCTGATTATACAGGAGTGTAGGGGGGAGAGTATTTCCGAGTATACAGGAGTGTAGGGGGAGAGTATTTCTGATTATACAGGAGTGTAGGGGGAGAGTATTTCCGAGTATAAAGGAGTGTAGGGGGAGAGTATTTCTGAGTATAAAGGAGTGTAGGGGGAGAGTATTTCCGAGTATACAGGTGTAGGGGGAGATATTTCCGAGTATAAAGGAGTGTAGGGGGAGAGTATTTCCGAGTATAAGGAGTGTAGGGGGGTTGGTTGGGTGTGGGGGTTTGGTGGTTAAAGGAGTGTAGGGGGAGAGTATTTCCGAGTATAAAGGAGTGTAGGGGGAGAGTATTTCCGAGTATAAAGGAGTGTAGGGGGAGAGTATTTCCGAGTATAAAGGAGTGTAGGGGGAGAGTATTTCCGAGTATAAAGGAGTGTAGGGGGAGAGTATTTCCGAGTATAAAGGAGTGTATAGTCATACAGAACACTTAGTATACAGATTCATACAAACATATCGAAAAAATATCTCGTTAAATTTTATATATGATTTAATTCAAAAGAAACAAGTATATGAAATTAATGTTCACAGCAGTTGGACAGAACACACTTTCAGGGTTACTACAATAATAAATACGGTAATACAATATTCTTTTTCCATGCAATAAACAGATCTTTCAAGGAGGAATTTTATTCAACTTTCTTTTGAAAATATTTAGAAAACAACACTTTCGCTATTGACAATACGACCACAACTGCACAGGCTGATCAGAACCCACAAAATACAATCATGCATAAATAAAGGACACAAGCTCCAGTAAATTATATTAAATCTACAATAAAAAGTTGATAATGTACAGCATAAACTCCTCTTTAAAAACAACGGTAGGGTATCCGTGTTACCCTTCTCCACAGAAATGATATAAATCAAAACTTTATACAAATTTAATACACATGCACTAGAATGGAGTGAAAAAAACATGTATGGAATATATGAATCAGTATCAATATAATAGCAATGTTCAGTTTCATTTCATTAGAATAGATGATAAAAATCTACAGGAGTTGATGAAAAACAGCTTCCTATGGAAATCAATATCAACCATCATCAGAGACCTGTGGGCGTTCTTTTTCCCTCAATTTTTGAACGAACTAGTAGCCCGATTTTTATTTCGATATCACTAAGTCACAGAGCCTCTGAAAAACCCATTAAAATATACTTTATCCCGATCAAGTTCCATGATAAGTATTTTAGTGAACATTTTTATTGCATCCACTTAATGAAATGAAAGCTGTATATTATGATCAGGATGGAATATTAAATGTTTCCATTTATCGAACCCCATTTTTAGAACGGATGAATCACGAATAACTGGGAATATTTCTCCAATTATTTTTGTCAATTCAATCTGGTGATGAATATGATGATGATAAAGGCGATGTTTAGGTGATGATGATGATGAATGGTGTTGATGATGATGATGAATGGTGTTGATGATGATGATGATGATGCATGGTGTTGATGATGATGATGATGATGATGATGATGATGATGATGATGATGATGATGATGATGATGATGATGATGATGATGATGATGATGATGATGATGATGATGAATGTTGTTGATAGAGTTGTTGTGCACTTAGGTATTCTGACATACTAATCAGGACTCTACCTGAACTTGAACCAACAACCCACACTAGATCTCAGGTTTCTACAACAGTCCATTACTTTGAAGCAAACTGTACCAAAAGAAAAGAATCAACCTCACATTTCTATTACCGATATATGTGACAATTTCTTCAAGAATGTTAAGTTCTCAGGAGGAAGAATCGGATAATGTAAGAAACTGGAATAAATCCTGCCATGAAACTACAAAAAAAAACCTCTTCAAGTGAATCATCTTGAAGGAAAGAAAAATAGGAAGTAAAAAGATATTGTAATAATAGCAGGTACATGAAACATCATCAATGGTTCACTTGCAACATGTGTTGAAATGGGTAGGTAAAATCCCAACAGGTACGTCGTAATTTCCTAAGGGATTAACAATTACTTTGGTGAAAGCGAAAAAGTTAAAAAAAAATAGTTTAAACAAATGCGAGTAACATACAAAGACTCCTGGAAATACCTCACCTGAGTAGAGATTAATCACTCAGATTGTGTAGAAAATCAATAGTAACACACAATCAGATGATATAGATGAAAACAAAAATAATGTTCCGGGAACATTTTTATCAAGACACATTACAAAAACACATACAAGATGGCATCTTAAACGGTTTAAGGTGAATAAATCGATACGATTTGCCTGATTTATTACTGATGCAAATCTGCTAAGATATGTTAAGTGATTTAACACTTAAACGAATCATGAAAATGGTATAGAGTAGCAGCATTTAATTGTTGAAACACAATAAACTAATTTTAATATCAGAGACAAAATGAGAGTCATTATAAAAACCTCTCATTGTCATCTCAACTCTCGTGTCATTCTTGCCACATCTCTCCAGCAACCCGATTGGTTTAAATTAGGGACACAACTGATGGTTTCACAACTTCTCCCTTGCCACATCTATTGGTTAATTAGGAACATTAACACTGGTGGCTTCACAACTGTCTTTCTTGCCACAACTTCTAAGATTCTTGCCATGTCTCTTCAGTAACAGATTGGTTAATTAGGCACATTAACACTGATGGCTTCACAACTGTCTTTCTTGCCGCATCTTTCCAGTAACAGATTGGTTAATTGGTTAATTCGGCACAACACTGATGGCTTCACAACTTCTAAGATTCTTGCCACATCTCTTCAGTAACAGATTGGTTAATTAGGCACATTAACACTGATGGCTTCACAACTGTCTTCCTTGCCACATCTTCTAAGATTCTTGCCACATCTCTTCAGTAACAGATTGGTTAATTAGGAACATTAACACTGATGGCTTCACAACTTCTCTCTTGCCGTATCTCTCCAGTAATGTATTGGTTAATTTGTTAACTAGGGACAACACTTATGGTTTACCAACTGCCTCCCTCTTCCCATCTCCCTGGCCACCACTCATATCTCTAGTGAGTCGCTTAAGGGACTACTAGTTATACTATTATAACTGTCTCTCTCCATATCCACATCTCCACCATTCATATTTCCAGTAATTTCAGCTGGTCAATTATGGACAACACCAATTACTTCACAACTGTCTCTCTCCACATTTCAATCTCCACAACCCATATCTCCAGCAACTTAATTCAGTCAATTAGGGACAACACCAATTTCTTCACAACTAATCTCTGTCCACATATCCATGTCCTGACTAACAATCTGCTTGGAATTTTGTACTACATGTCTTGTCAGTTCCTAGATGTTGTGTTAACCATCTTTTCTCAAGTCTATCTCCTCATCTTGAACCTTGAGTTCACTCGCATTAGGCTTACAACAAGGCAGTAGAAAAATGAAATTGAACCGTCATAACAAGAATGATGCCATTCAACCTGCTCATCGCTGGTGTTATCTATGGAATTCAAGAGTGGATCCCAGTTTTACAACCTTCATACAAGACAATTAACATGACGCCGATGAGACTATAGCTCCTCCCATTAGTCATGTGATCAGAATTATCTAGACACCGATAATCGCGACAAGTTGTCGAAGAAAATGGCGGCTGTTTGATAAATGATTGATAACGCTTACGGTTACTGAAGGTGTGTCTTTTGGATTATTGGATTATCGCTTGCTGGGTTGATTGACAGCTCAAGTCATGTTAATTGCATCAAGGTTTTCGAATTAACAAAATGTGAACATTTGTTGATGCGACTTTAACGTTGGTGCATTAAACTACCCTTTATGTATCAAATATTCATTGACTTCATACACAAAGAGATTAGCTTCCATCATTAAATCTTCATCACCATTCAGACAACACGACTTTGAACAGCAGCCAAACTCACAATAATTTACGTGCAAGTATGGCTCCAATAACAATTAGTCTATCTTTTTTCTTGAATGTAATGGTACAATTAGGGGGAAGTCAAAACACTATTTAATGCTTAATAAAAGTGCTTTGAGATTTTCAGTACCTCTGCTCTATCATCCAACACTTCTAGATCAACATCGAAAACCAGCTACTAAGATTTTTCTCGCTGTTTTTCAGATTTCATTCTGATCTGGAATGCCAGAATTTGGGCTTTTGGCAATCCAGTTTTATTGTGTAAATAAATGCCAGCTAGTTTAAAACAAGATGAGCACTGAAGGAATGTCACAAGAATCTGAAACAAATGATAGTGTGAATGCTATATAGTAGTCAAAACATTTATTTCCTGACAGCTGAGAGAAGGTGTATTATAACATTCCATCATCTTCATAAGTTATATTGCTGAAATCTACTATAGCTGCTGGCCTACTATACTCTGTTACAACCAATTAGTGAATTCTGTCAAGGTTGATTGAGGACCACACATATGTTTTTGGTAACAACCTGTAGCAAAGGTACAACTTGCCTCATGATTTGATGCTAACATTTTTTAGCAAAACTAAAGAAATTAGATTTCTTTAATGAAGTCCAGTTTCGTTTGTTTGGCACAGCAAGTTAGTAATATGTTATGAGATGGCAAGGAGAGAAACTATATACGGTAAGCTCTGCTTCCGTTTTGATCCTTTCCTATTCTTTGATTTTGTGTGCATGTATTGTTTTATGAATGTATATAGTGGAATAAATATGCTTAAACCATTAGATGCCATCAGCAGTGTACGCCCTGCACAGAGTATGTCTCACACCTAAGACCTTACAACAGTGTTGGGGTGTTAGTCATATGACGGTGTGTTAGACCACTCAACCACACAGACTCCATGTAGATCTGAAACCCAACACCGTACGTACAGCAGTACTGGCTTGGTAGTTATGAAATGACATCTGTAGCCACACAGCTTCATTCAAGGAAACAGGTAATCACCACACTACCCCCCACCCCACCGCATCCAATCCAGTTCTCATCACACCCCCAATTAAATTTAATAATCCAATCCAAAGACATCAAACAAACAATGATAATTTTGATCATTTCCATCAAAGAACAATCTGCTACCTTTAATAAATATAATATCCATGTTTTGTCTGTCTTGGCAGTTTCTATATTTACCTTTGCTGGATCATTATCTCTTAACAAGTTTAGTACTAAAATTGATGCATTCATTTATGTTTCTTTGAACTCCAGTCTGACTGGCTTGGCACATAATACGGTGCTTTGATGGGCTCTATTCAATATGGGATAGTTACACTGAGCTGCTTACAGGGATAGGGTAAGCAGACCATCGCCCAGGCATCCAGTCTGACTGGCTTGGCACATAATACGGTGCTTTGATGGGCTCTATTCAATATGGGATATTTACACTGAGCTGCTTACAGGGCATGACATACGGTAAGCGGACCATCGCCCAGGCCGATAGTACTGTCAACAGGCAGATCATATTCTCACTTGGTTTATAGGTTACACTATTATCACAGTCACTGGAAATGATGTCTTTGGGGTAGATTGTTTGCTTTGTGTTCTGGAAATGATGTCTTTGAGGTAGATTGTTTGCTTTGTATTCTGGAAATGATGTCTTTGGAGTAGATTGTTTGCTTTGTGTTCTGGAAATGATGTCTTTGAGGTAGATTGTTTGCTTTGTGTTCTGGAAATGATGTATTTGGGGTAGATTGTTTGCTTTGTGTTCTGGAAATGATGTCTTTGAGGTAGATTGTTTGCTTTGTGTTCTGGAAATGATGTCTTTGAGGTAGATTGTTTGCTTTGTGTTCTGGAAATGATGTCCTTGAGGTAGATTGTTTGCTTTGTGTTGATAGCTACACGGTTTCTCAGAAATTACAGTGCTGAAATTGAATTACTGTCAATGTTGGAGAATTTTGTCACAACGAGACATGATTCTGATTAATCAGTATCAGAGGTACAACACAAAATGATTTTGAGGACAGTAGGTCACATAACACAATGATTTGTGATGATATTGGATAGCAATGTAACTTGATTTGTGATGAAAGTAGATCCAAACATGAAATGATGTCAGATGACAGCGCTGTTACACTTACATAGGTTGGACAAGAATCACCTCATACTGTGGCAGAGTTGTCCATCTGAACGGGCTAATATGCCTCCTTTCCTGAATACCTATTTGTACAACATGTCATCATAGACCTATAACTGTAATAGGGTTATCCTAGATTTATGCACATTTCGGCTTCCGTCAATTAATTTTATAATGTTTGACTTTTGATGAATTTTAACGTGATCTCTAATTATGCATATTCTGACATGCGTTCAAATACTCAGAAGTGTATGCACAAACGGCTCATCCGAGTAAGATTGAGGTCAAATTCACAAGAACATAACGAACACCATGTTTCTAGTTTATACAAATTTATTTTAGCTCGATTGCAAAACAAGTTCTTTCCACTTATATTAATCACTCTCGAGACCTCATTCCTGATGGAATCCATCACCATGAAGGAGAGAGAGGAGGCAATGTGGAATTTAAATGCCTTGCCTAAGGGCACAATCGTAACGACTCCAGCGGGACTGATGGAATCCATCGCCACGAGAGAAAGAGAAAAGGCAGTGTGGAATTTAAATGCCTTACCTAAGGGCACAATCATAACGACTCCAGCAGGGCTCACCATGTTTCTGGCATGGCTCAAATTCCCCAGCCCCTCGGTGACTACCGATAGGTGGACATGGGGTGTCATTTACACAACAGAGACTCTATATGTAGGAAATGAGATCGATCAGCTAATAAGACAACTTTTGGAATTGAAGGCTAAGTGGTCTTATCATAAGGCTTATACTGTATTATTATTATAATTATAGCACAGTTTGTAATTGTATCTGTACTATCGGTAAAATTCTGCAGATATTTCCAACTGTATTCTCTTAACTTCAAAGACATTCTTGAACAAAAGTCTTATCAATCAATCAAATTAGCAATTGAACCATTCATCTATAAATCAATTACTAAGTTTACAAAACACTTTTCTAGCTCCTTAACACACTTGCCAAAACGATTTCCAAATTTCGGTGGAAACTGTTTTCAAAAAACTCTGGGCCCTTAGCACTGGCACAAATCATTTGAAATTCAATGAAAACCGTTACAAAAATATCTATGTTCTTAAAACACTCATTGAAATGATATTCCAAAATATATTGAGAACAGTTTCAGAAGATGTAAAAAGAAATTTATTGAAGATGTTGCTAACTTCCTGGCAAGTTCTCCACCAATCTCCGATCATTAGGATCATTAAGGGAAACCTATCAAAGATGCTTAAAAACACTTTCTTCCTTCCAGAAATAATCACTTTAAACAAGAAACTCTTAAGCCATTTACACAGTATTGTTGGAATATTTTGCTAATTTTCTCGCTTTTTCCGTCATCAGTCCTTATCTTGTTTGTACACTAAAAGCATTCTTAATTACCTTTTTTTCCCAAATTCCTTCCTCCTTTCTTCAAGAGTGGATTGCAAGTTTCATAGTTTAAGAATACCAGAAGTGTTTTTAAGTGTACCGATGAAGATTCATAAAACCATAAATCAAAGCTGTAATAAAATAAATCGGAACTTTCCGAGCCAAGAAATGCAGCTTTTGTGATATTTTAAACATAAAAGACATGCATCATCTAGTGGCATTTCACACAAATGATTGCTTATTAGCAACTTGACATTTTACATTGTTTTCATTTTTGAATTGTAATTCGAGTCCCTTAAATGATATGAGCAGGAAATATATATTGTGTGGAATGCTCTCTCTGTTTGTCATCCTTTGGAAACATGATACAAAAATAACCTGCATCTAACTTTTGACAAGATGTTCATTCTAGAAATGGTGAGCTAAAATCTGTTAGAAAAGACGTGCTTGCTGAATCCAATGTTTTCTGTAACTGACTGATGCAGAATCTGTTAGAAAAAGATAAATTTACTGAAACAGATGACAATATAGAATCTATTAGTGAATAATTAAGTGCTTGCTGAAGCAAATGGTGATATAGAATCTGCTAGAAAGACATACTTGCTCAAACCGACATCACTACAGAAAATATGTGCTTGATGAAACCAAGTAGTGATATAGAATCTGCTAAAAAAGATGTGCCTGCTGAAACCAACTGTGAGAGAGAATCAGATAGTAAAGACATGTTTGCTGACACCAACAATGATATATTTTCCATTAGAAAAGATATGTCTGTGCTGAAACAGCCGGCAATAGTGAATCTGATAGCACAGAAAGCTTACTGTTAGAAAAGATTTGCTTGCTGTAACTGATGGTGATAAACTAAGAATGGTGACATTAACATGGTGTGATTAATTCTGTGCAGGAGGCTGTTGCAAATAATGTGCATTACCGTATTGTTCCTATTTAAAGCGCCACCTCTAATATAGGCGCCCCCACGTAAAAATGCAACATGAAATGGCCCTTAAAAGGAAATAATTGGCTTACCTGTCGGTAGTACAGAACATAATTATCGATCGATTTAGGTAACACACGATGACGTAGTAGGCGTCGCATTATGACAAAGCAAGGTCACTGAGCAGTTTCTTCCAATTAGTTGGAAATTACCGATATTGAAACGGAGATTTTCCACACCTATACTACAGAAATTAATTACTCTAATTAGCGCCCCTTTTGTGTTTTGTATCGCGCCTGGGCACTATAAATAGGAACAATATGATATTTACAATCATAGCTTTGGAGTTATTCACCTTGCATTATCATAAGAAATACAGTAATTTATATTTTGGCTAAAAGTGTTGAAAGAGTTAAGAATGTATGAAAATAAATACACTTTTGATATATAAGTAGGCCTAACAATTTCAGTTAATTATGAAAATGCATAAAATTGTAGCAATATTTTTTTAATTTATTTAAGTTTTATTTAACGTAGCTACCGGTTGCCCATTTGAGTCAACGGGCAGCTTACTTAACAACACCTTTCCTGGGCAGGCTCCAGCGGTTAACCAGTACATGATGCACGAAACTCCGTAAGAAACTGCCAACATTTTCATATAAATGAGACACAGTTTGAGCAGGGCTCGAACCTGTGACCATCAGTGATGATAGGTTACAGTGGTATAAAAAGTCAGCGACCACGGAGGCGTTCTTGTAGCAAAATGAAACATATCTTCATGTTATAATGTCCCCGTAAATTTCATACCTGAATAGAACAATTCCGTTTTTATTGCATATTATTTTATTTGAATGAGCAGATATTTTTTTGCACTCAGCATGAGAGAATTTGGTTTCCTGGAATCGAAGTAAAACTGCTGCTTTTCATCATTTCAATATTCTGCTAAGCGCATCCTAATCCGGAAATTTCTTGGAAATCCAGAATTATTCAATTACAAGCGTGAATGTTCAAAAGTTTATCCGCAAGCGGAAAATCAAACTCAGTAGCTAAAAGTGTTTTTATCCAAAAGTGGAATATCAAACTCGGCTGCTAAGGTGTTTTTATCCAAACTCAGCTGCTAAAGTGTTTTTATCCACAAGTGGAAAATCAAACTCAGCGGCTAAGGTGTTTTTATCCACAAGTGGAAAATCAAACTCAGCTGCTAAAGTGTTTTTATCCACAAGTGGAAAATCAAACTCAGCGGCTAAGGTGTTTTTATCCACAAGTGGAAAATCAAACTCAGCTGCTAAAGTGTTTTTATCCACAAGTGGAAAATCAAACTCAGCGGCTAAGGTGTTTTTATCCACAAGTGGAAAATCAAACTCAGCTGCTAAAGTGTTTTTATCCACAAGTGGAAAATCAAACTCAGCGGCTAAGGTGTTTTTATCCACAAGTGGAAAATCAAACTCAGCTGCTAAAGTGTTTTTATCCACAAGTGGAAAATCAAACTCAGCGGCTAAGGTGTTTTTATCCACAAGTGGAAAATCAAACTCAGCTGCTAAAGTGTTTTTATCCACAAGTGGAAAATCAAACTCAGCGGCTAAGGTGTTTTTATCCACAAGTGGAAAATCAAAATTCAGCTGCTAAGGTGTTTTTATCCACAAGTGGTAAATCAAACTCAGCTGCTAAAGTGTTTTTATCCACAAGTGGAATATCAAACTCAGCTGCTAAAGTGTTTTTATCCACAAGTGGAAAATCAACTCAGCTGCTAAGGTGTTTTTATCCACAAGTGGAAAATCAAACTCAGCTGCTAAAGTGTTTTTATCCACAAGTGGAATATCAAACTCAGCTGCTAAAGTGTTTGTATCCACAAGTGGAATATCAAACACAGCTGCTAAAGTATTTTTATCCACAAGTGGAAAATCAAATTCAGCTGCTAAGGTGTTTTTATCCACAAGTGGAAAATCAAACTCAGCTGCTAAAGTGTTTTTATCCACAAGTGGAATATCAAACTCAGCTGCTAAAGTGTTTTTATCCACATGTGGAAAATCAAACTCAGCTGCTAAGGTGTTTTTATCCACAAGTGGAATATCAAACTCAGCTGCTAAAGTGTTTTTATCCACAAGTGGAATATCAAACTCAGCTGCTAAAGTGTTTTTATCCACAAGTGGAAAATCAAACTCAGCTGCTAAAGTGTTTTTATCCACAAGTGGAATATCAAACTCAGCTGCTAAAGTGTTTGTATCCACAAGTGGAATATCAAACACAGCTGCTAAAGTATTTTTATCCACAAGTGGAAAATCAAATTCAGCTGCTAAGGTGTTTTTATCCACAAGTGGAAAATCAAACTCAGCTGCTAAAGTGTTTTTATCCACAAGTGGAATATCAAACTCAGCTGCTAAAGTGTTTTTATCCACATGTGGAAAATCAAACTCAGCTGCTAAGGTGTTTTTATCCACAAGTGGAATATCAAACTCAGCTGCTAAAGTGTTTTTATCCACAAGTGGAAAATCAAACTCAGCTGCTAAAGTGTTTTTATCCACAAGTGGAATATCAAACTCAGCTGCTAAAGTATTTTTATCCACAAGTGAAAAATCAAACTCAGCTGCTAAAGTGTTTTTATCCACAAGTGGAAAATCAAACTCAGCTGCTAAAGTATTTTTATCCACAAGTGGAAAATCAAACTCAGCTGCTAAAGTGTTGTTATCCAAACTCAGCTGCTAAAGTGTTTTTATCCACAAGTGGAAAATCAAACTCAGCTGCTAAAGTGTTTTTATCCACAAGTGGAATATCAAACTCAGCTGCTAAAGTATTTTTATCCACAAGTGGAAAATCAAACTCAGCTGCTAAAGTGTTTTTATCCACAAGTGGAATATCAAACTCAGCTGCTAAAGTGTTTTTATCCACAAGTGGAATATCAAACTCAGCTGCTAAAGTATTTTTATCCACAAGTGAAAAATCAAACTCAGCTGCTAAAGTGTTTTTATCCACAAGTGGAAAATCAAACTCAGCTGCTAAAGTATTTTTATCCACAAGTGGAAAATCAAACTCAGCTGCTAAAGTGTTGTTATCCAAACTCAGCTGCTAATGTGTTTTTATCCACAAGTGGAATATCAAACTCAGCTGCTAAAGTGTTTTTATCCAAACTCAGCTGCTAGTGTTTTTTATCCACAAGTGGAAAATCAAACTGAACAACTAAGGTGTTTTTATTCACATGGAAAATCAAACTCAGTGGCTACATGTACCACCTAATTCAAGAAATCAGTTACAATATTTGAATTATTTAAATATTTAATGTTGCAACAGCAGCTTGATTAGATGAGAGTAGTGGTGTGGTGTAGAATTCAATCTGTCACTTTGCATGAGGCTGTGTCAACATATATCAATCACATTTTTGTCTCGAAGCTGAGCTCCAATATAGCTTGTACAGCATAAGTTGAACTGACATTTCCTTCAATTATTGAAAGGCTCTCAGTAAATATAAATTGGTATTTAATTATTTAATTTTGTATCTGTATGAAGTACTTTAATGCGGGGTTCATTTCAAATCCGATCGAACATGTATTATGAAATAGTCTTATAATTGCAAAAAAACAACAGAAATAAAATATTTCTTCCCCATAATTCGATATTCAATTTTCTATTAAAAAGTTGATGTAACTTAACCCTTTCCTTCAAAGAGATTTAGGTTAATATACTATTATATCTGCATACAAACGACAGCCATTTAGCTATCATGCAGTGGATAAGTAGTTGTCATATCTATCCCACCTCCATAGATATTACTGGGAGGGACTACATGAGATTCTGGCCTTAATTATGAACATTGGTTTGACTACAACATTGTCAATGTATGTCGTATTGGTAATGGCATCAAGAGGTGCTTCTATGGGGGAAAGGGTTAATTCTTTTCCCCACGATGAAATAGGCTTATATGCTACTGACTCCATACATACCACAGCCAGTTACCTATCATAATCAATAGATAAGTAGTCCACATCTCTACCTCACCTCCATATAGATACGTAGTCTACATCTCTACCTCACCTCCATATAGATACGTAGTCTACATCTCTACCTCACCTCCATATAGATACGTAGTCTACATCTCTACCTTACCTCCATATACACACAGCCAGTTACCTATCATAATCAATAGATACGTAGTCTACATCTCTACCTCACCTCCATATACACACAGCCAGTTACCTATCATAATCAATAGATACGTAGTCTACATCTCTACCTTACCTCCATATACACACAGCCAGTTACCTATCATAATCAATAGATTGTAGTCTACATCTCTACCTCACCTCCATATACACACAGCCAGTTACCTATCATAATCAATAGATACGTAGTCTACATCTCTACCTTACCTCCATTTACACACAGCCAGTTACCTATCATAATCAATAGATACGTAGTCTACATCTCTACCGCACCTCCATATACACACAGCCAGTTACCTATCATAATCAATAGATACATAGTCTACATCTCTACCGCACCTCCATATACACACAGCCAGTTACCTATCATAATCAATAGATACGTAGTCTACATCTCTATCTCACCTCCATATACACACAGCCAGTTACCTATCATAATCAATAGATACGTAGTCTACATCTCTACCTCACCTCCATATACACACAGCCAGTTACCTATCATAGTCAATAGATACGTAGTCTACATCTCTACCTTACCTCCATATACACACAGCCAGTTACCTATCATAATCAATAGATACGTAGTCTACATCTCTACCGCACCTCCATATACACACAGCCAGTTACCTATCATAATCAATAGATATGTAGTCTACATCTCTACCTCACCTCCATATACACACAGCCAGTTACCTATCATAATCAATAGATACGTAGTCTACATCTCTACCTTACCTCCATATACACACAGCCAGTTACCTATCATAATCAATAGATATGTAGTCTACATCTCTACCTCACCTCCATATACACACAGCCAGTTACCTATCATAATCAATAGATACGTAGTCTACATCTCTACCTTACCTCCATTTACACACAGCCAGTTACCTATCATAATCAATAGATACGTAGTCTACATCTCTACCTTACCTCCATATACACACAGCCAGTTACCTATCATAATCAATAGATACGTAGTCTACATCTCTACCTCACCTCCATATACACACAGCCAGTTACCTATCATAATCAATAGATACGTAGTCTACATCTCTACCTCACCTCCATATACACACAGCCAGTTACCTATCATAATCAATAGATACGTAGTCTACATCTCTACCTCACCTCCATATACACACAGCCAGTTACCTATCATAATCAATAGATACGTAGTCTACATCTCTACCGCACCTCCATATACACACAGCCAGTTACCTATCATAATCAATAGATACGTAGTCTACATCTCTATCTCACCTCCATATACACACAGCCAGTTACCTATCATAATCAATAGATACGTAGTCTACATCTCTACCTTACCTCCATATACACACAGCCAGTTACCTATCATAATCAATAGATACGTAGTCTACATCTCTACCTCACCTCCATATACACACAGCCAGTTACCTATCATAATCAATAGATACATAGTCTACATCTCTACCTCACCTCCATATACACACAGCCAGTTACCTATCATAATCAATAGATACGTAGTCTACATCTCTACCTCACCTCCATATACACACAGCCAGTTACCTATCATAATCAATAGATACGTAGTCTACATCTCTACCTTACCTCCATATACACACAGCCAGTTACCTATCATAATCAATAGATACGTAGTCTACATCTCTACCTCACCTCCATATACACACAGCCAGTTACCTATCATAATCAATAGATACGTAGTCTACATCTCTACCTTACCTCCATATAGATACGTAGTCTACATCTCTACCTCACCTCCATATAGATACGTAGTCTACATCTCTACCTCACCTCCATATAGATACGTAGTCTACATCTCTACCTCACCTCCATATAGATACGTAGTCTACATCTCTACCTCACCTCCATATAGATATGTAGTCTACATCTCTACCTCACCTCCATATAGATACGTAGTCTACATCTCTACCTCACCTCCATATAGATATGTAGTCTACATCTCTACCTCACCTCCATATAGATACGTAGTCTACATCTCTACCTTACCTCCATATAGATACGTAGTCTACATATCTACCTCACCTCCATATAGATACGTAGTCTACATCTCTACCTCACCTCCATATAGATACGTAGTCTACATCTCTACCTTACCTCCATATAGATACGTAGTCTACATCTCTACCTCACCTCCATATAGATATGTAGTCTACATCTCTACCTCACCTCCATATAGATACGTAGTCTACATCTCTACCTCACCTCCATATAGATACGTAGTCTACATCTCTACCTTACCTCCATATACACACAGCCAGTTACCTATCATAATCAATAGATACGTAGTCTACATCTCTACCTTACCTCCATATAGATACGTAGTCTACATCTCTACCTCACCTCCATATAGATACGTAGTCTACATCTCTACCTCACCTCCATATAGATATGTAGTCTACATCTCTACCTCACCTCCATATAGATATGTAGTCTACATCTCTACCTCACCTCCATATAGATACGTAGTCTACATCTCTACCTCACCTCCATATAGATACGTAGTCTACATCTCTACCTCACCTCCATATAGATATGTAGTCTACATCTCTACCTCACCTCCATATAGATATGTAGTCTACATCTCTACCTCACCTCCATATAGATACGTAGTCTACATCTCTACCTCACCTCCATATAGATACGTAGTCTACATCTCTACCTCACCTCCATATAGATATGTAGTCTACATCTCTACCTCACCTCCATATAGATACGTAGTCTACATCTCTACCTCACCTCCATATAGATACGTAGTCTACATCTCTATCTCACCTCCATATAGACTACTCCCAGTCTTTAATCCCTTGCACGCTAGCGGCAGATAAAAAAATCACGTCTGATCAGACTCTATGTTGTTTGTTATTCACATAGTGGAGCTAAACACTTGGCTGAATAGCAAACAACATAGGTTCTGATATGTCGTGGCTGATCAGGATCTATGTTGTTTGCAAATGTAATTTTATTTACTCAACTGGCAACGGGTTAATGGCTCACAGTCTGTTATTCTGACCTCCTTTATTACTAGTGTTTCTCTTTGTTTGGCGACTACTGTGTCAATGTAATATTGAGCCCCGCTGGAGGCGTTACGATTGTGCCCGTAGGCAAGGCATTTAAATTCCACATTGCCTCTTCTCTCTCCCTCGTGGCGATGGATTCCATCAGGAATGAGGTCTCGAGAGTGATTAATATAAGTTGAAAGAACTTGTTTCGCAATCAAGCTAAAATAAATTTGTATAAACTAATGTAATATTGGGAATGAATAATGGTGCCGTGAGGTACTTACAAAGTGGGAAAGGGTTAACCTAGCACACATGTGATCCCTTTATAGAGCCCAATGGGGACACATCACATTCCATTCTAAAGGGGCACATTTAAATAACATACATGTATTATATATTAGAACATAGCAGCTAGGAAAAGTCAGAAAAATAAATATGTGTCAATTTATTGTTTAAGTTAATTCATATATTATTTTGCTCTATTATGACACAGAATCTACATACAATATATGCAAAGAAAGCAAAAAATGGGTCGAGCCACAAGTTCTTACAACATTAGAGACGGCTCTTCCCAATTTATAGAACTTGGTCACGTAAAATGTTGGTCGAAAATATGACTGTATAACCAGTAATTACAGATGCATGCTATCTGCTGTCAAATGCCTTCGCTTGCATGTCAGGACCCATTCATGTCAACTGTGCACCACAGCATGCTCAACAACATTAATTTCTGGAATGAAGTGAACATCATTTGGAATTGACTTTGGATAAGAATTCCAGGAATCGCTCACATAAAAACCGCACAACTGACATCCATTGTAATGCAAGCTACAAAATAATGCCATATAAATTATTTGCCTGATTAACATCTAAATTTATATGAGCACAGGGATGGGTTGGCCAATTTTTACTTTAAATCCTCTATTCAGAAAAAAATGGCAATAGTATTTTACGGAGGTCAAGAGGATAATGCAGGATATAACCGATTCTGGCCAGATACGGTAGTAACGTAATGTCCATTACACTGCAATTAACCCATTCAACACCAAGTAACTCACATGGACTGGTCCATGATATTCATAAACCAATAAATGAATCAGAAAATCACATTTGGACAAGTTCATTTATCAAAATGGGTAATTATGTCTAAAAATAGTCATATCACTGGCAAAAAGTGCAGATCCTGATGAGACGGCTCGTCACGAGCCAGCTCATCTGGATCTACACTTTTTGTAAGCCTATTTAGAGGTCTGTGGTGTTGAAAGGGTTAACAACCAATCAATTGTAATATAAACTATATTGTAACAGACATCCATTGTAATCTAAAATATCCAGCAATGAATGTAATGTAAATTACAATGTATTCAGCAATGAATGTAATGTAAATTACAATGTATCCAGCAATGGATGTAATGTAAATTACAATGTATCCAGCAATGGATGTAATGTAAATTACAATGTATCTGGTATTGATTGTAATGTAAATTACAATGTAACTGGTATTGATTGTAATGTAAATTACAATGTAACTGGTATTGATTGTAATATAAATTACAATGTAACTGGTGGCATTAGATGTAGCATAATTTATAATGTATTTGATATCCACAGTAATGTAAATTAGAATACAATAGCCAACAAATGTAAAGCCAACAAGTGTAAAGTAATTTAACAAGTGTAACAGATATCAACTGTAATGTAAATTACAATGCAATTGGGAGCAATTTGATTCATATTGCATAGCAATTTGTTGCTTGTTTGTTTGTTTAGATTTTACGCCTGCATCAGCATCATTTTGGCTATATCTCCGACGGACAGTTTACCTAACAACACGTTTCCTGGGCAGGCTCCAGCCAGTACTTGGGTGCAGCAACCTCCGTAAGAAACTGCCAACTTTTTCATATAAGTGAGACACGGCCTGAGAAGGGGTCGAACCTGCGACCATCAGTGATGATAGGTTACAGTGGTATACAAGTCAGCCACCATAACCACTCGACCACGGAGGCGAAATATGATTGTAATTGGAACTACAGAATGTAACAAACATAAATTGTAACACAACATACTGGTACATTGCAACAAACATCAATTGTAACACAACATACTGGTACATTGCAACAAACATCAATTGTAACATAACATACTGGTACATTGCAACAAACATCAATTGTAACACAACATACTGGTACATTGCAACAAACATCAATTGTAACACAACATACTGGTACATTGCAACAAACATCAATTGTAACACAACATACTGGTACATTGCAACAAACATCAATTGTAACATAACATACTGGTACATTGCAACAAACATCAATTGTAACACAACATACTGGTACATTGCAACAAACATCTGGTACATTGTAACAAACATAAATTGTAACACAACATACTGGTACATTGCAACAAACATCAATTGTAACACAACATACTGGTACATTGCAACAAACATCAATTGTAACACAACATACTGGTACATTGCAACAAACATCAATTGTAACATAACATACTGGTACATTGCAACAAACATCAATTGATACATAACATACTGGTACATTGCAACAAACATCAATTGTAACATAACATACTGGTACATTGCAACAAACATCAATTGTAACACAACATACTGGTACATTGCAACAAACATCAATTGTAACATAACATACTGGTACAATGCAACAAACATAAATTGTAACACAACATACTGGTACATTGCAACAAACATCAATTGTAACATAACATACTGGTACAATGCAACAAACATCTGGTACATTGTAACAAACATAAATTGTAACACAACATACTAGTACATTGCAACAAACATCAATTGTAACATAACATACTGGTACATTGCAACAAACATAAATTGTAACACAACATACTGGTACATTGCAACAAACATCTGGTACATTGTAACAAACATAAATTGTAACACAACATACTAGTACATTGCAACAAACATCAATTGTAACATAACATACTGGTACATTGCAACAAACATCAATTGTAACACAACATACTGGTACATTGTAACAAACATCAATTGTAACATAACATACTGGTACATTGCAACAAACATAAATTGTAACACAACATACTGGTACATTGCAACAAACATCTGGTACATTGTAACAAACAAATTGTAACACAACATACTAGTACATTGCAACAAACATCAATTGTAACATAACATACTGGTACATTGCAACAAACATAAATTGTAACATAACATACTGGTACATTGCAACAAACATCAATTGTAACATAACATACTGGTACATTGCAACAAACATCAATTGTAACACAACATACTGGTACATTGCAACAAACATCAATTGTAACATAACATACTGGTACATTGCAACAAACATCAATTGTAACATAACATACTGGTACATTGCAACAAACATCAATTGTAACACAACATACTGGTACATTGCAACAAACATCAATTGTAACACAACATACTAGTACATTGCAACAAACATCAATTGTAACATAACATACTGGTACATTGCAACAAACATCAATTGTAACATAACATACTGGTACATTGCAACAAACATCAATTGTAACATAACATACTGGTACATTGCAACAAACATCAATTGTAACACAACATACTAGTACATTGCAACAAACATCAATTGTAACATAACATACTGGTACATTGCAACAAACATCAATTGTAACACAACATACTGGTACATTGCAACAAACATCAATTGTAACATAACATACTAGTACATTGCAACAAACATCAATTGTAACATAACATACTGGTACATTGCAACAAACATCAATTGTAACACAACATACTAGTACATTGCAACAAACATAAATTGTAACATAACATACTGGTACATTGCAACAAACATCAATTGTAACACAACATACTGGTACATTGCAACAAACATCAATTGTAACATAACATACTGGTACATTGCAACAAACATCAATTGTAACATAACATACTGGTACATTGCAACAAACATCAATTGTAACACAACATACTGGTACATTGCAACAAACATCAATTGTAACATAACATACTAGTACATTGCAACAAACATCAATTGTAACATAACATACTGGTACATTGCAACAAACATCAATTGTAACACAACATACTAGTACATTGCAACAAACATAAATTGTAACATAACATACTGGTACATTGCAACAAACATCAATTGTAACACAACATACTGGTACATTGCAACAAACATCAATTGTAACATAACATACTGGTAGATTGCAACAAACATCAATTGTAACAGAACATACTAGTACATTGCAACAAACATCAATTGTAACACAACATACTGGTACATTGCAACAAACATCAATTGTAACACAACATACTGGTACATTGCAACAAACATCGCTTCAGGTGCGAAAGGTCCAGAGTTCGAGCCCCGCTGGAGCTGTTACGATTGTGCTCTTAGGCAAGGCATTTAAATTCCACGTTGCCTCTTCTCTCTCCCTCGTGGTGATGGATTCCATCAGGAATGAGGTCTCGCGAGTGATTAACATAAGTTGAAAGAACTTGTTTCGCAATCGAGCTAAAATAAATTTGTATAAAAAACAAAACAAAACAAACATCAATTGTAACAAATATTACAACTGACATGAATAGTAACTGAAATTACTCATTTTGCATGAATTTAACAATCAGTTCTTAGCGACACAGTTGATAATTTGGACTGAAGTAGCAAATCACATGTTTGTACCGAAATCGAAAAAAAAAATGAATTTTACAAAATACCAATGCTAAAGGCTGATGATGGGTTGTTCTTACTGATGAAAAGAAACTCACATTTGCGGTGCAAGTTTAAGTAATTATTTAAGTGCAATTGTCTTTCAGAAGAGCTTAATATGCACAATGTCTGCCCTTACCCCATAACAATCTTGGAAAAGTAATTGCACACTCCATGTATATTAAATCTAACAATATATTTACAAAAACATGTGCTAGTCGCTAGTACATAAACGATATAGCAATGAAAAGATTAGAGTGTACCAAGGAAACAATACTAGTTCTAGACACAGTAGTTCCATGAGGCAAATTGTTAATTATATCTGCAAAGTGACTCTTAACTTTATGTAGTATCAACTGCTGACTGATCTTACAGAATATTTTACAAGAGTGGCAATCAATTCCAGTACGTGAGTGAGAGAGAGTGTTCCTTACAATTCATTGCATGATCATAAGAGCCAGGTAACAGTGTCTGAACACTTGGGATCCCATACTTCCCTGTAATTTCAGGTGTGAAAGTTTTGGTTCCATACATCATGTTGTTATTTTGATATAAATGAGATGGGAAACTGACATGTTTAGGCCTGCTCCGTGACATATAACCTGAATCACTTGTGTGCATGCAACTTCAGGGACGTGAATGGAAAATTGTGAACAAATAGGAAGTATGCCAAAATACTGAGAGAATAAGATCGCACCAAATATGCGAATATATATCTTTTCTGAACAGTTATGTTATATTTCGGGTTTTACGACTGCATCAGCACCATTTTGGGCTATTTTGCCCATTTGAGTCAACGGGCAGCTTACTTAACAACACCTTTCCTGGGCAGGCTCCAGCGGTTAACCAGTACTTGGGTGCACCAACCTCCGTAAGAAACTGCCAACTTTTTCATATAAAGAGACACGGTCTGAGCGGGGCTCGAACCCGTGACCATCAGTGATGATAGGTTACAGTGGTATACAAGTCAGCGACCTTAACCACTCGACCACGAACGCGGACTCTTTTCTGAATAGCTTCGACCAAATCTGACAGAATTTATTTTTCAAGATTTTGATAAAAAATGAGGACATCCTGTAAACATTGGAAGATTAGCAGCCCTGAACAAAAGTTACAATGCTTGGTCGAGAAAACTTGACAAAGAAATGCACAAGCTTTACTATTAATATATCCTTATACGCAACATGATACAACAAATTGTCTTTAATGTAAAAGGTTGATACAACAAAGCACGAAAATATATTATTTTAATTAGTTTTCACGTTCCATTGTATCAGCTGTTCACAGTAAAGATGGTTTGTTATATTGGGCTGATAACGTGCATTATAATAACTAACTGAAGAATTCAACTAAAGACCACAATGGGGATTCAATACCTAAGGAAAGAATGAGTGGATTAACTTTATATATGTTAATGTATATATATACATGTCAACCAAGCAACATGTTAAACGCCGAGCCCGACATGCCACACACGCAAACCACATGGTGAATAACAAGCTAAACGCTGAGCCCGACATGCCACACACGCAAACCACATGGTGAATAACAAGCTAAACGCCGAGCCCGACATACCACACACGCAAACCACATGGTGAATAACAAGCTAAACGCCGAGCCCGACATGCCACACACGCAAACCACATGGTGAATAACAAGCTAAACGCCGAGCCCGACATACCACACACGCAAACCACATGGTGAATAACAAGCTAAACGCCGAGCCCGACATGCCACACACGCAAACCACATGGTGAATAACAAGCTAAACACCGAGCCCGACATACCACACACGCAAACCACATGGTGAATAACAAGCTAAACGCCGAGCCCGACATGCCACACACGCAAACCACATGGTGAATAACAAGCTAAACGCCGAGCCCGACATACCACACACGCAAACCACATGGTGAATAACAAGCTAAACGCCGAGCCCGACATGCCACACACGCAAACCACATGGTGAATAACAAGCTAAACGCCGAGCCCGACATACCACATACGCAAACCACATGGTGAATAACAAGCTAAACGCCGAGCCCGACATGCCACACACGCAAACCACATGGTGAATAACAAGCTAAACGCCGAGCCCGACATACCACACACGCAAACCACATGGTGAATAACAAGCTAAACGCGAGCCCGACATGCCACACACGCAAACCACATGGTGAATAACAAGCTAAACGCCGAGCCCGACATACCACACACGCAAACCACATGGTGAATAACAAGCTAAACGCCGAGCCCGACATACCACACACGCAAACCACATGGTGAATAACAAGCTAAACGCCGAGCCCGACATGCCACACACGCAAACCACATGGTGAATAACAAGCTAAACGCCGAGCCCGACATGCCACACACGCAAACCACATGGTGAATAACAAGCTAAACGCCGAGCCCGACATGCCACACACGCAAACCACATGGTGAATAACAAGCTAAACGCCGAGCCCGACATGCCACACACGCAAACCACATGGTGAATAACAAGCTAAACGCCGAGCCCGACATGCCACACACGCAAACCACATGGTGAATAACAAGCTAAACGCCGAGCCCGACATACCACACACGCAAACCACATGGTGAATAACAAGCTAAACGCCGAGCCCGACATACCACACACGCAAACCACATGGTGAATAACAAGCTAAACGCCGAGCCCGACATACCACACACGCAAACCACATGGTGAATAACAAGCTAAACGCCGAGCCCGACATACCACACACGCAAACCACATGGTGAATAACAAGCTAAATGCCGAGCCCGACATGCCACACATGCAAACACATGGTGAATAACAAGCTAAGCCGAGCCCGACATACCACACACGCAAACCACATGGTGAATAACAAGTCCATAATTGCCTCGAGCTTACAGCCAACCAAAGAACAAGCTAAACGCCGAGCCAGACATACCATGCATGAACTACATGGTGAATAACAAGTCCATAATTGCCTCGAGCTTACAGCCAACCAACGAACAAGCTAAACGCCGAGCCAGACATACCATGCATGAACTACATGGTGAATAACAAGTCCATAATTGCCTCGAGCTTACAGCCAACCAAAGAACAAGCTAAACGCCGAGCCAGACATACCATGCATGAACTACATGGTGAATAACAAGTCCATAATTGCCTCGAGCTTACAGCCAACCAACGAACAAGCTAAACGCCGAGTCCGACATGTCACGTTCAAATCACATGGTGAATGACGAGTCAGTAAATGACTCCAGCAGTAATCAGCCAACAAACAAACAAGCTAACCGCCGAGCCCGATATGCCACATGGTGAATGACGAGTCAGTAATTAACTCCAGCCATAAGCAGCCAACCAACAAACAAGCTAACCGCCGAGCCTGACATGCCACATGGTGAATGACGAGTCAGTAATTAACTCCAGCCATAAGCAGCCAACCAACAATAAAGTTAAATACCGAGCCCTACATGCCACGAGCAAACCACACGTGAGAAAGATGAGTATGTACTCGGTGACTCGTCCAACCAAACAATGAGTCGAACGACGAGAGCTTGATGAAATTACATAATATCGACAATGTTCACACCATAACATGGAACATTACTACAGCAGTATGAAGCAGGTAGACGACTATCATGCATTTCATTGAGTTCGGTTAATTTCCAGCGGAATAAAATAGTTGTAATAATGTATATTGCTAAATTAAACAGTCGTAATCCGGCATATTAAAGCACAGAGATTACGATGTTTTTACATGTGAATGCATTGAGGTATGAATGATATTTCAGCATTCGGGAATGATATGACATGCATATAATACCATAATTACAGATGCTGTCGACAAAGATTGGTAATAAAGTGGTAAGAATTTCATTATAGTGCTAAGGAATATATTGCATGCCTGTTCATTGTTAACTCAATTTGGATTACGATAATTGGAAAAAAATATCTCAAATACGAGAAATGACTGTATATGATTATATGATTATTACCCTCATGGGCTCCTCTCATATCGCCATGGTAATATTGTATATTAACTATGTCACAATAACTTGTATGTTCAGGTTTATCGCCTTCGCCTTCATCAGCACAATTTTGGGATATATTGCCTATTTACCTAACAACACCTTTCCTGGGCAGGCTCAGCGGTTAACCAGTACTTGGTGCCCTCTGTAATAAACTGCCAACGTTTTCATATAAATAGACACGGCCTGAGCGGAGCTCGAACCCATGACCATCAGTGAAGATATGATACAGTGGTATACAAGTCAGCGACCTCGCAATAACAGTGTTTTCTATTGAGTTTATATAGGTCTGCCTGCAGAAGAGGTTGCTACACCTTTGATGCTTGACACCGGTATGTAACCTTCACCTTCACACTCTATCATACACACCAAGGCAAGTAAGTAACTGTATACAGATTCTCTTGAATTCAGAGATCACACGTTCCGATTCCCCATCTGACTGTAATAATATTAACAGTGGAAGTCATGATAGTGCAGTGGTAGCGCGTTCACTCCAGAGTTCAAGCCCCGCTGGAGCCGTTTTAGTTTATTCAAATTTATTTTAGCTCGATTGCGAAACAAGTTATTTCAACTTATATAAATCACTCTCGAGACCTCATTCCTGATGGAATCCATCGCCACGAGGGAGAGAGAAGAGGCAACGTTACGGTTATGCCCTTAGGAAAAGCATTTAAATTCCATATTTCCTCTTCTCTCTTCCTCGTGGCGATGGATTCCATCAGGATTGAGGTCTCGAGACTGATTAATATAAGTTGTAAGAACTTGTTTCACAATCGTCAAATAAATTTGTATCAACTAATAATATTAACAGTGTTTCAGATGTCTCAGATATCAGTGCTATACACCAGGCATGTCTCAGATATTGGTGCTATACACCAGGCATGTCTCAGATATCGGTGCTATACACCAGGCATGTCTAAGATATCAGTGCTATACACCAGACATGTCTCAGATATCGGTGCTATACACCAGGCATGTCTCAGATATCAGTGCTATACACCAGGCATGTCTCAGATATCGGTGCTATACACCAGGCATGTCTCAGATATCGGTGCTATACACCAGGCATGTCTCAGATATCAGTGCTATACACCAGGCATGTCTCCGATATCGGTGCTATACACCAGGCATGTCTCAGATATCAGTGCTATACACCAGGCATGTCTCAGATATTGGTGCTATACACCAGGCATGTCTCAGATATTGGTGCTATACACAAGGCATGTCTCAGATATCGGTGCTATACACCAGGCATGTCTTGGATATTGGTGCTATACACCAGACATGTCTCAGATATCGGTGCTATACACCAGGCTTGTCTCAGATATCGGTGCTATACACCAGGCATGTCTCAGATATCGGTGCTATACACCAGGAATGTCTCAGATATTGGTGCTATACACCCGGCATGTCTCAGATATCGGTGCTCTACACCAGGCATGTCTCAGATATCGGTGCTATACACCAGGCATGTAAAAGAACCAGGGATTGTGATGCTTCTGTATTCTTGCACTTTCCTCCAAAACAATAAAATGATAAACATACTTCTCAAGGCATAGTCTCAACTAACCTGGATGAGCCGATAAATAAATATACAAAAAATACGGAGAATCTCATGGAAGATTACTCAAGGGCATTGTAGACAGTAGAATTGTCTTTCAGAACACTTACAAATGAAATCAAATTACACGGCAGCAAAGAATTAATAAAGTTGTGCAAACAATCTCCGACTTTGTCCTCGTAACAGACTTATTTACTACCTTTGCATCAATGATGGGAGTTGTTTTATTTTGGGAAATTTCCAGTTTTTGTGGCAACATGTCATGGTGTTTTCTTCTTCATAATGTGTTTTTCACCTTGGTTGTCAGGGCTCGAGCTAGACTCAAAATATTTGGGAGAAATGAGAAAGCGCGTCATCTAATGGTATTATTTAATAAATTTCAACATAATAGGGTTAAAATACACGATATGACCATTAAATAATAATAAAACATTTGAATAGGAGTGCTTTACAATGGTAAGTGTATCTTAATGGACAATATTTTGTCTGGAAATTGTTTGGTGCCCATAGGGGGGAATGTCAGGGTCCCAAGGGCGACTACTTCGCCCATGTCGCCCGCTAGAATCAGCCCTGGTTGTATATTGTGGCAAATGGTGTGTTTTATTGTTGTTTTCTTTGCTTTATGGTTGTATTTGGGGCATATTGTTGTCCCAACATCTTAGATCATAGTGGAAACTCTCGGCTGTTATTACTGGACGAACACCCAGGTATTATAGGCATTGGTTGGCAGAACCACTGACCTTTTGTAAGTTGGATATCTTCCTCACATGAGAGAATTAAGACATTTCTAGCAGAATTCAAACCTGCAGCGGTGCTGTCACGGGTAAGCGATTTGAAGCCAATACCCATAACCACTCGGCAATGGAAACCCAGGCATCATCATCATCATCATCATCATCATCATCATCATCATCATCATCCCTAGTGATTAACTCACGCTGTCAAAGAGTATACTCACATATCATTTATGTAGTTTAAAGTCGCATCAACAGGGTACATCACATGGCGACTCTCCACAGCTATTATTGGTGGAGGAAGACCCCGGGTTTCCCTCCGAGCAGTAGTCCAGGCACGGACTGACACCCAGGTATAACCACCGACCTTCCGCAAGCCAGCCGGATAAGCTTCCTCACATGAAAGAATCGACACCCCAAGTGGAATTCGAACATACATGTGAGGGGCGAGTGATTTGAAGTCAACGACCGTAACAGCACAGCCACGGAGGCCCCTGTATCTTTATATATTTCTAAATATATGTAAGTTGAGAAATTACCTTCTGCTGTTTGCAGGCTAACAAGCTCACTATACTCGCTCTCCCCCGCGTGATTCTGACTCTTAACACGTGCATTGTAGATGCTGTTAAAGTGAAGGCCGTCCACCGTGCACATCATCTCCGGACCAATGTACACAACCTGTAAATATATATATCGTAAACTACACACAAACCTCTATTAACCCATTTTCATTCTGGATACATTTATAGGCTTTTGCAAACAACATAGATCCAGATCAGCCGCAGCATGACGCTGCGTGCTGATCAGGATCTATGTTGTTTGCTACATAGCCAAGTGTCTTAGCAAGATCATCTGAATAGCAAACAGCATAGAGCCTGATCAGACGGCACGTTCCATGGTGGTTGATCTGGCTCTATGTTCTTTGCAAATACTGATTGAACGGTATCCAGAATGAAATGGGTTAAACAGCAAACATGTATAAAGCAACCTGAATTTCCAAATTCCTAATATGTTGTTTTATTATACATTTAACCTCTATAGAGAAGCTGTGTGTGCTAAGCAGCCACTTTCTGTGATTCCCTTGGCTGGCTGCTTAACACAGGTTTGAATGTATACTCATTTAGGGCATTAATATTCTGTAATGTTTGTCTACTATCTTTTCTTCATATGTAAGGAAGGCATCTATAACAGGTTCTTCAAAAGTGAAACTTATAGATAGAATAACACTTTCACAATTGAGGCCCAAAAACTCAATTAATAATTCACAACTGGAGGGATGATTCGGATCTGTAACTTTATTAACCCTTTCAACACCACAGGCCTCTAAATAGGCTTATGAAAAGTGTAGATCCAGATGAGCTGGCTCGTGACGAGCCGTCTCATCAGGATCTGCACTTTTTTGCCAGTAATAATTATTACTATTTTTAGATAAAATTACCCATTTTGATAAATGAACTGGTCCAATGGTAATTTTCTTATTAATTTATTGGTCTGAAAATATCACGCACCAGTCCATGTCAGTTACTTGGGGTTGAATGGGTTAATAGTTATGCAAAGTAATCATGAAATCTGATTTTGATGAGTGTACGGTCATCTTTCACACTGTTGTTATAAATACTGTATCCTCTTCACAAATTCAACAGGCCTAGCCCTCTTCACAAATTCAACAGGCCTAGCCCTCTTCACAAATTCAATAGGCCTAGCCCTCTTCACAAATTCAACAGACCTAGCCCTCTTCACAAATTCAACAGGCCTAGCCCTCTTCACAAATTCAACAGGCCTAGGCCTCTTCACAAATTCAACAGGCCTAGGCCTCTTCACAAATTCAACAGGCCTAGGCCTCAGCACAAATTCAACAGGCCTAGGCCTCTTCACAAATTCAACAGGCCTAGGCCTCTTCACAAATTCAACAGGCCTAGGCCTCTTCACAAATTCAACAGGCCTAGGCCTCTTCACAAATTCAACAGGCCTAGGCCTCTTCACATAAATCAAAGAAGTAAGTATATAGGAAAGGATTAAAATGGAAGCAGAATTTATATAGCTTCTCTTCCACTTCAACATTACACTAAATCTTAGCTGCCACCTGTAGCATGCACACAAACGTGCATCTTTGAAACAAACAAACAAACATAACTGGCAAACATATTGATTGTCACTTCTGTCACCAAAATAGACTTTTGTAGTATTCACAATCCATTTTGATAATTTCCACGATTAAAAGCAAGGATTGACAGAAAGCGTTATCTAGATTACGTGTCCCCATCTTCAGGTGGCTGGAGCGTGGAGCAATTTCATTAACTCGTGGCTGAGTCATCCTCACACTTCACAAATCCTCCGAAAACAATTTGTCACCAAACAAAGAGCTTCGGTCATCAATAGAGAATTATGGGTAATGTATTAGTCAAATAATTTTCGGGAGGAATGACAACTGACAGTGACGGTATAATTTCCTGAGACATTTTCCCCTAATCGCTGAACTAGGGGCCAATACGGCGTAAGTCTCATGGCTTTTATAGAGTACATAGGCCCCTTTCAGAGAAAGATTTCATCTCCACTACGAGCTCTGGGACACCGGGATCTAAATCGTGTTTGCTTTCCAATTTAAAATGGATTAAGTGACAGTTGTGAGCCGGGAGCCAACTCCCTAAACTAAGTCAGTGTTTTAGTCCTTAATGGATTTTGGAGAAAATTAATACAATATTTCCCGATCCAATCAACTGGTGTTAAATGTCATAAATGGAATGTCTGTTGCATTATAATGAGACCATCTTAGTGTCGATATTGTTTTAACCCGACTGTTTAAACAGTATCGTAATGCAAATGAAACGCCAGACATAGGTAGGGAAATGAAAGTCAGCTTAACAGGGGGGGGGGGGGACGTACTACGATAAAGCATTCACAAATTACACTTCATGCCACCCGATGCAATATAATGTCCTTACTGTGAAATGTTGATAAAAACAGAACACAAGAAATTATTGATAAAACTGAAGCGTTGCAGTTGTTTTAACTGCTTTTCATGTTTTGTTGTACCATTTATTCGCAGTATAGATACGGTTGCTTTAATTGCTTTTCATGTTCTATTGTACAATCTATTCACAGTATAGATACGGTTGCTTTAATTGCTTTTCATGTTTCTATTGTACCATCTATTCACAGTATAGATACGGTTGTTTTAATTGCTTTTCATGTTCTATTGTACAATCTATTCACAGTATAGATACGGTTGCTTTAATTGCTTTTCATGTTCTATTGTACCATCTATTCGCAGTATAGATACGGTTGTTTTAATTGCTTTTCATGTTCTATTGTACCATCTATTCGCAGTATAGGTAACTTGCTGTATCGGGTTGCATGCATTCCAAACAACAATGTGACATCGAGATTCCACTCCGCGCCCGTGCCCGAATATCTTATCATTGAAATACACTTATATCAATTACACATCTTAGGTTGCCAGCTGTCACTGACGTCATTTCTATATTCTACTAAATATGTTCTATATACAAAACAATCTGTACGACCGATGTATCATAGGCCATATTTTGCGTATATCATGCCGGCAAGAGCTCAAATAATTGCATTGCAGTGTAACAAGATAGTGCTGAGCGACATCTTATTCAACTTGAGTACCGTTGATGACTTCCTTGACGCCCAATTGTCTGCCGTCACTGCCATGTAATGTCCATTTTCATTCTCGGACACTAATGTCTTGATTGATGCTGGTCGCCGACAATGAGCCTGGTCACATGACCAGAACTGATTTCTTCCACTGTCGCACCGTATCGTTATATCTCCGATTCTCCATCCCGGGAGACGGTGAAAACCAATTACGTTCTGCAACAGGATATTGCCCTATCTGATCTTGTATATCATCCTAGATAGAATCATCTATGGCAAAACAGCTCTTTGAAGTGTGTAAGACCTATGTATATGGGCAGGATATTGCCAATGAGAAAAAGATTCTAGTGGCTGTCTACGAGTGTCACACAGGAACAGATTCCGGACGTAAAGTCACACCAGCAGTAGATTCTTGACTACTGTAGTTTTATAATCTTTTCCCCGCTACAACACCCATATAAGACCATAAACTAGAAACTATTCTAACACAGACGGATCTATAGCCCAGTGTTAACACGCTGGACTGGTAATCCAGGGATCGCAGGTTCGATCCCCCGTCTGACCCTAATAAAATTAACAGTCTTTCAGATGGGACGTTAAACCGAGGTCTCGTGTCGGTGCTTTACACCGTGCACGTAAAAAACCCAGAGGAGACTCTGGAATGGAACTCTGTCTGTATCATGCACTATCCTCCAAAATCTAAAATGACTCATATCTTCAGGAGGCGTCGCTCATATGGGCAACCGGTAGCGACGATAAAAATAATATAAAATTTAAAAAAAACTATTCTAATGGTTACAAGAATTCCTTCATTATGAATCAAACACATAGTGAACAAAAAACAATAATTCGTTAATATGAACAAGACGAGTATATTGGTAGACGATTTTCACATGAAGAACACATTTATTATTCCTTTAAACACACTTAAAGCAAGATGTTCCACACATTTTACCATTAATCTTATAAAATAAATCTCATTAAACCATGAAAAACGGTGAAAGGATTTTGAAAATCACTCATTAAATAAAGAGGTAATGACACATTGAGAACCTCGAATACACACGTAATGGAGGTGACCATCTTGAATTAATCATGTATTTACCAGTCACATGGATTCAATAAAATATTCAAACTACTCCTCGAGTCGACGTAAATATTCAAATGAACAGCTTCTATTCCATGTTCTGTTTGTTAACAAAATTCGTTATGTGTATCTTTCAGATTTTAATTATTTTCACTAACAAGAAGTTGTTTTGTCATAAATACAATAAAGTCAAAATGGTAACCATGTGTTCAATATTTAAAACAGTCTGGTTTATTAAAAACACTACATTAGCAACATAAGTTATTGTTTTTCGTCGAGCGTGTGTGTATGTGCCTGTGTGTGGACAAGATAACTCAGAATGTTGTGGATGGATTTTGATGAAACTTTGTGGATAAATAGAAGGTTGGTCCAGGAGGGAGTGAACAATTTTGGGATAAATTAGTCAAGGACTGTGCACAGTCAGCTAAGTTTACGCTCCCATTGACTTCTATAATAAACTATACATGCTCGTAACTCAACAACGAACCAATGGAACACATATACAAAACATCATATGACCTTCAAATAAGCCATGACCTTGACATTGACCTACAAAGGTCAAATCAAGGTCATGTGAAATCAAGCATTTGTTCCTGTGTCAAAATACAAACGCAGGGAATTTGCATGCATCTCTTCGGGTACTATCCTCCAGCTCTACTTCTGAAGAGCGATGTTTCCTTTTAGAGTTAGATTATACGATCTAGCGACGATGTTTCCTTTTAGAGTTAGATTATACGATCTAGCGACGATGTTTCCTTTTAGAATTAGATTATACGATCTAGCGACGATGTTTCCTTTTAGAATTAGATTATACAATCTAGCTGTTTCCTTTAAGGCAGGATATATGATGCCACAAGCAGAAATGATATGAGCCAGACATATTGGTTATAGGTAATCATATTTACTGCCCTAATGGTATCAAGATTAATTCCCTAGGGGTTAAGATCAACAATGTAGGCTTATAATTATGGTATATAAATAGATCTGGTGCTAGACAAAGACAGAATAGTTCAGAATGACCTCTATCTATGGAAGCAATATTTACACATGGCGCCACTGTTCATTCTAAGAATCTGTATATTATAGGGTTTAATATAATTACATTAATGGCCAACTTCAATAGTTAGATACTGTTTACAAAATTGAAAGTCTCACATTGAAATTGTGTAGGTTTTGTCGGAAGAAATTGGTCTACGGTATATTTGTTAAATTAATATTTAATAGTTCCCCGAGATATAATATAATATTCATATTGATTGCACAAGACGGAATTATAAAACAAAATGGAAAATAGAACTTGCATAATAAGATGCAGCACGCAAAGCACTCGTGCGCTGAATGAGATTCACATTTCTCAATGTGATAATGTAATAGCCAATCAGACATCTTAATAAATGCCCTTAGTGGATGAAGAGCACGCATAGTTTATGGCTACATGCTACTGCAAATTGCCGAATCCATTCCCTTCAATGTGTTTCTGTATATTACAAAAATAACGACACTTTTGTTTTCAATGGCAGTCTACAGGTACTGCTGAAATATGTCAAGTGCTAAGAATATGCTAAGAATATGCTAAAAATATATGCTAAAAATATGTCAAATGCTAAGAATATGCTAAAAATATATGCTAAAAATATGTCAAGTGCTAAGAATATGCTAAAAATATATGCTAAAAATATGTCAAATGCTAAGAATATGCTAAAAATATATGCTAAAAATATGTCAAATGCTAAGAATATGCTAAAAATATATGCTAAAAATATGTCAAGTGCTAAGAAAACGATCTGCATCAATCGTACAGTTACAAAATAATTTAGTTAAAATCATATTGCATTGCTCCTTTCGTCACCCTCTATAAATAAAGAAATCTATCTATCTCCATTTGTTTTACACTATACATGTGAATATAAAAAATGACAAATTAAAGAATTTAAAGCAAACGGTCAGGCTACAAGTTCAAGCAACATTAGTTACGGCCCTTCCCGATTGATTGTTTGTTTGATAGGGAACCCGAGTGAAAAAATATATTATATTTAATTGGTTTTCAAAAATCCAATGGGGCGAGGTCATTCGTTTGGAGAGATTAAACAGTATATTAATAGCAGTTTGTCTGTGACGTTTCATGTTCTTGTATGTGAGTGTGGTCAATAATCACGTTGATTAGAGAAAATTACATTTTTTGTATCATTTTTTCGGATAATCTCAAAATATAAAAATGTATCATACATATATTGTTGGTTAGCATCATCACATAGTTATATCTACCTCTAAATCTACATCTACATAAATATCTACCTCTAAATATATATCTACCTCTAAATCTACATCTACATATATCTACCTCTAAATCTACATATATATCAACCTCTAAATATACATCTACATATATATCTACCTCTAAATCTACATATATATCTACCTCTAAATCTACATATATATCTAGCTCTAAATCTACATATATATCTACCTCTAAATCTACATATATATCAACCTCTAAATCTACATCTACATATATCTACCTCTAAATCTACATATATATCAACCTCTAAATATACATCTACATATATATCTACCTCTAAATCTACATCTATATCTACCTCTAAATCTACATATATATCTACCTCTAAATCTACATATATACCAACCTCTAAATCTACATATATCTACCTCTAAATCTACATATATATCAACCTCTAAATCTACATCTACATATATCTACCTCTAAATCTACATATATATCAACCTCTAAATCTACATCTACATATATATCTACCTCTAAATCTACATCTATATCTACCTCTAAATCTACATATATATCTACCTCTATATCTACATCTACCTCTAAATCTACTCTATATCTAAATCTACATATATATCTACATCTAAATCTATATCTACATTAGCAGCTGTTTTCTCTCAGTCTGCCTCGGATAAAATCCTTCCCCAGACGGCCATAAAAGGTCACATCTATTTTGTGTCTTGATTTATATGGCTTAATTCCTGCCCATTTCTTGCGTTCTACTAGCAGACTATCAGATAGCAGCAGACACACGCAATTAGTCTGGTAACAGTAAACGGTTTCAAACAAATTGACAAATTTGTACCACTTCTAATATAAATTATGCAACTTATCATTTATGTTATCATTTGTATCTATTTCCTATTCCACGTGATATGGGTTATGGAAGCTGTGTATTTCTTATAATTGTATTTTTTATGTAAATTCACATAATTTGTAATGCTTTTATTTCTAGAAGTTACCATGTATTGTAATTGGTTGGTATTGCAGATGTTCCCATGGTAATTGGTTGGTATTGCAGATGTTCCCATGGTAATTGGTTGGTCTTGCAGATGGTCCCGAGGTAATTGGTTGGTCTTGCAGATGGTCCCGAGGTATCTCTGGTATTTTCTGTACTGTGCATTCTTCTTCAAAAACTAACACAACTTTTGTGGGGCACCGATAAACTGCTTAAAGAGCAATTCAAATCCCACCAAATATCATAGGGGTGTCAAAATATTTGATGTGAGGAAACTATCCAGCTAGTTTGCAAAGAATTAGTGGCTCTGCCTGGGTGTGCACCATGCTTAAAGTAGTATGTGCACACGACAAGTTATCGTTCACCTGTAAAACCATTATTAAACATAAAATCATCTTACTCTGAAGCTTCCAGCATTGCCATCGTCCAGTTCCAGCGTATATGCATCAACGACACTTCCTGGATACGGTTGCCATGCAATTGTCACGCTGTTATTCTCCGCACTGCAGTTTTCGGGTAGTATGGTAGGCTGCCCGGGTGCTGAAATGATTGATCAGATCTTCACTACATTAAACTATTATCACAAACATAACAAATAAATCTATTATCACTAACATAACAGATAAATCTATTATCACTAACATAACAAATAAATCTATTATCACTAACATAACAAATAAATCTATTATCACTAACTGATAGCCTGCTGAGTGCTGGCTAAAATGACTTATCTAAAATGACTAATATCTTCAGGAGGCGTCGCTCATATGGGCAACCGATAGCGACGATAAATAAACGTAAAACACACACACTGGCTAATCAACGACATATCTATTAAATTTACCATTTGAATTATATAACTCAATGGTATACAATACAGACACATTTAAATTACACATAGCACACAAAACAAAATGCATGGTTACAATTAACTCAATCCTCAGATTTAAAGAATATTGAGGAAAACTGAAAAACAGGCTTATACCATTTTTGTGTGGCGGGACCATAATTCATAAGATGCCAACAATCATATAATTGTACCTTCATAAGATGCCAACAATCATATAATTGTACCAAAATGTAATCAAAACAATACAACAAATTAACCTTCTTAGTAGAAAATATATGGCCAATATTTAAAATGGCGCCCAGAACTAAATTCTTTCTCGATATTAGAAAGTTATATATACATTCACAATGACTTCGCGCAAACAAAAACATTTAAGTTGTGATTAAATACGAAACATTACACTATATTATCCAGTTTTCCATGTTCAGCTCAAAAATTGGCAATAGAAGATGGAAGATTTCGAAACAATGAAAGAAATCTAAAATTATGCTTAGATTGTAACGTGGATCAAGTAGAATCAGAATATCATTTTTTACTAGTCTGTCCTTGTTATAATGATATAAAAAATACATATGACCAAGCATTAACATATTATAACAATGAACTCCCCAAATAACTGTCAACTCAATATAATTATATATTTACCAGCAAGCAAAAGAAACAATATGAATAAAGTAACACAACATTTGCGATTTTAAAATTCTGTAAGATTTATAATCAAGATTTGTGTGAAGTTGAGATAGCACAATGGTAGCGCGTTCACTTTAACTGCGATTGGCCCGGAGTTGAGCCCAGCTGTAGCCGTTAGGCAAGGCACTAGATCCACAATCCTCTTCTCTCTCCCCCATGGCGATGGAATCAATCAGGAATGAGGTCTCGAGAGTGATTTAACCCTTTCCTTCATAGAAATTTAGGTTAATATACTATTATATCTCCATACAAACGACATCCATTTAGCTATCATGCAGTGGATAAGTAGTCGCCATATCTATCCCACCTACATAGATATTACTGGGACTACATGAGATTCTGGCCTTTATTGTTAACATTGGTTTAGATACTACATTGTCAATGTATGTCGTATTGGTGCCGTCAAGAGGTGCTTCTATGAGGGAAAGGGTTAACTAATGTTGTAAGAACTTGTTAACTTCGCAATGGAGGTAATACATTTGTATAAGCTAAGATCTGTGTGACACAGAATGGCATCGTAGTGTTCTCCTATAGTGTACATCACATTGATATTCATGTATTTACTCATACTTCAATTTATTCATAATTTAAATTATTCATACTTTAATTTATTCATACTTTAATTTATTCATATTTTAATTTATTCATACTTCAATATATTCATACTTTAATTTATTCATACTTTAATTTATTCATACTTTAATATATTCATACTTTAATTTATTCATACTTTAATTTATTCATACTTTAATATATTCATACTTTAATATATTCATACTTTAAATATTTAATCATACTTTAATTTACTCATACAGTCTACATCCATTATGTCGAATTCCGTCGGACCGAACAAAATACTTCGACATAACCGAAGTTTGACTTAACGAAATTCGATATAAACGGAGCTAGTTATATGTACATGTACAATGATAGTGTCTGAAATGGGACAATGATCCGACTCCGAGATTACCGGAGAATTCGGCATAACCGACTTTGACATAGCGGTTGTAGACTGTACTTTAATTTACTCATACTTTAATTTACTCATACAGTCTACATCCGTTATACGTCGAATTCAAACAAAATACTTCGACATAACCAAAGTTTGACAAAACGGTAGACTGTACTTTAATTTACTCATACTATATATGTAATATCAAGTCAAAATGTTTTATTCGCTCATTTCACACACGCATATGAAAGAATGGGCATTTCATTAACAAATGATCGTACAGTGCTTTAATACACTCTTTTCTGTGTAATTTATACATAAAGGCCAATCATTTTTCATGGCTGATGTATGTCCGACAATTGTCTGCCTAACATCTATCAACTGCCGAAATAAATGACCAATAAAAACCTTGACTTGACTTTGATAAAGCATAACAATGCATGTAAAGGACTAATAAATTTTCACGGAAGGATACTGCTAATCTACAGTGGAACCTCCATTAGGTAATCATGCAAACAGAGATGAAAATCATACAGAAATATCACAGAATTCCTTCACTATCTGACAGGCCAAGAGACAATGGGACTGCAGTACAGTTATTGGGGCCAACAATAAATGATGGTTATCTTCAGATAAAAACTAATCGAGGTCATAAAAGCGATGCAATGTCTTCTTGCTAGCAGTAATACTGCCAGCTAACTCTTACTGCTTCAAGCATTTCTGTCTCACTTTCATGGTTGAAGATTATACGTTTGTTCCTGTTCGTTCCTCAGGAATTGGGAATTGAGGGGGAAATTGCAGCTTCATTAAAACAAACTAAGACAAACAAAAAATCGCTAAACACATGTTAAAAATTCGCTAAATCATGCAAACATAACCAGATCCTCAGATTGGATGCAGTGATGGAGAGAGAAGGTTTGTTCATTGCATACTAGGTGTCATTTATTTCTTCGGATGATAGATGCTAGGCAGACAATTGTCGGACATACATCAGCCAGTAATAATAACATTAATGAAGAGGTTCCAAGCCTACGACCTCCACGTTATTGTCTTCACTTTGGAATGATTCGCCCTCCAAATTAATGAGCGTAACGAGGAAGCCATGCAAGTAAGCGGGGAGAGTTGTACTGGGAGAGTTGTATGGGCATTTTCCATACAATGTGAACATCAAAATGTTTCCTGCACTCATTAAGGAGCATTAAAGAGACACATCAAAGCCTCACGCTAAAGTTGATTATGATTCTATAATAAAGCCGAATTATGTAAATATTTCTACCTTTACCTCTTTGCATACATCAGAAACATTTCGCCTTTGTTAAGCTCATAATATGTAATTGCTTCATTTTCTTCAAAACTGACAAATTTCTTTGGGGGCATAGATTTAATTTCTATTATGACACCATTTTTTTAATGGAACAGTTCATTAAATTGTTGTTCTTTTTATCTGCGCTATGTGTATTATATTAATGTGAGATAGGTTGAACTAAATAACAGGATAATAGGGCAAGTGTGTGAAGTTATTACATCTACTAATGACTTCCAAGTTCTTGCTAGATCTACCTATGCCATATCATGAATCCCCCTTTAGCCTTCATACACACTGGTACAATTTCAGTTTCAGATAAGATATCTACATCATTTCTTCACCAATGTTCATCCGAGTGTATGTGGCTGTCCGATATGCAAAGTGGTTTAACCCTTTGCATGCTAGCAGCAGATAAAATCATTTTTGCAAACAGTATAGAGTCAGATCAGATGGCACAGAATGTTCCGTCTGATCAGGCTCTATGCTGTTTGCCATTCGGATAGTGGATACTTTTACAAACAACATAGATCCTGATTCCTGAGATGCGGCATAATACCGGGACTGATCTGGATCTATGTTGTTTGCAAAAGTGATATTATTTACTCAGCAGGCAAAGGGTTAAGCACACTCGTTTCTCACCAATGCAACCCGGGTTCGATCCTCGTACTGGGAAGTATGTGAGATGGTACGGTGGTCGCCAGATCGGACAGGTGGGTTTTCTCCGGGTACTGAGGTTTCCTCCCACACGAATGACCACATATACGCTTTCATCCGCACCAACGACAGTGATTAATATAAGTTGTTAAAACTTGCTTCGCAATCGTTGTAAAATAAATAAAGTTTTTTCATCAATGCAAACGAGAGAGCTTAGTAGAAGTTGTTACAGTTTGTTTCATTATTAAAATAAATAAAGTTTATACTTTTGCTTTTTACCTTCACTAACCCCATGTAATACAAATAAATGATCCCATTAAGGGTAGATCTGTACTCTTTCAGAGGGTCCGTTAGTCTCACAAAAATACTAAAAGTACCCATTGGGATCTAAAAATGGTTCCAATCAAATTATAGAAAAATGTTTATCTGGTTACAGGTTCCAAATCCATGGTTCCCAGCTTGTGTTTCTTCTCTATTCATGTATTTGTTATTTGTTATCAGGAATGAGGTCTCGAGAGTGATTAATATAAGTTGTAAGAACTTGTTTCGCAATCGAGCTAAAATAAATTTGTATAACCTAATTATTTGTTATTTATTCCAATCAGTAAAATAATCATCTTCTACGTATAACTGGGAGGTAAAATGTTGTGGCGGAGAGAAAACCACCCACATTTCTTGGGTAAGAACCCCCACTCAACGTTCCAATAACTGTACACAACTAACAACTTTCTCACATACAATTCTTTAACCTTGTTAGTGAGAGAACTCGACAGGCCAATGGAGGATCTATGCTGTACTCCGTCATAACAATATAAAGTAAAGTAAAGTGTTTGTTTATTATAGTGTTACCCCTATTTAAAGGGCCAGCCATTTCTGACTTATGAGACACCTCTTTTTCATGAACATCAGTACTTCCCGAATCCTATACTTGTATGCCAGGCATCAGGCAGGTAGGCAATCGGTAGCCATTATTTAACTAGCTGGCGGCTCACCAACAGGCCATATCAGAACGAACCCCTGACGAGATTCGAACTTTCGACCTCCCGCTCCGTAGGCGGACGCCTTATCCACTAGGCCACGGAGACGGTAGTAGACGGAATATATGTTACAACAAAGTTAAGTTGATTGAATCCAAACATGGTAAAATCTAGATTATCTTAATCTAAACACATCCAACATAATTATATACTCTAGAGTAAATGAATCATAAATTGCAACAAAAATAATGGACTATAAAAATAAATACCTACAGAAGCCAACAAATGACATGTAAAGCTTACAGCAAACCAGAACTTACCTATTATACCATCTGTATGGCAGAAAACAAGGAAATCTTAATATTAGAACATTCAAACTACAATAATAACGTTTTTCACTTAACCCACTTCATTCTGGATACATTTTGCAAACAACATAGATCCAGATTAGCAGCAGCATAACGCTGCATGCTGATCAGGATCTATGTTGTTTGCTACATAGCCAAGTGTCTTAGCAAGCAAGATCATCTGAATAGCAAACAGCATAGAGCCTGATCAGACGGAACGTTCTGTGGCAGCTGGATCTGGCTCTATGTTCTTTGCAAATACTGTTTGAACGGTATCCAGAATGAAATGGGTTAATGCTTTCCAATGTAAAATAGGTACTTAGCAGCGAAATAAAAACATAATATTCCACTGGCTGAAAGCAGTGGAATAACACATTGTATTTCGTACTGCTTTGCATGTGTGGTACCTTTCAGCCGCCTTGTATTGAAATGTTGCCAACGTGAACATTTTCAGACTCAAGCAGTCAATGACGTCATTTATTATGCTTTTATGACGTCATTTATAGTCATCTACTAACACGACGTTCTAGCGCATTTAGCGCATGGCTGCATCATTTTCTATCATAAAAACATTTTTCATCCTAAAATATCATTTCACTCATGAACATAGAAAGCTATTATTATCACTCGTGGCTATGCACCACTCGATCGTAATAATAACGCTTTCAATGTTCATTCGGTGAAATATAAATCGATCACACACTGAAACAAACAAATAGCCTCTTCCTTATTCTCGCTCGTTTATACGTATAGTTCTCCCAGCTACTGCAATCTAAATAAGGTAAGCATCAATGAGTACAGACTGCATACGTCTGCTTACATCATTATGTTGTCATCTACATGCAATGGTCTAACACCAATTTAACCATGGTAACATCGTCTTATAACCTATAACTGGGGGGTGGGGTGGGGTGTGGTTTAAAGCCACACCTACAGCTTAGATCTACATGCAATGGTCTAACATCAATTTAACCATGGTAACATCGTCTTATAACCTATAACTGGGGGGGTGGGGTGTGGTTTAAAGCCACACCTACAGCTTAGATCTACATGCAATGGTCTAACACCAATTAACCATAGTAACATCGTCTTATAACCTATAACTGGGGGTGGGTGAGGTTTAAAGCCACACCTACAGCTTAGATATACATGCAATGGTCTAACACCAATTTAACCATGGTAACATCGTCTTATAACCTATAACTGGGGGGGTGGGGTGTGGTTTAAAGCACACCTACTGCTTAGATATACATGCAATGGTCTAACACCAATTTAACCATGGTAACATCGTCTTATAACCTAAACTGGGGGGTGGGGTGTGGTTTAAAGCCACACCAACAGCTTAGATATACATGCAATGGTCTAACACCAATTTAACCAGGGTAACATCGTCTTATAACCTATAACTGGGGGGGGGGGTGGGGTGAGGTTTAAAGCCACACCTACAGCTTAGATATACATGCAATGATAACATCGTCTTATAACCTATAACCCAAACAATTCAAACCTAAAATGTTTATTTGTTGTTTGTTTGGGGGGGGGGGGTAAAACCATGCAAACAGCTTAGATCTGGACTGGTAATCCAGGGATCGCAGGTTCGATCCGCCCGTCTAACCCTAATAAAATTAACAGTCTTTCTAATGGGACTTTAAAACCGAGGTCTCGTGTCGGTGCTTTACACCGTGCACGTAAAATAACCAGAGGAGACTCTGGAATGGGTCTCTGTCTGTATCATTGCACTATCCTCCAAAAATCTAAAATGACTAATCTCTTCATATGGGCAACCGGTAGCGACGATAAATAAACGTAAAACACATGCAGATCATATGGCTACTCTCCAGCTATTATCTGTGGAGGAAGACGCAGCCCGAGTGCCCCTCCCATGCAGCATGTACAGACGAGTGGGTACACAGGTAGAATCACTGACCTTCCAAAGGCCAGCTGCATTATTTAGCTTCCTCATTTGAAAGAATTCGACCCAAACAAAATTGTGATAATATTAATAATAATAGTGTTTTATTTAATGAAATATAATTTAATCATACATTGAAACATACTAATATACTCTATATAAATGCAGTGAACACTTCTGGCAACAACATTATGAACACTTCTGGCAACAAATTGATGAATACTTCTGGCAACAACTTGCTGAATACTTCTGGCAACAACATTATGAATACTTCTGGCAACACCTTGGTGAATACTTCTGGCAACAACATTATGAACACTTCTGGCAACAAATCGATGAATACTTCTGGCAACAACATTATGAATACTTCTGGCAACAACTTGATGAATACTTCTGGCAACAACTTGATGAATACATCTGGCAACAACTTGATGAATACTTCTGGCAACAACTTGATGAATACTTCTGGCAACAACATTATGAACACTTCTGGCAACAAATTGATGAATACTTCTGGCAACAACTTGATGAATACTTCTGGCAACAACTTGATGAATACCTCTGACAACAACATTATGAACACTTCTGGCAACAACATTATGAACACTTCTGACAACACCATTATGAACACTTCTGGCAACAACATTATGAACACTTCTGGCAACAACATTATGAACACTTCTGGCAACAACATTATGAACACTTCTGGCAACAACATTATGAACACTTCTGGCAACAACATTATGAACACTTCTGGCAACAACATTATGAACACTTCTGGCAACAACATTATGAACACTTCTGACAACAACTTGATGAATACTTCTGACAACAACTTAATGAATACTTCTGGCAACAGTTTAATGAATACTTCTGGCAACAACTTGATGAATACTTCTGACAACAACTTTATGAATACTTCTGGCAACAGCTTGGTGAATACTTCTGACAACAACTTTATGAATACTTCTGGCAACAGCTTAATGAACACTTCTGGCAACAGCTTAAGGAATACTTCTGGCAACAATTTTATGAATAATTCTGGCAACAACTTGATGAATGATTTAGGCAACAATTTGATAAATACTTCTGACAACAATGTTGATTTTGTGGGTGGGGGGGGGGAGAGAGAGCTCAGCAATGTTGTCTTCATATACTTCTGGTAACTGTGAATTTATAAAGCTTCACAACCCTTTCAAATGATAAGGTAATTGTTTAAAAGCCTGTTTCACAATTTGATTACTGCGCCTCTAACAAATCTGGAAACGTTTTAACTTGCGTCATTTCGACAGTAAGTGAGACATCGATCAATGGAATTTAAAATTAGCATACAGTGAAAGCTGCGGATATACAATATTTAACAACACGCAGACCATAACAATCATGTAGTACATTAAAAACTGATGTGTACTCATATTGCACATGGAGGTCGGTTAAGAAGCAACACGTGTGTATGAATATTTTAATAGCCATGATTTTGATACTGCCTTTATAAATGCTACTCTAGTTGAAGCCAATTTAACCAAATCACTTTTGCAAACAGCATAGAGCCAGATCAGACGACACAGAATGTTCCGTCTGATCAGGCTCTATGCTGTTTGCTATTCGGATAGTGGAGCTGAAATATTTGGCTGAGGAAAGTGGAGCTGAAATACTTGGCTGAGGATAGTGGAGCTGAAATACTTGGCTGAGGATAGTGGAGCTGAAATACTTGGCTGAGGAAAGTGGAGCTGAAATATTTGGCTGAGGAAAGTGGAGCTGAAATACTTGGCTGAGGATAGTGGAGCTGAAATACTTGGCTGAGGATAGTGGAGCTGAAATACTAGGCCGAGGATAGTGGATCTGAAATACTTGGCTGAGGATAGTGGAGCTGAAATACTTGGGTGAGGATAGTGGAGCTGAAATACTTGGGTGAGGATAGTGGAGCTGAAATACTTGGCCGAGGATAGTGGAGCTGAAAAACTTGGCTGAGGATTGTAGGGGTGAAATACTTGGCTGAGGATTGTGGAGCTGAAATACTTGGCTGAGGATAGTGGAGCTGAAATACTTGGCTGAGGATAGTGGAGCTGAAATACTTGGCTGAGGAAAGTGGAGCTGAAATACTTGGCTGAGGATAGTGGAGCTGAAATACTTGGCTGAGGAAAGTGGAGCTGAAATACTTGGCTGAGGAAAGTGGAGCTGAAATACTTGGCTGAGGATAGTGGAGCTAAAATACTTGGCTGAGGATAGTGGAGCTGAAATACTTGGATGAGGATAGTGGAGCTAAAATACTTGGATGAGGATAGTGGAGCTAAAATACTTGGATGAGGATAGTGGAGCTAAAATACGTGGCTAAAAAGCAATAGCAAAAGTGGTTTTATTTGCTCAGCAGGCAATCGCCTACCATCAAAACTTAAGCAGGGAGAAGAAGTATGTTGACTCCATCCAGTGCATGTTATATTTAACAGCCATTGAGTAACATGGTGTATATTTAAAACCACTGGCTGTCCGATTAGCGCAGTGGTTAGCGTGCTCGCTTCTCACCAATGCAACCCGGGTAAGATCCTGGGACTGGGAAGTATGTGAGATGGTACGGTGTTCGCCAGATCAGGTGGGTTTTCTCCGGGTACTCCGGCTTCCTCCAACACCAATGACCGCATTTCCTCTTTCATCCGTGCCAACGAGAGTGATTAATATAAGTTGTTAGAACTTGCTTCACAATCATTGTAAAATAAATAAAGTTTAAACTTTAAAGACAACAACATGACAACAATAACTAAAAACCTTACACTTTTTTCATTTCCAATTTCCTGCCAAAATTTCAATATGTTTGACAGATACAGGACTATACATATCAGTGAGTACCTCTACATGATGCTTCTGGTATTGGTTGAGTCTAAATTGCTGTCCATGCTGATTAGGTGACCGAAAAATTGACGATTGTCTCACCCGTTACTTGTGGCTGATTCATTAATTCTTTATTAAACAAGCTTTGTGCAGCAGCTAGGGACTCTAGTTTTAGCACCTGCATCTTGAATTCAAAATGGTGGTTATACAATCGTCAAGATGTTAGCAGTCGGTGGTCATATAAAGTATTGGATGTCGGTTATTGGATGTCGGTTATTATTTAAAATGTGTCAGCAGGCACACAAAATGTACGCTTACAGAGGCCTATAGCAAGTGGCTACTAGAGCAAGTTTGACTGTATTATTTTTCAAATTGTATCAAATTAAAATGTGTAATACATGAAATAACAAATTTCATTTTCAAATAGATTACTGTACATACTCGCCTATAAGACGATCTCACCTATAAGATGATCTCACCTATAAGATGATCTCACCTATAAGGTGATCTCACCTATAAGATGATCTCACCTATAAGATGATCTCACCTATAACACAATCTCACCTATAACACGATTTCACCTATAAGACGATCTCGCCTATAAGACGACCCCCCTTCTTTGATCCTGATATCTGTGGGTTTTGGCATGCACTTACATATAAGACGACCCCCCCCTACTTTGGTACTGATATCTGTGGGTTTTGGCATGCACTCACATATAAGACGACCCCCCTACTTTGATCCTGATATCTGTGTGTTTTGGCATGCACTCACATATAAGACGATCCCCCTACTTTGATCCAGATATCTGTGGGTTTTGGCATGCACTCACATATAAGACGACCCCCCTACTTTGTACTGATATCTGTGTGTTTTGACATGCACTCACATATAAGACGACCCCCTCCCCTACTTTGATCCAGATATCTGTGGGTTTTGGCATGCACTCACATATAAGACGACCCCCCTACTTTGATCCTGTTATCTGTGGGTTTTGGCATGCACTCACATATAAGACTACCCCCTACATTGATCCTGATATCTGTGGGTTTTGGCATGCACTCACATATAAGACGACCCCCCTACATTGATCCTGTTATCTGTGGGTTTTGGCATGCACTCACATATAAGACGACCCCCCTACTTTGATCCTGTTATCTGTGGGTTTTGGCATGCACTCACATATAAGACTACCCCCCTACTTTGATCCTGATATCTGTGGGTTTTGGCATGCACTCACATATAAGACTACCCCCCTACATTGATCCTGATATCTGTGGGTTTTGGCATGCACTCGAGTATAAGACGGGTTGATAAAACGGACACCAGACACATATATAAATTGCCTGTTTATCCAGTGCAAGTTGAAGAAATTTCAAGGTCGGAGTGCTTTCTTTTCTAAAACATAATAATTAATCCCATTTAACACACTTAAAAATAAAAAAATAAAATTATTATATTTTTTTTAAATAATCACTTATAAGACGGGAAGCCACTTTGAGACCATAATCTGGTGGTAAAATACTCGTCTAATAGGTGAGTATGGACGGTGCTAGAAAATATTTCAACAAGCTATGTCTGGGATATTGTTTTCCTTTCTCCACGGGAGATATCCTGAAACTGACAAACCACAAAAACCTCAAAATACCCGTGCAAAGACAAAATTTCTTAACTTTATAGAACTTTATACTCACCTTTATGTGTCTTTTGAGAATTAATATTGCAACACATTTAGATCAAATATTAATGATATCAATGTTACAACTGATTTTATCCATCAGTCTCTTTAAAGTGGTTTTTGTGGAATTTCGATATTTGTTTTCAGGTTTCGATATTTCGCTGGAATGGCATAACTTTAATACAGTCGGCTAACCTAACACCCACAACATGCCTGCATAAATCTCTTTAATGGAAAAAACACTTTTATTTATCAAATAATATTTTTTTCTATCTATTTATATCAGCTGATAATATTTGGCATTTCATTCGAAGTCGTAAATTTCGAGCCACCTTTGTATAATAAAACTCTAAGCAATTTCCAGTATTGAAACTTATTTTTTAATCTTTTTGCCAAAGTTATAGAATACAGTCAATTTGGAAATAGGATAGCTTTTCCAAACAGTTTTTAAATAGAAAAAGTTACTTGCAAAAATGATTCTAATAGATGTCAAATTTGGCGATTATTTTTTGTTTGTACTACTTTACATATTTATATGTGATAGGTTTTCTTGTTCCATTATTGCCCCACTAATCCCTTTATAACTAAAACTGGAAGGTCAGTCTCTTTCTGTGTCAGTAGGACAACCCTGGATAAACCTGCCAATCACGACTAAAGTCGCTTTTACAGACAGCATAGAGCCAGATCAGACTGCATGTTCGATCAGGCTCTATGCTGTTTGCTATTCGAATAGTGGAGCTAAATCAGTTATCTGAATAGCAAACAACATAGATTACGCCGCGGCTGATCTGGACCTATGTTGTTTGCACATTCCATCCAATTGAATCGGCAGGTTAAGTGTTAACCATAATTGTTATGTTATCCTCAGTGCGTAAGCTATACAATCTAATTAGGGAGAAGACTAGGGTACATGAGGGAGAAGCTTAGAGTATATGAGGGAGAATATTAGGGTACATGAGGGAGACGCTTAGGGTATATGAGGGAGAAGCTTAGGGTACATGAGGGAGAAGCTTAGGGTATATGAGGGAGAAGATTAGGGTACATGAGGGAGAAGCTTAGGGTACATGAGGGAGAAGATTAGGGTACATGAGGGAGAAGCTTAGGATACATGAGGGAGAAGCTTAGGGTACATGAGGGAGAAGCTTAGGGTACATGAGGGAGAAGCTTAGGGTACATGAGGGAGAAGATTAGAGTACATGAGGGAGAAGCTTAGGGTACATGAGGGAGAAGCTTAGGGTATATGAGGGAGAAGCTTAGGGTACATGAGGGAGAAGCTTAGGGTACATGAGGGAGAAGCTTAGGGTACATGAGGGAGAAGCTTAGGGTACATGAGGGAGAAGCTTAGGGTACATGAGGGAGAAGATTAGAGTACATGAGGGAGAAGCTTAGGGTACATGAGGGAGAAGCTTAGGGTACATGAGGGAGAAGATTAGGGTACATGAGGGAGAAAATTAGAGTACATGAGGGAGAAGCTTAGGGTACATGAGGGAGAAGATTAGGGTACATGAGGGAGACAATTAGAGTACATGAGGGAGAAGCTTAGGGTACATGAGGGAGAAGCTTAGGGTACATGAGGGAGAAGCTTAGGGTACATGAGGGAGAAGCTTAGGGTACATGAGGGAGAAGATTAGAGTACATGAGGGAGAAGCTTAGGGTTCATGAGGGAGAAGCTTAGGGTACATGAGGGAGAAGCTTAGGGTACATGAGGGAGAAGATTAGGGTACATGAGGGAGAAGATTAGAGTACATGAGGGAGAAGCTTAGGGTACATGAGGGAGAAGCTTAGGGTACATGAGGGAGAAGCTTAGGGTACATGAGGGAGAAGATTATAGTACATGAGGGAGAAGCTTAGGGTACATGAGGGCCAATATTAGGGTACATGAGGGAGAAGATTAGGGTACATGAGGGAGAAGCTTAGGGTACATGAGGGCCAAGCTTAGGGTACACGAAGGCCAAGCTTACAGTATACAAGAAAAGCTTAATGACTCAATCAAGTCTCTAAATATTCTATTTGAAAAAACAGATCTCTGTGCTAACAATAAGAAGTGCATGAGAAAACTCAAGAAGTCTCCCAAATCTCTGAACCACAAACCTCAACACTATGGTAAGGTTAAAACCGAGACTGCAGTTCTCAGAAAAGAAGATACTAATTATGTCTGCTGCACTCACTGGCACATGTTCAATGAAACAATGTGTTTGGGATCAAATATAGTGATAGCTATGTTCATATATATATAGGAAATTACACTTGTGGTGGTTTCATAACATATTTTATGAAATGAGTTTTGGAATTTCGCTTATTTTGGCGAGCTTAATAGCAACTTTCCAAAACACATTTCATAAAATTTGGTATGAAATCGCCACGAGAGAAAGATCATTTTTTATCACATTACAATACAGGCCTAGCGCTCATCTTAACCCTTTCAACCCCACAGACCTCTAAATAGGCTTATGAAAAAGTGTAGATCCAGATGAGCCGGCTCGTGACGAGCCGTCTCATCAGGATCTGCACTTTTTTGCCAGTAATAATTATTAATTTTAGACAAAATTACCCATCTTGATAAATGAACTGGTCCGAATGTAATTTTCTTATTCATTTATTGGTCTAAGAATATCATGGACCAGTCCATGTCAGTTACTTGGGGTTGAATGGGTTAATCATGTTTTTGCACAAACTAAGGCTGCTACTTTCATTTCGGCGTCGAGTGTCGGCACAAATTGTCATGACGTCACTACGCAAAGCGGCGTTATATTTTATGTTTTAACCCATTCAACCCCAAGTAACTGACATGGACTGGTGCGTGATATTTTCAGACCAATAAATTAATAAGAAAATTACCTTTGGACCAGTTCATTTATCAAAATGGGTAATTTTATCTAAAAATAGTAATAATTATTACTGGCAAAAAAGTGCAGATCCTGATGAGACGGTTCGTCACGAGCCGGCTCATCTGGATCTACACTTTTCATAAGCCTATTTAGAGGCCTGTGGGGTTGAAAGGGTTAAACAGCGTTATAATTACGTCGTGAATTATTTTAAATCATCGTTTGTCTTACCATTAACGTTCTATACCAATTCATCAGGAAATATGCGTAATTTAAAGTTAAATTTACAAAATATAAGAATTATTCTCTCAACTAATCAGAATCATTCCAGGTTGTATTACACATGTGTACATATAAGAAAATATGTGATGGCTGTATGAAATGCAATACAAGCAGTCATGTGATGAAGTGACTTTCCAGCTGGTGGAGAAAGACCCCAGGTGACCACTCCCGGCATTGTTTCACAGGCAGGAACCAAAGTATAGAACTACTGAACTACCCCCATACCAGCCTGAAAGCTTCATCAGTGACCTGATACTCCCAGTGTGGCCATTTTTAACATAATTCATTGTAGAAGGTGGTTGTCAGGATATATTTCATTGGTATTATCTTACTGTGACACCAGTTGTAGACAGGGGTAGCCTGTGTATGCCATTGAATTGATAACAGGCCTATTTGAACAATTAAATGCCATCATAACTCACTAGAGAATTATAAACTGGCTTTTACCAACTCCCTCAATGACATCATAATGGGGCTATATACAATGTGAAAATGATTTTATTGTCGGTTTTTTTTATTATTATCTGTAGTGGCTTTCTAACAAAATTGCCAATTTCCATGGCAAAAAATAAAATAAAAATTATGGAGAAAAATCTTATAAATCTTCTCGACACTTTCCGTTTATTTCTAAGGTTATGAAATAAGTTCAGTCAATATTTGCTTTTATTTTCTCCGTCTGATCATGCTCTACACTGTTTGCTATTCGGATAGCGGAGAGTTATGCCACAGCACATCTGGATCTATGTTGTTTGCGCATTCTGTCCAATTTATTCGGCATGTTAAGGTCTGTAATTATATATATATTTGTTTCTATTTTCCATTTACAGTCCAACCTGTGCTAGTGGTCACCTCTATTAAGCAGCCAACCTGTATTAAGCAGCCAGATTCTGCGATTCCATTGGCTGGCTGCTTAAGACAGGTTTGACTATAGAAGATTTCCTGGACAGGCCTAGAAAAGCTAAGCGGTTAACCAGTACTAAGCAGTGGGTGTGAGGGTGGGTGTGAGGGTGGGTGTGAGGTGCCATGCTCAAGGACAATATGTAAATTTATATGCTGTGACCGAGCATCGAACTCGGGCATCGATTCAAAATCGGACGCTCCACGACTAGATCACAGATGTCACATTAGTTGTACTTATAAATGACTGAATTATTTCTTGCTTTCATTATTTTCCGTTTGATGATAAATGAACAGACTCATCTAATCCAGCTCCTAGACCAAACACATGTGCTGTCCATACTCACCTATAAGGCGATCTCGCCTATAAGACAACCCCCCCTACTTTGGTTCTGAAATCTGTGGGTTTGGTATGCACTCGCATATAAGACGGGTTGATAAGATGAACACCAGACCATGTATAATTTGCATGTTTTGGCCAGTGCAAGTTGAAGAAATATCAGTGCCAGTGCTTTCTTTACTATAACATAATTATTCAATTCTATAACGTATTTAACCCATTTCATTCTGGATACCGTTCAAACACTATTTGCAAAGAACATAGAGCCAGATCGGCCGCCACAGATCCGTCTGATCAGGCTCTATGCTGTTTGCTATTCAGATGATCTTGCTAAGACACTTGGCTATGTAGCAAACAACATAGATCCTGATCAGCATGCAGCGTTACGCTGTGGCTGGTCTGGATCATGTTGTTTGCAAAAGCCTTTAAATGTATCCAGAATGAAATGGGTTAACATATTAAAAAAATGTAATTGTTTTTTTAAATTTCTTTTTAGCACTCACTTATTATAAGACGGGAAGCCACTTTGAGGCCATAACCTGGTGGTAAAACAACTCGTCTTATAGGTGAGTATGTACAGTACTCTTTAATCCTGGTAGAACTAACTGTGTCACCAACATGGTCCATATTCTGATGTAATACTTCATTTCTATGCCAAGAACGAATTTGACTTGATAATTTCTTATCGGCTGACGCTCGATTAAGCCCCGGCAAGCAACTGATCAACGATTTGACAGGAAGAAAATATCGACAGGAAGTAATATGAAAACGCATTTTCCTGGCAGCAATGTTGTGGAAATTCCTCGGTGGATCTGGTATCTATGCCAGGATATGTTTTATAACTTCTGTTTGTTATTAATAAGGTTCAGGTATAAATATGATAGAAGCCATTCACTACTATCAGGTACAAATTACTGAATGAAACCAACCACTACCACCTGTGGTAAGCAAGTGGATGGCCTGTGGTGTTGATAGAACCACTTGACCTCCAGTCTGCCATGGAACAGGTTGCCTGCTTTGATACCTACACACTTTGAGATAATCATTTTCATACTTTTTGAAATTTTATAATTTTGGAAGGAAATTGCTCGTGCAGGTTATTTATGAAGAATAAAGAGAATGAGAGACATCGGTGAGTTACTGCCCCTGAATACTCCCTCAAAGTAGATAGGTACTATTAAGTGTTTTCCTCTGTTTTTATCATTGTTTCCTTTGCACAATATGCTGGCAATTTTATTCCACTATATCTTCTTATGGTTATTAAATTACTATATCTCAACAGATCTCCTACAGTATATGCAATGGGCACTTATTTGTAAAACAATGCTATCAGTTAATTAACACCTTTTTGATAAAATCACAATTATCATACCACAACATATGGTTAGGGCACAGCAGTAAAAACATAGGATTCTAACTAAAAGGACCTATTTACATTTTGGAATAAATCAGATTTTATCTGCCAAGGGAGATAATAGAAAATTATAGATGTCTCTCATTATTTAACCCATTCAACCCCAAGTAACTGACATGGACTGGTACATGATATTTTTAGACCAATAAATTAATAAGAAAATTACATTTGGACCAGTTCATTTATCAAAATGGGTAATTTTGTCTAAAAATAGTAATATTACTGGCAAAATGTGCAGATCCTGATGAGACATCATGAGCCGTCTCTATCTATCTCGATCTATCGATCTACAGATTTTGTAAGCCTATTTAGAGATCTGTAGTGTTGAAAGGTTACAGATTGTAATAATGTTACAGATTGTAATAATAGAATTAGGGGGAAATACTTTATAAATTATAATTTAGGGCTCATTTACGGTCTAACATACAATGTAGTGTGATACACCACCAACACAGCAAAATAGTTCATCAACTGACTAGAAGGAACGTGCAGTTCACATCTCTTTCTATTTGCATTTCAGAGATGGGGACACCCCTCCCCCTCTTCCCCAGTAAGTACAACTCGATCATATTTCTTTGAACCTATTGGCAAAATAGTGTCATATTTATTACATATTATATAACTAACATCAACAAAATCTACACTTGCTACACTGTTTATTATGACATGGTGAACAAAGGTGATAACAACAGCTCACCTAGAGCATTGATGGATTGGGTGAGTTAATACTAAATATCGAAAACACAGCAAATAAGACTATGGACTTGATGAACAAACTCACCTTTCATTTGGAAGAAGTTCATGGTTTGTATGGCGTGGACAACGGGTGTGTTGTCAAGCGTGAGTTCAAACTCGGACGAGACCCGCGGCACCAGCTCGATCTCCTTGAAGAAGTTCTGATCTACCAGGGTCACCCGATTTAATAACGAACTTGATATCTGTAATTATATACACAAGTCTTAGAGCAACAGTGAAATATCAAATTATTTTCAAACTTTTAACAGTGAACACGAAAGCTGTCTCAAACAGTCAGTGATGCCAGAATGTCAGAATGACATTTAAACGTGACATCTCAGCGTGTCATCTCAATGTGTCATTTCAACATGACATCTCGATGTATCATTTGAACGTGACATCTCAATATGACTTTATAATGTGTCAGTGACATATCAATGTGACATTTCAGCACCATTCAAAGTATGACATCATCGTTTTCTATCATAAAAATCACATGAACTGAAACAAACAAACATTCTCTATTTAATAAATATATATTACTGTTAACTAGTAAGTGAATTACTGATTATTTAAATATTCACATATACAGGACACTTTGTAATTGTTATATATTTCTATATATACAGTCTACATCCGCTATGTCGAATTCCGTCGGACCAAACAAAATACTTTGACATAACCGAAGTTTGACTTAACAAAATTTGATATAAACAGATCCAGTTATATGTAAAATGATAGTGTCTGAAATGGGACTTTAATTGTAGTGAAAACTAGTTTTTGTATTTTTCCTGTAGTGTAAACTATTTTTGGTATTTTTCATGCAGTAAAAACTATTTTTCTGTATTTTTCCTGCAGTGAAAACTATTTTTCTGTATTTTTCCTGCAGTGAAAACTATTTTTCTGTATTTTTACAGTACCGAAAGCTACTTTCTGTAGGCCCTATTGTTATTAATGATTTGCACAGATTCATTAAAAGAACTATTGTTTGTTGTTGGAAAAATACTAGGATAATTTTGAGGAACAATGGCCTGGATTTATTTTTTAATCGAAATTAAATTCATTAGGAAAGAAAGTAGTCCGGATAAGAAGCAGTAAATATACAGAAAATAATTTTCATTAAAATGAAAATACAGAAAATAATGCGATATATTTCGCCATTATTTCTTAGAATTTTAGAATGTAATACTTCAACTGAAAACATAACATGATCATTCTGAGAAATATAGTCTGAATACTTTCATATTATCATAGTCAATTTCTTGTTATTTTTTTAAAACTACACTGCATATAATAATTCTTGTATCATATGTCATATACAAATATGTTCAGCCCACCTCGGCGTTTCTCGGAACATAGATGGTATAAAGCCCTTAGAAATATGTAATGTCAGACACTGTGAGCTTGCAGAATTTGAGTGAGTACACTGTTAAAAGATTCTTAGATAAAGTCTAAATCCATTAGTGAGCAAAATGAAATCTTCTTGTGTAACATTTCATCCCTACAACTTAACAGTTTACCATCATAGTTCTACAGTGAACCGGCAGGTTCTGCGGTGAACCGTCAAGTTCTGCAGTGAACCGTCGTAGTTCTGAAGTGAACCGAATTCTTAGTTACGTATCGCCACGTGCCACATAATTTTACAATTGCTCCTGAGCAACATCGACTGCAGACTAACCAAGTAAACACAACTGTGATACTTATATATGAGTTTAATGGCACGGCAGAATCAATGCTTCTTACACAGGAAACTAACATTGCCTTTTAATGAAATTCTACTGCGCCCCTGGAGCATTAACTTATTGCTTTGGGATTCATTTATTTCTTTCTGCTTTATTGGTTATGGTGCGTGTTAAGTGTATTGTACTTGACAAAAACATCTCACAATGTCTTAGTTTGTTTCTTACTCTGCTTGCTGGTTCCATACAGGGTGTGCTAATGCGCACAGCCAACAGGCATTATAGACAACAGTTGCAAGCTGTAACAGGCATTATAGACAACAGTTGCAAGCTGTAACAGGCATTATAGACAACAGTTGCAAGCTGTAACAGGCATTATAGACAACAGTTGCAAGCTGTAACAGGCATTATAGACAACAGTTGCAAGCTGTAACAGGCATCATATAGACAACAGTTGCAAGCTGTAACAGGCATTATAGACAACAGTTGTGTATCATTATATCAATATTTTGTATATCACTATATAAATGTTTTGTGTTTAATGATATCAATGTTTTGCATATCATTATATCAATGATTTGTTTTTCATTATATCATTGTGTTGTGTTCCATTTGTTTGTGCTCCATTGTTTCGTGTTCCATTGTTTGTGCTCCATTGTTTCGTGTTCCATTGTTTGTGTTCCATCGTTTCGTGTTCCATTGTTTGTGTTCCATTGTTTCGTGTTCCATTGTTTGTGTTCCATCATTTCCTGTTCCATTGTTTGTGTTCCATCGTTTCCTGTTCCATTGTTTGTGTTCCATTGTTTCTTGTTCCAATGTTTGTGTTCCATCGTTTCCTGTTCCATTGTTTGTGTTCCATCGTTTCCTGTTCCATTGTTTGTGTTCCCTTGTTTGTGTTCTGTTGTTTTTGTTCCCTTGTTTGTGTTCTGTTGTTTTTGTTCCCTTGTTTGTGTTCTGTTGTTTTTGTTCCCTTGTTTGTGTTCTGTTGTTTTGTTCCCTTGTTTGTGTTCTGTTGTTTTTTCCCCTTGTTTGTGTTATGTTGTTTTTGTTCCCTTGTTTGTGTTCTGTTGTTTTGTTCCCTTGTTTGTGTTCTGTAGTTTTTGTTCCCTTGTTTGTGTTCTGTTGTTTTTGTTCCCTTGTTTGTGTTCTGTTGTTTTTGTTCCCTTGTTTGTGTTCTGTTGTTTTTGTTCCCTTGTTTGTGTTCTGTTGTTTTTGTTCCCTTGTTTGTGTTCTGTTGTTTTTGTTCCATTGTTTGTGTTCTGTTGTTTTTGTTCCATTGTTTATATCCCATTGTTTTTGTTCCATTGTTTGTGTTCTGTTGTTTTTGTTCCATTGTTTATATCCCATTGTTTTTGTTCCATTGTTTGTGTTCTGTTGTTTTTGTTCCATTGTTTATATTCCATTGTTTTTGTTCCATTGTTTATATTCCATTGTTTTTGTTCCATTGTTTATATTCCATTGTTTTTGTTCCATTGTTTGTGTTCTGTTGTTTTTGTTCCATTGTTGTGCTATGTTATATCAATGTATTGTGAATTCATTTTAATTTTTATTAACAATTCACAGTAACGATGATGTATTGCATCACTGAATCCTTTGAATATTAATCAATGCTTTAGAAATGCATATTTAATATAATATAAAAGCCATATCTGTGTTTCCATAGAACGGTATGTAATGAGTGAATGATTACCAATCCTGATTTAAGTATAAATTTTGTTTATTTTACAATGATTGAGAAACAAGCCTAAATGAACAGCTTATATTTATCAATCTCGTTGGTGCGGATGAAAGCGTGTATGTAGTCATTTGCGTGGGAGGAAACCGGAGAAAACACATCTGGTGATCACCGTACCATCTCGAATATTTCCAGGTCCGAGGATCAAACATGGATTGTAATTTGGTGAGAAGCGAGCATGCTAACCACTGTGGAAGTGAGCATGCTAACCACTGTGGAAGTGAGCATGCTAACCACTGTGCTAATTGGACAACCAAAGATCAGTTGATAAATAAACTTGTTTTGTGAAATTACTATTTGTAAATTACCTCCCTTTATGGATATCCATTTACAAAATCACCAATAACTTTGTTTATAATGGTTGATTATAGTTAATTGAAGGATCGGGTAATCCAGGGATTGCAGGTTCGATCCCCCATCTGACCATAATAAAATTAACAGTCTTTCAGATGGGACATTAAACCGAGGTCTCGTGTCGGTGCTTAACACCGTGCATGTAAAAGAACCAGAGGAGACTCTGGAATGGATCTCTGTCTGTATCATTGCACTCTCCTCCAACAATCTAAAATGACTAATCTCTTCAGGAGGCGTCGCTCATATGGGCAACCGGTAGCAACGATAAATAAACGTAACACACACAATTGAAGGATAAACACGTACATATGAATATAGTTAAGCTTTTCAAATTGAAGAGAAAAAAAGCAAGGCATCAGGTGCCTGTAATATTACTGAATGCCCATGATAGTCGGCATAAACAGGACATCAAACATGCAAAATGCAAAGATCTACATCAAGAATCCACCAGGAGAGTTTAGAAGAGAACCTCACAGTAGCATTAATTAACTCACCAAGTGTAACATTTGTTTGTTCAAGCCAGCGTGCATTGTGGGTAATAACCATTGATTTTTCCATTCATACTCAAATTAATTACATGGATAAAAAAAAAAGCATGTGTATGATATTGCTATAAATTTTTGATGGGCTGGGATATCATGCCTAATCAGAACCCTCATCTCTTTAATCTGTTTTGATGTCCAATAATTAATATAAAACATGAGATACAACGGTTTATTTTCTTGTCCCCTTTTTGTCCTGGCCCTCTCTGCTTGGTATAGGTTGGAAAACACTTTCAGAGAATCTGAAGCCAAATCTTAATGTCCCTTTGTTAACTGGTCATAAATTCACATTTAATCTGTCTATATTCTCCTTTTGTCTTAAGATCATCTTGCAAATCACATGTCATTACATTTTATGGACACTTGATTCTAGACCCTAATGGTCCATAAATCAGTTCTTGACCACTGAACCATTGGTCAGAAGGGACCAACCATAACCACATTTATCTTCACATCTGAAAAAACACTGGATGTTCAGCACATTCATCAAACTACAAGAAAATGAGATGCAAAAATCAGTGAATCATTGAGAGACATCAAAGAGAGTAATATTTATTTAACTTTGGAACCCTGCTCTAATATGCAAAGCAAGCCCAGTGGGAGCCAGAGTAAATAGACTGGGCATCTAAATGATTCACCTAGCTTGCTTGATTACTGAAAATTGAAACCAGTCAACCAACATTGAGCAACAGACAATTAATTATTTCATTTTCTACTCGGACAAAAGGGAAGATACATATTCCAGATTTGCTAGCTGATTACTTCGGAAACATACATTTATTAATCTAAAAAGAATTCCAGCCAATAACAGATATTTGATGTCCTATTAGCATAGTGGTTAGCATGCTCGCTTCTCATCAATGCAACTTGGGTTTGAACCTCTGACCTCTGGGTTTTCTTCTGGGTACTCTAGCACAGTGGTTTCTTCCATATAATTGAAGGTATAACTAATGGGGTAACTGAAGGCATAACGGATGGTGTAACTGAAGATATGACTAATGGTGCATCTGAAGGCATAACTGATGGTGCATCTGAAGGTATAACTGATGGCGTAATTGAAGGTGCAACTAAATGTATGACTAATGGTGCATCTGAAGGCATAACTGATGGTGCATCTGAAGGCGTAACTGATGCTGCATCTGAAGGCATGACTGATGGTGTAATTGAAGGTGCAACTGAAAGTGAGACTTGTAACAAGTTAATAGTGAGCTCTCAGCAAGCGGGCCAAAAATTATTTAGAAATAATTCTATTAACCCAAGCAATGGATTCAATAATTATGATTGAGCATTGCTATGGATCTGTGCTTCAGCTTGCTTTGAGGCCGCTCTGTCTTATTCATATTAGTACAGCTTGACAAGACCGAGACATAATTACAATTAATAAACAACTAATTCATTTTAAATGCTGAAGAAAGTTTTAAAAGAGCTGGAAATTGTTAAAGGATTTAAGTCAGTTTCATAGTTGAAATCTGTAAACTATTCAGACAACTGTGTGTTTGTTCTGACATAGATAAATTGCAGTTGAAAATCCACTGAATTTTTAGAAAATATGTTCAGTATCCGAGGAAAATAGAGGTTGATGGAGCAGGGAGTTCCAGTTTACAGATACAATAAACAAAGAATGGTGAAGATTGCGACCAATGAAATGAGGGCCAACTATATACTGTAAACACAATTTGTTTTATCGGGTTGCAAACAGTGCTTATATATATGTGTCTTCTTCTGCCTGTGTAATCAGTATTTAGCTACCATCAATACTCACCTATAAGGCATACAAGGCGATCTTGCCTATAAGACGACCCCCCCCTACTTTGGTCCTGAAGTATGTGGGTTTTGGCATATAAGACAGGTAGATCAAATGGACACCAGACACAAGTATAAATTGCATGTTTGGAAAGTTGAAGACATTTTCAGTGTCAGGATGCTTTCTTTCTAAAACCTACTTATGGATACCGTTTAACCCATTTCATTCTGGATACATATAAAGGCTTTTGCAAACAACATAGATCCAGATCAGCCACAGCGTGACGTTGCATGCTGATCAGGATCTATGTTGTTTGCTACATAGCCAAGTGTCTTAGCAAGATCATCTGAATAGCAAACAGCATAGAGCCTGATTAGACGGCATGTTCCATGGCGGCTGATCTGGCTCTATGTTTTTTGCAAATACTGTTTGAACGGTATCCAGAATGAAATGGGTTAACACAATTTTTTAGCACTCACTTATAAGACGGCAACCACTTTGAGGCCAGCCATTATGTGGTGGTAAAACACATGTCTTATAGGGAGAGAATAGACGCTACTCAGAAAATGAGCCAATATTCATTCGCATGCAAAATATAACACAAATATGGATAATAACAGATATTTGATGTCCTATTAGCATAGTGGTTAGCATGCTCGCTTCTCATCAATGCAACTTGGGTTTGAACCTCTGACCTCTGGGTTTTCTTCTGGGTACTCTAGCACAGTGGTTTCTTCCATATAATTGAAGGTATAACTAATGGGGTAACTGAAGGCATAACGGATGGTGTAACTGAAGATATGACTAATGGTGCATCTGAAGGCATAACTGATGGTGCATCTGAAGGTATAACTGATGGCGTAATTGAAGGTGCAACTAAATGTATGACTAATGGTGCATCTGAAGGCGTAACTGATGGTGTAATTGAAGGTGCAACTAAATGTATGACTAATGGTGCATCTGAAGGCGTAACTGATGGTGTAATTGAAGGTGCAACTAAATGTATGACTAATGGTGCATCTGAAGGTGCATCTGAAGGTATAACTGATGTAGTAATTGAAGGTGCAACTAAATGTATGACTAATTGTGCATCTGAAGGCGTAACTGATGGTGTAATTGAAGGTGCAACTAAATGTATGACTAATGGTGCATCTGAAGGTGCATCTGAAGGTATAACTGATGTAGTAATTGAAGGTGCAACTAAATGTATGACTAATGGTGCATCTGAAGGCGTAACTGATGGTGCATCTGAAGGCGTAACTGATGGTGCATCTGAAGGCATGACTGATGGTGTAATTGAAGGTGCAACTGAAAGTGAGACTTGTAATAAGTTAATAGTGAGCTCTAAGCAAGCGGGCCAAAAAAGATTTAGAAATAGTTCTATTAACCCAAGCAATGGATTCAATAATTATGATTGAGCATTGCTATGGATCTGTGCTTCAGCTTGCTTTGAGGCCGCTCTGTCTTATTCATATTAGTACAGCTTGACAAGACCGAGAAATAATTACAATTAATAAACAACTAATTCATTTTAAATGCTGAAGAAAGTTTTAAAAGAGCTGGAAATTGTTAGAGGATTTAAGTCAGTTTCATAGTTGAAATCTGTAAACTATTCAGACAACTGTGTGTTTGTTCTGACATAGATAAATTGCCATTGAAAATCCACTGAATTTTCAGAAAATATGTTCAGTATCCGAGGAAAATAGAAGTTGATGGAGCAGGGAGTTCCAGTTTCCAGATACAATAAACAAAGAATGGTGAAGATTGCGACCAATGAAATGAGGGCCAACTGCATAACTGTATACTGTAAACACAATTTGTTTTATCGGGTTGCAAACAGTGCTTATATATATGTGTCTTCTTCTGCCTGCGTAATCAGTATTTAGCTACCATCAATATTCACCTATAAGGCATAAAAGGCGATCTTGCCTATAAGACGACCCCCCCCCTACTTTGGTCCTGAAGTATGTGGGTTTTGGCATATAAGACGGGTTGGGTTGATCAAATGGACACCAGACCATGTATAAATTGCATGTTTGGAAAGTTGAAGACATTTTCAGTGTCAGGATGCTTTCTTTCTAAAACCTACTTATGGATACCGTTGAATAGCAAACAGCATAGAGCCTGATTAGACGGCATGTTCCATGGCGGCTGATCTGGCTCTATGTTTTTTGCAAATACTGTTTGAACGGTACCCAGAATGAAATGGGTTAACACATTAAAAAAAAATAGACACTACTCAGAAAATGAGCCAATATTCATTCGCATGCAAAATATAACACAAATATGGATTGGATTATTTGCAGAAACAAAAGGTTACACTAGTGTGCTCAAACAATAACAGCTGGCTGCTTTAGAAAATTTAATACATTTAAAGATTATAGACACAGAAATACCGCTTGTAATCTGATCCAAAACTTCTGTAATAAAATACATCATATTTTATAGCAGGAAATAAAGCACACCCACACAATGCCACTGGAATAACATCAATGTGGCAGTTTAGAGGAAGAGAAATTTGACTATATTTAGCTTGTCAATGAACATATTAACCTTGAAGGGTTTGTCAGTTAGGACAAACCTTGTATTTTATATTAAGCCAATCCCCCAATAAACACTTAATTGCAATATAATCACACCCTCATTTTCATAATCTCCACCCCCGCTCCCCCCCCCCCGGTTCATTTAACCGTTAACACTTTAACTTGCCAATTACAACAAAAGTCGCTTTACAAACATCATAATTATACTGATCATAACGTGCCATCTGATTAGGCTCTATGCTGTTTGCTATTCGAATGATGCAACTAATACACTTGTCTGAATAGCAAACAATATAGATCCTGATCTGGATCTATGTTGTTTGCGCATTCCGTCTAATGTATTTGTCAGGTAAAGTGTGACAAATTGACAAATTACAAAAAATCTGGCAACTAATGTACTGAAATGGCAACCTGCTTCCATAGAATTATTCCAGCTTTGAAGATATATTTAATAACCATAAACAAGCAGATAATGGCTTGTTAAATATATCTCCATCAAAAATGTATGGGTTTAATTAATCTTTGTTGAAAATCATTATACAAATGCATACTGAAAGCAAAATATGGTAGATAAATACACTAGGCTTCTAAAATCGGTATGTTCCGACACGGTAATGAAACAAAAAGATGTAATCTGCAATTGCAGTAGAGACATGAGGCTCATATGTCGAGGCACTACCCATATCAGCAACCGTTAGTCTCTCCTCGGCCCCGACAGATGCAATCAGTGACATATACGCATCATAACTGTCAACATTGCTTAACAAGCAGCTACCACCAGCAATCCAGGTCCCGGCTAAATGTATCCAGGTCCCGGCTATATGTATCCCATGCATTACCAACTCATCATCTACAGTGGATAGTGTTTTTTTTATAGATTTCATACGTACGATTACGAAACAAGTTCTTACAATATCAGGTCTAATCGCTTGCAAGATCTCATTCCTGATAGAATCCTTGGCGATGATGTAGGGAGAAGAGGCAATGCTGATCCAATTGTCTTGCATCAGGACACACCCACTATGGTTATAGCGGGGCTTCAATTAGCAACTCTGATTAGCACAGTGGTTAGCACGCTCGCTTCTCACCAATGCAACCCGGGTTCGATCCTCAGACCGGGAAGTATGTGAGATGGTACGGTGGTCACCAGATCGGACAGGTGGGTTTTCTCCGGGTACTCCGGCTTCCTCCCACACGAATGACCACATATACGCTTTCATCGACGCCAACGAGAGTGATTAATATAAGTTGTTAGAACTTGCTTCGCAATCGTTGTAAAATAAATATAGTTTAAATGTTTTCTTCTTTTTTTTAATTAGCAACTCAGCAACTCAGTTGTCCAATTAGCACGATTGCTTCTGAGAAACAACCAGGTTCGATCCTCACAGCAGGTAGTATATGAGATGGCACAGTGGTCAGGTGGGTTTTCTCTGGGTACTCCAGTTTCCTCCAACATGAGTAACCAAATAAAATGATACACTTTCATCCGTGCCACTTGCAACTACTCGATTAAAAGGCGAACTCTGACCCACACTTTCCTAGTTGGTGCATTATTTTAACTGACTTCCTCGTTTCAACAATGACCTATCCTAACATAACTTTAAGCGTCATTAAAAACTAATGTGTGGACCACTTTACTAGTATATAGTAAATATCTATATACCTAATAGAACATGATTTCTTTATTTCCCAGAATTCAGTGAGAAAACAGCGGGAATACAGGGCGAAAATCTTCTAATATAGACTTCCATCATAATTACGACATAAAATGAACTCCAGAGAGACAGTTGATATTGATGCAGACCTGTCTTCTGTCTCCTAACAACTAGATACCAGGCAGTCCTATTGTTGAGAGAGAAAATATTTCATGGATTGTACAATTTATTTCCCAGAACTTTTGTAGACAGACTATTGTAAGAGCTGTAGATTAAAATGAAGATACATAATTGGGGAAAAGGTTGCAGGAATCCATCTTCTGAGATTTATATTCCGGAACTCTCAGAAAATGCAAGAATCGGAGCAGATGCATCTTTTTTTTATATATCATGTTTTAACGCTTTCAGGCATTATAATATTTCAAGGAACTATACTATTGTATATCTTCCATCCACTGGGCCTTAATTACTGTAATCTTTGAGGTTGATTTCTTTTTCAACACAGGCCAAACAAAGGCCAACCATTAGCATCCAACAATTGTTACCAACCAAAGGACCCAACAATTGTTACCAACCAAAGGACCCAACAATTGTTACCAACCAAAAGATCCAACAATTGTTACCAACCAAACAAAAGATCCAACAAATGTTACCAACCAAAGGACCCAACAATTGTTACCAACCAAACAAAAGATCCAACAAATGTTACCAACCAAAGGACCCAACAATTGTTACCAACCAAACAAAAGATCCAACAAATGTTACCAACCAAAAGATCCAACAATTGTTACCAACCAAAGGACCCAACAATTGTTACCAACCAAACAAAAAATCCAACAAATGTTACCAACCAAAGGACCCAACAATTGTTACCAACCAAAGGACCCAACAATTGTTACCAACCAAAGGACCCAACAATTGTTACCAACCAAAGGACCCAACAATTGTTACCAACCAAAAGATCCAACAATTGTTACCAACCAAAGGACCCAACAATTGTTACCAACCAAAGGACCTAACAATTGTTACCAACCAAAGGACCCAACAATTGTTACTAACCAAAGGACCCAACAATTGTTAACAACCAAAAGATCCAACAATTGTTACCAACCAAACAAAAGATCCAACAAATGTTACCAACCAAAGGACCCAACAATTGTTACCAACCAAAGGACCCAACAATTGTTACCAACCAAAGGACCCAACAATTGTTACCAACCAAACAAAAGATCCAACAATTGTTACCAACCAAAGGACCCAACAATTGTTACCAACCAAACAAAAGATCCAACAATTGTTACCAACCAAAGGACCCAACAATTGTTACCAACCAAACAAAAGATCCAACAATTGTTACCAACCAAAGGACCCAACAATTGTTACCAACCAAACAAAAGATCCAACAATTGTTACCAACCAAAGGACCCAACAATTGTTACCAACCAAACAAAAGATCCAACAATTGTTACCAACCAAAGGACCCAACAATTGTTACCAACCAAACAAAAGATCCAACAATTGTTACCAACCAAAGGACCCAACAATTGTTACCAACCAAACAAAAGATCCAACAATTGTTACCAACCAAAGGACCCAACAAATGTTACCAACCAAACAAAAGATCCAACAATTGTTACCAACCAAAGGACCCAACAAATGTTACCAACCAAACAAAAGATCCAACAATTGTTACCAACCAAAGGACCCAACAAATGTTACCAACCAAACAAAAGATCCAACAATTGTTACCAACCAAAGGACCCAACAAATGTTACCAACCAAACAAAAGATCCAACAATTGTTACCAACCAAAGGACCCAACAAATGTTACCAACCAAACAAAAGATCCAACAATTGTTACCAACCAAAGGACCCAACAAATGTTACCAACCAAACAAAAGATCCAACAATTGTTACCAACCAAAGGACCCAACAAATGTTACCAACCAAACAAAAGATCCAACAATTGTTACCAACCAAAGGACCCAACAAATGTTACCAACCAAACAAAAGATCCAACAATTGTTACCAACCAAAGGACCCAACAAATGTTACCAACCAAACAAAAGATCCAACAATTGTTACCAACCAAAGGACCCAACAATTGTTACCAACCAAAAGATCCAACAATTGTTACCAACCAAAAGATCCAACAATAGTTACCAACCAAAGGACCCAACAATTGTTAGAAACCAAAAGATGATTGAATCTAGAATTGTCATACAATTTTGCAGAGAGAAATTGAATGAATCCAACTCTTGGATAAAACAGCTTCGGTAATTGAAAAAATGAAAGCGAGCCTACCTAATCAGCAAAATTTAACATTTATCGGTCTGTCTTAATTTTTTCCCTTCCAAAAGAATGGAAGATGGGTATATAATTTCCCCTATAAAATGTGCAGCTTATCAAGCTCATTAAAACTTTTATCAGGGTCTGGCTCAGTCTTGTCTACACCTGTCTTAATATCTATCCTCTCTTCTGGCATACCTTTTATTTCATAGATCAGTAGTAGTCTATATAAATCCTTGACAAACCATAAATGGAAAATAATTTATGTTTTAAATAATTGAAGTAAAGTAAATGGTAAATAAAGTAAATATACCGGTAGTATACATTTTCCCCCAAAAGAAAAGAAAACATTTCTATATAGATTTGTTTGTTGTAATTTTATCAAAATCATAAATGCAACAGTTAAGCTGGATTTCCATGAAGCCGAAACTGGACAAGGTTTTTGGATAAAAACGCATGTGTTTTTGTTTTTAATCGACCTCCAAAAAAATGGTTAAAACAAACACTACATTTGCAAGTTTTTGTAATTTCTTTCGAAATATTTTTCTGGAGGTAATAATAGTCTCTATACTCCGACATCGAGAAGTCATACAGACATGGATGACCCCTGATCACCTCTATGAGCTTACAGACATGGATGACCCCTGACCACCTCTATGAGCTTACAGACATGGATGACCCCTGATCACCTCTATGAGCTTACAGACATGGATGACCCCTGATCACCTCTATGAACTTCTCATAAATTTGTACACTAACTTATTCTTTCAGTTTTGTTGACAGTCGATAGTAACTGTTGTTGTTGTTCGACCCGAAAATGGAGGAAATTACGTCATTTTCCCTATCTATAACCACTAACTACATCATTTCGACACCGACACATGGAATAAAATCGCTACCCAAAGCAAATTCTTTCTCTGCTGACAATATTGAGTCAATGGGGGAAAAATGAGTCAATGGAAACGTCATCATGCAACACAGACTGAAGCAAATTATATTTATTCGGCGCCAAATATAACCGCGCCAAAAACATGTAGGTTTTCCGCTCCATGGAAACCGGCCTTTACTCAATCTGCCTTTTAAAAAAAAAATGCAATTGTACCGTATTTAGCTATGCATAGTGCGCACATTTCTTACTGAAATCCTCATCCATTTTATCTACTGCACATTATACACCAGTACAGACATCAGGACATTTTTTTCCGGACCAAAATTGCGTTTTTCACATGCGCAGTATACATCGGAACTCAGTTTTTCCCCCGATTTTCGTGCCAAATCGTGGGTGCGCATTATACACGATAGCGCACTATACATAGCTAAATACGGTATATATTTGAAGAAACAAATCTACAAAAATGGAAATGAACATATTTTCTACATTAATGATGTTCAATTGTTATCTGGGCATGACACAATCTTGGCAACTTACACCAAAGCTGAAGATATTTTTGAACAATTTATAAACTTTATAGGACATTCTATATAATAAAACAGAAAGATGGTAAGGAAATCTGCAATATTTGTTGAATTATGACAAGACTGGAATTTGGCAACATATGTTTTGTATTGCCGGTTACTTCTGTATGTAGTATACCATAGTCTCATGAAGCTTATCACAGTTCGCAATAAATCGTTTAGAAAAAGGTTCCTCAAGATAAAATTAAAAATCAATATGGTGCTGCAGAAATATGTGGTTTCACTAATTCATACACAAAAATAATGAGGTCAATCCTATTATATGCCAATATCCCAAATAATGTTCCTGAAGATGAAATTAAATTATGGTGCTGCTGAAATATGGGGTTTCACTAATTCATACACAAAAATAATGAGGTCAATCCTATTATATGCCAATATCCCAAATAATGTTCCTGAAGATGAAATTAAATTATGGTGCTGCTGAAATATGGGGTTTCACTAATTCATACACAAATAATGAGGTCAATCCTATTATATGCCAATATCCCAAATAAAAAAGAAATTGCACAAATACATGTAGCGTAACAAATTGCAATACATAGTTCCCACAGCAGTCAAAAACACTGATAAGGCCTTATCTTGGCAGCCATTTTGACTGGCAAGTTTTATTAACGGCAATTTCATGATTTTACTAGTAATTCTTTAATTGCAATAACTTTATTAATTTTGGTTTCTTAATATAAAATTTGGTATGAATTTAAAGGTATTGAAATGTACTTTTTAAATATTAATTTATTTTTTGACAATGATGTATGGATTATAAATTATAAGAACTTAACTTGCACCTATTTTTGAAAGTCTATTTTCACAGTTGAAATATTAATATACAGGTAAATTATTATGTATTCGTCATTGATACGAAATTTGTGAAATGATACAAAAAATGTGTCCATTGAGAGCTTTCCAACAATGTATGAACCATGGTGATGGGATGAAAAATAAATATTGTATGAAGAAAACAAAAGTACGCTACTATATATTATATATAATATCTGATCAACTTTGCCATTCAAAATGGCAGCCACATTAGGAATGATGACGTCACACGGGAACTATGCATTGCAAATATATGAAATTAACCCAAACCGTCCCTATTTTATATTTTGAGTTTCTACAACGCGCTTTGTGCACAATCGATCATAATGAAAATAACCCAAGTAAGTATTTGGAAAATACAGACCAATGTCACAAATATGACAAACCATTAACGTCCAAATGAAATAATGCAACCCTGCCCTATTTGCTGCTCGCATTCATATGGACAACCAATTTTAAATTACAATTCTAGAATGTCAACATAAAACTATTTCAAAGAAACCTTACAAAATTAATTAGCCAGCAATACTAAAAATAAACTATTCTTAGACTAAATGTAAAAAAATTCAAGTGTTATAATATCCCGGAATATGCGGAACTGTTCTTAGAAATCTTGGAACAAATGAATTTGCTGTTCTATGTTACATTTTAGTTAATATTACGCCGGGAGAAAAAGCGAGAGGGGGGGGGGCCATGACAGACAAAGATGTTGAACTATCTACCTCTCCATGGAACCATTAGCGGGATTGAAGCAGAGAGAGGGGGGAAGCCATGACAGACAAAGATGTTGAACTATCTACCTCTCCATTAGCAGGATTGAAGCAGAGAGGGGAAGCCATGACAGACAAAGATGTTGAACTATTACCTCTCCATGGAACCATTAGCAGGATTGAAGCAGAGAGGGGAAGCCATGACAGACAAAGATGTTGAACTATCTATCTCTCCATTAGCGGGATTGAAGCAGAGAGGGGAAGCCATGACAGACAAAGATGTTGAACTATTACCTCTCCGTGGAACCATTAGCAGGATTGAAGCAGAGAGGGGAAGCCATGACAGACAAAGATGTTGAACTATCTATCTCTCCATTAGCAGGATTGAAGCAGAGAGGGGAAGCCATGACAGACAAAGATGTTGAACTATCTATCTCTCCATTAGCGGGATTGAAGCAGAGAGGGGAAGCCATGACAGACAAAGATGTTGAACTATCTATCTCTCCATTAGTGGGATTGAAGCAGAGAGGGGAAGCCATGACAGACAAAGATGTTGAACTATCTATCTCTCTGTTGCAGGATTGAAGCAGAGAGAGGGGGGGGAAGCCATGACAGACAAAGATGTTGAACTATCTACCTCTCCATGGAACCATTAGCGGGATTGAAGCAGAGAGGGGAAGCCATGACAGACAAAGATGTTGAACTATCTACCTCTCCATGGAACCATTAGCGGGATTGAAGCAGAGAGAGGGGGGCCATGACAGACAAAGATGTTGAACTATCTATCTCTCCGTTAGTGGGATTGAAGCAGAGGGGAAGCCATGACAGACAAAGATGTTGAACTATCTATCTCTCCGTTAGCAGGATTGAAGCAGAGAGAGGGGGGAAGCCATGACAGACAAAGATGTTGAACTATCTATCTCTCCATTAGCAGGATTGAAGCAGAGAGGGGGGAAGCCACGACAGACAAAGATGTTGAACTATCTATCTCTCCGTTAGCAGGATTGAAGCAGAGAGAGGGGGGGGGAAGCCATGACAGACAAAGATGTTGAACTATTACCTCTCCGTGGAACCATTAGCAGGATTGAAGCAGAGAGGGGAAGCCATGACAGACAAAGATGTTGAACTATTACCTCTCCGTGGAACCATTAGCAGGATTGAAGCAGAGAGGGGAAGCCATGACATACGAAGATGTTGAACTATCTACCTCTCCATGGAACCATTAGCGGGATTGAAGCAGAGAGAGGGGGGCCATGACATATGAAGATGTTGAACTATCTATCTCTCCGTGGAACCATTATCGGGATTGAAACAGAGAGGGGAAGCCATGACAGACAAAGATGTTGAACTATCTATCTCTCCGTTAGCAGGATTGAAGCAGAGAGAGGGGAGGGAAGCCACGACAGACAAAGATGTTTAACTATCTATCTCTCCATGGAACCATTAGCAGGATTGAAGCAGAGAGGGGGGGAAGCCATGACAGACAAAGATGTTGAACTATCTATCTCTCCATTAGCGGGATTGAAACAGAAGTGACAAGCTTGGATATTTTTGTCCTTAAAATCGTGAATATTAGATAGAGAAAAATGATTATTAGTCTAGACAAAATTGCCGACCTAATTAAATCATCAATATACTAGGAAACGGTGCTAAATAGGCGGAAACATTTTTACATTTGAAATTTACAGAGCAATTTCGGGATTTTTTAATATCTCGTTCGCAGTTCAATAATGTATCTTAACAGGATTTGATGACGAATTCCCTAATCTCATTTTTAATCAGCCAATTATCTCCTATAACTCTTAAAAATATCTGTAGTCCAACTCTCTCAGATTATACTCTTGATGAAATTTAATAGTGACTTTCCCATTGGCATTGTATAATTGGACTTGGTTTCAGCCTAAAATTACTGCCATCTCGAAGACATATCTAGTAAATTAATTTCTTCAGATAAGACACATTATCACATATCAAAATTGGAATTAGCAGTCTAAGTGTTGATTGGCCGGGTTAAATGTCAACTTGTGATTGGTTAATCTATGTTGCCACAAATTCAGCACGTTTTTGTGTCAGTCACTATTAGGGGTAATGTCCTTTACCTGGGGGAAAGTTGATCAACCCTGATGATAATTGTGCAGTCATTTACGGCCTAATGCCAATTTGCTGCCATTTCTTGCAAGAACAATTGCTGATAAATTTACCATTTTTTTTCAATACTTAATTCAGTGAAGACAGATCAATTCAGTGAAGTTGGACGATTCAGTGAAGACAGATCAATTCAGTGAATACAGATCAATTCAGTGAATACAGATCAATTCAGTGAAGACAGATCAATTCAGTGAAGACTGAAGACAGATCAATTCAGTGAAAACAGATCAATTCAGTGAAGACAGATCAATTCAGTGAAGACTGATCAATTCAATGAAGACAGATCAAAGACAGATCAAGTCAGTGAAGACAGATCAATTCAGTGAAGACTGAAGACAGATCAAGTCAGTGAAGACAGATCAATTCAATGAAGACAGATCAATTCAGTGAAGACTGATCGAGTCAGTGAAGACAGATCAATTCAATGAAGACAGATCAATCCAGAGAAGACAGATCAATTCAGTGAAGACAGATCAATTCATCTAAGTTATTTTTCTTCCCATTAAAATTGATTAAACATATATGAATCTGTCTAGGTTTCTTAAGTTTCGTTTGTTTTATTTGTGTTTCTTTTAAATAATGTAGAGAAACACAGTGAAACAGATCAGTAAATCAGCCAAGCAATCAATGTGCTGAGGCAGCAGAAAGTATTAAATGCCATCCTTATTGCCACTAATAATGCAAATGTTCATTTTACTGCCATTGAACATGTAAATATGGAAATCGTGTACAAACTAGCCATACTCTCATATTCTAAAATCAGGGAAAGATGGGTCAGTAAGTTCAGTGGTTAACACGTTAAGACTGCAAAAGGAATCCAGGGATCTCAGGTTTGATCCCCATCTGTCTGACCGTAATAATATTAAGTCTTTCAGATTGGACTTTAAACCTTGTGTCGGTGCTTTACATCGTGCACGTAAAAGAACCAGAGGAGACTCTGGAATAGGTCTCTGTCTGTATCATTGCACTATCCTCCAATATCTAAAATGACTGATCAGTCTTCAGGCGGCGTCACTCAAATGGGCAACCGGTAGCAACAAATGGGCAACCAGTAGCAGGTAGCAACGACACACACACACACACACACACACACACACACACACACACACACACACACACACACACACACACACACACACACACACACACACACACACACACACACACACACACACACACACACACACACACACACACACACACACACACACACCCACACACACACACACACACACACACACACACACACACACACACCACACACACACACACACACACACACACCACACACACACACACACACACACACACACACACACACACACACACACACACACACACACACACACACACACACACACACACACACCACACACACACACACACACACACACACACACACACACACACACACACACACACACACACACACACACACACACACACACACACACACACACACACACACACACACACACACACACACACACACACACACACACACACACACACACACACACACACACACACACACACACACACACACACACACACACACACACACACACACACACACACACACACACACACACACACACACACACACACACACACACACACACACACACACACACACACACACACACACACACACACACACACACACACACACACACACACACACCACACACACACACACCACACACACACACACACACACACACACCACACACACACACACACACACACACACACACACACACACACACACACACACACACACACACACACACACACACACACACACACACACACACACACACACACACACACACACACACACACACACACACACACACACACACACACACACACACACACACACACACACACACACACACACACACACACACACACACACACACACACACACACACACACACACACACACACACACACACACACACACACACACACACACACACACACACACACACACACACACACACACACACACACACACACACACACACACACACACACACACACACACACACACACACACACACACACACACACACACACACACACACACACACACACACACACACACACACACACACACACACACACACACACACACACACACACACACACACACACACACACACACACACACACACACACACACACACACACACACACACACACACACACACACACACACACACACACACACACACACACACACCACACACACACACACACACACACACACACACACACACACACACACTATCATGGAAATTGAAATATTGATTTCCATCTAAAAAAAAAGCAGTGTATGAACAATACCAGTTCGATCTACCAATGTCAAAGGTCGTGATAGAGAAATAGCGAACTTATAACAAAATCAATTGTTCATGCGACCGAGAAATTCCTGCTAGTTGTCTTACAGATCTTCCCACTTAGTTATATTTATTTTTTACTATTTACTGTAAATCTAACAACTGGGATACATGCCTGGACACTTTCAATTAACGATCAATATGTAACTACGGACACAAAAACAAGTTAGGGATGGCTAATCAGGATGTGAGCAATAGAAAGATACAACATAAATGGGACAGTGAGACTTCACAGGCTTGCTGGACATTTTGTATGGATACTTACTGGAACGGAGAAACTCTGAATACACAAACAAACGGGGTTATAGAAGTTAAACGCGACCCTCAACACCGATGCAACAACAAACTAGGGCAATCAGGGTGTAAGCAAAGATGATCAGTCATGCAACAAGGCTATCCAGTATGTCGCAAGGTTCTCTTGAACACTTACTATGGACACAACATATGGAAACAAAAGGTTTCTGAGATTCCGCCCCCAACCAATCGCCAGCAATCTTGGAACAAGGCCAATCACTCTAAAACTACTGACAATTTTGTGTCTCAATTTTATTAACAGAACAACATGTGCATAAGATGCATTTCTCTGCAGAGCCTGACAAAAACAGAGGAGAAATGGGCATCTGATTGCCATAAATATTCCACAGCATAGAGGGAAAATTAAGCATTTGCTGCAGCTAATTTAGCTATAACTGTCAGTGGAGTTTAATCTAGGAGAACAGCCACTCATCCAATTGTTTTCTATGATAACAAGACTTTAAGCTGGCATTAACTGAGCAACAACATCATGCAGATCAGCCTGACACAAGATTTACTACCTGCCTGGCACAGGATTTACTACCAGCCTGTCACAGGAGTTATTACCAGCCTTGTACAGGATTTACTACCAGTCTGACACAGATACTACTGGCCTGGCACATGATTTACTACCAGCCTGGCACAGGAGTTATTACCAGCATTGTACATGATTTACTACCAGCCTGACACAGGAGTTACTACCTGCCTGGCACAGGATTTACTACCAGCCTTGCACAGGATTTACTACCAGCCTGGTACAGGAGTTACTACCAGCCTGACACATGATTTACTACCTGCCTGACACAGGATTTACTACCAGCCTGGCACAGAATTTACTACCAGACTGTCACAGGATTTACTACCAGACTGTCACAGGATTTATTACCAGCCAGACACAGGAATTACTACCTGCCTGACACATGAGTTACTACAAGCCTGGCACAGGATTTACTACCAGCCTGTCACAGGATTTACTACCTGTCTGACACAGGATTTACTACCAGCATGACACAGGATTTACTACCAGCCTGCCACAGGATTTACTACCTGTCTGACACAGGATTTACTACCTGTCTGACACAGGATTTTTACTACCTGTCTGACACAGGATTTACTACCAGCCTGTCACAGGATTTACTACCTGTCTGACACAGGATTTTTACTACCTGTCTGACACAGGATTTACTACCAGACTGTCACAGGATTTACTACCTGTCTGACACAGGATTTACTACCAGCATGACACAGGAGTTATTACCAGCCTTGTACAGGATTTACTACCAGTCTGACACAGGAGTTACTACTGGCCTGGCACATGATTTACTACCAGTCTGGCACAGGAGTTATTACCAGCCTTGTACAGGATTTACTACCAGCCTGACACAGGAGTTACAGGCAGGTAGCCTGGCACAGGATTTACTACCAACCTTGCACAGGATTTACTACCAGCCTGGCACAGGAGTTACTACCAGCCTGACACATGATTTACTACCTGCCTGACACAGGATTTACTACCAGCCTGGCACAGAATTTACTACCAGACTGTCACAGGATTTACTACCAGACTGTCACAGGATTTATTACCAGCCAGACACAGGAATTACTACCTGCCTGACACAGGATTTACTACCTGTCTGACACATGATTTACTACCAGCATGACACAGGATTTACTACCTGTCTGACACAGGATTTACTACCAGCCTGGCACAGGATTTACTACCAGCCTGTCACAGGATTTACTACCTGTCTGACACAGGATTTACTACCAGCATGACACAGGATTTACTACCTGTCTGACACAGGATTTACTACCAGCCTGGCACAGGATTTACTACCAGCCTGTCACCTGATTTACTACCTGTCTGACACAGGATTTACTACCAGCATGACACAGGATTTACTACCTGCCTGACACAGGATTTACTACCAGCCTGGCACAGGATTTACTACCACCCTGTCACAGGATTTACTACCTGTCTGACACAGGATTTACTACCAGCATGACACAGGATTTACTACCAGCCTGTCACAGGATTTACTACCTGTCTGACACAGGATTTACTACCAGCCTGTTACAGGATTTACTACCTGTCTGACACAGGATTTACTACCAGCATGACACAGGATTTACTACCAGCCTGTCACAGGATTTACTACCTGTCTGACACAGGATTTACTACCTGTCTGACACAGGATTTACTACCAGCATGACACAGGATTTACTACCTGTCTGACACAGGATTTACTACCAGCATGACACAGGATTTACTACCAGCCTGTCACAGGATTTACTACCTGTCTGACACAGGATTTACTACCAGCCTGTTACAGGATTTACTACCTGTCTGACACAGGATTTACTACCAGCATGACACAGGATTTACTACCAGCCTGTCACAGGATTTACTACCTGTCTGACACAGGATTTACTACCTGTCTGACACAGGATTTACTACCAGCATGACACAGGATTTACTACCTGTCTGACACAGGATTTACTACCAGCATGACACAGGATTTACTACCAGCCTGTCACAGGATTTACTACCTGTCTGACACAGGATTTACTACCAGCCTGTTACAGGATTTACTACCTGTCTGACACAGGATTTACTACCAGCATGACACAGGATTTACTACCAGCCTGTCACAGGATTTACTACCTGTCTGACACAGGATTTACTACCTGTCTGACACAGGATTTACTACCAGCATGACACAGGATTTACTACAAGCCTGGCACAGGATTTACTACCTGTCTGACACAGGATTTACTACCAGCATGACACAGGATTTACTACCAGTCTATCAACCTTGCACTTGTCTGGTAATGGATTTACAGTAGCCGGGAATGGGATTTACATGGATGAAAGTTTGAAAATGTAAAAATACTGAAACTATTGACGGGAGGACTGTCTATGGCTCCTTCTGGATCCAGGGCATATAACTGGCAGAGTTTCCTGGCGGTGTAAATAAGCCAACATTTACAAACAACAAACCTTCCATTTTAGGACCAAGGCTCCCATTTTCATTATAAACTGCACCACCATGTACTGAATTATGATGGATAAAAAAACTAAAACATTAATGTGGTCTATAGTTCTACATACATACATAGTCTAGTTGAAAGATGGTATCTGCAAAAATATATCAAGTTGCAATTCTTCCATAACAAGAATTTCTTGCTTGTTAACTTTACTGCCTTTATCAAACATGATGAAAAAGGTTCATGTCAGTTCCAATGTTTTATCAGGTGATTGCATTATATGTGCCAACTAAATTGGAAAGAATGTGCAAACATCATGATCCTGATTATTACGCTGCGTCTGATCAAGATCTATGTTGGTTGCTATTCAGATGTGTTTTAGCATAGCAAGCAGTATAGAGCCTGATCTAGATGTCACATTCTGTGCTGTCTGATCTGCCTCTATGCCGTTTGCAAAAGTGACTTGTGATTGGCAGGTTATGGGTTAACATTGTCCATCATTATAGAATTGTTTGGCCTTTTGTCATTTCTCTTTAATTTTCGGAAAGGGTTTGATATTTCCCAACTTGGCAAGCCGCATTGCTCGCACGACTGTAACTGTCATGTTCCTTCATTACCACTACCACCACCAATTATTCTTTATACCATTAAATTTTCAAATGTTGGAAGCAAATATACCTTGTTTTTCCAAAAATAAATTGTTTCTGGCAAGCTAGTTAAAGCATGTGCTGTAGATAATTGTAAAAGATATCTGCATGTTATAACCACCCTTTCTGGTAGGTACAATTCAACTGCAAGAACGACTACTCTTTACCTGTTCCTAAAATGCCAAATGACAAGCATGACGTAGTGAATGCATCAACAGGCTAAATCAGTCTATTCCGTAATTATAATTAATGCAAGTCTAAAAATAGCAAATTGATGCAAATACTGTGATAAAATGGTCTATATTTATGACTAGTCATGAAGTTTTGTTTGCCATTTTGGTTTCTGGAACTGAGGCATCGGCTGTATTAATGTTGTATATACATAAATAGGTGGAAGTGCATCCGAATGTAGTCCTGATAACTAATATAATACATTTTTCTTTTTGGAAAAAAATGCATTTTCATGACAGGCAGTGTATAGTTTTTGTGTTTTTTGAGAAATTATGTGACTTGAGAAGACTTCAGACTAGTAGGCGGAAGTGCATCCAAGGTCCACTCGAATTATTTTGTTTACGTTTATTTATCGTCGTTACCGGTTGCCCATATGAGCGACTCCTCCTGAAGAGATTAGTTATTTTAGATTTTGGAGGATAGTGCATGATACAGACAGAGACCCATTACATAGTCTCCTCTGGTTCTTTTACATGCACGGTGTAAAGCACCGACACGAGACCTCGGTTTAAAGTCCCAACTGAAAGACTGTTAATTTTATTAGGGTCAGATGGGGGATCGAACCTGCGATCCCTGAATTACCAGTCCAGCGTGTTACCACTGGACTACATATCCGTCTGTGTCCACTCGAATGTAGTCCTGATAACTAATATAGTGCATTTTTCTTTTTGGAATCAAAGATATGAAAGATTGGAAATATAAATGATCAAGCTATTTATTTTTACTTTTTACTATGTATTTAACCCTTTCCCTCATAGAAGCACCTTTTGACGCCATTACCAATACGACATACATTGACAATATAGTAGCCAAACCAATGTTCATAATAAAGGCCAGAATCTCATGTAGTCCCAGTAATATCTATGTAAGTGGGGATAGATATGACGACTACTTATCCACTGCATGATAGCTAAATGGCTGTCGTTTGTATGGAGATATAATCGTATATTAACCTAAATCTCTATGTAGTCCCAGTAATATCTATGGAGGTGGGATAGATATGACGACTACTTATCCACTGCATGATAGCTAAATGGCTGTCGTTTATATGGAGATATAATAGTATATTAACCTAAATCTCTATGTAGTCCCAGTAATATCTATGGAGGTGGGATAGATATGGCGACTACTTATCCACTGCATGATAGCTAAATGGTTGTCGTTTGTATGGAGATAGTATATTAACCTAAATCTCTATGAAGGAAAGGGTTAATATTAATAGGCAATTTATTTATTGTTTTACAGCCTTAAACATTTTCAGCTACCTAACAATGTCATGCTATGCCAAGAAAACCATCTGATGTATAACAAAAGTTGATAAGATTAATTTAAATTTAATCTGCTCTACATAAAATTGTCTTAATATATAGAAATGCTGATATAATTCCAGAATATCTAATAACACTCTTACATTGGAAACATTTTGATTGATTAATCTACATGTAGACCCTATACCGACAATCATTCTAACACTTACTAAGTTGTTATCATTGCATGCAATTGTATAATTATGTATTATTATTATAATGAACTATGTATATGTATTATTATTATTATGAGCTGTGTATATGTATTATTATTATGATGAGCTGTGTGTATATGTATGTATTATGATGAGCTGTGTATATGTATTATTATTATGATGAGCTGTGTGTATATGTATGTATTATGATGAGCTGTGTATATGTATTATTATTATGATGAGCTGTGTATATGTATTATGATGAGCTGTGTATATGTATTATTATTATGATGAGCTGTGTATATGTATTATTATTATGATGAGCTGTGTATATGTATTATTATTATGATGAGCTGTGTATATGTATTATTATTATGATGAGCTGTGTATATGTATTATGATGAGCTGTGTATATGTATTATTATGAGCTGTGTATATGTATTATTATTATGATGAGCTGTGTATATGTATTATTATTATGATGAGCTGTGTATATGTATTATGATGAGCTGTGTATATGTATGTATTATGATGAGCTGTGTATATGTATGTATTATGATGAGCTGTGTATATGTATTATTATTATGATGAGCTGTGTATATGTATGTATTATGATGAGCTGTGTATATGTATTATTATTATGATGAGCTGTGTATATGTATTATTATTATAATGAACTGTGTATATGTATTATGATGAGCTGTGTATATGTATTATTATTATGATGAGCTGTGTATATGTATTATTATTATAATGAACTGTGTATATGTATTATTATTATAATGAACTGTGTATATGTATGTATTATGATGAGCTGTGTATATGTATTATTATTATGATGAGCTGTGTATATGTATTATTATTATAATGAACTGTGTATATGTATTATTATTATAATGAACTGTGTATATGTATGTATTATGATGAGCTGTGTATATGTATTATTATTATGATGAGCTGTGTATATGTATTATTATTATAATGAACTGTGTATATGTATGTATTATGATGAGCTGTGTATATGTATTATTATTATGATGAGCTGTGTATATGTATTATGATGAGCTGTGTATATGTATTATGATGAGCTGTGTATATGTATTATGATGAGCTGTGTATATGTATTATGATGAGCTGTGTATATGTATTATAATGAACTGTGTATATGTATGTATTATGATGAGCTGTGTATATGTATTATTATTATGATGAGCTGTGTATATGTATTATGATGAGCTGTGTATATGTATTATTATTATGATGAGCTGTGTATATGTATTATGATGAGCTGTGTATATGTATTATGATGAGCTGTGTATATGTATTATAATGAACTGTGTATATGTATGTATTATGATGAGCTGTGTATATGTATTATTATTATGATGAGCTGTGTATATGTATTATGATGAGCTGTGTATATGTATTATTATTATGATGAGCTGTGTATATGTATTATTATTATGATGAGCTGTGTATATGTATTATTATGATGAGCTGTGTATATGTATTATGATGAGCTGTGTATATGTATTATGATGAGCTGTGTATATGTATTATGATGAGCTGTGTATATGTATTATTATTATGATGAGCTGTGTATATGTATTATTATTATGATATATACAATATGCTGTGTTCTGCATCTTGCACTATCCTCCAAACAATACAATTGTTAACACTATAGATAACCCTGTTTATACAAATTTATTTTAGCTCGATTGCGAAACAAATTCTTACAACTTATATTAATCACTCTCGAGACCTCATTCCTGATGAAATCCATCGCCACGAGGGAGAGAGAAGAGGCAATGTGGAATTTAAATGCCTTGCCTATGGGCACAATCTTAACGGCTCCAACGGGGCTCAAACTCCGGATTCTTTCGGACCTGAAGCGAACGCACGATATTACAACTTCCATTGATTTGCCCTGAAATTGCATGGATGCTGCTAAATAAACACTGAATAAGATGGATGACATAAATAATACCAGTCTGGCACAGCCTACATTATCCAGGACACTGCTATAGCAATTGATTTCAACAGATGAAGGAATTTAATTTGCACATTTCTTGGGTAATTGATTTATAAACCATTTTATTTGAGATTTTTACTGTCGCTATCGGTTGCCCATTTGAGCGACGGGCAGTTTACCTAACAGCACCTTTCCTGGGCAGGCTCCAGCGGTTAACCAGTACTTGGTGCACGAACCTCCATAAGAAACTGCCACCTTTTTCATATAAAGAGACCTGGTCTGAGCGGCACTCGAACCTATGACCATCAGAGATGATAGGTTACAGTGGTATACAAGTCAGCGATCTTAACCATTCCACCACGGAGGCTATCTAAACAATAATCAGATGGTGATGCTGATTGGGCTTATTTACCCTCCGGCGAACCATGTGAGCGAGCGTACCATAATCACCTGCAGACCACCATACTTATAGTCTACTGCAACCACTTGCTGTGCACACTATACTGTTCACACTGTATCGTTTATGGCAGCAATATTAGTTCCACTGCAATACATACCCATCATAAACTCCTGGACATCTGTACACACCCTCATAAGTTCATGGGCTATATGTCAATGGTGCATAATTAATCACCTCCACTCATCCCCCCTGGGCACTGCATCATTGCTAAATGTCAATATTCTGCACTAGCTGTAGTCCTCTGTGTAGCAGACACAATGGCTCCAGACAACATGGTTTTCTCTTCATATGCATGGTTAATTCATCACTGACCAATGGATGATCATTTCCAGGAAACAAGGCAACATGTATCACATCCACAGAACAGTCATCAGTGGTCAATGTGGCTGACTTGCATACCACGGCCACTGTAACCTATCATCTTGATGGTCACAGGTTCAAGCCCCATTCAGACCATGTATCTTTATATGACAAATTTGGTAGTTTCTTACGGAGGTTGGTGCACCAAGTACTGGAGCCTGTCCAGGAAAGGTGTTGTTAAGTAAGCTGCCTGTCGCTCATATAGGCAACCGATAGCAACGATAAATAAATTTAAATTTAAAAAAACACAAAAAAGTACATTGCATGTGGTAGCAGCAAAATCATGGGTCTACATTTTGAGCAATTTTTGTGTTTGCAGCAAAATAAATTGTTGTCTGACCTAAACATAATTTGAATGACTACGAGGGGGCGATAGTGAATAAATGTATATAAAAACCCATAATTTTTCTACAGTAATTATTATTGTTTTGGTTTGTTAAGGTACGTGGTGGGATAACCTTCCATCTAAACTGTTGTTTTGTGTTTCTGTGCGTGCGTGCGTGTGTGTGACATACTTTACTGGATGGCTTCAGCTTACTTATGTACTGCTATATTATATACCACATTGGTACTTGGGACTATTAACCCATTCAACACCAAGTAACTGACATCGACTGGTGCATGATATTTTTAGACCAATAAATTAATAAGAAAATTATATTTGGACCGGTTCATTTATCAAAATGGGTAATTTTGTCTAAAAATAGTAAAATTACTGGCAAAAAGTGCAGATCCGGATGAGACGACTTGACGGCTCATCTGGATCTACACTTTGTGTAAGCCTATTTAGAGGTATATGGTGTTGAAAGGGTTAATGATTTTCTAATCTGAAGTTGCTGACACGAAGCTGTTCATAATAAATATCCCTAATCTTGTTCCTAAGTTTCTAACATCTCGAGCCACCCTTCCATAGTACACATACACACAAGCACTTCAGTGCCTGGTACTATTTGTTTTTAATTAGTTTGTTTATTATCATTGTAATCCACAATAACAATCACCATATCTACATGAACATTTACCCAGAACTTATTCCGACATTCAATTTCAGGCCACCCAAAAACTCCTTGTACAATGGAACACTCATTTCTTCACAGCAAATATAATCTTGCTGCATGTACAGAAAATATATTACACTGTGCTCTCATTGCTCGGCTGCTGAGCCATGCATGGTGGTAATGGTGCCTGCTTCTAGAAAAGAAGGTTATAGGTTCAAGTCGTCAGGCTCCCAAATTAATGATAAATAGGCATGTTTCAATATTAATACAGGCAAAAATGGCGACTTTGAAGAACAATGATCAAAAACTATATGATCATTGCTATTAATCCTCTTAGTTTATACAAATTTATTTTAGCTTGATTGCGAAACAAGTTCTTACAACTTGTATTACAACTTGTATTAATCACTCTCGATCGTGACCTCATTCCTGATGGAATCCATTACAACGTGGGAGAGAGAATAGGCAACGTGGAATTTAAATGCCTTGTCGAAGGGGCACAATCGTAATGGCTCCAGCAGGGCTCGAACTCCTCTATTGAAGTGAGTGACCTGAGAGGGCATGGTTATGATTTCATTGGGTACTGCGGGAAAAGTTTTGTGATGTTATCATGCACATGGCTTAAATCTATAACAACACCTGCAACTCTAAAATGTAGGGTAGATTTGGAAATCAAAAACACAATTTTGGTGTTCTTACCTATAAAACAACATAACAACCCTGTATTAAAGGTCAACTCCGCCCATTCAGGTGGCTATTTTTATAACAAACCAATACTAGTGGTCGATCTCAGATTGCATGTCATTCTAATCAGAACAGTGTCCATATTGATTGCAGCACCAGCTGACTTGTATCATTGTACTTTGCGTGTGAGCTTCGACCCCTAGAGAAATAACACTGCCCCTATAAACCCCGATTGCACACAGCCAGCAGACTTGCGTAGACTTTGTGGCTCCATAGGACGTGCTTCGTTTCCCTATTCCTATCTAATTATCCCCACTGCTGCCAGCACCACTGTCATTGTAGATAATAGATTGATTTGTCACGGTCTCCATCCCCCCACATTGAGAGAACTAGAGCATAAACATGTGGTCTCCAGGCTGTGTTTTCTCTGCCTTCAGGAACCAGAAAGTGAACATGTGAAACATGCGAAACATGCAAAATATGTGAAACATGTGATCTTTGGATCCAGCATGCCTGTCTGACATACATGTACAACTAATGTAATTTGTCAAACTTGACATGATGAATAGCTACAAAAACCTCATTAGACAACTCTTTTAGAGCACTTAATGCGGAAGTCATTTACATCTTTCAACTTTCTGTAACAATTCCTTGAAATCGACTGGAAATTTGGTACTGGAATTTTTTTATTTCAAATTATACTCTAATAATGGAGAGAATAGCAAGAAATCTATTGCCTAAAATTAACTCTAATATGGAGAGAATAGCAAGAAATCTATTGCCTAAAATTAACTCTAAATAATGGAGAATAGCAAGAAATCTATTGCCTAAACTTAACTCTAATATGGAGAGAATAGCAAGAAATCTATTGCCTAAAATTAACTCTAAATAATGGAGAATAGCAAGAAATCTATTGTCTAAACTTAACTCTAAATAATGGAGAGAATAGCAAGAAATCTATTGTCTAAACTTAACTCTAAATAATGGAGAATAGCAAGAAATCTATTGTCTAAACTTAACTCTAAATAATGGGGAATAGCAAGAAATCTATTGCCTAAACTTAACTCTAAATAATGGGGAATAGCAAGAAATCTATTGTCTAAACTTAACTCTAAATAATGGAGAATAGCAAGAAATCTATTGCCTAAACTTAACTCTAAATAATGGGGAATAGCAAGAAATCTATTGCCTAAACTTAACTCTAAATAATGGGGAATAGCAAGAAATCTATTGCCTAAAATTAACTCTAATATGGAGAGAATAGCAAGAAATCTATTGCCTAAAATTAACTCTAAATAATGGAGAATAGCAAGAAATCTATTGCCTAAAATTAACTCTAAATAATGGGGAATAGCAAGAAATCTATTGTCTAAACTTAACTCTAAATAATGGGGAATAGCAAGAAATCTATTGTCTAAACTTAACTCTAAATAATGGGGAATAGCAAGAAATCTATTGTCTAAACTTAACTCTAAATAATGGGGAATAGCAAGAAATCTATTGTCTAAACTTAACTCTAAATAATGGGGAATAGCAAGAAATCTATTGTCTAAACTTAACTCTAAATAATGGGGAATAGCAAGAAATCTATTGTCTAAACTTAACTCTAAATAGCAAGAATAGGAAGAACACTATTGCATTGCTCCCGTTAGTTTGATGTGGTATGCCCGTTAGTTTGATGTGGTATGCCCATTAGTTTGATGTGGTATGCCCGTTAGTTTGATGTGGTATGCCCGTTAGTTTGATGTGGTATGCCCGTTAGTTGATGTGGTATGCCCGTTAGTTTGATGTGGTATGCCCGTTAGTTTGATGTGGTATGCCCATTAGTTTGATGTGGTATGCCCGTTAGTTTGATGTGGTATGCCCGTTAGTTTGATGTGGTATGGCCAGTAACCCTTTCAACACCAAGTAACTGACATGGACTTGTGCATGATATTTTAAGACCAAGAAATTAATAACAAAATTACATTTGGATCAGTTCATTTATCAAAATGGGTAATGTTTTTTCTAAAAATAGTTATATTACTTGAAAAAAGTGCAGATCCTGATGAGACGGCTTGTTACGAGCCGGCTCATCTGGATCTACACTTTTCATAAGCCTATTTAGAGGCCTGTGGTGTTGAAAGGGTTAAAGCTGTCTTTGGCAAACTATCATCTCATTCAATTAGATTGAACTATATTCATTCATTAATAATTTCAGTACAATACAACATACATAATGAGACTATTGAGTTGTAAAAGACTGAAATGGATCTATGACTGAACAGAAAATACACTCTTCTGACTTCTTCACCCATTATAACAAGAATTTAGTTTATGCTATGTCAAATTACAATGAAACTATCCTCAATAAAGTTATTGACCATGCCATGGGAATACATCCAAAAACTATTGGGCAGAAATATTTTATTGTAAAGTCTGAAGTGGTAAATGATAAACGTTCTTTCATCTTTGATTGCAATAAGCAACTTGAGCGACATTTACAAGAAACATCAATCAGTATACTTATTAATGATAATGTTTTTACAGCCTCACCAAAAACTTTAACAACTGATAATTATCGAATGAGCTATAAACTAGGCGTGTTGTTATACAGTGCTGCTGGATGTGAGGATTATGGATGGTACCTTGGGAGTATTAAAAGCTGTGTGTCAAGTACTTTCATACTTGAGGTTAGATAAAATGATGGTTCTGGTGCCCCCCCCCCCCCCCCCCGTGAGGTGCTGGTCATTAGAGCAGCCATCTGCTATGGGATAATGTTCAGGCCACTATAGAATACTAATTATATAGAATATTAGTAATATTTAGCATCCTCCTACTAGTGAGATTTAGTATCATCGAGCTATTGAGATCTAACCACCCATATTGTGAGATTTAGCATCATCGAGCTATTGAGATCTAACAACCAACCATATTGTGAGAGTTAGTATTATCGAGCTATTGAGATCTAACTACCACCCATATTGTGAGATTTAGCATCATCGGGCTATTCAGATCTAAGTACCATCCATATTGTGAGAGTTAGTATTATCGAGCTATTGAGATCTAACTACCACCCATATTGTGAGATTTAGCATCCTCGAGCATGTGAGATCTAACTACCACCCATATTGTGAGATTTAGCATCATCAAGCTATTGAGATCTAACTACCATCCATATTGTGAGATTTAGCATCATCAAGCTATTGAGATCTAACTACCAACCATATTGTGAGATTTAGCATCATCGAGCTATTGAGATCTAACTACCATCCATATTGTGAGATTTAGCATCATCAAGCTATTGAGATCTAACTACCACCCATATTGTGAGATTTAGCATCATCGGGCTATTCAGATCTAAGTACCATCCATATTGTGAGATTTAGCATCATCATGCTATTGAGATCTAACTACCACCCATATTGTGAGATTTAGCATCATCAAGCTATTGAGATCTAACTACCATCCATATTGTGAGATTTAGCATCATCGAGCTATTGAGATCTAACTACCATCCATATTGTGAGATTTAGCATCATCAAGCTATTGAGATCTAACTACCAACCATATTGTGAGATTTAGCATCATCGAGCTATTGAGATCTAACTACCATCCATATTGTGAGATTTAGCATCATCAAGCTATTGAGATCTAACTACCACCATATTGTGAGATTTAGCATCATCAAGCTATTGAGATCTAACTACCATCCATATTGTGAGATTTAGCATCATCATGCTATTGAGATCTAACTACCACCCATATTGTGAGATTTAGCATCATCAAGCTATTGAGATCTAACTACCATCCATATTGTGAGATTTAGCATCATCGAGCTATTGAGATCTAACTACCATCCATATTGTGAGATTTAGCATCATCGAGCTATTGAGATCTAACTACCACCCATATTGTGAGATTTAGCATCATCGAGCTATTGAGATCTAACTACCACCATATTGTGAGATTTAGCATCATCGAGCATGTGAGATCTAACTACCACCATATTGTGAGATTTAGCATCATCAAGCATGTGAGATCTAACTACCACCCATATTGTGAGATTTAGCATCATCGAGCATGTCAGATCTAACTACCACCATATTGTGAGATTTAGCATCATCAAGCTATTGAGATCTAACTACCACCCATATTGTGAGATTTAGCATCATCGAGCATGTCAGATCTAACTACCACCCATATTGTGAGATTTAGCATCATCGAGCTATTGAGATCTAACTACCACCCATATTGTGAGATTTAGCATCATCGAGCTATTGGGATCTAACTACCACCCATATTGTGAGATTTAACATCATCGAGCTATTGGGATCTAACTACCACCCATATTGTGAGATTTAGCATCATCGAGCTATTGGGATCTAACTACCACCCATATTGTGAGATTTAGCATCATCGAGCTATTGGGATCTAACTACCACCATATTGTGAGATTTAGCATCATCAAGCTATTGAGATCTAACTACCACCCATATTGTGAGATTTAGCATCATCGAGCTATTGGGATCTAACTACCACCCATATTGTGAGATTTAGCATCATCGAGCTATTGGGATCTAACTACCACCCATATTGTGAGATTTAGCATCATCGAGCTATTGGGATCTAACTACCACCCATATTGTGAGATTTAGCATCATCGAGCTATTGGGATCTAACTACCATCCATATTGTGAGATTTAGCATCATCGAGCTATTGGGATCTAACTACCACCCATATTGTGAGATTTAGCATCATCGAGCTATTGGGATCTAACTACCACCCATATTGTGAGATTTAGCATCATCGAGCTATTGGGATCTAACTACCATCCATATTGTGAGATTTAGCATCATCGAGCTATTGGGATCTAACTACCACCCATATTGTGAGATTTAGCATCATCGAGCTATTGGGATCTAACTACCACCCATATTGTGAGATTTAGCATCATCGAGCTATTGGGATCTAACTACCATCCATATTGTGAGATTTAGCATCATCGAGCTATTGGGATCTAACTACCACCCATATTGTGAGATTTAGCATCATCGAGCTATTGGGATCTAACTACCACCCATATTGTGAGATTTAGCATCATCGAGCTATTGGGATCTAACTACCACCATATTGTGAGATTTAGCATTATCGAGCTAGTGAGATCTAACTCATCATACTAGTGAGATTTAGCATTCTAACTTTAACTGATAATTAATGTGTTAGCTGTCAAAAATATATAATTATCATCAGCCCAAAAATGGGTGTGGATGCTACACCTCCCAATAGTATATATCTTGTATAACTAGTCACAAAGGATATATTACGTATGTATGTTCCTTTAATGTCAAACCCCTCGCGGGGACTTAGACATGTTTTCCTGGGCAGGCTTAGCCGACCTAAGTGATTAACCAATACTAAGCAATGTGTGTGAGGTGCCTTGCTCAATGACACTACATACGTGGCCTGACCGAGTATCGAACCCGGGACCGTTCGATTCCAAATCCGACGCTCTACCACTGGACCACGGACGCCACTACAAGTATGGCTCGAACAGGCTTCCATAATATTCCACTTGAAAAGAATGTTTTTTTCTCTCCCTCTGATCTGATTTTAAGTCAATCAATAACATAAGAATCCTCAGGAAATAATGTTAAACCTTATCAGGTACTTATTGTTTTGAAGTGATTATAAACTCAATACCTTCGAACTGCCTCCGTAACATAACCTGTATTTTTGGATATTTATATATTCTAGTTTTTAAGTATTTCTTGCCAAAATCAGGATTCCCCACTAATCTGGGCAATTACATTATAATAGCAACTTCTAAAGCTGTTTCATGACTGACATAGAAGCTGTTCTGATAGGAGAACTAGGTGAGAAAAATGATAAAGCTCTACACTATAATGTCTTTGTAGTCAAATTGTTAATTAACAAAAACTGTACTAAACTATTTCCAAAACGTACTCTTTTATTATAAGCTACACTGAACCCAGGATCCTTATTCTGTTATGTGGACTTACTACACATATTTGATCAATCTGTCTTCTTTATCTACATGTATGTCACTAGTGTCCACTGTTGTATGAACCATCATGTCAGAGGTTTCGGCCCTGTATCTTATATTGCATCACATTCATACCTGTCATTAATCTCTTTCCTGCACATTCATCCTCTCTGATACAGTCTCTCTTCACTCTTGCTTACCCCTCTCTCCCCTCTCCCGATTCTCCTTAAGGCTTACCAGTCTCCAACATACTCTTGACTATAGTAAATGTCTCCTACAATTAATATTTCCATTCACTCTTCCTCCATACAATCCATCCTTCCATTATCACTCAAATGAACTAAAGTACCATGTATTCCAATAATTCCATCATAAAACTTCGCCTTCGCTTCATTGTCTGTCTCATCAGTGTTCGGTCTGTGACACTAACACAAACTAAAGAAGTACTCAGTAAACAGTTATTCCATCATGTGTACCTTCACTTTCCCTTCATTATCTCCAAGTAATGGTCTAAATTCAATAACAACTCCTTTCAATAACCCACCAAATTCAATCGAAGATGATTCAAAAGACCAAACAAGGTTCATATTTCTTGCCAATTTAAAATAAACTTGATCGTATCTTATCAATACATTCAATAGATCCCCTTCATTGATACTCACTACTGTTGCCCCTTCCCACCCATACATACCCACTTCAACTCCCTTCCTTAAAGTACCTACCTGTAGAAATGATGCAGGATCAGACTCTTTCAACACTTCAACACAGAAATACAGCAGGCTAGTGGTCTTCTGTAGATGACTAGTACATGTGTGTGCCTGATCCTTCAAAATCTTCATCTTCATATCTCGTTCTGCGCCAACAAAGTCCAGCAACTCTTGCTTACGTTCATGTATCGCCTCTATCAAAGCATCACACTGGGCAACAACTTCTGCTTCAAACTCTACACAATTGGCCTGAAATGCAAAATAGAGACATGAAAATCAGCTTTCGCATAGAAACTGATGAACATTCATTTGGATATCTTTATTTTTGTGGTGGACACAAGAGTTACTAAAAATAGCCTAAATATATTGTAATTGTTGATACGTTTTCAGGGCCATAACTTAGGTGTGTTACTGGTCTGATTTGGCTGACTATCGAACCTTGAAGCGAATGTGTACCAATGAATTTCAAGACTAAGGTCGATTAGCAATGGTTACCATTAAATACATTACAACCAATGTGTACGCTATCCTAAAAGTCATCTAGACTGTACTTTATATAAAAAACTTGTAATGAGTTCTATTGATCAAATAATTAAATGCTCTACCAAAAAAAAAAGTTTCATACCCAAGCTTTAAATGAATGGAGGATATTTGTTTGTCTGAGTATAATAATTTATTACGGTCAAATTATATTTCACTGAAAAAACACATTTATTACGGTCAAATTATATTTCACTGAAAAAACACGAAACATGCATAATTACAGGTTAAACAAAAATTGTGCGTTTCATATTGGGCAAGAAAGTGTGTTTTAATATAGAAAACAATGCAACCATATGCCACATTCCACTTTAACATCGCGCTTAGATGGCGTAACTAAAAGGACTGCAAAGAAAACTGAAAACTTAAGCAGTGCAAATTAAATGTCTTTATTTCGCTCCTTTCCATCAGAGAAATAACTCATTTTATTCCACCAATAGAATTCCATATTTCATTGCAAAGCATAAAATAAAACCACTTAAACACCCAAGTGTGCACATTTTATCTCATTAAGTGATGAAGAGATAGTACAAGATGATGCTTTTATGACACCATTATAATCAGCGGTAATCAATCATGAATATAAATTGCTGATAACCAGCAGACTTACAGAATATTGATTACACATCAATCAAACTTGCAAATCAAAATAAATCGCCAACTGTTCTCTTACGCCAGTGAACCTGTGTCAGATTTGTTTACAAACTGCCAAGGAGTTATTGTACATCAATTTATTGGGTAAACTAATCAACATTTCCACCAATTCTGGGATGTGTTTAGGTATCTGGCGCCGATTGTTTACCAATAAAATTAATTGAATTATTCAATCTAGCCAAGTCTTAATCAGCATATTTTCCGCGATATTTGTCTTACATCAATTTCTATATAAAACATAAAAGATCCATTTTTTCAAGAAGCTATAGAGCCACGTAACGTAATCGTAACGTAATCGTATCCAATTGATATGTTGGGTAATTTAATAAGTGTTCAATTAATAAAAAAAGCAATTAAATCGGCTAGCCATACATTGATAAGGTTACTCCATAATTATATAAATGCAGATAATGATCTCATTCAGACAATTAATTCATTCAACAACAAAATGTATTCATGAAAACATTGACACAGACAAAAACCACCGGAATTTTATTGTTTTTAACCAATTCACCTCTTTCTAAGTTTGCACCCCTATATGTTTACTGAAATGTTCTTAGCTACTTTAGAGAAAAAAATGGCAATGAATGTCTCAATTCCGTCATTTTGAAGGATTCTGTTTCAACTTTATATTTTGGTGATCATTAAATAATACAGTCTAGCCAAAGATTGACATCTCTAAATTTTAAGGAGTTTTAACTGTACAGTGTGTTCTTTCAGTTATAGACAATATGTAGCAGAAAGGTGTGACCATCAAATTATTAGGATCATAAGTCACCATTTGTTATTAGATGCCCCTACTCCCTAGAACCTCATAGTCCAGGTCATAAAACTGTGTTCAAATCTCAAATGCTGCTGTATGTATATCTCAGACTCGACCAATCAAATTACTTGAGAGCTGGAATCTGAGAACTAAGAATAGCTTTATAGCTGGCAATGGAATCATACCGTTTTAACGAGATATGCACATTAATTGTCTCATCAACAGCAGATATGCCAATAGAATATGAGTTGGTTGCTATATCAGGCAGCACATATCAGTTATGACCACATAAAAACACAATGAAAATCACCATTTCATCATCTAAGTGCAGTAAATCAGTATATAACAAGTCTGCTGCCAGACATCAGGTAAACAAAAAACATAACAATATTAAAACAAGCTTTGCTTTAATATCTTGCATAATCTTTAACCTTCTACTGGTAAGAAGATGAAATTACATAAAACCCAACACTGGAGACAGACATTTTGTACCTGCTCATTATATGGTAGTAGTTTTGTAAAATGCAAATATTGAAATTGAAACTGTTTTCATGTCTTACTTTCTTTTCCATCCCAGACAGCTAGGAGACTGTCTAACCACAGCCGGGTGATAGTCTAAACAAATTAGACAGCCAGGAGACTGTCTAACCACAGCCGGGTGATAGTCCTAACAAATTAGACAGCCAGGAGACTGTCTAACCACAGCCGGGTGACAGTCTAAACAAATTAGACAGCTAAGAGACTGTCTAACCACAGCCGGGCGACAGTCTAAACAAATTAGACAGCTGGGAGCCGGTCTAACCACAGCCGGGTGATAGTCTAAACAAATTAGACAGCTGGGAGCCGGTCTAACCACAGCAGGGTGATAGTCTAAACAAATTAGACAGCTGGGAGACTGTCTAACCACAGCCGGGTGATAGTCTAAACAAATTAGACAGCTGGGAGACTGTCTAACCACAGCCGGGTGATAGTCTAAACAAATTAGACAGCTGGGAGCCGGTCTAACCACAGCCGGGTGGCAGTCTAAACAAATTAGACAGCTGGGAGACTGTCTAACCACAGCCGGGTGATAGTCTAAACAAATTAGACAGCTGGGAGCCGGTCTAACCACAGCCAGGTGGCAGTCTAAACAAATTAGACAGCTGGGAGCCGGTCTAACCACAGCCAGGTGATAGTCTAAACAAATTAGACAGCTGGGAGCCGGTCTAACCACAGCAGGTTGACAGTCTAAACAAATTAGACAGCTGGGAGCCGGTCTAGCCACAGCTGGGTGACAGTCTAAACAAATTAGACAGCTGGGAGCCGGTCTAACCACAGCAGGGTGACAGTCTAAACAAATTAGACAGCTGGGAGCCGGTCTAACCACAGCAGGGTGACAGTCTAAACAAATTAGACAGCTGGGAGCCGGTCTAACCACAGCAGGGTGACTGTCTAAACAAATTAGACAGCTGGGAGCCGGTCTAACCACAGCAGGGTGACAGTCTAAACAAATTAGACAGCTGGGAGCCGGTCTAACCACAGCAGGGTGACAGTCTAAACAAATTAGACAGCTGGGAGCCGGTCTAGCCACAGCTGGGTGACAGTCTAAACAAATTAGACAGCTGGGAGCCGGTCTAACCACAGCAGGGTGACAGTCTAAACAAATTAGACAGCTGGGAGCCGGTCTAGCCACAGCTGGGTGACAGTCTAAACAAATTAGACAGCTGGGAGCCGGTCTAACCACAGCAGGGTGACAGTCTAAACAAATTAGACAGCTGGGAGCCGGTCTAGCCACAGCTGGGTGACAGTCTAAACAAATTAGACAGCTGGGAGCCGGTCTAACCACAGCAGGGTGACAGTCTAAACAAATTAGACAGCTGGGAGCCGGTCTAGCCACAGCTGGGTGACAGTCTAAACAAATTAGACAGCTGGGAGCCGGTCTAACCACAGCCGGGTGACAGTCTAAACAAATTAGACAGCTGGGGAAACCATCTGATCAAAGGTTTAATTTTTTATGAGGAATGTTGCACCAACAGCTTAGGACATTTGACAATTTTCCAACAAGTAGGCTAGTGGTGGAGGAACACAATTCAGCTAAATAACTTCAATACATGAAATAATTTGACACATTAAATAGTGGGATTTGAACCTGAAACTGTGAAGGGGGAATTATTTTATGTTAACGGTCAAAAACACGAGACCACAGAGTGTTGACACAAGTCGTCACATTGGTAACCATAAAAGCAGGTTGCTTTCTCCTCAATCCTACATGTATGTACATATTATTCATACTTGACTATGTTTATTGAAAGAAATAAATACTGTTTGAACTAAGTCTTCACATTAAAATATTCTATTCTCGAACGTACATTACAGTACTCTGGCAAATATATCAATACCCAATGCAATATGACGCAAGAAATTGTCCTTTACTGAGATAGGATGATACAATGAATATCATACAGTACACTGATTAAAACAACTGCAACTCACATCCAGCCGTTACCATCAATTTTCAGGTTACATTGTATCAACTATTCACAGCAAAGATGATCTGTTAAAAAAAATGAGCAGATTATGATCCACCTACCATAATGAATTGTCGATCATGTTTCCACCAGACAATGACACAGTGGAGAATGACCTGGACGATACGACTGATGGCATTATGAGAATTGAAGAGAGATGACACAGTGGAGAGTGACCTGGACAGTATGGCGGATCACTTAGGCGCAGCAATATAATGTTTATGTTCCCATCAGACAGATGACACAGTGGAGAGTGACCTAGTCGATATGGGTGATGGTGATATATAAGGATCATGTCGCTATCAGACAGATGATGCTGTGGAGAGTGACCTAGTCGATATGGGTGATGGTGATATATAAGGATCATGTCGCTATCAGACAGATGATGCTGTGGAGAGTGACCTAGTCGATATGGGTGATGGTGATATATAAGGATCATGTCGCTATCAGACAGATGATGCTGTGGAGAGTGACCTAGTCGATATGGGTGATGGTGATATATAAGGATCATGTCACTATCAGACAGATGATGCTGTGGAGAGTGACCTAGTCGATATGGGTGATGGTGATATATAAGGATCATGTCGCTATCAGACAGATGATGCTGTGGAGAGTGACCTAGTCGATATGGGTGATGGCGATATATAAGGATCATATCACTATCAGACAGATGATGCTGTGGAGAGTGACCTAGTCGATATGGGTGATGGTGATATATAAGGATCATGTCGCTATCAGACAGATGATGCTGTGGAGAGTGACCTAGTCGATATGGGTGATGGTGATATATATAGGATCATGTCGCTATCAGACAGATGATGCTGTGGAGAGTGACCTAGTCGATATGGGTGATGGTGATATATAAGGATCATGTCACTATCAGACAGATGATGCTGTGGAGAGTGACCTAGTCGATATGGGTGATGGTGATATATAAGGATCATGTCGCTATCAGACAGATGATGCTGTGGAGAGTGACCTAGTCGATATGGGTGATGGTGATATATAAGGATCATGTCGCTATCAGACAAATTATGCAGTGGAGAGTGACCTAGTCGATATGGGTGATGGTGATATATAAGGATCATGTCGCTATCAGACAGATGACACAGTGGAGAGTGACCCGAACATTATATATGGCTCATGGTGTAATGAATTATATAATGTTCATGTCACTATCAGAGAGATGATGCAGTGGAGAGTGAACTGGACAATATGGCTGATGACAATATGAGAATTAAAGATAGATGACACAGTGAAGATTGACACAAACAATATGGCTATGGTGTAATTATATAATGTTCATGTCGCTATCATGATGATTAAGCTTTGTCAGCTTGTTTACACAAGCTGCAGGCGAATGGTTTGATCATTAGAAAACTCACAACTCTCTATAAAGCGGGTGCCTAATCCACGCTGAAATCCACACTGTCACACTACCAACAGGTCATGGAGTAGATACAAATTAAACTATTAATTACAAATGTTGAATACATGTATGTAATAAAAGATCAAAGAGAACAAAATAATAAACCTTCACAGGTAAAATCCATTAAAAACTTGGCCACATTTGTCACACACTAATGAAATAATTCTACTGTGTATCAGATCAGGTCTCCTGAGAATTACATTACATTTTCCACTTACCATTTCTGTATTCTATTTATCTTCATTGTCCTTTTTATCTTTACTTTTCTAAATAATTATAAATTCTGTACTTGCTTTTTCAGAGCTACATTTTTCCATTTACCAGAATATACACAGACATTTTTTTACACATACCAGTACCTGGATTTGTTTTTGTCATTCTCAGAATATGTTCCGCCATTGCTTTCAATTAAATCAATTCTGATTCTATTTTAACTTTCTCTGATTTGATTTTGTGTTCTATTTCTGTATCAGTCTTCTCACAGTGAGTTTGTGTCTTTCAGTACAGAATATACAACATTTTTGTTTCTACCTTCATTTCATTTTCTTTCTGGGATTTATTCTGGCTCATTTAATATAGCTTTAACTGTATGCATGAATTCTGATTTAGATGATGTTTGAGCTTATTTAATATCACTGTGGCAACTCACACGGTTGAATTAATTCTGATCAGTCTCGGTGTACTTTTGTTACTTACCCTTATTCATCTGTTATTACTTTTCAATTTTTTATAGACTCCATTTCTTTTTCAGTATCTGTTTACTGTAATTAATTCAATTAATGTTTTAATTTTCTTTCTGTTTCCATTAGCTTTCTCTTTTCACTTACCAGCATTTGTTATGTGTTTGCTAATTTCTGTTTCTGAGACTGATAAATGCAAATTTCTATCATAGCATTCTCCAAAGTCAGCGTTGTTCCATCATAGGTTTCATTTCTACTTACCGGAATTCGATCTGTCATTGCTTTTAGTTTCTGTATGAATTCAGTTTCTGTTTTCGCCTTCTCCGAGAGAGCTTGTAATGTCTGTGATAAGTCAGTCTGAAAATACACACAATCATGTACTGATTACAAGTAAATTCTATGGTGATGTTGCTGAAGATGAACAAAATGAAGAAGAAGTTGATGATGAAGATGATGCTCAAGAAGCATGGATGGTAAATACTTTCAGATTCAGTAGCTGGGACATGGACATGATGTTTTAATCTTGCAGCTAATCTAAAAGCAATAACTTGTGTTATAATGATTCCAAAAATAACATTACATATTAGCAGAAGTTAGATATTGTCACGATAGCCAGCCAACCGTTCAACTCTAGAACTGGCAGATGTTCCCATCAAATAATGTGCTTGCTTCATTTCCAGGCAATGCAACAAGTGGTCATTTGTCCTTTTCAAATTAGATGCCTAATTACTTCTGCATATCGTCAGGGTGCAATCTTTATTGGAAAGATAAACCATTCGAACGTCAAATATAGAATATTTTAAGATGCATAATTGAGTCGATTTTACTTTTGAGACCCCTTTCAATGCATTATTGATACAATAATTATGGACATGACCTTTTGATCACCTTGTAAAAATGCTAATCCCTCAGTTAATTGTTTAGTACTGAGAATTTTATTGAAAGTCCAATGGAGAAGTCCATTAGAAGCGGAGAATTGGCGAGGATTCAGTGGAGAATTGCCCGGAATCAGGAAGAAGCCAACAATAAGCATCATGCTAAGTCACATGTCTTGGTTCAATGACGATTATTATATTGGAAAAGTGACACTTGAATGAAAAATGGAAACCATGAACAGAATCTGATGGTACTTTCCCACCGTGCTCCGTCATACGTAACATGTATCTCAGCAATAACATGGCAATACAACTTGGGAAATAACCGGCAAATTTTCATCAAAATGTCATTAGCAACGTTATACAGAACATCTTTTACAAAACTTTAAATTCTCGCATGCATGATGTAATGATATCTAATACAGATAGAGGATATTTGTTCATTTCAGTGTATGATTGAATTATATTTCACTGGATGAACATGAGCCATGAGTCCAAATATTACCTTTCGATGTTTACAAGTGAAATATAATTTGATCATACACTTAGATGAACAACACTTGTATGTTTGCTATGTTGGTAAATGTTTTGTGTGATAGAAAACAGTGCTGAGTAATGGTGCATTGAATAGTTTATCATCATATTAGTAACCATACTAGACTTTCTAGACTTTAGCAACATATATTAATCACTCTTATTGATGTGGATGAAAGCGTATATATGTGGTCATAATATGATGTGAGCAAACCGGAGTCCCTAAAGAAAACCCACAGCTCGGAGGGGCAAACAGGGTCTTCTGCACCCATTAATACCTGCACAGTAAGTTACCATGTGATCTAAGCTGTTGGTGAGACTTTAAACCCCAACAACAAACAAACAAACAAATATCCAAATTTAATTCGGATACGCAATATCATCAGTTTGAAAATCTAAGACCCGTTTCATAGACCCGGGTTAGAAACAGAGAAAATAGATCCATTTCATAGACCCAGGTCAGAAAGGGAGAAAATAGATCTATTTCATAGACCCAGGTTAGAAACAGAGAAAATAGATCCATTTCATAGACCCGGGTCAGAAACAGAGAAAATAGATCCATTTCATAGACCAGGGTCAGAAACAGAGAAAATAGATTCATTTCATAGACTCGGTCAGTAACAGAGAAAATAGATCTATTTCATACACCCGGGTCAGAAAGGGAGAAAATAGATCCATTTCATAGACCCGGGTCAGAAACAGAGATTTTGTACACTGGCACTGCATTAATTTAGCACATGCATTGACTCTGCATATAGACAAACTGAGAGAATGTGTGCGACTCTCCACAAATATAGAAATTCATAGGAACGCAAAATCATATTTTATGAAAGCTATATATATAATGCACACCCTATTTATAATAGAATGTGCTCTATATGATTGACCGCTACATGCAGGAACAACAGTTCACAAATGATGCAAGTAGTTTTGAAGTTAACCATTTATTCCATAATAGATTTCAGATACCCGGGCACGAAATTACTACCCGGTGTCCCAGCTCTACTTATTACACAAAAATGCTATCATACCCCCCTGCAAGCAGTCATTATTCAGAAGCTAACCAAAGAAAGTAGGCGGACAAAAGTATTGTGATCATGTCGTGTGCGGCTTATTGACGATCAGTGCATGCAAAATGCTACCCTTGTTCGTCAATTGTTGACATTTGTGTTGCACTGCATGCTGGGAAACATTGACAGGTGAGTAACTAGTGAAGCAGAAAATGACTATCGCAACGGAACAACAGATACTACAAGAGTGATTAGGCATTTGAAAATTGATCATTAACCCTTTGCCTGCTGAGTAAATAAAATCACATTTGTAAACAACATAGATTCAGATCAGCCACGGCACAATGCTGCGTCTGATCAGGATCTATGTTGTTTGCTATTCAGCCAAATGCTTTAGCTCCATTATACAAATAGCAAACAGCACTACATGTTATAGTTTTTCTCCCTACATGTCATAGTTCTTCTCCCTACATGTTATAGTTCTTCTCCCTACATGTTATAGTTCTTCTCCCTACATGATATAGTTCTTCTCTCTACATGGTATAGTTCTTCTCCCTACATGTTATAGTTCTTCTCCCTACATGTTATAGTTCTTCTCCCTACATGATATAGTTCTTCTCCCTACATGTTATAGTTCTTCTCCCTACATGTAAAAGTTTCTCCCTACATGTTATAGTTCTTCTCCCTACATGTTATAGTTTTTCTCCCTCAATGTTATAGTTCTTCTCCCTACATGATATAGTTCTTCTCCCTACATGTTATAGTTCTTCTCCCTACATGTTATAGTTCTTCTCCCTGTATGTTATAGTTCTTCACCCTACATGTTATAGTTCTTCTCCCTACATGTTATAGTTCTTCTCCCTACATTTGCAATTTCTTCTTACATAATATTAATGGCGACCAGAACTAAAACATTTATTCACTTCATGTTCTAATATGCAACATAATTATTGTTCTTAATTTGTGTAGAATATTAATGGTTATTGAACCATGCATTACAACAACTATTATTAAACTTCATCTTCTATTTCTGCAAATAGCTAAATAAAACCAAAACAATCTTACAGGATATTGCAGACGAAGAAAACATCGCTGCACATTTCAATGCAATCTCCTACAATTCTGATGCAATTCTTTGAAGCGAAAATGATTGATTACATGCTTAAATATAAAAAAAAATTAAATCTGGCAAAGACTCCACTGTAATAACTAAAGAGATACTCAATCATTAACGGTACAGCCACAGCATAATAAATTCATTAAATCCTCTGCAATTTCTCCAAGAGTTGTTTTACTTTCTGAAACAAGCACACAAGTTCATCTCTGTAATAGTAAGATTACAGATATGTCAGATGATCATCCAACATCTCAAGCTTTAATCCCTTTCCCTCATGGAAGCAACTCTTGACGCCATTACCAATACTAAATACATAGACAATGTAGTACTCAAACCAATGATCATAATTAAAGCGAGAATCTCATGTAGTCCCAGTAATATCTATGGAGGTGGGATAGATATGGCAACTACTTATCCACTGCATGGTAGCTAAATGGCTGTCGTTTGTATGGAGATATAATAGTATATTAACCTAAATCTCATGTAGTCCCAGTAATATCTATGGAGGTGGGATAGATACAACTACTTATCCACTGCATGATAGCTAAATGGCTGTCATTTGTATGCAGATATAATAGTATATTAACCTAAATCTCATGTAGTCCCAGTAATATCTATGGAGGTGGGATAGATACAACTACTTATCCACTGCATGATAGCTAAATGACTGTCATTTGTATGGAGGTATAATAGTATATTAATCTAAATCTCATGTAGTCCCAGTAATATCTATGGAGGTGGGATAGATATGGCGACTACTTATTCACTGCATGATAGCTAAATGGCTGTCGTTTGTATGGAGATATAATAGTATATTAACCTAAATCTCATGTAGTCCCAGTAATATCTATGGAGGTGGGATAGATATGGCAACTACTTATCTACTGCATGATAGCTAAATGGCTGTCATTTGTTTGGAGATATAATAGTATATTAATCTAAATCTCATGTAGTCCCAGTAATATATATGGAGGTGGGATAGATATGGCAACTACTTATCCACTGCATGATAGCTAAATGGCTGTCGTTTGTATGGAGATATAATAGCATATTAACCTAAATCTCATGTAGTCCCAGTAATATCTATGGAGGTGGGATAGATATGGCCACTACTTATCCACTGCATGATAGCTAAATGGCTGTCATTTGTATGGAGATATAATAGTATATTAACCTAAATCTCATGTAGTCCCAGTAATATCTATGGAGGTGGGATAGATATGGTGACTACTTATCCACTAAATGGCTGTCGTTTGTATGGAGATATAATAGTATATTAACATAAATCTCTATGAAGGAAAGGGTTAAACAACATGTTATACTCATCTCCATTCACATAATGATACTGTGGAAAATAATTTCATTGAAAAGGATATATGACCATTATAAAATAGGTTTGTCATGCTGTGATGCAAGAATGCCTGGGCCAATTAGCAATCTCCAGTAAGCAATAAACTGCCAATCATTTGTAATTAGAACCAAATTCTGCTGGATTTGTAGATGCAGGTTCTGTGTTTATGGCATGAAGGAGAATGCAGACCTGGAAAGAATATACCAAAGTGAATATTGACAATGTAGGGTGAACTACTGTGATGGAAAGGGCTGGCCAGAGCATCAATGAGACGCTGATGTGGTGTTTTACGGTTATTTATCATCGCTACCTGTTGCTCATATGAGCGACGCCTCCTGAAAAGATTAGGCATTTTAGATTTTTGGAGGATAGTGCATGATACAGACAGAGACCCATTCCAGAATCTCCTCTGGTTCTTTTACGTGCACAGTGTAAAGCACCGACACGAGACCTTGGTTTAAAGTCCCCATCTGAAAGACTGTTAATTTTATTAGGGTCAGACGGGGGATCGAACCTGTGATCCCTGGATTACCAGTCCAATGTGTTAACCACTGGACTACAGATCACTCTAATGAGGCGCTATAAAGGTAAAAAGGGTTATACACGACTCACTAGTTGAAAGTAGTTCATTACAAATACTCGTCACTATCTCCCAGGTGTAAGAATAAAATATATGTCTTTTTTGTTCTGATGCCACTCCACTCACCCTAAGGATTTCACCTCTCCATCAAATCCTTCATTACATTTCAACCACATCAATCTAACAGGATATCACTGTAAACACAAGATCAAATCAGACCTGCTTCTTCATCAATCAAATCTCCTTCAAAATACAATGTCCTAATAATCTAGCAAACATTGACAGCCGCCAGAGACTTATATAAAATGACAGAGATAGGAGGAAATTCGGACATATCATGTAAAAAAAGAATGCCTCACATATCACACAGCTGTCTTGATTAAAAACTACGTTTGATGCTGGCAAAGCATACATAGGTTATTCATAAACACATTTTGTAGTTGATATATCATTCCTTCATCGAAAATTGGTAGCTTTATGGTAATTGTTGTATTGGTTCATCTTTTGGGAGTTTATTAGCAAAAATTTGGAAAACTGCCTTCTTCAAACACTTCCAGAGTAATAAAGACTTAGAATACAATTGATTTTGGCAGGAAAATTCTTGACAATTGTACAGTAAATAATTTATATAGAATTGCATAGAAGATTTTGGTTACACGGTTTTCCCACGTTTACGAAACAGCCCCGAGATTCTGGGATAGATGGTGAGGCTACCCATCAATGTTAATTTATATTATGTCTCTACCGGCTATGATTGAACATGGGATATTCTCGGCAACTCTTCACATACAGATTTGGTTTGTTCTCTCCTGGACGCTATTACGAACAGTTGGGCAAATTGGTGATACAGAATTATTAAAGTTAAGATTCAAGTAATTGTTTCAAAGAGCTGTTAATTGTTCAACTGTTGGTCTACATAAAATAATAACGGACTTCTACGTTAGTCAAAGCTGAAATGCCTACAGGTTCGTAAATGAACGCAACATGATAACTTGCGCTTCTTTCAATAGGCCATCTTTGATAGCATGAAACAATTTTAACATTTTCATTTAGATTTCCTTTCAGTTGTGGAAATAATACACTCAACCCGGACTATTCTGTCGTGACTCAGTACTTGGAATCTTCAGGCGGCGCTTACAGTTAATTAGTTTATACAAATTTATTTTAGCTCGATTGCGAAACAAGTTATTTCAACTTATATAAATCACTCTTGAGACCTCATTCCTGATGGAATCCATCGCCACGAGGGAGAGAGAAGAGGCAACGTGGAATTTAAATGCCTTGCCTAAGGGCACAATCGTAACGGCTCCAGTGGGGCTCGAACTCCAGACCTTTCGCACCTGAAGCGAACGTGCATCCACTGCGCTATCACGACTTCCTACAATTAATTACGAAACAACAATAAATAATGTCATCTATATAACTATACCATGCCTTATCAATTACAAATTATGACCAGATATGACATCATAATTTGCAATAATTAATCTAATGATTGTCAGTTAATTATGGCAGGAGGGTAGCACTATCTGCGCTATCAGACTTGGCTGTGGTATGCTTGGCACCTTACATAATGCCGTGATATACCCCAACAGTGACATTATCTATAACATCTACATATTACAGTATTTAATGATTTATCTATTTCCTTATCTTCTCTTTTAACAAGGAATTAGAGCATCGTTTTTCCTCGGATAATCAGTCTGTATCTCTAGCATTACGGACTAACAGTCGAGACTATAACAGTTTCTGGTTGTAGCAATTAGGAAGCAAGTCAGTATGTGGCCATGGCCCCCCCCCCCCGAGTCATGCACCTGATTTGGCAGAGGTATGCTATTAGACACGGTGATTTAGTATTACCGACTACCAGCTCTGGATCAAGGAATTAGGAAGAGAGTACACCACCTTGAACCGGGTCAGAATCATACGATAGTGTTTTAGGAAGTTAGGCCCAAGTCTGTCCACGGGTACTACACAGGTGAGGCACCTGTCACTGGCATTGTCATCAACCGACACAAATAATTCTTTATTAATAAGTACTTGACCCATAACCTGCCGAGTGTTACACCTCGTCTGATCAGTATCTATGTTGTTTGCTATTCAGACAAGTGTTTTAGCTCCACCAATTGAATAGCAAACAACATAGAGCCTGATCAGACCAGCACATTCTATGCCATCTGATCTGGCTCTATGCTGTTTGCAAAAGCAACTTTAATTGTGATTGGCAGGTTACGGTTTAATAGTGCTATTATTACAAGTGTTTTTCTTACAATTTGACAGCGTGGCCTACATTTTAATGGATCAGTTCATGAAAATAAATTATTTAAAAGAAGTCACTTAATTCTGAGATACTTCAGGTGAAGTCCTAATAGACAATTAAACTCATCACGTTCAGATGTTGTTTCATTTGGTTTCTCTTTAACCCTTTCCTTCATAGAGATTTAGGTTAATATACTATTATATCTCCATACGAACGACAGCCATTTAGCTATCATGCAGTGGATAAGTACTCGCCATATCTATCTATCCCACCACAATAGATATTACCGGGACTATATGCGATTCATGACTTAATTATGAATATTGGTTTGGCTACTACATTGTCAATGTATGTCGTATTGGTAATGGCATCAAGAGGTGCTTCCATGAGGGAAAGGGTTAATTTCGCCAATGCTTTTTGCAAGATTGATGTAATTGCCAGACTGACACATGTATATATATACATGCATATAAGCTGGACTTATGCTGTCTAAGTAGTTCTCTAAAGACTGGAAATATTCATCTAAATAGTCTGGACTTGCATACTGGAAACATTTATTAAAACAGTACTCTTTAGAACATGATATGGATCTGTTCAGTTCACAACCTTCCCCTGTTAACTAATATATTATTACCAAAGCCCAATTTTGTGGGGAACAAGCAACCTATCTTTGTTTCTAAATTTCTAAAATAACTTCCTTTCAATATTATATCTCATGCATCAAATTCTCAACACTTTACATTTTCTGCAAATTTTGCAATTTCAAGAAATAGTAGATTATACTAATGCTGAAGTTCAGCCTGCATGAAGAGTTCATAATTATGTTATTTGGATTGCAAGCATTTTGCCTCCAGTCATATTATTCTGATCTTTATCAGGAGTTTTAGTGGTAGCTTCATAAACATGATTAGCTGCTTTATGGTGTTGTATGTTGACACAATGCTGTAATGGATCTATCAGTTAGTGCATCAGCAAGACTATCTCTAGCTGCCAAGGCGGTATTGTACTGGTCCTCTTCTCTGTCTATACTGACACAATCTTCAGTAGTCTCCACTATCTCTAGCTGCCAAGGCGGTATTGTACCGGTCCTCTCCTCTGTCTATACTGACACATTTCAATAGTCTCCACTATCTCTAGCTGCCAAGGCGGTATTGTACCGGTCCTCTCCTCTGTCTATACTGACACAATCTTCAATAGTCTCCACTATCTCTAGCTGCCAAGGCGGTATTGTACCGGTCCTCTTCTCTGTCTATACTGACACAATCTTCAATAGTTCTCCATTTCCCTGCTATTATTAGTTGATTTTAAGGATTCCAATTGTCCGATTTAACAAGTGCAGACCACTTAGCACACTTGCTTCCCCACCAATGAAATCTGGGTTCAATCCTCAACCAGCCAAATATGTGAGATGGTACAGTACCAGGTGACCATATCGGACAGGTAGAGTTTCTTCGGCTACTTAGATTTTCTCCCACATTATGGACCACATTAATATACTGTTGTATGCATCATGGCCAACAAGAGTGATTAACATAAGTATTATTAATACTTGTTTTGCAACACTTGCAAAATAAATAACCCTAAAAATAATAAGAGCAAATGATAACAATTTCTGATAAATAATAAAATAGATTATAAAACAGCTAGTTTACTCTAAAACTATTTGTCCTCCCCATCCCACAACAGTTCACTCTAAAACTAAGTCCTCCCCATCCCACAACAGCTCACTCTAAAACTAAGTCCCACATCCCACAACAGTTCACTCTAAACTTAAAGTCCTCCCCATCCCACAACAGTTCACTCTAAAACTAAATTCCACATCCCACAACAGTTCACTCTAAAACTAAGTCCCACATCCCACAACAGCTCACTCTAAAACTTAAAGTTCTCCCCATCCCACAACAGCTTACTCGCAAACTAAGTCTCCTCCCCATCCCACAAACAATCGGAGAGAATTATCCTCTTTTTACCCAAAAACAATGGAAAATAGTTTGGATTCATAATATTATATTATATGTTTTATGCACTCTGTTAAAGTTTGTATATAGATAGATAGATAGTTTATTCTGAACAAAAAGCAAATGCTCATGAGTTCATTATAACATTGGCATTACAATACTTGGTCAATGGTGTATAGTTCAATCACAAATTCAACATTCAGTACATGCACATTTTGAAAGCATAATATCGAATTAAACTACATAGTGGTTACACATGATCAAATTGAATTCAAATAATTGTATAATATAGTGCAACGATCTGCAACCTGAAAGAGAAAATACATATTTATATATATATTCAAGAATGTAGAATAATAATTACTTATTTCAATTGGATAGCATGACGTATAGTGCCCGTATATTTAAGTATATCCCGGAGTGTTTGGACTAGAATACTAGTTATTTCATCATACACAAGTCCGTACATACCAATATACTTCGATATATATGGGCCCCCGTGTACGTACACTCTGGTATATGGACAATTTCCACAGTTAATGACCATTATGTGCAGTCTGTAAATCTTGCTGCAGGGTTATGAATTATTATATTGAGACTCAATAAATTCGCTGCGACACTGACCTTTGAGAACAGGAAATTGCTTCACATGTACAGAGACAATACTTCAGAGCATTTCACAAAACTAATGTCATAGAGATGTGTCTAAACATGTGAGGTATTACTGTCACTTGTATCTTCTCTGGTGTATTCAATATTCCCAGAACATATATCATATATTTCATTCTTCCAAAAGATGAGATTTTTGTAACTATAATTCTGGCCAAACACAACCCACAAGAGAGTTAGGAAAGTCGCTGAGTTCCATGACACGTCATAGGGCAACATCATTTTCACAAATATTTACAGTGAAGCCAAAACCTTATGAATTGTTGTTACCACCTAACACGATTTGCCTGTTAAAGAAAATACATAATTCTGGAACTCGTTGAGCCGTGTTAATACTTCAGAGTGGAGCTGCTCATTAACTCCAGACGGGGGGGGGGGGGGGGGGGGGGGGGGAACTCTATTGTTTTTAGAAGCAATCTATGATGGAGCTAGGATAACAAGGGGGAATGATGAAAAATGACCAGAATGAAATGTTCCCTGCAGACTAAAGATAGGAAATTATGACAGTGTGGCGCCAAAAGAGATTTCTCCTTGTTAATCTCTTGGTCAGAATGTGCTAACTGATCATCACTGTAGTCCAAATAATTGCTCAATGTCAGTGAAATTGTGTTAGCTAACATTCGTAGAAGTCGATATTAAGTTTAACCTAGACATTCCAAATTGTGAGATATTCAAGACTTGTATTCTGTAATGGAGATTAACCCTTTCAACACCTGAGACCTCTAAATAGGCTTACAAAAAGTGTAGATCCAGATGAGCCGGCTCGTAACGAGCCGTCTCATCAGGATCTGCACTTTTTTTGCCAGTAATATTACTATATTTAGACACAATTACCCATTTTGATAAACAAACTGGTCCAAATGTAATTTTCTTATTAATTTATTGGTCTAATAATATCATGGACCAGTCCATGTCAGTTACTTGGTGTTGAATGGGTTAAGCTTGGTAATGCAACCAAATACAAACTAAATATATGCTACATGAAAAACCTTCCACATCAGCTGAAAATAGGAAGACTAGCTCTCAAATTGCCTTCTTAAGCTCGATCAAGCTCTGATCAAGGAAATGAAATAGTATCTATTCAGCGAACAAATGAAGTAACTTAATAAAGAGGAAGTATTAACAATACTAAATACCTAAAACATGTTCGCTCCGATTTTCACATATTTCAGACCGATATATATTGCTTGTTGTTAACAGTATGTGGACAAAATACCATGGGCGTTCAATCTATAATAAGTTGATTATGTGGACAAAATACCATGGGCGTTCAATCTAATAAGTTGATTATGTTGACAAAATACCATGGGCGTTCAATCTAATAAGTTGATTATGTTGACAAAATACCATGGGCGTTCAATCTAATAAGTTGGACTATTTTTGACTATTGTGCATGTTGTAAGGATACACGTGTATATTATATGCTTCTCTGTAAATCATGTTTCCAATTGTATGTATATATATGTTAACTATAAGCAACGATATTGTGCTTTATGTAATAAAATGTTGAATTGAATTAAATTGAAATTGAATTGTTAACATATTCCATATATTTACATTGCTGTTCGGAGGGGTTCAATACTGTACAATTTAATGACCATAAAGGGTACAAAAGTTGCTATACATTGTTTTCATTCAATTAATTGACACCAGACATATTTGAATTCCAATGGGTTTCAATCTTCTGATTCCAGTATTAAACTGCAAACAGTATCTGCAAAGAATATAGAGCCAGATCAGCTGCCACAGAACATGCCGTCTGATCAGGCTCTATGCTGTTTGCTAATCAGATGATCTTGCTAAGACGTATAGTCGTCAATGTATTCATCTGCGCAAAAACACGGCGGCCAGCTATTTTAATTTCTTCATGTTGTGTTTGTTTTTCACCAATTAGCATAAAATGAAAAGAAAATTTGTTTGTTTTGAGTGAATATGGAATATATCTCACCTCGAAGTGAGAACATTTTCATATTCATTCAAAACAAACAAATATCCTCTATATATTGTCAAATTTCAATAATAATATATTCACGTTTTATAAGCACAATTATGAAGACCTGCCAACAACTGAACTGGTTTTTATGAAATTAGTAGTTGCAAATTATGTCAGTTTTACAAAATCATCAATATCTTTTGAAAAACAATAGTTTGCTCAAATACCTAGCTAACACTGAGGATAAAATCGCATATGAAATTACATATGAAGAAAGAGATAAAATGTATAGAGACACTTTAAAGCAAATCAAGAATGCTAGTGAAACAGCTGCAATGCTTATTGACAACAGGAGTGATAAGGTAGAGCAACAGGCAGAGAATGTTGAACAGATTATAAATGTGATACATATGGAGACAGTTTTCTGGACACATTATGTGAATCTACTTGATGCGTTATCATTCTATCCATTATGAAGCAATCATAAAGACACTACCGATACATTAGATCATCATGATGGTACCAGGAGAAATTTAGATAGAAGAAAGTTGTAAACTTTCCAAGGAGAAAAGCTCATTATGAAAAGAAAAAAACACTCCACGTTTTAAACTCAAGATATGGGCGTTGATTGAAAGGAAGAAAACTGGCTCTGCACTAGTAGACAGAGCTCAAACTCAATCACTGGTTCCCTGGGCAGAAGTATGATTGTTTATTGATGATAACAGAAACTCTAGAACTGGTATCATCTACTTTCCCTGCAGGATACTTGCACCACTGTCATGACATAAAAACACTCTTATGCAATCCTCATTTTCTGATAATTATCTTCAATTTGTTGAACAGGGAACCAACAATTCTCTGATCATTATCTGGGAACCAGACAGTTGTTATAATATGAATGCATAAACTAATGATCCTGACAGCTATATGTGTTTTTTCAACACCCTGTTGCAATACAAGGGCTTGTGATGGTGTAATTACCATCACATCTTAAAATAATCTATTATTCTCTCTCATATCCTCTATAATCCCAGCTACTGTAGCAATTCTCTTATCCTCTATCACACCGCTACTGTAGCAATTCTCTTATCCTCTATCACCCCAGCTACTATAGCAATTCTCCCATCCTCTATCACCCCAGCTACTGTAGCAATTCTCTTATCCTCTATCACCCCAGCTACTATAGCAATTCTCCCATCCTCTATCACCCCAGCTACTGTAGCAATTCTCTTATCCTCTATCACACCAGCTACTGTAGCAATTCTCTTATCCTCTATCACCCCAGCTACTATAGCAATTCTCCCATCCTCTATCACCCCAGCTACTGTAGCAATTCTCTCATCCTCTATCACCCCAGCTACTGTAGCAATTCTCCCATCCTCTATCACCCCATCAACTGTAGCAATTCTCCCATCCTCTATCACCCCAGCTACTGTAGCAATTCTCCCATCCTCTATCATCCCAGCTACTGTAGCAATTCTCCCATCCTCTATCACCCCAGCTAATGTAGCAATTCTCCCATCCTCTATCACCCCAGCTACTATAGCAATTCTCCCATCCTCTATCACCCCAGCTACTGTAGCAATTCTCCCATCCTCTATCACCCCAGCTACTGTAGCAATTCTCCCATCCTCTATCACCCCAGCTACTGTAGCAATTCTCCCATCCTCTATCACCCCAGCTACTGTAGCAATTCTCCCATCCTCTATCACCCCAGCTACTGTAGCAATTCTCCCATCCTCTATCACCCCAGCTACTGTAGCAATTCTCCCATCCTCTATCACCCCAGCTACTATAGCAATTCTCCCATCCTCTATCACCCCAGCTACTATAGCAATTCTCCCATCCTCTATCACCCCAGCTACTGCAGCAATCTTCTCTCCCATCCTCTATCACCCCAGCTACTGCAGCAATCTTCTCTCCCATCCTCTATCACCCCAGATACTGTAGCAATTCTCCCATCTATATCCCCAGCTACTGCAGCAATCTTCTCTCCCATCCTTTATCACCCCAGCTACTATAGCAATTCTCCCATCCTCTATCACCCCAGCTACTGCAGCAATTCTCCCATCCTCTATCACCCCAGCTACTGCAGCAATCTTCTCTCCCATCCTCTTATCACCCCAGCTACTGCAGCAATCTTCTCTCCCATCCTTTATCACCCCAGCTACTGCAGCAATATTCTCTCCCATCCTCTATCACCCCAGATACTGTAGCAATTCTCCCATCCTCTATCACCCCAGCTACTGCAGCAATCTTCTCTCCTCCCGTCCTTTATCACACCAGCTACTATAGCAATCTTCTCTCCCATCCTCTATCACCCCAGCTCCTGCAGCAATCTTCTCTCCCATCCTTTATCACACCAGCTACTGTAGCAATCTTCTCTCCCATCCTCTATCACCCCAGCTACTGTAGCAATTCTCCCATCCTCTATCACCCCAGCTACTGCAGCAATCTTCTCTCCCATCCTCTATCACCCCAGCTACTGTAGCAATTCTCCCATCCTCTATCACCCCAGCTACTGTAGCAATTCTCCCATCCTTTATCACCCCAGCTACTGCAGCAATCTTCTCTCCCATCCTCTATCACCCCAGCTACTGTAGCAATTCTCCCATCCTTTATCACCCCAGCTACTGCAGCAATCTTCTCTCCCATCCTCTATCACACCAGCTACTGTAGTAATCTTCTCTCTCACACTCTTATCACACCAGCTACTGCAGCAATCTTCTCTCCCATCCTCTATCACCCCAGCTACTGTAGCAATTCTCCCATCCTCTATCACCCCAGCTACTGTAGCAATTCTCCCATCCTTTATCACCCCAGCTACTGCAGCAATCTTCTCTCCCATCCTCTATCACACCAGCTACTGTAGCAATCTTCTCTCTCACCCTCTATCACACCAGCTACTGCAGCAATCTTCTCTCTCACCCTCTATCACACCAGCTACTGTAGCAATCTTCTCTCTCACCCTCTATCACACCAGCTACTGCAGCAATCTTCTCTCTCACCCTCTATCACACCAGCTACTGTAGCAATTTTCTCTCTCACCCTCTTTCACCCCAGATACTGCAGCAATCTTCCCTCATCCGCTATCACACCAGCTACTGTAGCAATCTTCTTTCTCACCCTCTTTCACCCCAGCTACTGTAGCAATCTTCTCTCTCACCCTCTATCACCCTGGCTACTGCAGCAATCTTCTCTCTCACCCTCTATCACCCCAGCTACTGCAGCAATCTTCTCTCCCATCCTCTATCACCCCAGCTACTATAGCAATCTTCTCTCTCACCCTCTATCACCCCAGCTACTATAGCAATCTTCCCTCATCCGCTATCACCCCAGCTACTGTAGCAATCTTCCCTCATCCTCTATCACACCAGCTACTGCAGCAATCTTCCCTCATCCGCTATCACCCCAGCTACTGTAGCAATCTTCCCTCATCCGCTATCACACCAGCTACTGTAGCAATCTTCCCTCTCACCCTCTATCACCCCAGCTACTATAGCAATCTTCGCGGTTTTTATCCGATCATTAGTGATTGAATAGCCTTTTATTCTGCTATTATTCGTCACTTTATTGTACGTTCCATAATTATAATCTCTACTTCTCCACAAAGAAGCTCAAAATGAAAGGCAAATAATAGTTTGCAGCATCATTATTATATATACCGGTACTTATGTCGACTCTTTCAGGATAATCTTTCTGCCATTATTTAGAGTTTTCATCCTATGTATTCATTCTGAAACTGTTGCATTTCATGTATTGAAATTCTTTAACATACGATTGTCAAAAATATCCTTCTGTATTGTAAGATATTTTTACCTCTAACCAACGTCGAAAAATTGCAAAGACTACAGTCAAACCTGTGTTAGTGGTCACCTCCATTAAGCAGCCAACCTGCATTAAGCAGCCAGTTTCAAGATTCCTATATGTTGTTTTACTATACATTTGACATATATTAAGCAGCCACCTGTGCTAAGCAGCCACTTTTTCTGACTCCTTTGGCTGATGCTTAAGACAGGTTTGACTGTAATTAAATGGAGGTAATTATCTGTAAAACCCACTAATATACCTGAAACTTAGTTGACTGAGTTGCAGTTCATAATTGCTAACAGTACATTTGCACAATGTGCAAATGTATGCATTTATCATAAGAACTGAAACATTTGACTCTAAATGCACGAATAAGTAAGAAATATTATTGAATCATTCAATAAAGCAAACAAATGGTTTTTTTACTTTCAACTATAAATTTTCTATGATAGGAAAACGATGGAATGTTGTGTTTAGACGACAGTAAATAACGTCATAATAGACGTAATATTGTATACATGTATTTAACAGTTATTTATCTAGCATACAACAGATGCATCTGTCATATTGTATGTATTTAACAGTTATTTACCTAGCATACAACAGATGCATCTGTCATATTGTATGTATTTAACAGTTATTTACCTAACATACAACAGATGCATCTGTCATATTGTATGTATTTAACAGTTATTTACCTAGCATACAACAGATGCATCTGTCATATTGTATGTATTTAACAGTTATTTATCTAGCACACAACAGATGCATCTGTCATATTGTATGTATTTAACAGTTATTTACCTAACATACAACAGATGCATCTGTCATATTGTATGTATTTAACAGTTATTTACCTAACATACAACAGATGCATCTGTCATATTGTATGTATTTAACAGTTATTTACCTAGCATACAACAGATGCATCTGTCATATTGTATGTATTTAACAGTTATTTATCTAGTACACAACAGATGCATCTGTCATATTGTATGTATTTAACAGTTATTTACCTAACATACAACAGATGCATCTGTCATATTGTATGTATTTAACAGTTATTTACCTAGCATACAACAGATGCATCTGTCATATTGTATGTATTTAACAGTTATTTACCTAGCATACAGCAGATGCATGTTTCATATTGTATGTATTTAACAGTTATTTACCTAACATACAACAGATGCATCTGTCATATTGTATGTATTTAACAGTTATTTACCTAACATACAACAGATACATCTGTCATATTGTATGTATTTAACAGTTATTTATCTAGCATACAGCAGATGCATCTGTCATATTGTATGTATTTAACAGTTATTTACCTAACATACAACAGATGCATCTGTCATATTGTATGTATTTAACAGTTATTTATCTAGCATACAGCAGATGCATCTGTCATATTGTATGTATTTAACAGTTATTTACCTAACATACAACAGATGCATCTGTCATATTGTATGTATTTAACAGTTATTTATCTAGCATACAGCAGATGCATCTGTCATATTGTATGTATTTAACAGTTATTTACCTAACATACAACAGATGCATCTGTCATATTGTATGTATTTAACAGTTATTTATCTAGCATACAGCAGATGCATCTGTCATATTGTATGTATTTAACAGTTATTTACCTAGCATACAACAGATGCATGTTTGATATTGTATGTATTTAACAGTTATTTCTAGCATACAACAGATGCATCTGTCCTATTGTATGTATTTAACAGTTATTTCTAGCATACAACAGATGCATCTGTCATATTGTATGTATTTAACAGTTATTTATCTAGCATACAACAGATGCATCTGTCATATTGTATGTATTTAACAGTTATTTACCTAACATACAACAGATGCATCTGTCATAGTGTATGTATTTAACAGTTATTTCTAGCATACAACAGATGCATCTGTCATATTGTATGTATTTAACAGTTATTTCCCTAGCATACAACAGATGCATCTGTCATATTGTATGTATTTAACAGTTATTTATCTAGCATACAGCAGATGCATCTGTCATATTGTATGTATTTAACAGTTATTTACCTAGCATACAACAGATGCATCTGTCATATTGTATATATTTAACAGTTATTTATCTAGCATACAGCAGATGCATCTGTCATATTGTATGTATTTAACAGTTATTTACCTAGCATACAGCAGATGCATCTGTCATATTGTATGTATTTAACAGTTATTTATCTAGCATACAACAGATGCATCTGTCATATTGTATGTATTTAACAGTTATTTACCTAGCATACAACAGATGCATCTGTCATATTGTATGTATTTAACAGTTATTTACCTAACATACAACAGATGCATCTGTCATATTGTATGTATTTAACAGTTATTTACCTAACATACAACAGATGCATCTGTCATATTGTATGTATTTAACAGTTATTTATCTAGCCTACAACAGATGCATCTGTCATATTGTATGTATTTAACAGTTATTTCCCTAGCATACAACAGATGCATCTGTCATATTGTATGTATTTAACAGTTATTTCCCTAGCATACAACAGATGCATCTGTCATATTGTATGTATTTAACAGTTATTTATCTAGCACACAGCAGATGCTCTGTCATATTGTATGTATTTAACAGTTATTTACCTAGCATACAGCAGATGCATGTTTCATAGTGTATGTATTTAACAGTTATTTACCTAGCATACAACAGATGCATCTGTCATATTGTATGTATTTAACAGTTATTTACCTAACATACAACAGATGCATCTGTCATATTGTATGTATTTAACAGTTATTTACCTAGCATACAGCAGATGCATGTTTGATATTGTATGTATTTAACAGTTATTTCTAGCATACAACAGATGCATCTGTCATATTGTATGTATTTAACAGTTATTTACCTAGCATACAACAGATGCATCTGTCATATTGTATGTATTTAACAGTTATTTACCTTGCATACAACAGATGCATCTGTCATATTGTATGTATTTAACAGTTATTTACCTAACATACAACAGATGCATCTGTCATATTGTATGTATTTAACAGTTATTTACCTAACATACAGCAGATGCATGTTTGATATTGTATGTATTTAACAGTTATTTATCTTGCATACAACAGTTGCATCTGTCATAGTGTATGTATTTAACAGTTATTTACCTAGCATACAGCAGATGCATCTGTCATAGTGTATGTATTTAACAGTTATTTATCTAGCATACAACAGATGCATCTGTCATAGTGTATGTATTTAACAGTTATTTACCTAGCATACAACAGATGCATCTGTCATATTGTATGTATTTAACAGTTATTTACCTAGCATACAACAGATGCATCTGTCATATTGTATGTATTTAACAGTTATTTACTTAACATACAACAGATGCATGCATCTGTCATAGTGTATGTATTTAACAGTTATTTACCTAGCATACAGCAGATGCATGTTTCATATTGTATGTATTTAACAGTTATTTACCTAGCATACAACAGATGCATCTGTCATATTGTATGTATTTAACAGTTATTTACCTAGCATACAACAGATGCATGTTTGATATTGTATGTATTTAACAGTTATTTACCTAGCATACAACAGATGCATCTGTCATATTGTATGTATTTAACAGTTATTTACCTAGCATACAACAGATGCATCTGTCATATTGTATGTATTTAACAGTTATTTACTTAACATACAACAGATGCATGCATCTGTCATAGTGTATGTATTTAACAGTTATTTACCTAGCATACAGCAGATGCATGTTTCATATTGTATGTATTTAACAGTTATTTACCTAGCATACAACAGATGCATCTGTCATATTGTATGTATTTAACAGTTATTTACCTAGCATACAACAGATGCATGTTTGATATTGTATGTATTTAACAGTTATTTACCTAGCATACAACAGATGCATCTGTCATATTGTATGTATTTAACAGTTATTTACCTAGCATACAACAGATGCATCTGTCATATTGTATGTATTTAACAGTTATTTACCTAACATACAACAGATGCATCTGTCATATTGTATGTATTTAACAGTTATTTACCTAACATACAACAGATGCATCTGTCATATTGTATGTATTTAACAGTTATTTACCTAGCATACAACAGATGCATCTGTCATATTGTATGTATTTAACAGTTATTTACCTAGCATACAACAGATGCATCTGTCATAGTGTATGTATTCAACAGTTATTTCTAGCATACAGCAGATGCATCTGTCATATTGTATGTATTTAACAGTTATTTCTAGCATACAACAGATGCATCTGTCATATTGTATGTATTTAACAGTTATTTACTTAACATACAACAGATGCATGCATCTGTCATAGTGTATGTATTTAACAGTTATTTACCTAGCATACAGCAGATGCATGTTTCATATTGTATGTATTTAACAGTTATTTACCTAGCATACAACAGATGCATCTGTCATATTGTATGTATTTAACAGTTATTTACCTAGCATACAACAGATGCATGTTTGATATTGTATGTATTTAACAGTTATTTACCTAGCATACAACAGATGCATCTGTCATATTGTATGTATTTAACAGTTATTTACCTAGCATACAACAGATGCATCTGTCATATTGTATGTATTTAACAGTTATTTACCTAACATACAACAGATGCATCTGTCATATTGTATGTATTTAACAGTTATTTATCTAGCATACAGCAGATGCATCTGTCATATTGTATGTATTTAACAGTTATTTATCTAGCATACAACAGATGCATGTTTGATATTGTATGTATTTAACAGTTATTTACCTAGCATACAACAGATGCATCTGTCATAGTGTATGTATTTAACAGTTATTTACCTAGCATACAACAGATGCATCTGTCATATTGTATGTATTTAACAGTTATTTACCTAACATACAACAGATGCATCTGTCATATTGTATGTATTTAACAGTTATTTACCTAACATACAACAGATGCATCTGTCATATTGTATGTATTTAACAGTTATTTACCTAGCATACAACAGATGCATCTGTCATATTGTATGTATTTAACAGTTATTTACCTAGCATACAACAGATGCATCTGTCATAGTGTATGTATTTAACAGTTATTTCTAGCATACAGCAGATGCATCTGTCATATTGTATGTATTTAACAGTTATTTCTAGCATACAACAGATGCATCTGTCATATTGTATGTATTTAACAGGTAAACTAGGAATAGTAGTATTAATTACAATTACATATCCACTTGAATCAATTCAAGAAACTCTAATATAATTCAATCATGCAGACAATGGGACTTCTCTCTTAATTAGCTACATTATTAAAGCAGTTGTCTCATGAACAACGCTTCAAGATTACCTCTGTGGTAGTTCAGAACTTCAATATCGGAATAAAGGACAGTATGTAGTCAAATATGTCGTGTTACTATGGAATATATTTCACGCTACAATATTCTTTTCCAAATATTCGCAACAGAAATTAAATAATTTAACCCCTTTCCCTCATAGAAGCACCTCTTGACGCCATTACCAATACGACATACATTGACAATGTAGTAGCCAAATCAATGCTCATAATAAAGGCCAGAATTTCATGTAGTCCCAGTAATATCTATGTAGGTGGGAGACATTTGACGACTACTTATCCACTGCTTGATAGCTAATATTAACCTAAATCTTTATGAAGGAAAGGGTTAAAAGAAACAAACATAATTATGACATTTAAATACAGTTTATGCAACCTGCTCAAATGCCATGCATGAAGCAACCAACACATGCATCTTGAAAAACAACAAAACGTCCCAACAATGACGTACAGAATGAAAATCCAGATTTAGGAAATTATAGCTTATCTTGTATAATATTATATATGCAATAATTACATGTAATATATCTGTACTTTCAACTGAAAGAGTACGAGTTCATGGGTTACATGTACAAGAGAATACCTGTCCATGGCCACAGTATTCAAGTAATAGCAAATATACGTGTAACTCCGGAGCTCAGCTACACTCCAGGAAATTGTTAGTTTATACAAATTTATTTAGCTCGATTGCGAAACAAGTTATTTCAACTTATATAAATCACTCTCGAGACCTCATTCCTGATGGAATCCATCGCCACGAGGGAGAGAGGAGGCAACGTGGAATTTAAATGCCTTGCCTAAGGGCACAATGGTAATGGCTCCAGTGGGGCTCGAACTCCGGACCTTGTTGCAGCAGCCATTATACATTGTAATACTATATGTTTTACGACTTGAATTGGAAGTTGACATACTCCATCGTTAACTTCTCGTAAATCTACAAGCAGCATAAGTATAATGTAAAATCTCCGAAACAGTTGCTTTAATTAACTGTTGGTAGACAATTGCCAGAAATCTCATTATTCCGTCTCTTACCACACAACTGTTATACTATTATTTATGGCGATTATGGATCATTAAGCTGCAGTAATCCCTTGTTACTGCCAATTAAGAGACTGCCATTAACTATTGCCCCATCAGTACTACAGACAACTGTAGCAATAACAGATAATGACAGAGGACACTCACCCAACAATTCGCATTACAATATTGAACTGACTCTTGTGTGACCCTTATTTTCATCTACATCAAGTGGGTTTCAACAGGCTTGAATCCCACCAAAAGTGTAAAATTATTTCATGCAAAGAAGCTATCAAATTCAGGCTTGTGTATATTAGGTTGTTCAACCTGCAGCTGGGTGCTTAAATTGCTGTGTCTGAAATAGTTCCAGGACTCAAAACAAGCTGGAAAGGCGCAATATAACCTAAGCAAGAACAAAAATTTTAATTATCTACATAAAAATCAGCATTGTCCACACATAGATATTTTTCTGGATTATTGGGAATATATGTGACAAGAATTACTCTCATGTATTCGTATGGTAGTTATTAAAAGAGTCCATCTATTTTCAGGGAACTAGTTCCAAGCTTTCACCGATGTATGCATATACATACAGGCTTGAGTTGGTATCCAGAAATGGCCAGGTCAATCTATTTACGTAGTGCAGAGTGAGTTTTCAATCGTCCTTCTCTTACATATTTATATGTAATAGTTGTTCTTGTTAAGTAACTATCTAGTTAATATAATGTAAGCTCTTTGATCCCATGGAGGAATTAACATGCCTAATTAATGTAGGTTCCAATAATGTCATATAATTATGTTGCTTGAAACATAAATATTTTTATATTAACTATGTACAGAATGTTTACCATAGAGGAACATATCTAAATGTACAGAATGTTTACCATAGAGGAACATATCTATATGTACAGAATGTTTACCATAGAGGAACATATCTAAATGTACAGAATGTTTACCATAGAGGAACATATCTAAATGTACAGAATGTTTACCATAGAGGAACATATCTAAATGTACAGAATGTTTACCATAGAGGAACATGTCTAAATGTACAGAATGTTTACCATAGAGGAACATATCTAAATGTATGTTTCGGTAAAGTGAATAATTATGCATAGCCTCTGCTGAGGAGGTGTGAACATGATTGGACGCTTCAGCTAGCTAGGACACTTTCCCAGAGCTAGTGCCTCTTTCATCTATAACTGATAGTTGCACATTTTAAAGACAGGTTTTGGCAATTAAGACCTACACTTTTTCAATTTAGCATCATGTTTAAGTATGTTCCTGGTGTTATTTCTGTGCTAACCTGTAGAGTCAGTGCATACATCTTGTATTTCATGCAGTGTTATCTACAAGCATATATCATTCAAGTTTATCATCATCCCCTCCATTACCATGTATCATCAGATAACAGCCACATACAGCATCCACATAACCAACACAACACTCCAACGGCCAATTAGAAACAATTGTGATTTTCTGAACACAAACGTACTTAAACCAGAAGCCGATTTGGGTGAAATAGTCTCCCTAAGAGCTGGCTCACTTCTCCCTAATTTGAGTTATACACTACATAGAGGAAAGTTGGCTTAGGCTTTCCCCTTGTATACTTCCAACTTCTTCCTAATTACAAGCCCTGCATGATTCAATACACTTTTCATTGGCCAGGTGGGGTGACCCTTTTAAAGCAGAAACAAGTGACATAAATGGGACAACAAAGTGCCAAGTGAATAGTGCTAAATCAACAGATGATAACCCAGGCTGAACAACAACAGATTTTAAAGACTACAGATTCAAAGGGATAATAACACAATGCAGTGTAATTGACAAAATGACAAATGAAGATGATGAAAAAATTGAAATAAACAACAACAATCATAAGACGAAATGAAATTATGACAAAATGCAAAGTGAAATTTGTAACACAATAACCTCATTCATAAAATGCTGAATTGAAATGCATGATGATACAAGGTCAATTGAAGACACGAACACAATTGAAGAGACAAACAAATACAAAGTGAAAATTAACATTAAAAGACAAGTCACTACATGGAAATAAAGGAAATACAAGTGAGTGAAGAGGGAGCAAATATGTACAAAACCCAAAACTAATTTTGTTGATTGTATATTGCCAGAAGATAACACTGTTGCCATAAGATAACACTGTTATGGTAAACAATATCAAGTGAATGTGGACACCGCCACATGCACACATCATACAACACAATTTTATCCAAGTTTTTTTATAAGGAAATAAGAATGTGCAAAAAAGTGACTTGGCTTATTGGTCGAATATTTGAAAAACCAGAAGAAACTTTTGTGGAAATAAAGAAATAACAAGTGAGTGAAGGTGGAGCAATACAAAGCACAAAGTCAAAAGAGGGTGCAAACACACACGGCATACACCACCGATCACACACGGCATACACCGCCGATCTCATGATATATGCCATTAAGAACATGCTAATTTTGTTTTGCCTTAAAATACAGATGAAATGCAATATCATATAACTGATCTGTATCATACTTCTGACAGCATTTCATTCCACAGTCTCAATATTATTATCAATTTAGAGCAAACATTGTTACAACCATATCATGCTAACTGTAGTTGTTCTTTCCTTGTAATCTGTAATTTGTAAACTGTAGTGTGTTGTACTGTGTTCTTCACTTGTAAACTGTAAACTGTAGTGTGTTACACTTTGTTCTTCACTTGTAAACTGTAAACTGTAGTGTGTTACACTTTGTTCTTCACTTGTAAACTGTAAACTGTAGTGTGTTACACTTTGTTCTTTACTTGTAAACTGTAAACTGTAGTGTGTTACACTTTGTTCTTTACTTGTAAACTGTAAACTGTAGTGTGTTACACTTTGTTCATTACTTGTAAACTGTAAACTGTAGTGTGTTACACTTTGTTCTTTACTTGTAAACTGTAGTGTGTTGTACTTTGTTCTTTACTTGTAAACTGTAGTGTGTTACACTTTGTTCTTTACTTGTAAACTGTAGTGTGTTACACTTTGTTCTTTACTTGTAAACTGTAGTGTGTTACACTTTGTTCTTTACACGTAAACTGTAACCTGTAGTGTGTTACACTTTGTTCTTTACTTGTAAACTGTAAACTGTAAACTGTAGTGTGTTACACTTTGTTCTTTACTTGTAAACTGTAGTGTGTTACACTTTGTTCTTTACATGTAAACTGTAGTGTGTTATACTTTGTTCTTTACATGTAAACTGTAGTGTGTTGCACTTTGTTCTTTACTTGTAAACTGTAAACTGTAGTGTGTTGCACTTTGTTCTTTACTTGTAAACTGTAGTGTGTTACACTTTGTTCTTTACTTGTAAACTGTAGTGTGTTACACTTTGTTCTTTACTTGTAAACTGTAGTGTGTTACACTTTGTTCTTTACTTGTAACCTGTAGTGTGTTACACTTTGTTCTTTACTTGTAAACTGTAGTGTGTTATACTTTGTTCTTTACTTGTAAACTGTAGTGTGTTACACTTTGTTCTTTACTTGTAAACTGTAGTGTGTTGCACTTTGTTCTTTACTTGTAAACTGTAAACTGTAGTGTTACACTTTGTTCTTTACTTGTAAACTGTAGTGTGTTATACTTTGTTCTTTACTTGTAAACTGTAGTGTGTTACACTTTGTTCTTTACTTGTAACCTGTAGTGTGTTACACTTTGTTCTTTACTTGTAAACTGTAGTGTGTTACACTTTGTTCTTTACATGTAAACTGTAGTGTGTTACACTTTGTTCTTTACTTGTAAACTGTAGTGTGTTACACTTTGTTCTTTACTTGTAAACTGTAGTGTGTTACACTTTGTTCTTTACATGTAAACTGTAGTGTGTTACACTTTGTTCTTTACTTGTAACCTGTAGTGTGTTACACTTTGTTCTTTACTTGTAAACTGTAGTGTGTTACACTTTGTTCTTTACTTGTAAACTGTAGTGTGTTACACTTTGTTCTTTACATGTAAACTGTAGTGTGTTACACTTTGTTCTTTACTTGTAAACTGTAGTGTGTTACACTTTGTTCTTTACTTGTAAACTGTAGTGTGTTACACTTTGTTCTTTACATGTAAACTGTAGTGTGTTACACTTTGTTCTTTACTTGTAAACTGTAGTGTGTTACACTTTGTTCTTTACTTGTAAACTGTAGTGTGTTACACTTTGTTCTTTACTTGTAAACTGTAGTGTGTTACACTTTGTTCTTTACTTGTAAACTGTAGTGTGTTACACTTTGTTCTTTACTTGTAAACTGTAGTGTGTTGTACTTTGTTACACTTTGTTCTTTACTTAACTTGTAAACTGTAGTGTGTGTTACACTTTGTTCTTTACTTGTAAACTGTAGTGTTCTTTACTTGTAAACTGTAGTGTGTTACACTTTGTTCTTTACTTGTAAACTGTAGTGTGTTACACTTTGTTCTTTACTTGTAAACTGTATAACTGTAGTGTGTTACACTTTGTTCTTTACTTGTAAACTGTAGTGTGTTTATTTACACTTTGTTCTTTACATGTAAACTGTAGTGTGTTACACTTTGTTCTTTACTTGTAAACTGTAGTGTGTTACACTTTGTTCTTTACTTGTAAACTGTAGTGTGTTACACTTTGTTCTTTACTTGTAAACTGTAGTGTGTTACACTTTGTTCTTTACTTGTAAACTGTAGTGTGTTACACTTTGTTCTTTACTTGTAAACTGTAGTGTGTTACACTTTGTTCTTTACTTGTAAACTGTAGTGTGTTACACTTTGTTCTTTACTTGTAAACTGTAGTGTGTTACACTTTGTTCTTTACTTGTAAACTGTAGTGTGTTGTTGTTCTTTACTTGTAAACTGTAGTGTGTTGTACTTTGTTCTTTACTTGTAAACTGTAGTGTGTTACACTTTGTTCTTTACTTGTAAACTGTAGTGTGTGTGTTACACTTTGTTCTTTACTTGTAAACTGTAGTGTGTTACACTTTGTTCTTTACTTGTAAACTGTAGTGTGTTACACTTTGTTCTTTACTTGTAAACTGTAGTGTGTTATACTTTGTTCTTTACTTGTAAACTGTAGTGTGTTGTACTTTGTTCTTTACTTGTAAACTGTAGTGTGTTACACTTTGTTCTTTACTTGTAAACTGTAAACTGTAGTGTGTTACACTTTGTTCTTTACTTGTAAACTGTATTGTGTGTGTTACACTTTGTTCTTTACTTGTAAACTGTAGTGTGTTATACTTTGTTCTTTACTTGTAAACTGTAGTGTGTTGTACTTTGTTCTTTACTTGTAAACTGTAGTGTGTTACACTTTGTTCTTTACTTGTAAACTGTAAACTGTAGTGTGTTACACTTTGTTCTTTACTTGTAAACTGTAGTGTGTTGTACTTTGTTCTTTACTTGTAAACTGTAGTGTGTTACACTTTGTTCTTTACTTGTAAACTGTAGTGTGTTATACTTTGTTCTTTACTTGTAAACTGTAGTGTGTTGTACTTTGTTCTTTACTTGTAAACTGTAGTGTGTTACACTTTGTTCTTTACTTGTAAACTGTAGTGTGTTGTACTTTGTTCTTTACTTGTAAACTGTAGTGTGTTACACTTTGTTCTTTACTTGTAAACTGTAGTGTGTTGTACTTTGTTCTTTACTTGTAAACTGTAGTGTGTTACACTTTGTTCTTTACTTGTAAACTGTAGTGTGTTGTACTTTGTTCTTTACTTGTAAACTGTAGTGTGTTACACTTCTTTACTTGTAAACTGTAAACTGTAGTGTGTTACACTTTGTTCTTTACTTGTAAACTGTAGTGTGTTACACTTTGTTCTTTACTTGTAAACTGTAAACTGTAGTGTGTTACACTTTTTCTTTACTTGTAAACTGTAGTGTGTTACACTTTTTTCTTTACTTGTAAACTGTAGTGTGTTACACTTTGTTCTTTACTTGTAAACTGTAGTGTGTTATACTTTGTTCTTTACTTGTAAACTGTAGTGTGTTACACTTTGTTCTTTACTTGTAAACTGTAGTGTGTTACACTTTGTTCTTTACTTGTAAACTGTAGGTGTGTTACACTTTGTTCTTTACTTGTAAACTGTAGTGTGTTATACTTTGTTCTTTACTTGTAAACTGTAGTGTGTTGTACTTTGTTCTTTACTTGTAAACTGTAGTGTGTTACACTTTGTTCTTTACTTGTAAACTGTAGTGTGTTGTACTTTGTTCTTTACTTGTAAACTGTAGTGTGTTGTACTTTGTTCTTTACTTGTAAACTGTAGTGTGTTGTACTTTGTTCTTTACTTGTAAACTTGTTTTTTTTGTAGTGTGTTACACTTTGTTCTTTACTTGTAAACTGTAGTGTGTTACTTTGTTCTTTACTGTAAACTGTAGTGTGTTACACTTTGTTCTTTACTTGTAAACTGTAGTGTGTTATACTTTGTTCTTTACTTGTAAACTGTAGTGTGTTACACTTTGTTCTTTACTTGTAAACTGTAGTGTGTTACACTTTGTTCTTTACTTGTAAACTGTAGTGTGTTACACTTTGTTCTTTACTTGTAAACTGTAGTGTGTTACACTTTGTTCTTTACTTGTAAACTGTAGTGTGTTATACTTTGTTCTTTACTTGTAAACTGTAGTGTGTTGTACTTTGTTCTTTACTTGTAAACTGTAGTGTGTTACACTTTGTTCTTTACTTGTAAACTGTAGTGTGTTATACTTTGTTCTTTACTTGTAAACTGTAGTGTGTTGTACTTTGTTCTTTACTTGTAAACTGTAGTGTGTTATACTTTGTTCTTTACTTGTAAACTGTAGTGTGTTGTACTTTGTTCTTTACTTGTAAACTGTAGTGTGTTGTACTTTGTTCTTTACTTGTAAACTGTAGTGTGTTGTACTTTGTTCTTTACATGTAATCTGTAGTATGTTATGTGTAGTTTGTATTTGACTTTTAATTTATAAATTGAATGTTACAGTTCCGTCTTTACTTGTAAGTTGCTATCTGTAGAGCATTGTTTTTGGTCTAAATGGTAATCCCAGTCATCAGCTCAGACCAGTGACTTATGTAGAGGTTGGAGTACTCTGTCAAACTTGCAGGATCAGAATGGATCAAAGCTGACTGTAAGTATGAAATGTATTCTTCTGGAAACCCCTAAGACTTCTACTGTACACATTCCACACACAGAATGATCTAGATATCTGGTCAAATTGTCTATAAAGACATTAAGTGTTCAACTAATGAAGATTAGGGAGATAGTAAGTTAGGAATAGGTGAATAAAAGCTAGATAATTCTGCATGATACTAGACATGAATCAGACTACATGTCTACCACATATAGATACAATGCTCCCATATAGCAACTCACCTGTAAGGAAATCTAGCTTGCTCCAAACACCTTCTCTGTTCTAAGATGCATGCAAAGGACACTTGTGTTTGTGCTAAGATGCATGCAAAGGACACTCACTGTGTTTGTGCTAAGATGCATGCAAAGGACACTCACTGTGTTTGTGCTAAGATGCATGCAAAGGACACTCACTGTGTTTGTGCTAAGATGCATGCAAAGGACACTCACTGTGTTTGTGCTAAGATGCATGCAAAGGACACTCACTGTGTTTGTGCTAAGATGCATGCAAAGGACACTCACTGTGTTTGTGCTAAGATGCATGCAAAGGACACTCACTGTGTTTGTGCTAAGATGCATGCAAAGGACACTCACTGTGTTTGTGCTAAGATGCATGCAAAGGACACTCACTGTGTTTGTGCTAAGATGCATGCAAAGGACACTCACTGTGTTTGTGCTAAGATGCATGCAAAGGACACTCACTGTGTTTGTGCTAAGATGCAGGGAAATATTGTGTGTACTAAGCTGCAAGGAAACCTTGTATGTGCTAAGCTGCAAGGTAGCAAGGTTTGTGCTAAGCTGCAAGGAAACCTTGTTTGTGCTAAGCTTCAGGGAAACCGTGTTTGTGCTAAGCTCAATGAAACCTTGTTTGTCCTAAGCTGCAAGTAAACCTTGTTCGCGCTAATTAAGGTGCAAGAAAACCTTGTTTATGCTAATCTTCAATGAAACCTTGTCTGTGCTAAGCTGCAAGGAAAGGGTTGTTTATAATACTACCTGCAGTACAATGAGGATCAAACTAAGTGTCTATAGGGCCTTCAGTACAATGAGGATCAAACTAAGTGTCTATAGGGCCTTCAGTACAATGAGGATCAAACTAAGTGTATATAGGGCCTGCAGTACAATGAGGATCAAACTAAGTGTCTATAGGGCCTGCAGTACAATGAGGATCAAACTAAGTGTATATAGGGCCTTCAGTACAATGAGGATCAAACTGAGTGTATATAGGGCCTGCAGTACAATGAGGATCAAACTAAGTGTATATAGGGCCTGCAGTACAATGAGGATCAAACTAAGTGTCTATATGGGCTGCAGTACAATGAGGATCAAACTAAGTGTCTATAGGGCCTCAGTACAATGAGGATCAAACTAAGTGTATATAGGGCCTTCAGTGCAATGAGGATCAAACTAAGTGTATATAGGGCCTGCAGTACAATGAGGATCAAACTAAATGTCTATATGGGCTGCAGTACAATGAGGATCAAACTAAGTGTCTATAGGGCCTTCAGTACAATGAGGATCAAACTGAGTGTATATAGGGCCTGCAGTACAATGAGGATCAAACTAAGTGTCTATAGGGCCTTCAGTACAATGAGGATCAAACTGAGTGTATATAGGGCCTTCAGTATAATGAGGATCAAACTAAGTGTATATAGGGCCTTCAGTACAATGAGGATCAAACTAAGTGTATATAGGGCCTTCAGTACAATGAGGATCAAACTAAGTGTATATAGGGCCTGCAGTACAATGAGGATCAAATTAAGTGTCTATAGGGCCTGCAGTACAATGAGGATCAAACTAAGTGTCTATAGGGCCTTCAGTACAATGAGGATCAAACTGAGTGTATATAGGGCCTTCAGTATAATGAGGATCAAACTAAGTGTATATAGGGCCTTCAGTACAATGAGGATCAAACTAAGTGTATATAGGGCCTTCAGTACAATGAGGATCAAACTAAGTGTATATAGGGCCTGCAGTACAATGAGGATCAAATTAAGTGTCTATAGGGCCTGCAGTACAATGAGGATCAAACTAAGTGTCTATAGGGCCTTCAGTACAATGAGGATCAAACTGAGTGTATATAGGGCCTTCAGTATAATGAGGATCAAACTAAGTGTATATAGGGCCTTCAGTACAATGAGGATCAAACTGAGTGTCTATAGGGCCTTCAGTACAATGAGGATCAAACTGAGTGTCTATAGGGCCTGCAGTACAATGAGGATCAAACTAAGTGTCTATAGGGCCTTCAGTACAATGAGGATCAAACTGAGTGTCTATAGGGCCTTCAGTACAATGAGGATCAAACTGAGTGTATATAGGGCCTTCAGTACAATGAGGATCAAACTAAGTGTCTATAGGGCCTGCAGTACAATGAGGATCAAACTAAGTGTATATAGGGCCTGCAGTACAATGAGGATCAAACTAAGTGTATATAGGGCCTTCAGTACAATGAGGATCAAACTGAGTGTCTATAGGGCCTTCAGTACAATGAGGATCAAACTGAGTGTCTATAGGGCCTGCAGTACAATGAGGATCAAACTAAGTGTCTATAGGGCCTTCAGTACAATGAGGATCAAACTGAGTGTCTATAGGGCCTGCAGTACAATGAGGATCAAACTGAGTGTCTATAGGGCCTGCAGTACAATGAGGATCAAACTGAGTGTCTATAGGACCTTTTAGTTTGCTCAGGGGCCTCTGATCTACCTACATAATTATGTAGTGTCATTTGTTTAGATCAAACATAGATTCATTTTAATCAAACAGATTCTGGTGTGCATGCTACTAGACTATTTTCATCCCATTTGCATGTCAGGAGGGAAATCTGCATGTCTGTTCTTCATAATTTATATAGTGGTAATAAGTGCAGCAGGGTGATCAGATTTGTGGTTGCTAGCCGACATTGTCTTAGCGGTGTGCATGTTCGACACCTGACTTATGTCTATACAGTAAAACCTGTATTTGTGGTCACCTTCATTAAGCAGCCAGTTTCCAGATATGTTGTTTTATTATACATTTGCCCTCTATTAAGCAGCCACCTGTGCTAAGCAGTCACTTTCTGTGATTCCCTTGGCTGGCTGCATAAGACAGGTTTGACTGTATATCATTATGTATGTTATTTTCAAGTTAATTATACAGGATTAAAACAAGTCAAATCAAAATCGGACTTGGTCAACATAATTACGCAAACAGAACTTGTTGATTCAAATAAAGATCCATCGTCTGATTAGCGCAGTGGTTAGCACGCTTGCTTCTCACCAATGCTACTGGGGTTCAATCCTCGGACCGGGAAGTATGTGAGATGGTATGGTGGTCGCCAGATCGGACAGGTGGGTTTTCCCCGGATACTCCAGTTTCCTCCCACACAAATGACCACATTTACGCTTTCACCCGCGCCAACGAGAGTGATTAATATAAGGTGATAAGCTTGTTTCACAATCGTTGTAAAATAAATAAAGTTTAAACTTTTTTAAAGATCCATCGAGATCGAACTAAAGTTTAAACTTTATTGATTTTACAACGATTACGAAGCAAGTTTTAACAGTTTAATCTTATTTATTTTACGATTGCGAAACAGGCTTTAACAACTTATATTAATCACTCTCGTTGGCGCGGGTGAAAGTGTAAATGTGGTCATTTGTGTGGGAGGAAACTGGAGTACCCGGGGAAAACCCACCTGTCCGATCTGACGACCACCGTATCATCTCACATACTTCCCTGTCCGAGGATCAAACCCAGGTTGCATTGGTGAGAAGCGAGCGCGCTAACCACTGCGCTAATCGAACTAGATGATGCACCTTTATTATCGCAGGCTTGTAATACTTGTATGTAAATAGAACAAACGATTTTGTCCACGAATGTTTTTGTTCCCCAGTCAGAATATTGGTCAAAGTTTTACATGATGTTTAAGAATGCTGACAAGTACAAAATAATCACTGAATCTTCTCCCAGACATTAGAGGTCATGGTCACTCCATTAATGCCAGACACACAAATTTCTCCTGAAAGTGTGACAAAAAGCTTGATTATTTAGGCAGGATCGAAAACAGTGAACATAATTATTCTGTAAATGACAAGATAGACTTTATTGAACTGGCTCTGAATATAGCAGATCCTATAAAAATATAAGTATTAATCCAGTGTATTGTCAGCACCAATAATTATTGTCAGATGGTCTGGCGACATATATACTGTTTATATATATGTTATATGTTATATTTCGGGTTTTACGCCTGCATCAGCACCATTTTGGGCTATATCGCCGGCGGGCAGTTTACCTAACAACACCTTTCCTGGGCAGGCCATACTGTTTATACACTGGCAATAAAGGTTAAAATCCCACTTGAAACCAAATGCATTATCATTGTAATAGTCACACAAAAATATGTTGCCAGTCTGTACCCAGTCTGGTAATACAATGACATGTACCGGTACATGTATATATGACAGTAATCTGGCATTCTTAAATCCAGCCTGAGGTCAGATCTGGAAACAAGACATATTGTAGACTGGTAATAGTCTGACAACTGAATGGTAAGACACTGACAATATTGGCTTTTTTCCGAAAGGGGCCAGCCCGGCTGTCACCAGTGCCATGACTTCCATATATAAATACAGTTCTTTCAAGTTTGATCCCCAAATATAAACAGTGTGTATGGCATGAAATCATCACAAATGTAAGATCAATTTTATCACATTACCATATAGCACTCGTTTTAATCATATTTAATCACATTGCTACTTTCATTTTGGCGCCAACTGTCAGCGCAACAAATTGTCATAATATCACTAAATTGTCAATGACATCACTACACAAAGCAGCGTTATATTTATGTTTTAATCAGCGTTATAATTATGTCAAGACTTATTTTAAATTGTAGTTTGTCTTATCATTAAACATTATGTACCAATTCAAATAGAAATATGCATAATTTAAAATTTAATTTTACACAACTCAACCAATCAGAATCCTTCCAGGTTGTATTACAAATGTGTACATATAAGAAAATATGTGATGGCTGTATGAAACTGAATACACCAAAATTATGTAATAAAAGTGATTATTATATATAATAATATAGAAAGATAATATTTTTTAGTTTCTTTTCTTCCCCAAATAAGCAGAAATGCAAAAGAGAAACGGAAATATCAAAATACCACAATTTCACGTCAAAAGGGAATATGTTGAACAAATAAAAAAGGGAGATGCGTCTAGGTAATTTGCTTCCACTTACAAAGTTAGAATTGTAACGAAAATTAGAAAATTACTTAGAAATGCAGTTCCACGGAAAAGGCTTTCACGGAAATGGCTAGACGCTCTTGAGAAAATGGCACAAAAGATCAGACAATTGCCCTCTCTCATGTAATAAGAAGAATGTATTAAAACAGGCTGAGTGACATTGACCTGAAGTAGGGAAGAGAATGTAATCTCATCTAGCCTTCAAAACACTATATCAGGAAGATGTGAAGTTAAATGCCGTTTCCATACATTTCAATGCCCACACTTCACAAAACAAGACATTTTAATAGTAAAATAAATTGTGTGTTGCATCCTTTTTGTGACAACATAGAGAATTAATGAATACATTGAGGAAGATATATCTCTTCCCAAATGATTAGTAGTAGATTTTGCTGATGTAACAATTACACTTGCATAAGCAACAAGCCTTCCTGCTATAACAACTGTCTGCTTGAAGCAAAATGTGAAATCAATCAGCTGATGTCTGCCTGATTGGGAAACTGAATATGGAGAAGTAGCCGCTAAATACCATATACCCCCATTTAAACGTATGTACAAAAAACTTGTGTATTTGAGTTGTTTTGTTTCAATCTCTTCAGGCGGCGTCGCTCATATGTGCAATCGCTAGCGATGATAAATAAACGTAAAACACACACGCGCATTTAGCTTCTGTTGCCAAGAGTCAACTCTTCAATATAATTAAGCCGTTTTATTTTAAGTGCGCTGTCGTTTATAAGAACTCACCTTTCACTGCTACCACCATGGATGCGAGTTCGTTTCCAGGTATCTGAGGGACAAGTAATAAATAGTGATATGTGAGAAAGTTGTCAATAGCTTACCGTACATACTCGCCTATAAGACGACCCCCGTACATTGGTCCTGATATCTGTGGGCTTTGGCATGCACTCGCCTATAAGACGACCCCCGTACTTTGGTCCTGATATCTGTGGGCTTTGGCATGCACTCGCCTATAAGACGACCCCCGTACATTGGTCCTGATATCTGTGGGCTTTGGCATGCACTCGCCTATAAGACGACCCCCGTACATTGGTCCTGATATCTGTGGGCTTTGGCATGCACTCGCCTATAAGACGACCCCCGTACTTTGGTCCTGATATCTGTGGGCTTTGGCATGCACTCGCCTATAAGACGACCCCCGTACTTTGGTCCTGATATATGTGGGCTTTGGCATGCACTCGCCTATAAGACGACCCCCGTACTTTGGTCCTGATATCTGTGGGCTTTGGCATGCACTCGCCTATAAGACGACCCCCGTACTTTGGTCCTGATATCTGTGGGCTTTGGCATGCACTCGCCTATAAGACGACCCCCGTACTTTGGTCCTGATATCTGTGGGCTTTGGCATGCACTCGCGTATAAGACAGGTTAATAAAACGGACAGCAGGCACAAATATAAATTACATGTTTTTAGCACTCGCTTATTAGACGGTAAGCCACTTTGAGGCCATAATCTGGTGGTAAGAAACTCATGTTATAGGGGAGTATGTACATTAGCACTCGCTTATTAGACGGTAAGCCACTTTGAGGCCATAATCTGGTGGTAAGAAACTCGTGTTATAGGGGAGTATGTACATTAGTACTCGCTTATTAGACGGTAAGCCACTTTGAGGCCATAATCTGGTGGTAAGAAACTCGTGTTATAGGTGAGTATGTACATTAGCACTCACTTATAAGACGGTAAGTCACTTTGAGGCCATAATCTGGTGGTAAGAAACTTGTGTTATGGACGGTATGGAGGTTGGAAGGTTGAGTGCTTAGTGCTTACAGAGGAAATACGTATGTACTAGTTTATACAAATTTATTTTAGCTCGATTGCGAAACAAGTTCTTTCAAACTTATATTAATCACTCTCGAGACCTCATTCCTGATGGAATCCATTGCCATGAAGGAGAGAAGAGGCAATGTGGAATTTAAATGCCTTGCCTAAGGGCACAATCATAACGGCTCCAGCGGGGGCTCGAACTCCGGACCTTTCGCACCTGAAGCGAACGCGCATCCACTGCGCTATCACGACTTCCCACGTATGTACTCTCCGCCATGTGACCATTACAATCTCAATAATAAATGAGAAAATGATTGACAGCAGTAACAGAAAGGAGAAGATTACATATTCACAATAATATTCAACAGTACCATAAGCAATCAGAGTCGAATATTTTGTCCTGCCATCTTGGAACACTAAGGCATCGACAGTCATCTCCATAACAATTATGTTACATATTCATTGCATTCAGAACAAACTTAAAGTGAAGTACAATAATACACAGTACATGTGTGTACAATAATACACAGTACAATAATACACAGTACAATAATACACCAATAATACACAGTACAATAATACACAGTACAATAATACACAGTACAATAATACACAGTACAATAATACACAGTACAATAATACACAGTACAATAATACAAATAATACACAGTACAATAATACAAATAATACACAGTACAATAATACACAGTACAATAATACACAGTACAATAATACACAGTACAATAATACACAGTACATGTGTGTACAATAATACACAGTACAATAATACACAGTACAATAATACACAGTACAATAATAAAAAAGTCATAATATAAATTCCATATATATACCGTATGCTAGATTATACGAGAGTCTTCTTTGTGTATGTGTGCATGTGTCTGTGCGTGTGTGTCTGTGTGCGTGTGTGCGTGCGTGTGATATCCCTAAATATCTAAGAGGCAGCGTGTACACGTGTTTTAAATTGTTACCAATTTATGTAACCTCTACTAAAACCTTCATACCCAACAAAATCCAATTTATAACTGCATTTATAAAACACGTAACTTTTTTAATCTTGCAAGTTCTCCTAGAAATTGTCAAGCTTTTTTCAAAACATAATTAAACAATTCAATTATTAATCCAGTCTATTATGTTCACGAATAATAAATATGAATTGTATAAAAACACATGCTCCTTTTCACATGGCTCTATATAATTTATGATGATTGCTCCGTCATAACTAATGAGAAAATCTCCACTTTCTTTAAATGGCTGTGACAAAGCTTTTAGTTCCCAATCTAATTGTCTTGTTCAAAAGATTTGTCCTGCTTTTTAAAGATATTCCTAAGCACTATTATGTTGTCAAGAAAACACCTGTTCCTATTAGGTCACTAATGATTAAGTCTATTGCTAAACATAAGCGGTAAATTTCTCCACCTATCTTACTTTTATTTCATATTCTCTAACAGATTCTTACTCATAGTAGTCGTAAACTTATATAATTCACACACAAAAAGAATAGGGGTTTGCATAGAGCGGCATGTGAGGGTGCCACGCCCTGACAGGGTGCCCCACCCTGCCTCTATTTAGCTCTGCCCATTTGCCCTTTATGTCCGTCCATTTGCATTTTTTATTGAATTTTTTAAAATTTTGTTGTTTTGTAAAAAATATTTGTAAGCCTCAATGGGCGAGTGCTTTCGGGTGGGCAGACCGTTATACAATCGAAATAGTCCGGCCTTTTTGCCCAATATGTACACCTCTATTGCCTCTTTGATCAAGCACAATTAGCTGTCAAGTACAGTAAGTTAGCCAAATTTTCTACCCCACATACCACCTACTGTCCTTCGCCGCTCAAGATCAAAATGCCATTTTTTGACCCACCATGCCCTTTTTTTCACTCTAAAAAATTAAGTTATAAATGTGTATCCCCCAGATAATACTTCTATCGTAGTTTGAACATGCACAATTGGCTGTCCGATTAGCGCAGTGGTTAGCATGCTCGCTTCTTACCAATGCAACCCGGGTTCGATCCTCGGACCGGGAAGTATGCGAGATGGTACGGTAGTCGCCAGATCGGACAGGTGGGTTTTCTCTGGGTACTCCGGTTTCCTCCCATACGCATGACCACATATACGCTTTCATCCGTGCCAACGAGAGTGATTAATATAAGTTGTTAAAACCTGCTTCGCAATCGTTGTAAAATAAATAAAGTATATAAAAAATGTTTGTCCATGTGTGTACGTACGTACTGGGGATGAGGAATTTGTCTTGATAGCTGACATTGTTTTTTTTACTTCAGAACAGACCTCACTAAAATGGTTTCTAAAAATAGTGTACATGGAATAGTGGGGGATCGAACCTACGGCATCTGGATTACGAGTCCAGTCATCCACTAACCTCTTACAAGTAATATGATAAATGATATCTGAATTTTGAAATATTATCTTGTGATTTTATGGTCATTTTTTAAACTGTATATACACGAGGATTATGCAAAAGAACCATCGATCACAAAATGTCAAGAAATGATTTTAATTATTACCTTACCTGCCTGTGTTTAAGCTAAGCATGTGATTTATCAAACTCTAACACTGTGTATTCAACCAAGGGCATGTAGTCCCAAGCAAATGTGACAGTTACATCCCCTTGGGTGAAGAACACAAGGTGCCGTGACAACCACCTGGTTGCACAACCATGACAACGATTGGGTCACCAGCTGTCACAGTCAAACGCATGATATTGTGATAAATGAGCCGTGACACCACTAAATCATTAGCCTTATTAACAACTAATGTACCTTGCAGCTCTCCAGAGGCATTTACAAGAAGGAAATCATTATTTACTGCATGTTTAAAACAATTTTAGATGATTATCAGTCAGACTCCATCCTGAATTGAAAACTTCCAATAATTAATCGACTGCTTGCTGACTCACAGTTATAATGATCAACTTTGACTAATTATCTGTAATTGACCAATATTGCGCAGATCTGGACGTTGGTGTATTGGGCATTGCTATGATTGAAGACAAGTTAGAGCATAAGCTTGAAGGTGGTTAGAGCATACGCTTGAAGGTGGTTAGAGCATACGCTTGAAGACAGGTTAGAGAATACGCTTGAAGACAGGTTAGAGAATACGTTTGAAGACAGGTTAGAACATACGCTGGAAGACAGGTTAAAGCATACGATTGAAAACAGGTTAATGGGTCCATATACCGGAGTGTACAGAACCCGTAAACACCAAGTATATGAACATGCAAGGACTACCATAAGTGACAGTTTCTGAAATTGTTCATGAACTGTTCTGGAATTGCTCAAGCAAATTTGTAGAGAATATAAGGGTCCAAACAGTATCCTGTAATGACATACAGGATATATATTACCTCCATACACTCCTGTATACTAGTTTATACAAATTTATTTTAGCTCGATTGCATAACAAGTTATTACAACTTATATTAATCGCTCTCGAGACCTCATTCCTGATGTAATCCATCGCCACAAGGGAGAGCGAAGAGGCAACGTGGAAATTAAATGCCTTGCCTAAGGGCACAATCGTAACGGCTCCAGCGGGGCTCGAACTCCGAACCTTTCACACCTGAAGCGAGTGCGCATCCACTGAGCTATCACGACTTCCACTCCTGTATACTTGGATATAATGACTTCTGCACTCAACCTATATTAGGATCCATTTTCAACAGTACATAGTATCCGTGCAATGACATTGCCATTACAGAAATGTTCATGAACAACTCTATTTTGCTATCAAAGTGGGTAAAAACTCCAGTTGTCATGGATGTTTAAGTAATTTTTATTCCAATGACCAGCAACAAAATAGAACATTGCAGAAGTCATTACCATGGTGATTACACAATGTTAAGCAGGTACATCAAACCCCAACAGCATGCGACCTCTTTTGTCCCACAAGAGTAATTAGGTCATTGCATTGACAAAACGAAATTTGTAGCTATTGTTAGAATCAGATATAATTCTGCCTATTCATACCTGAAGTGTCAATGCTGACACCAAGTCATCAACAACAGAATCCCCGCAGCTTAAAGGGTTAAAATGACATGGACACGCTTACTTCTATTCCATAGGCAAACTGTGATAAAACTGATTAAAAATTGTAAGGTACTGTACTTGTTAAATTGTCACGTTGAACTATTGTAAACGTGTTAGGATTGCGGTCAGAAATGGTGACAGCTCAAGTGGTTAAATGCATGCTTTCAACAATCTATGCGGGTAGAATTGCCGATGAAGGAAATTAATTTTCAGGGCTCGGACATACTTCAGATGCATTATATATACCGTCTGCCAAAATGTGCTTAATTAATAAATGTTTGGCATTCGTAGGCCGAGAGACATGATCGAGTCGTACAGAAAGCCGACTATGTATCGTCCACCTTCGTGTTGGTTATTTTATGCCACTACATGATACAAGAAAGTGTCTCAATTATTTGAAAATTGAATACAATGGAAAAAAACAAAACAATTTAAATAACAAAAGGCAAGTTGCAATAATTTATTGTTTTACTAAATGTCATGTTCTGTTTTATCAACTTTACACAGAATAGTTATGTTGTATCAACCTTACACATAGTTATGTTGTATCTACGTACACATCAACTTTACACATCATAGTTATGTTGTACTATGGGACAGGGGGGTTCTTACCCGCTACCCCAGGATTTGCAGTCCAACATGTTAGCCACTGAACCATTGGGAATCAATTGAACTGTCCCATACTTCATTTATTGTTGCTCACTTCATACCAAAGTGTAGTTATCACAGTATAAAACAGACCACTAGGGAATCCAATCAAATGTTTCTCACAATAAAACCTGATGTCACAAACCTCTTGATTCATTAAATAACTGATACACATAATCTCTCCTTCACAGATAATAAATCTGCAGGATGAAAGTAACAGCTCCATTATTTTTGCTCAAATTTTGGAAATAAATTTCAGCTTGATTAGCGACTCAAGTGTGGCAAAATAACAAATCTCATAAAAAGACATCTGTTAGATCAGTATTTCTTTACAATACAGCCGATTTCACTGCAGCCCATGATTGTGATTTCATATTTTTCACTTAATTCACGAATAATAAAAGCATTTGAGAAAATGAGGTATAGGGATTTGTTCTTCATGGTAATCAATGCGTTTCAGTTTGTAATTAATTTCCTACAGCTTCCGTTAACAAAATTACGCCAAATATTGATTAGGCAATTTAGGGAATAAAAACATAAATCTTTTTGACTACTGATGCAAAAAATATTCTGAAAATTGATAGCCTACAACTCTGTCTAAAGAGATTGTCGAATATCAGAATTGAAACAATGATATTCCAGGTTACGTGAATCATTTACCGGCATGAAACCAATACCATACACAAAACATAATGTCCATTATTGTCTCAACCAAAATATTATGTGCACATCAATTCATTTCCTCTATACCATTATAACACACATTGCATAGATTTGCCATCAGATACAAGTGAGAAGTTAGTTGATTCAGTCAAATATTCTCTGAAAAATATTCTCCGTGAGCTCAAAATATAGGGAGATTTGAGGCAGCTCAGTGAGCAAGTCTCCCAATTTGTGTTCTATATTAAGCCCAGTGAAGTCAGGGAATTCCAGTTTAACTCTTTGCATGCTAGTGGTGACAATAACGATCAAATATGTCATGCAATTTCATTAGAATTGTGTTATATCTCGATTGATCCATGTCCATTTTCATGTTTGTTCTATAGATGCTTTTATCATGAGGGCTCGGGGTCGAGGTTTTGTACTTTGGGATTTCTGAACTTTGCTGGGGGGGGCTGCATGTCTGATTCTTGGCTCTTATGGTTTAAGGCGCTTCCTGTTATGTTAACGTTCGCGACCTAATTAATGGAAGTGGCATTTTGTTCATGAAATTGTTTATTTGTATATTTTGAAAAAGACATCATTGTGGAAACATGTAAATAATAATATAAATTCACAATTAGTGTGTGCGTTGACGTAATTTCTACTTTATTCAGAGTCAAAGAAGAAAGACATAGGACAGGAAAAAGAAATCGTAGGAATTGTCTTAAATTAACGTCGCTACTGGTTGGTTGCCCATATGAGCGACGGGCAGATTACCATACAACACCTTTTGTGGGCAGACAACAGCGATTAACCAGTACTTTGTGCATCAACCTCTGAAAGAAACTTCTAACTTTTTCATATAAAGAGACATGGACGGAGCGGGTCTCAAACCTGTGACCATGACTGATGATACGTTACAGTTCGCAAGTATACAAATCAGTGACTTAAACACTCGACCATGGAGGCAGAGAATCGTCTTCTGCTACAACTATTTATAGCATTTATTTACCCAGCATGCAAAGAGTTAATGTTATGCCCTAGAGCCAAAGATTTATCACACCCACAAGTGTCTGAAAACTCATCCAGGAATAAATGCACAAGTGTTCCATAATGCAAACAATACATGCAACATATTGTCTGAAATCTCCTCAAGGAACAATGGGCATCAATATTCAAATCCAAAGAATGCATGCAACTATAATAAATTATCTTCTGAAAACTTGGATAGTAACAAAGAAACAGAAGAAAAACCATTTGCTACTCAGTAAAGAGGAACTGCCAAGCATTAGTGCAGTCATTTGTCAATAATCATGTTTACATCAAAGACCCTCTCTTCCCCAGCATTCACTTTGATGGCTTAATTTCATCTCCCCCCCCCCCCCATGTCATCTAGATTATTTCTACAATATTGTATAATAGTATTGAAGCATTTAATGTTTATTACAGGCAAATCTGTTGTCAAATGGCAAAAAGATGCAAATATTGCTGTTTCTTATGCAATTATTGTGGGATTATACATGTAAACGGCGGCCATTAATTTCTGATTAAATCTCCATTAAGGCTACACACTGAGATTCTTCAATGGAGAAGGTTACTGGTATTTGAAATCCAGATAAATCGTATTTTTTATTTCTAAATTTCTAATTATAATTATATTTCTGAGATGCATATGATATATATCATACATCAATAGAGCATCGTCATAGTACCCATTTCAGTTGTGTAAAATACACTTCCAACCATCATACAAACCCACACAAATATAACATTGATAAAGTCAATCAATTACTCACCTTATTCTTTGTACTCGGTAGTAAAAGTTGTTTTTAATTTAGTTTCATTTAATTTAGCAAAATAAATGGCATCCCAAATCTGACTTTTGAGTAAAATATTGAAGATCTGTTCATAAATGAACTGGGTTGAAGGTTATAAACTTTTCCAAGATCTCCAACTCAAGCTCAATGATTTGATTGAGTCTGAAATTTGCAGTCGGCTCAGCCACTCAGAATGCTTGAGACTGAATTTGAATAAAATGTTTTATAATACCCAACCTTGATGTTTGTGGCATTATCCCTATGCATTTAAGGTGACTTTATGATGCAGTTGATACAACATCGGCCACATACACTTACACTGCATTAAACAATTGCCATCCTTTATTTATCACCTTCTCTTGTAGCTCCTAAGAACTGATTGCATACCAGTAGTTCAATATTGTTACAGATTCATATTGAAAGAAAAGGTTGCCAAAAGCTTTTAAAGCTACTGGTAAAATAGAAGACATACATGCAAAAAGAAGTGCAAGTGAGCACAGCAAATGATTATATAAACATGTATTAATTAAATAACCAACAGTTATACGGATGCCAATATCATTAGGCTGTGTGAATGGCACATGCACAATGATTAATTTGATCAATATGAAAGGAAACAGCACAATCTGGAAATAATTCCAATGTGTTTCAACAAAATACTTGCTTCTGATTAGTTTAGAACTATATTACTACATGCAGAGTGAAATGCAAAACTTCTGATTGACTTAGAACTACTTTACTAGAACGAAATGCAAAGCAAGGTGGTTCAGAAGTTTGGACACTTACAGAATGAACCTTTGGCACTTGCATGATTAAACTAACAAATTAAATGAAAGGAAATGAAGAACAATTTATCTCATCAGAATACAAAAGCATTAGTTCTATTCAATTTTCTTCACATTTGATGAGCAAGTGAAAAAACATGAAACTCATTTCCTAATTTGATTCTGAGAAGTGCTTCATTGTTGGATATAAGAAAGAAATTTAGGGACTGCAAAACAATTCTATATCAATCAAAATATGTTAGCTGTTACAACACTATCGTTTCTATACTGGGATATAATAATGGACTTTTGGGAATGAATATTTTCCTATGATTTGCTAAACAAATATTCATCTTAATGCTGGATTTCTCTGTACACTACTAGCAGACAGTAAAATGAGATTAACCAAAATGGTTTTTGGTCTTACTGTACATTATATATCACCCATTATGAAATATTTCTCAGATAATTGTCCAATATTTTCACACATGCCTGAAAAGATGGATGTCCCTTCATTTTGCTGATCATAAAATATTTACCACAGATGACAGACAGCAAAAGAGTGTTGCAAAAGATGTCAGTGAAAGAGTGCAAGAAACTGTAGTTACTGTTGCAATAAGAGGTGATGCATTAGAATGTGTCCAAAAGACAGTTTGTGTAAATGTGGTTAGAGCTGATGCATTTGACACAAAGGTGAAAGTATTGCAGAAGATGTCAGTGAAAGAGTGCAAGAAACTGTAGGTACTGTTGCAATAAGAGGTGATGCATTAGAGTGTGTCCAAAAGACAGTTTGTGTAAATGTGGTTATAGCTGATGCATTTGACACAAAGGAGAGAAAAGGCAACTGTAAAGGTGGTTATAGACAATGCTGACACAAGCGACAGGTGTTTAATAATGTGTGCAACAATGGTTATAATAGAAAATGTTGACACAAGAGATTGTAACACAAATGAATTCCAACAAACAAGGTTTGTGTAAAAGTGGTTCCAGACCATATTGACACAAGAGAGATTCCAGTACATACCAGTTATATGTGTTGTTTATACAAAAGACAATGTATATGTACAAATATATTGCAACAAATCAGGCTACAACTGCAAACAATGACACCAGTTTATATAATTTTTCTTATCTATACAAATTTAGTTTAGCCCGATTGCGAAAATAGTATTTACAAAATTCACATAATCACTCTCGAGATCTCGTTCATGATCAAATCCATGGCTATAAGAAGAAGCAATGTGGATCTAAGTGTCTCGTCAAAGGCCACCAAAACCCTTTGTTTGACATGGCCATTTCAGATGCCATTACACAACAGAATAAGATGATTCAAGAACTATTGTTACTGATGTAAATAATAACAGCTTAACATAAAGGCTTCTGAATCATAACCTAAATGTACACAATTTAGTACAAAATTTAAACACCAAAACTATCCAAAAGGCTTAGTGGGTTGGCTAAGAATGAAACTGGTCAATATGCCTTCTTTATCTATATATACACTTGGAATAGTTTTCACTTAGTTACTAAGCCAGCAGACTAAATGTTAGAAGATATGATCGAATTCAGCATTGATTCCCCATCTCTTTAAATGAATATTGTGAGCTTGCATCCGCTAGCATCTAATTTGCACTTGTTGGAACTTCCTTTGTGAATTAGGTTTGTCTGGACAATTTGCACGTCAACATGAAATGTAAATGCATGCAAATTTAATTGCAAGACGATAAATGTCTTACTTTTCTACAGTAAATTCATTCTGCTGTTGCAGTAAATCCATTTTTAGAAACAAATTCCATTTTAAGTCTACATTGTCATGACAGGCACATAATCATCTTAAATAATTGCCCTTGAAATCAAATTGTCTGGATGCTTCCTGGCAGCACTTGTAATTTCTTGCATTATCTTGCAGCAATATACAGACCTAAGTAATATAATTATAGTGTCTTCTTGATGTAAGCAGTATCTGTGCAGTAAAAACTGTTCAAAGAGAAAGACATGTCTTTATTGTGATGAAACAATGGTTCCCTGGCGGCACGAGAACACAATTATACCAATAAAAAATGATTACTGTCAATTAAAATACACTAGTTGGTCAAATATCAATTAAAATGCACTAGTTGGTCAAATATCAATTAAAATGCACTAGTTGGTCAAATATCAATTAAAATACACTAGTTGGTCAAATATCAATTAAAATACACTAGTTGGTCAACTATCAATTAAAATGCACTAGTTGGTCAAATATCAATTAAAATGCACTATTTGGTCAAATATCAATTAAAATACACTAGTTGGTCAAATATCAATTAAAATGCACTAGTTGGTCAAATATCAATTAAAATGCACTAGTTGGTCAAATATCAATTAAAATACACTAGTTGGTCAAATATCAATTAAAATGCACTAGTTGGTCAAATATCAATTAAAATGCACTAGTTGGTCAAAACCTAACCATTTTTATTATTAATCTGCATGTTGATATAATTTATATGTTAAAAAACTAAAACAGTGTACTGTACAGTATCACAAAAACTGTTCAAAACAGTAGGTGCTAATTGAATATATTGAAATCAGCGCGACACCTCCAGAAGTATAATAGTCAATTTATATTTAGGAGGATTGTGCAAGTAATATACGGAAGATCTTCCAAGTCCTGAAGCATTCTTTAATTGTCTATAGCACCGATACACAAGAGACCTCGGTTTATAGTTCCACCTGAAAGACTGTTAATATTTTTATGGTCAGCCTTAGGGTCCAACTTGTTAACCACTGTACCACTGACCCATCTATGCTAACTATATATGTATGTGTGTTTTACGTTTATTTATCGTCGCTACTGGTTGCCCATATGAGCGACGCCTCCTGAAGAGATTAGTCATTTTAGATTTTTGGAGGATAGTGCAATGATACAGAGAGAGACCCATTCCAGAGTCTCCTCTGGTTCTTTTACGTGCACGGTGTAAAGCACCGACACAAGACCTCGGTTTAACGTCCCATCTGAAAGACTGTTTATTTTATTAGGGTCAGACGGGGGATTGAACCTGCGATCCCTGGATTACCAGTCCAGCATGTTACCACTGGACTACAGTTCCGTCTGTGCTAACTACATAGATACACCAGTCCAGCGTGTTACCACTGGAGTACAGTTCCGTCTGTGCTAACTACATAGATACACCAGTCTAGCGTGTTACCACTGGACTACAGTTCCGTCTGTGCTAACTACATAGATACACCAGTCCAGCATGCTACCACTGGACTACAGATCCATCTGTGCTAACTACATAGATACACCAGTCCAGCATGCTACCACTGGACTACAGTTCCATCTGTGCTAACTACATAGTTAGACCAGTCCAGCATGCTACCACTGGACTACAGTTCCATCTGTGCTAACTACATAGTTAGACCAGTTCAGCATGCTACCACTGGACTACAGTTCCATCTGTGCTAACTACATAGTTAGACCAGTTCAGCATGCTACCACTGGACTACAGTTCCATCTGTGCTAACTACATAGTTAGACCAGTTCAGCATGCTACCACTGGACTACAGTTCCATCTGTGCTAACTACATAGTTAGACCAGTCCAGCATGCTACCACTGGACTACAGTTCCATCTGTGCTAACTACATAGATACACCAGTCCAGCATGCTACCACTGGACTACAGTTCCATCTGTGTTAACTACATAGCTAGACCAGTTCAGCATGCTACCACTGGACTACAGTTCCGTCTGTGCTAACTACATAGATACACCAGTCCAGCATGTTACCACTGGACTACAGATCCATCTGTGCTAACTACATAGATACACCAGTCCAGCATGCTACCACTGGACTACAGTTCCATCTGTGCTAACTACATAGATACACCAGTCCAGCATGCTACCACTGGACTACAGTTCCATCTGTGCTAACTACATAGATACACCAGTCCAGCATGCTACCACTGGACTACAGATCCGTATGTGCTAACTACATAGATACACCAGTCCAGCATGCTACCACTGGACTACAGTTCCGTCTGTGCTAACTACATAGATACACCAGTCCAGCATGCTACCACTGAACTACAGTTCCGTCTGTGCTAACTACATAGATACACCAGTCCAGCATGCTACCACTGGACTACAGTTCCATCTGTGCTAACTACATAGATACACCAGTCCAGCATGCTACCACTGGACTACATTTCCATCTGTGCTAACTACATAGATACACCAGTCCAGCATGCTACCACTGGACTACAGTTCCATCTGTGCTAACTACATAGATACACCAGTCCAGCATGCTACCACTGGACTACAGTTCCATCTGTGCTAACTACATAGATACACCAGTCCAGCATGCTACCACTGGACTACAGTTCCGTCTGTGCTAACTACATAGATACACCAGTCCAGCATGCTACCACTGAACTACAGTTCCGTCTGTGCTAACTACATAGATACACCAGTCCAGCATGCTACCACTGGACTACAGTTCCATCTGTGCTAACTACATAGATACACCAGTCCAGCATGCTACCACTGGACTACATTTCCATCTGTGCTAACTACATAGATACACCAGTCCAGCATGCTACCACTGGACTACAGTTCCATCTGTGCTAACTACATAGATACACCAGTCCAGCATGCTACCACTGGACTACAGTTCCATCTGTGCTAACTACATAGATACACCAGTCCAGCATGCTACCACTGGACTACAGATCTGTCTGTGCTAACTACATAGATACACCAGTCCAGCATGCTACCACTGGACTACAGTTCCGTCTGTGCTAACTACATAGATACACCAGTCCAGCATGCTACCACTGAACTACAGTTCCGTCTGTGCTAACTACATAGATACACCAGTCCAGCATGCTACCACTGGACTACAGTTCCATCTGTGCTAACTACATAGATACACCAGTCCAGCATGCTACCACTGAACTACAGTTCCGTCTGTGCTAACTACATAGATACACCAGTCCAGCATGCTACCACTGGACTACAGTTCCGTCTGTGCTAACTACATAGATACACCAGTCCAGCATGCTACCACTGAACTACAGTTCCGTCTGTGCTAACTACATAGATACACCAGTCCAGCATGCTACCACTGGACTACAGTTCCGTCTGTGCTAACTACATAGATACACCAGTCCAGCATGCTACCACTGGACTACAGTTCCGTCTGTGCTAACTACATAGATACACCAGTTCTCTAGTGTACTTAATGACTAGTACAAACAGGTGCTATATGAAATTCTTTGAAGTATCCTCTACTAGCACAGTGGTCTTTTAGGATCATTATATGAGTATTTCATTTCCTGAATAAAACACATGGGCTGGCCAAATTTTATTTGATATAAATCAATCATGTTGACCACTTGCCATCACTCATTCATAAAATCCGTCTCAAATGTGGAATTTATATTCAATAAAATCAACAGGCGATAATAAACATTTACTTAAATGTGAACATTTGCATATAGGTGAGGGGGTTATTACCCTCGTTAAATCGCAAATCACAGGTAAACCCTCTTCACCTCAAGTGGGCGGTGCTGGACTTTAGTCTCCTTCAACACTCAAACCTTCCAATAAATACCAGTAGACTTATACAAGTGTAAACTGATTCAGGCATTGTTTGTTAGAAGATAAGTTCTGGTTTTGAACCATGATGTGCCACTTGACTTTTCTCCATTTTGCAACAATAGAACTTTTCACTGTTGAAAAGGTGAAGTTCTTCTCAAAGGTGGGGGTAGTTTATGCCTAGTTGGTTTCCAATCTACTGGAAATCAAAAATATCATATGAACAATTATTATATGTACCTGTTTTTCTTCTGACCTTGATCTCTCAGAAAAGGCTGTAATAGTTTAGGTGCGTTTCTAAAATGGTCTCTAGTAAGGTACATGGAGGTTTATGTTTTGTGCGTTTCTAAAATGGCCTCTAGTAAGGTACATGGAGGTTTATGTTTTAAAGGAAAACCATCAACAAGATTCATGTTCATCTTGAAAAATAAAGCTTGCTAAAACATTAGGTGAAAGAATTTTGAATATCGCACTACAAATAATGAAGTTATGAAGGGTTGATTATCTGAGGTGGCCATCTTGGATTAATCCAGTCACATGACTATTATGGAGGTGGCCATCTTGGATTAACCCAGTCACATGACTATTATGGAGGTGGCCATCTTGGATTAACCCAGTCACATGACTATTATGGAGGTGGCCATCTTGGATTAATCCAGTCACATGACTATTATGGAGGTGGCCATCTTGGATTAACCCAGTCACATGACTATTATGGAGGTGGCCATCTTGGATTAACCCAGTCACATGACTATTATGGAGGTGGCCATCTTGGATTAATCCAGTCACATGACTATTATGGAGGTGGCCATCTTGGATTAACCCAGTCACATGACTATTATGGAGGTGGCCATCATGGATTAACCCAGTCACATGACTATTTAAGAAAATGAAAGTATACTCATTGTATCATCACAGTTTAAAATAATTTATACGTCTCTATGGCAGAATGGGTTAAGCTTGCTAAAATTAATTTTAATCGTTCAGAAAGTCTAAAGAAATGACAGACAACAAAAACCTGCAACTGTCTCTAAATAAATTCGAAGAAAAAACTTTATTATTGATGGAAACACACATTTCTGATAAGTCATAAAACATATTAACAGAAAGCAGAAATGTGGACTTGTTATTGTTCCTGTCCTTATATATACATGCATGATTTCCTCTCGCTATGTTGCTTTCAAAACATCAGGTTTTCTAACTTGCTTACTTTTACCCCATTATTGTATTTGGTTTCAAGATAATTATGATAATTGAGTTTTCCCGACAATTTTTGCCTGCCCCCATATCAAAACAAAACAACACTGGCATAGCCATTGAACAGTCTATATTCTCTTCAACTCCTCGTTAATGTAGTTCACCCACATAATTGTAGCAACAGTTGAATCATCCACTTACTTATCATCGTAAGAATAAATATGTGTAAAAAATATCAACAGAGAAAGCAGACGGAAAAGGCAGCAGAAAAAACAAGAGACTGGAAGTTTTACAATCCGCTTGTCATGATGTATGATTATAGGTAGATGCAGAAGACATTTTGTACATACTTAATAACAATGCTGATAAAACCAATGCAAAAATTGTTGATAATAATGATTCTCCTAATATTCTATAGCAATGGTACGAAGCTGTATCTTGTAAGATACAGTTAGACAATAACTGTAACAGAACAGCAATTTGGGAACTGTTGCTACTGAAAGAATTAAGGAGATATCATCAATACTAACTCCATTAAAATAAGACAAATAGCTACAAAATGGTGAGAAGCTGTGAACTAGATTTTGACTAAAACATTAGAACTTGTGGTCCTATTATAGGAACACAAGGGAGCAGTTAACAACCAATGACTCATGAATACAACTTTCCCCTAATTGGTTATATTAGATGCATGCTTTATCCATATGAATTCTTCTAGGGAAAAATTTATAAGCCCGCAAAAAAAAAAGGAATCCATTTAAGGACTAATCAACATCGTCTTCAAGAACAATTATGAGGGGAGACTAAAAGAATAAAACAATTACTGAGCAATGGTCTGCCACTCATTTCCAATGACTCAAATGGCATTGCCCTTTTGTTGATATGATTGCTTTTTTTCTCAGAATTGGTCCAAAAAGGAGAATTTGTTCTGTATCTTGTTTAACCAAAAGAAGACCATCCACAGAAATGGTTAGGTATCCAAAGACAAAGATCCATTTTTTGGAAATGAAAATAAGAAAAGAACGATATGATGTCATTATAGTCACCAAACTGGATCGCTATTATCTTACGAGACTGATATTAAAATAACCAAATAACACTTAATTACTTGTTCGATTTTCACAATTGTCCTCTATCTGATTTTGTTGTTGATTTTTTTAAATTTTATACAAATTTATTTTTAGCTCGATTGCGAAACAAGTTCTTTCAACTTATATTAATCACTCTCTAGACCTCATTCCTGATGGAATCCATCGCCATGAAGGAGAGAGAAGAGGCAATGTGGAATTTAAATGCCTTGCCTAAGGACACAATCGTAACGGCTCCAACAGGGCTCGAACTCCGGACCTTTCGCACCAGAAGCGAACGCGCATCCACTGCGCTATCACGACTTCCACTATCTATCTGATTTAAGCAATGTTTAAGAATTATTGCAACTTCCTCTGTAAACTCTTTGCATGCTGGGTAAAATAAAGGCTATAAATAGCTCAAATATTGTAACAGAAGACAATTCATTTATGAGTTTTTCATATGTAATTGAAAACTCTGGAAATATATCATGTCGTTTTGACATAATTTCTAATGAAATTTCATGAAATATTTTACCATATTTTCAGCCTTAGCGTGCAAAGAGTAAATGGATGCTTTATACAGATTAAAAACTGAATGATTACATTTCCCCATTTCCCAGTTCCTGATCAACATGTTTGTGCTTTTCTCTGACATTTTATTTTGGCGGAAATTACTGTCAGTGCCCCAGCATCATAGATATGGCTTGAAAGGATAATTTTCAAACAATGTCATTAATTATGCAGATGTTCACCTGACCAAAAACATAAATGTTGTGGTAAAATTTGGGATATGTTAATTTTTTTTAATTTAGTGATATGTTAATTTTTTTTTTTTAATTTTTAATTTTTAATTTAAACATATTTTATTTCCGAATATAATACATATTGAACAAATGCATACATCACACATCAAAATACAGAAAAAGGATTAGAAAGAAAGACAGGGTCTTATATAATTCTTCTCCTCAAATATATGCTAGTAATACAAATTACCAGTAACAGTATATACCAAGTCTTCTAATGCAAATGACAAGGTATTTTTAAGGGGATCAGCATGCTCAATGATTATATTAGAACCAATCACTACCAAAGTATTTATTAAACAGATCGGATATTTCATCTCAGCAGTGCCTATTTCCTGTGCGGATGGTTCCCTATAATTTGCAGAGGATCCCAGATTATCAAATTCATCAGACACTTGCAGAAATCTTTCTGATCCCTGTCATTCAGAGGCATTGTTACAATGACACAGGGCCTAAATGTCGACATGTGCAGTCATTTTAGACTTTAATGAATCAACATTCTTCAACCATGCTTTTCAATCAATGGAGATGTTTTCACCGACAACCGCTGACAGAATCCGCACTAATGGAGCACTGTAAAATTTCAGGAACAATTTAAAAGACATATTCTTGTTACATGGGCTGATCATTGTGTTGCATGAAGTCACTTATATAAGAAGGTTGACAATTATTAATTGCTGCCCATCAATCATAGCTTTCTGTGATGACCACAGCAATCATCTTTCTTAAATTGTTCCCATTACTCTTGCAGATGGCCGCACTTGTGACTGGTGTAACCCTTAGCAACAAAGTCTCCCTTGACTGCAACACAAAATGTTAAGTTTTGTAGGCTTATTGCCAAGCTGTTCTTAGTGCATGATATACAAAGAAGTCCAAGGGAACAGTCTTGGGCTAAAGTCCACAATTTGGTCTGACATAAATTAAATAAGTAATATATTTGATGCTGTCACACAGACAGATCTGTAGTCCAGTGGTAACACGCTGGACTGGTAATCCAGGGATCGCAGGTTCGATCCCCCATCTGACCCTAATAAAATTAACAGTCTTTCAGATGGAACTTTAATCTGAGGTCTCGTGTCGGTGCTGTACACCGTGCACGTATAAGAACCAGAGGAGACTCTGGAATGGGTCCCTGTCTGTATCATTGCACTATCCTCCAAATATCTAAAATGACTAGGTAATCTCTTCAGGAGGCGTCGCTCATATGGGTAACAGGTAGCGACGATAAATAAACGTAAAACACACAAATTGATGCTGTCACTGAATAACAATACTAAATCTGACTGCTACCAGTTGCAGCAGCACCACAACTCCAATAGAAGCCTCTATGGTTGAGTGGTCTACTGTACCATTGTTATAACTCGCCTTGAATCACCGCTATCCTAAGGGCTGTGAGTTTGTTCCTATTATCAGGGACACTGTTAAATGATGCATGCTGGACAGGTTGGAGAGGTGATTACTAGTTCTCACCCAGGTGGTCTACTCTATGCCAAAACCAGACTTATCTGGCCATAATGTTCAATCTGTGAAACTTGGCTGTGTGAGTAGTTATTATGATAGCAACACTGCCCATTAGCAAGGGGATATATTTTGCTGAGACAAAGCATAAATAGTGCTTCCCCCCCATTCATAATTAGTCATTGCACTCTATGCAACCCAATACAACACAGCATCTTCACTGTGAACAGTTGATACAATGAAACACGAAACTACGGCAACTCACTTTGGTTTTCTGGACGAATGGGAATTTATGTGATAAGAATTACTGCTATGTATTCTCATTATAGGTATTAAAATTGTTCAATTGTTTTCAGGGAACTAGTTCCAAGCTTTCACTGGTGTGCCCATAGAAATACAGGCTTGAGCTAGAATCCAGAAATGTCCAGGTAATCTATTTACGCAGTTGAAATATATACTACATGTTTTATGCGGGACAGGGATTCATGTTATTATCAACATGTTTGCATTTAATTACTAAAGTATGCACTTTATAATTTAGATACAGTCACTCGGTACACTATCCGAGTGCATATTACGCAGCGTAAATGTTCAATCGTCCTTCTATTACATATTTATATGCATATAGCATAAATTTTATGTAATAGTTTTTCTTCTTTCAATTGAAATATGCATTCATTTGCATTTGATCACTTCCTTAACCCATTTCATTCTGGATACATTTAAAGACTTTTGCAAACAACATAGATCCAGATCAGCCGCAGCATCACGCTGCGTGCTGATCAGGATCTATGTTGTTTGCTACATAGCAAAGTGTCTTAGCAAGATCATCTAAATAGCAAACAGCATAGAGCCTGATCAGACGTGCCGTTCCATGGCGGTTAATCTGGCTCTAAGTTCTTTGCAAATACTGTTTGAACGGTATCCAGAATGAAATGGGTTAAAGAATATTAATTCATTTATTGCATTGAATTACATTGAGTGCACTGCCAGCTTGGACTAGATAATGGCTGGTGATGAGAGAAATGCATTATTTCCATGATTTCACCCAACTCACCTGGAAGCATATGTTTATATCATCAGTTCCCACCTTGTTATGTTGATGGTCTTATCTTGACCATGGTGGTCTAACCATAATTCACATTGGTTGGAAGACATTATAATCAACATTCCACAGCATAGCAATGGAACAAATATTACAAACATATTCATTCATGGTGGCAGCAAGAAACAGAAATATACAGGGTGTGAGAATTTAGCATTCACTTTCTAACACTAGTAGTGTATAGGGTGTGAGAATGTGGCAGTGCACTTTCCAGCAGTATTGTGCGTACGGTACAGGGTGTGAGAATGTAACGGTGCACTTTCCAGCAGTATTGTACTGTACAGAGTGTGAGAATGTGACCGTGCACTTTCTAGCAGTATTGTATGTACAGTACAGGGTGTGAGAATGTAATGGTGCACTTTCCAGCAGTATTGTATGTACAGTACAGGGTGTGAGAATGTAACGGTGCACTTTCCAGCAGTATTGTATGTACAGTACAGGGTGTGAGAATGTAACGGTGCACTTTCCAGCAGTATTGTATGGTACAGTACAGGGTGTGAGAATGTAACGGTGCACTTTCCAGCAGTATTGTACTGTACAGGGTGTGAGAATGTAACGGTGCACTTTCCAGCAGTATTGTATGGTACAGGGTGTGAGGATGTTCATTATCCAGCAGTATTGTACTGTACAGGGTGTGAGGATGTTCATTATCCAGCAGTATTGTACTGTACAGGGTGTGAGGATGTTCATTATCCAGCAGTATTGTATGGTACAGGGTGTGAGGATGTTCATTATCCAGCAGTATTGTACTGTACAGGGTGTGAGGATGTTCATTATCCAGCAGTATTGTACTGTACAGGGTGTGAGGATGTTCATTATCCAGCATCTGTACCCTCATGCCTTCCTCCAAGTATTTACTGAATTATGCCGGACTATGAACATAACAGCTCTACTAATACAGTGGCACCATCACCTTTGAATGATTCAACTAAAAACCCCAGCAACAACAACAACAACCGCAGCCTCTCTCAGTCCGGAGGAAGAGGAGGCAAGCATGCTCAAGAGACAATTAGCTTTTTGGAAAGCTGAGCTTCTTATATAAGTAACCATCTGCAGGACGGATGTCGGACAGCTAATGAGCAGTCAGGAACTGCTCTATGAAAGGTTAGGTAAACAAATGCACTGGGTTTGATGCCGTTTGATGCCATGATTTAGACCTGTGATAGCGCCACCTGGTAATCATAATGTACAGTGGTCTATGAGTCCAGTGGCAGGCTAGTTAGACTTTTGACTTTCTCCAGTTGGCTATCTAATCCCTGATGCCTCCCTCTAATCCAATCAAACCTGCCTCCTCTATGATAAGTCTATCATCGCCTGGCAATCATGTGTCCTGCGGTCTCCCAGTGTATTGGCAGGATAGGGTGATATTCTCCAGCTGGTCATTGTAATCCCTCATGCCTCCCTCATGCTGACATTGTAATGAGAAGTGAATTATAGGATAATCTGTACAGACTTGGGATGGATAGAGAGTCTCCTGAAGCTGGCTTCACAAACACAAACATCTGTACATACTTCGGAGGGCTAGAGTCTCCTGAAGCTGGCTTCACAAACATCTGTACAGGCTTGGGAGGGCTAGAGTCTCCTGAAGCTGGCTTCACAAACATCTGTACAGGCTTGGGAGGGATAGAGTCTCCAGATGCTGGCTTCACAAACATCTGTACAGACTTGGGAGGGATAGAGAGTCTCCAGAAGCTGGCTTCACAAACATCTGTACATACTTGGGAGGGATAGAGAGTCTCCTGAAGCTGGCTTCACAAACATCTGTACAGGCTTGGGAGGGATAGAGTCTCCCGAAGCTGGCTTCACAAACATCTGTACAGACTTGGGAGGGATAGAGTCTCCAGAAGCTGGCTTCACAAACATCTGTACAGACTTGGGAGAGATAGAGAGTCTCCTGAAGCTGGCTTCACAAACATCTGTACAGACTTGGGAGGGATAGAGAGTCTCCTGAAGCTGGCTTCACAAACATCTGTACAGACTTGGGAGGGATAGAGAGTCTCCTGAAGCTGGCTTCACAAACATCTGTACAGACTTGGGAGGGATAGAGTCTCCAGAAGCTGGCTTCACAAACATCTGTACAGGCTTGGGAGGGATAGAGTCTCCTGAAGCTGGCTTCACAAACATCTGTACAGGCTTGGGAGGGATAGAGAGTCTCCTGAAGCTGGCTTCACAATCATCTGTACAGACTTGGGAGGGATAGAGAGTCTCCTGAAGCTGGCTTCACAAACATCTGTACAGACTTGGGAGGGATAGAGAGTCTCCTGAAGCAGCTTCACAAACATCTGTACATACTTCGGTGGGCTAGAGTCTCCTGAAGCAGCTTCACAAACATCTGTACATACTTCGGTGGGCTAGAGTCTCCTGAAGCTGGCTTCACAAACATCTGTACATACTTCGGTGGGCTAGAGTCTCCTGAAGCTGGCTTCACAAACATCTGTACAGACTTCGGTGGGCTAGAGTCTCCTGAAGCTGGTCTTAATGCATGGGTGGGCACCTGGGTAGAACCACCAAACTTGTGCAAGCTGGATAACTTCTTCACTTGAAAGAAATCAACACCCCCAGTGGGATTTGAACATGCAACGGTGTGGGCAAGTGATTGCATAATTATATGGATTAATTTAAATTTATTAAAAGGGGCCTCTGTGGCTTGATAAGGTCATTGACTTCAAATCCCTTGCCACTCACCACTGTAGGTTGGAATCCCGCTGGGAATGTGAAATTATTTCATGTGAGGAAGCTATCCAGCTGGCTTGCAGAATGTCGGTGGCTAGCTTTTACCTGTGTGCCCCGTCCATGCCTATAATATACTGCCTGTGTCTTCTTTCACCAATATGGAAAGTTACAATTATCATGATAAAAACCATTAATGCAATATTGAACCGAACTGAAGCCGTGGTACCATATAGAACATTGAACTGAACTGAAGCCGTGGTACCATATAGAACATTGAACCAAACTGAAGCCGTGGTACCATATAGAACATTGAACCAAATTGAAGCCGTGGTACCATATAGAACATTGAACCGAACTGAAGCCATGGTACCATATAGAACATTGAACTGAACTGAAGCCGTGGTACCATATAGAACATTGAACCAAACTGAAGCCGTGGTACCATATAGAACATTGAACCAAATTGAAGCCGTGATACCATATAGAACATTGAACCGAACTGAAGCCATGGTACCATATAGAACATTGAACTGAACTGAAGCCGTGGTACCATATAGAACATTGAACCAAACTGAAGCCGTGGTACCATATAGAACATTGAACCGAACTGAAGCCGTGATACCATATAGAACATTGAACCGAACTGAAGCCGTGGTACCATATAGAACATTGAACCAAACTGAAACCGTGGTACCGTATAGAACAATTGTTATTACAATTACCGGTAGAAAATTAACATTGTAATATGTATTTGAAAACGAGAGAACTAGAGACGACTATCATCTTGTTTGTGTTTACCGATTAATTTAGTCCAATTAAACCTTGTCAGTGACATCATCATGTTCCTAGCATCTCCTTAGTCATCCACACCTATCCCCTAATGATACATGCTCTGGTCTACCGAAATTGCATTGTCATCGATGTGACAGTTTAGTACACAGCCTGTCCCTCAAGACAGTGGAGTAACAGGTGAACGCACAAGTCGTAATTTGAGATTTGTATCACTTGCATTTTAATTATCATTCACCGTTCAGGCCCGTAGCCACACTGAGGCACACTGAGGTAGTTGCCTCGGTTAAAATTTCCTAAGCAAAAATATAAATGAATAATTAAATACCGTATTTAGCTGTGTATAGTGCGCACATTTCTTACTGAAATCCTCATCCATTTTATCTACTGCGCATTATACACCAGTACAGACATCAGGATATTTTTTTCCGGACCAAAATTTCGTGAAAAAACTGAAATTCGACCCGAACGGCCCACAGTCATTCTGTAAGTTGTTACATTCGACAATCGTTATAAACTAGCTATTAAAACCAGTTGCCGATAGTCTATATAAATAAATCAAATGAATAAGACCACAAAATTAGCATATATTTCGTTTATTTTGGCAAACTTTGATGAATTTAATTGAAAAGGTAAATGCATAAAAAAATGGCGATTTGATAACATCACATGGTTTTATCGTATGTAATATTTCCCGTACTTTTCGCGTACTTCGCCGTACAATGTACAATGCATTGCATAAAAAAAAACTTTTTTGGCTGCAGTATTTCAATTGATTGTAGTGATAATTAATTTCGACAAACCTTTCACAATGGGTCCCAGTTAATTAGGTAGGCTTCACGTGTTGAGAAGTTTGAGCATCTGCTGACATGTTTGAGAACGTGTTGAGATGTTTGAGAACGTGTCGAGAAATTTGAGCAGGTGTGCCCCGAGTGCGTTTACCGTTACTCGATGAGGTATATCTCGAGTGATTAATATAAGTTGTAAAAATCACGGAGCACAATTTTTAGCGATTCTTGAGAAATGTTAAATTTTGACTTGGAAAATTGCGTTTTTCACGTGCGCAGTATACATAGGAACTCAGTTTTTCCGCCGATTTTCGTGCCAGATCGTGGGTGCGCACTATACACGGTAGCGCACTATACACAGCTAAATACGGTAAATAAAATTAAAAAATTATTCCTTTGCTGTATAAAATGTTGATTCTAGAGAGCTGAAAGGTGAGTACATAATTATACATCTAAACTCATTAAATCAGAAAACGCAGGGAATCGCTTCTATGACCCAACAATGTTAAGGGGAAACATGCCCCCGAACCCCCTAGATTGCCTCAGTAGAAATTTGCCTCTGGCTACGGTACTGTCACATTTTAAGTATCTCACATAACTGGGTACCGTGTCCCACTTTATAGAGGGTTCTTTCTTTAAAATGAGCTGCGTTCACCAAAATACACCTCTTCAGATCTCCGATTTATCCTTGTTCAATATACAAGTAAATATTTAATGTATACCGTAGAAACAAGAGGTGTCCCCCTTGGGCTGTAGATAAGGTTCACATGTATGCCTGTTACACATAACGTCTGCATGGGAAAGATAATGCACGACTGTGTTTCTGTCCTATTTTATCTTAGTCATCATCATCATACAATTTTAACATCCTCACGGAATGACAATGCAGTAATGGGTTTATGTTATCATTGGCTTCATCACCAATAGGCATCCATTAGATGGAGTCAAGGCAGCTGCTGGTAAGTTACTTACCCAGTGTGCATGAAAATAACATAGAACTTTCATCATGATGATTGAGCTTATTTACCCATGTCGCCAACGATCCATACGGGTGATCGTAAACTTCCATCAGGATTTACCCATGTCGCCAACGATCCATACGGGTGATCGTAAACTTCCATCAGGATTTACCCATGTCGCCAACGATCCATACGGGTGATCGTAAACTTCCATCAGGATTTACCCATGTCGCCAACGATCCATACGGGTGATCGTAAACTTCCATCAGGATTTACCCATGTCGCCAGCGATCCATACGGGTGATCGTAAACTTCCATCAGGATTCTAGATGCTAAAGTTTTAACAACTTATATTAATCACTCTTGTTGGCGCGGATGAAAGCGTAAATGTGGTCATTTGTGTGGGAGGAAACCAGAGTACCCGGAGAAAACCCACCTGTCCGATCTGGCAACCACCGTACCATCTTACATACTTCCCGGTCGGAGGATCAAACCCGGTTGCATTGGTGAGAAGCGAACGCACTAACCACTGCGCTAATCGGACAGCCAACTCTAGAGATGCTAATGTGACTATGCTAAAATTGTGTCACTGCCAACTGTAATTTTTGTCGTTTTAAGTTTACGAATTAGACAAAAATTTATTTCCCTTGGTTCATAAGCTCCGATAGGTGTCGTTAGTATTGGAAATTTAGAAAATTTCGTGCGTGTATTTTAGCGTGTAAAGTACATTCAGCCTAGGGTTACAGACCAGTAACGACGTATAGAATTTTTAAATTTCTGGCTCTAAAGTTTATTTCATTTATAGTAAATATGGAAATTTAATTGTCTATATTCCATAATGTATAATGGCATAGTGGTCATTATTATAATGTTTAATACATTAGTGTTATGAAAGTCAATGTTAAGTACATTGAGTTATTGAATTTTGTAAATATGAGGGTTGTCTATATTTATGATGTTTTGCATTGCATAAATGTATTGATCAATATGAAAGTTGGAAAATGAATAAACAGACGGTCTGTTGGTACCCACAAGGCTTATACCAAAAAATAGTTTGGAGTTTGTGTTCTTCTTTCCGAAGTTGGGAACATGTGTGTGTTGGTGGTGAATGTAGTAATAGCATCGTGTTGTAGTTTGATGCTATTGTAACATTCACTCGCAACGTAACACATGTTCTTGAGCTATCGGAGGTGTTGGGCATAAGGGAAGAAAAATTGTTAAGCAAGTAACCCTGACCCATATTACAATTGGTTACGTTGTACTATTATATTGAACCCACAAATGTGACTTAAAAGTTCTAAGAAATTGACCAGTCAGTGGTAATGAACTAAGGAAATTTCATCTGTCGTGGACGCAAATGGATACACTTTAAGCTGGTCATGTGTCATCCCCAATAACATACTGTCCAATGTAATCCTGAAGACATTTGTCAGCGATACACCAAAGGTCAAAATGTCTGAGGTATAAAACCCCCTCTGGGTCCACAATCTCATCAAAACACTATTGTCTGGAGACTGAAATACCCCCTACATGCAATATGGCTTTCAATCAGTGGCACTTCCTTAATGGTTCAGTTTGCATGGATCAACCTGCACGACCCAGTTTTATGTGAATTTTGATGCAAATGTCAGTGGAAAGTCTGTAGAGGCTGGGATGTAGTCACAATTAACGGTACACTGTGGTAATGTGCAGCTTTCAGATCTCTTCTAGTTTGGTAATGGGTGCGAGTGGGGTGGGGGGGGGAGGGGGCAGTAAATGACACTATTCTATGGGGACACACTGCTGTAACTTGCAATACTTCTATGCAATAATGATATTAGTAGTGACTGTGCCCGTAAATATGGGTGCCATGCCATTCCAAGTCAGGAGGTCACTTATTAACTGACCAATCAACCAATTGTTTTGGTAATTTCATAAGTGATCATTCTTCTATGGCTTTAACTATATATATATAAGAAGTAACATGTATTATATTTTCACACAGAAAACAAACTATTATGTAGGCATTGTAGCAATGTAAGGACGACTGTTTCGACCATCATCGGAGAGGCGATTCGACATAAAAGTGCTCTCTCTTTTTTTACATAAAATATAAGGTACATACAGAGTGACCAACCTTCAGTTTTGCTCTCGAGATCAGTGGGACATTGGATGTTCTGGGACCTAATATGAAATGCAGTGCAGCACTATGCTTAGTTAATGCATTTTGTACATAGTTGATGGACAGCAACTCTCGGGGGACTTTTTGAAGATCAAGACAAATGCCTATCTCATACATGACTGGCAATTAGTAACCATCTGTCCAAGTAACAAAATAGGCTTGAATCTGCTACAAAGCTGTCAACTATTTGTCTTTAAATGACTTTATGGACAAAAACCACTAATTATACATCAATCACAGATAACTAGATCTGCTCCTAGTTCAATCTAGAGATGGATTTAAAGAAAGTCTATGATTCTGTTTAATCTTACCATCATGGAAAAATTCCAAATTGTATAGCAGGCATCAGTGCTAGACTAGAGGGCTATACAGGCATTAGTGCTAGACTAGAGGGCTATACAGGCATCAGTGCTAGACTAGAGGGCTATACAGGCATTAGTGCTAGACTAGAGGGCTATACAGGCATCAGGGCTAGACTAGAGGGCTATACAGGCATCAGTGCTAGACTAGAGGGCTATACAGGCATCAGTGCTAGACTAGAGGGCTATACAGGCATCAGTGCTAGACTAGAGGGCTATACAGGCATCAGTGCTAGACTAGAAGGCTATACAGGCATCAGTGCTAGACTAGAGGGCTATACAGGCATCAGTGCTAGACTAGAGGGCTATACAGGCATCAGTGCTAGACTAGAGGGCTATACAGGCATCAGGGCTAGACTAGAGGGCTATACAGGCATCAGTGCTAGACTAGAGGGCTATACAGGCATCAGTGCTAGACTAGAGGGCTATACAGGCATCAGTGCTAGACTAGAGGGCTATACAGGCATCAGTGCTAGACTAGAGGGCTATACAGGCATCAGTGCTAGACTAGAGGGCTATACAGGCATCAGTGCTAGACTAGAGGGCTATACAGGCATCAGTGCTAGACTAGAGGGCTATACAGGCATCAGAACTAGACTAGAGGGCTATACAGGCATTAGTGCTAGACTAGAGGGCTATACAGGCACCAGTTCAGTGCTAGACTAGAGGGCTATACAGGCATCAGTGCTAGATTAGAGGGCTATACAATCATCAGGGCTAGACTAGAGGGCCATACAGTCATCATGGCTAGACTAGAGGGCCATACAGTCATCAGGACTAGACTAGAGGGCCATACAGTCATCATGGCTAGACTAGAGGGCCATACAGTAATCATGGCTAGACTAGATGGCTATACAGTCATCAGGGCTAGACTAGAGGGTCATACAGTCATCATGGCTAGACTAGAGGGCCATACAGTCATCAGGACTAGACTAGAGGGCCATACAGTCATCAGGGCTAGACTAGAAGGCCATACAGTCATCAGGGATAGGCTAGAGGGCTATGCAGTCATCAGGGCTAGACTAGAGGGCTATACAGTCATCAGGGCTAGACTAGAGGGCAATACAGTCATCAGGGCTAGACTAGAGGCTATACAGTCATCATGGCTAGACTAGAGGGCCATACAGTCATCAGGGCTAGACTAGAGGGCCATACAGTCACCAGGGCTAGACTAGAGGGCCATACAGTCATCAGGGCTAAACTAGAGAGCAATTTGGGGTGAACTTATGAGTATATATAGAAGACACTTTTCTCCCTTGTCTTAAACTACTCCCTTGTATGCCTTAAACATCTCTCTTGTGTTCCTTAATCTTCTCCCTTGTATGCCTTAAACATCTCTCTTGTGTTCCTTAAACTTCTCCCTTGTATGCCTTAAACATCTCTCTTGTGTTCCTTAAACTTCTCCCTTCTATACCTTAAACTTCTCCAATGTATACCTTAAACGTCTTCCATGTATACATTTGTACCTTAAACATCTCCCTTCTCTACAAAACAAACAGTCAATATAAAATTACAACTTCGTTCATATTTCTCAGAACATTTACGCCTTCAATACTATCCGACAGAAGAGTACAATTATTTTCTAATAGAATTCTCCGCAGCAAGTTGAAGCATAGATTTGATTTCATCTAAATCAACATGACAATTTGGACGAAAAAGAATTCCAGACATATATAGGTTAACTAAATTCTGAATCCCATTTCTTTTAGACAATTTCTTGTTAGGTTCTTAGATGCCGTACTTATCGATTCCGTGCTATTCAAACAATTAGATTTTGATCTCCTGGCCCTCCGTATGTACCTCAATGTCTCTATAACAAACATTCAACTAAAACCTATTTACGGAGTTTCCGAAACCAGTTTCTAATCATACAGAATCCTGGCCACACACAAAATCACATTTATTTCATTTGTTGGGTCGCTAACAATTTTAGTCAGGAATGGAAATTCTACTGGCAAATAAACCTTTGTTAGACGATCACGACATTCTTTCCTTAGTAAAGACAGGCCATATAGAAATTAAGGAATTGGATGATATCTTAATGAGAACATGTTCTAAAAAGGTCAGGAACACGCATTCTACTAAGAAGCGGTGAAAAGCTTCCAATGAGAGACATCTCTAATTTTCTATTACCTCCCTTGGTAGAGAGTCTTGATTTATTCCAAAATGTGAATATGTCCTTTTAGTTAGAATCCTTTTTTTTTTTACTGTTGTTCCCTAACCAGATGTTGTGGTAGGATATATGTAATTGTATCAAAATCGTGTTAATTAACTGATAAAGTACCCATTGCATATACTGTAGGAGATATGTTGAGATATAGTAATTTAATACTCATATAAAGCGATAGTGGAATAAAATTGCTAGCATGTTGTGCAAAGGAAACAACGATAAAAACAGAGGAAAACACTTAATAGGACATACCAACTTTTAAGGCATATTCAGGGGCAGTAACTGACCGATATCTCTTATTGATGCAATGTTTTGCGATCATCAGTTAAATACAACATATATTTATACAATATATTTACAATGTAATTTTTGTAATTTTGATTTGCAATTATATTAACGCTATTGTCTACAACCTCTACTGCATTAACTCAATGCACACTAGCGGTGAAAATAACAGTCAAATATGTTATGCAATTTTATTAGAATCATAACAACACAATTCTAATTAAATTCCAAGACATATTTCCAGAGTTTTCAGTTATATATTAATGAATTGTCATCGGCTACAATTATTTGAACTATTCATAGCCTTTATTTTACACAGCATGGAAAAGAGTTAATGGTCACTGTTTTTATGTACTTTACAGAGCATCATCATCTTGACATTTGGGTATCCTAGCTCTCATTGTTGAGAAAGTAGGCTAATCTATTTTTAGCATTGAAATCACCTCAAAGATGGTAATGATTGACACTGTGAGTTGTCTGGCCTGAGTCTTCTGGTTTTCATTTTGTTTCATATTGAACAACTATGATAACAAATTATATGCAGATGCCTCAGGTGTGAATAACATTAGCATTTTAAACAATATATCAGAAACTGTAAATAATGTTGTAGACACTGAAGGACACTTCAAAATTTAATTCAAGTTTTCAAATTTTATTTACAGCAGATTGGCAATATTATTGCATATGGCCATTTTACATGATAATGTGAAGGTTGGCAAAACCCTGCGAATACAACAAAACACACAGAGCATAATTAGAAATTAGAAATACATTTTAAACAACAGCAATACGCAATGAATTAGCCAAAGAATTTGCCTAAAATATCGTTATATCTATTGCAGCACAAAAGAAAATGGTCTTCGGATTCAACAACATGTTGCATACAAGGTCTTACATGAACACTTTTCTCTAATAATTTGCCACGGTATCAAATTCTATTTCAAGTGAAGACGGGTAGACAATGATTGTGCAATTATATATTGATTAATCATGGAAATGAAATTACAATCATTTTGTTTGTTTTATTTTGTATGCATGGAGAAACTCAATCAGTAATACCCAGTTCGGACACATGACATAGACCAGGACAATTCCAATGGGAGGAATGATAAAAGGAAGCTCCCTATTGGATGGTTTACAAAGCAAACATGTTCACAGTTAGTTCTCATGGCAGTTTAACAACTTCAATAAAAGCCATTTATTATATTATTGCATATATTATATTATACTAAAACATTCTAGATTACATCTTAACTTCTACAGAAATGAAATACAATAACTGAAACAGATGTAAGCTCGATAAGAATAAAAGTACTGCAACATAAATAAATATTCTTTTAATTTCTCTTGGTGTAACCGAGAAGTAAGCCTGTTTTAATAAAGAATGCACTGAAGAATCAACACGACACATTAAACAGCCATCAAAATATACAGAGTTGTTGAATTTCAACATAAAAACAAAATCTACAGTATCTCCATGTACCACATGGAATATCTACCATACCCCTCTGATACAAGGTCTTTCATGTGGCATGCAGTGGGCGTGCTTGAAAAACATGTAAATCATTTATCCATCATGATAATACTGGTACACATCAAAGGGACACAGACCCTCAAAGAACCCTGATGATTAACAAAATAATTAAAATGATAAATTTCTCAGTCAATTCTATCAAACAGCATCTCAGCTTATTAAAGACTGTGTTAACAAAATCAGTTTTATATGAATATAATTCATTTGTTTTCCAAGACACTGACTTCATTTGTCTTCTTATATACTTTGTTGTAAAAGTTTGTATAACTAATGGAGAAAGTTATTTTTTTGTAAACACTGTAATTAAACAAAGTACCAATGTCCATTATCCAAAGACACCATCCATTAAGCAATTTCCCAAAACAATCAGTGGCAATATATATAATTGTGGAAACATTTTTTTGAGAGTTCTGTGGGTTATCAAAACAACGGTGCAACATTTAGTTAGACATAGAAATTTGTAAACGACGATGCTGTAAAAATTATATTATGACAGAACTTCATAAAACTGTGACATTGCTAGACTTAGTTATGGTCGAAACAATGTAGTAAGTGGTGCCAAAGCAGTCATCTAATCCCGCCTTTCAAGAACGCCCATTCATACATTCTCCAGGCATAAACCAGCAATAAAATCTTACAAACCCTAGAAGACGTCCAATGGACCTCATTAAATTTTCATTTCTAGTTTCTGAACTATCCTAAGATAGGGTTACGGTTCCCCATCACTATAGTTGGCTTCATGTAATTCATTACTGTTTCTTAATGGATCCAATTAACCTTTCGACACAGAACATGCACTAAACTGACTTTTTATACCCAAGAAACATGTTTTGTCAACATGTTGCTTTCTCATTTTTAATTGGAAACATGTGAAAGCATAGAATAAATCAACCATGCACTTAATTCATATACATAAATCTATGCTTCTTAATTGCTTACCAATCTCTGTAGGTACTGGGGTGCCAATGCCACAAAATTTACTTTAATAGTTTCCAAGCAAGTTTTATATACAATTTAGTACGAGGCTGTTGTGTTATAATAAAATTGCACCCTGCATGAGCAATGTCCTAGATTTCAAGTACATTTTGCAATAAAATAAAATAAAGCCCACACATTTTATAAAATTATATGTAGCAAACCAGAGCTGGAGTGCAGCTAGTGTGGTACTTTATTGCATGTTATCTATACACACGAGACACAACCAATACATTACAAGCAGTTTAACACCGCAACAACATTTCCGCAATAAAAATGTATTAAAAATCAAAATATATGTTGAACATTATGTTATTATTTTTACACCTATCGAGACACTTATCATTTCTGACTTGAGCCCATAATGCTTATTTCGTCTTTATAATAGACAACACCTCATCAAGACACTATCATTTCTGACTTGAGCCCATAATGCTTATTTCGTCTTTATAATATAATAGACAACACCTCATCAAGACACTTATCATTTCTGACTTGAGCCCATAATGCTTATTTCATCTTTATAATATAATAGACAACACCTCATCAAGACACTTATCATTTCTGACTTGAGCCCATAATGCTTATTTCGTCTTTATAATATAATAGACAACACCTCATCAAGACACTTATCATTTCTGACTTGAGCCCATAATGCTTATTTCGTCTTTATAATAGACAGAGTGCCTGACTTAATTGTTTTATAATTGCTAAATTATATACTATTCTAAATAAATAATTATGTATTCTATTTTTTTTATTGTTCTCCGTTGAATCATGCCATCCCATTTTCCCAGACCCTTGACTCTTACTATAAAAATACAGAATACGCTCCAATTCTAGAAGCATCCCTGGTTCTTTTACATGACTAGTGTATAGCATCGACGCAAATGCGGTGGCGACTTTAAATAAATTTAATCAGTCGTTCAGACAAATGGGCACCGACGGATCTGTATTCCAGTGGTTACCGAAACACGTTGGACTGGTAATCCAGGGATCCCCCAGTCTGACCCTAATAATGGGTCTCTATCTGTATCATTGCAATAATCCTCCAAAAAATTAAAATGACTAATCTCTTCAGGAGGCTTCACTCATATGGGCAACCAGTAGCTACGATAAATAAATGTAAAACACATGACAAATGAGCTAAATTAACATACCGATAAGTTTGTGCCAAAGTAAGGTGTGAAGATAGTTAAACTTGCAATGAGAGAAGTGGTAGCTCTCAAGAACCACAATAGTGATGTCATAGATTTACAACCTGAAGGGAACATGAAACCGTGCAATCAAGCAGTTTCAATTTTCATACTGAAATATACAAGTAGGTCGTTCTGAATAAGCAATGTTTCAAATTACATCTATTTTCATGAATTGAATATGGATAATAGAGGGCAAGCGATGACTTAAGAGAACAAAACCCTGAATCTTGAGACATTTAAAACCTAGGCATCAAAAGGTGAAGTTGACACTGTCATTACCGAAGGACTACCTATATCATTTTGGGGATGGTCTTGTCTGTTACTTACCGAGTACAAGAAAGAACAATGGAGATGGCAGGACACACACGTTATATTAGTTTCATATTCATCACTAACGTGTTGTGGGTTCAGTTACAGAATTGTACCCGCTGATGGTCGAAGAAAGAACCTTAGAAGACAGACAAATCAAACAAGGAATTAAACCAGCAAGATGATCAAGACATAACCCAGCCAAAGTTTCATTATATTTTATGTAGATTGTAATTAATTGTCAATTCCGATGCAGCCCTGGATGTACTTTGAATAACATTAATCTTAGAATCTGCATGACAAGAGAGAGAGAGAGACACAGTCATATCAATCTTAGTAGTAGCGAGTCAGCTAAACACTAGCTGCATGAAGACTGCATTATAGGACAACCGTGTTCTTGCAGTACAGCAATGTACATGTAGTTGATCTGTCACTTCACTATATGCAACCTGATACAACACAATTCATCTTTAAAATGTGAAAAGTCAATACAACCACAGGAAGTAAATACATGGAAAATAGCAAACAAAACAGCTATATTCCAGAAAATAGGAATACATATATAAACCAACGATGTCAAGAAAAGTCAATACACTCGGGTTAAATACTTGTTGCACTATCATTTGAAAATTCCGTAGTCCCGCCGTATTCCAATACGAATAAACAAATACTATATTGAAGCAGACGTTGTTGCGAATAAGTTGATTTATCAGTCAAAGGATACCGGCAAAAGTGAAATGCCACCATTAACAGCATGGTGCATCATGGGACAGGTCTCCCGACTGGTTGATTTAGATATCTGCTACACACTTGTTGACAAAGATCTTGTCTATATGCAATAAACTTACAAACCAGATTAGAAGGGAGACGCCTGTCCCTGACAACTATCACAAATGTAAATATGACTAAAACCAACAACAAATACGGAAATACATTGTTTGCATTATTTATTGTACACATACAGGATGTATGAAAAGTTTGTTCCTGTTTTAAACCCATTGTATATTTGCAAACTAGTTCTATACTGTTAAAGATTGGATAATGGTCAAAAGTATGCTGAATCTAAGGTATACATGAATGCTTACTTCAAATGGAAACATACAATTCATAGGTGTTTTCTTTAGTTACTAAGGATTTTATACATCGCTATAAAGGGAGATAATTTACAAATAGTAATGCGGCGAGGGTAAATAAGCTCAATCACCATCATAGTATTTACAGTTAAAATATGAAAAATCATTATTGATTTTTTTTTTAACGTTTATTTATCGTCGCTGCCGGTTGCCCATATGAGTGACGCTCAGCGATATTAGTCATTTTAGATTTTGGAAGATAGTACAATGATACAGAGAGAGACCCGTTCCAGAGTCTCCTCTGGTTCTTTTACGTGCACGGTGTAAAGCATCGACACAAGACCTTGGTTTAACGTCCCATCTGAAAGACTGTTAATTTTATTAGGGTCAGACGGGGCGATTGAACCTGCGATCCCTGGATTACCAGTCCAGCGTGTTACCACTGGGCTATAGATCCGTCTGCGTTAAGTCATTGAGGCGTTGACCAATTAATTATATGGTCAATGGGTGACAGTGTTCACTATTCACATGCTCAAACTGAATCAAATAAAGAGGAACAAACGTTCTACACACCCTTTATTTATCAAATCTGCAGGACAAAGGTGTAAATTTGACAACATTGAATAGAGACACGCAAGGAAGTGTACCTAGGATCTCTGTATACAAATTACCTTAGGTTATCATGATTCATTCAAATTTATTCATTTAAATTTTCCGTCTGCTCCATGGCAGCACAAAATTGTAAAATAAAGAACAATCACGTGAGCCTCTCGCAAATCTCGCACAAAAGAAGAAATTTTAAATTATTAATACTACGGAAAGTTTATTTTACTACCACAGAATCATGAAGTACCGCGACCACACACGTAGGTGCGCCATCACTACACAATGGACACAATAGAAATACTATAATTGACTATATTAAAACAGGGCCTTGAAGGCTGATCTGACATATACTGAAATGTGACCATTGAATTTACTTCCTCATTTTGTTGACTTCAAATTGCTAGAGCAAATAAACAGGTTAATTAAGTTGACCTGAACAGTTTTACTAAAGTTTTACTGAAACTTGATCAAACACAGTAGCCAATGGCAGTAAATAGGAAACCAATACAAAATGGGCGTGAAACTGCAGTCTCTTATCCAGCATCAGTCTGATTAACTTTGACAAACACCGAAAATTACTCTGTAATAAAATTGCCATTACAGGTAGTTTAAGGCAAATGTTTCCATTGTCATCGATTTTATTGTTTTCCTATTCAGGTGATCTGGTGAATTCAAACAAGTACGCCACCACAATCAGCTCAAAACCACAACATAAATAGCCTGAAATTATCTTCCCGATAAAAATCTCTCCAAGTGTCCTTAGATTTCTCGCCCATACATCAATATCCTGTCTTCTTTATTAATCTTTGAAAAAAACTAAAATCACATAACAAATCTGTCGCAGTTACGAAAAATTGTTTCATTCCTAATGCTGTTTCAGCTTCTTTCATTTAAGCTTCTTCAGTATCAACTATTCCCCAATTTGTCATCTTGCACAATTTTTGACAATTTACACAACTTTGATTGAACACTTGATAAAGATTTGTGTGATTAGGTTATACCCCATTGAGACACAGGGACAAGCAATTTTTACAAGCCATCTGTTCAAATTCCTGTGAAAATACTGAATTCTAATTGGACCTCATTCTGAAATATTGATTTATCATTTTCCTGTCTTATGCCTTTGTTACTGTTATATCTAGATGAGTCCTATCTTGACCCATCAACCCATAAAGAAGACAAACTGGTTTCCGCAACCATCTGTTTAGTGCATGAGGGAGCAGGCATTATTCAATTTTGGTCTATAAAACAAAAGGGATCAGTCATTATTCAATTCAACCATAACTTGATTATGAAAATCAGTAACTGATTCATACAGATAACCATACTACAAACCAAGCTTTGGTCAAAGAGCCTGTGAGAGGTCTCCTATGATCATATTGATATCAAAGATTTACCGGAATCTCTGAGATCTCTAATAATAATTGCCTCCTTTGCTAAACAACAGGCTCAAAGATCTTGTGCTCAGGTGCAAATTTGATGATGTGATAACATTTAGCCACAGGCACAGCCATACACATGTACATTAATGTTATCCTGGATATTTATTAGAATGGCAGGTCACTGTATCAACATACATTATTACTAATGCTACATACGATATAAGACACAGATGCGACCCCAGTACACTTTTTACATTCATTTTAATCGATATTTCAACTTTTTCAATTTCCTTTCCAAGGCTTTGATAGTAAATGTAATATGTCATAATAATAATGGGTTGCAAAATGGCCAAATTTTTAAGTAAAATATTATTGGAACAATTATTCACGTATTTTTAAAAAATTTGTATGGTCATGCAAGTAGCTGCCTAAGCCAAAAAGGCTGGCTTCGGAGCCTGTCCAACATGTTCCCAAGTCTGCTTTGTATGGACTCGGCACTACTATATATATATATATTCCTACTATAACTCTGTGCTACTACTCTATGTATATTACAGCCTCTAATATAATGTTCCTAAATGTTTCTGGAAGGCGCATTAAAACAAAGAGTGGATATGGGGAATGCCCAAGAATTAGGTTTCCATCTGTATGTCCAGGAAAATTCAGGGCTGCACATAAAAAATGGACATGTTCTAAACTTGTGAAGGCACTGATGGTGGGTGTCATGTTTAATCAGTACAATTAATTGCATGACTCGGAATAGATCTACCACTTCAAATAGTTAAAATAAGGAATGTGATCTAAATAAATAATAAAGAATCGGATGTTTGCATCAATTAAGTCATGACTGATTTCTCAGTAGATCAACCTGTCATATCTGAACATGTCAGATGCAAAATCCCACATATTTGGAAACTAATTTACTAGCATTTATTTCTAGAAACTAAAGACACTAAAATCCCAAACCAGCATATATTTGATCCGTCTGAAAGCCAGGTAACAAATTAGAAGTGATTTGCTAAATGATTTTCACACTCTAGGCGCCTGCTGTACATGTGTCTAGTACAAGCAAAGCGAATGATTGAGATCCAGCAGAGCTCCTGCTGTTTGTGTCTTGTGTACTCTGGTGGAGAGAGTTAAAAGGGTTGATGCACTAATAAAGAGGATGCTCACCTGAGCATAAGGAGAAAATGAAATTGTATCTATTTTTCGGAAATTAAAGGTTCAAATCAATAAGAGCATATTTTTGATGTACGTAGGCCAGAATATATTTTTTTCTGTTACATTTAGATCCAATATCTGATTCGTCTGGAAATTTCGCTTTTCTGGACGAATGGGAATTCATGTGATAAGAATTACTGCTATGTATTCGTATTATAGGTATTAAAATTCACTGGTGTGAGCATAGAAATACAGACTTGAGCTGGAATCCAGAAATGGCCAGGGCAATCTATTTACGTAGTTGGAATTCTGCAACAATGATTGGGTTCCCATATGATTTGCGGATGTTGCAGCAGGGATGTGGTATATACTATTATGTTGTACAGGGTTTCATGTTGTTGTTGTTTGCATTTAATTACTAAATTATGCGATTTATATACATTCACTCAATGCAACCAAGTGAGTTTTCAATCGTCCTTCTATTACATATACTTTTTATTTATCATTTGGTTATGTCCAAGATTTCCATCAACATTTAACTGATAGATAAAACCTTCATCACCATGGAAGTAAAAGCAAACACTGATCGAATGCTGTAACTGTAGGATAGATAAAACTAATGGAAATGATGCTGCTGATGGCTAGATAAATGCGACAATGTTCTGCTTCTGACAAATAGATACAACCGATGATAGTGATGCTATTAGATAACAGTGCGTGCAATGATGCATGTACATTTATGTAACTTCATGTAGCAATGATATCTTAATCAAAATCTCGATCAGCTAAACAAAATGAATAAAATTCGGATCTGTCAGACAAGCGTACGGTTCGAAAAATATCATGAAAACCTCTTTATTTATATACGGTACCCATGTAATAATGTACACAATAATTGCTCGGATATCTGTTATGAATAAACTGTACACTTAATACCTTTTCAATGAAATTGAATAACAACAATAGGGTAAATTGGTGCAGGTCATAAATGACTCGATAGTTCAACTATTAGATCATACAGATGACCTTGGAAATAATGATTAATCAGTCAATATTTAATGAATTTTAAACTTTAAAATGACGATTTTACAATTGATATCAAAGGCTTTGAGCACCTATTATCACAATGCTAAATCAATGTTTTTATCTTTCAAAACCTACCTAAGGGCATTAATTACCCATTCAAAATACTCCTATCAATAATTGCTTTTTTCTTATCATTTTTATCACTGAAAGAAGATTCTCACCTGCCCCTATTCACTTCCCTGTGCCCCTTGGGTAATCAGAGAAGACCTACTCCAGCTGGTGAGTGAAAAACAACATATATAACACCAACAAATCAATACACACCTTGAAACGTAGACATTTCTAATAGCACCCCAGTGCCTGCCATGAGCGGCCTCTAGTCTAGTAGAACAACCGCAACATTCAGAAGCACACAGGCCATGTTTAAATAATTAACTGTTCAAACTAATATTCAGGTTTCTTTCATTCAGGCAGCACCCCCCCCCCCTATACGGTCACGCGGTTATTCTCCAGCTATTATTGGTGGAGGAACACCCTGGCCTCAGGTGCCCCTCCAAGCAGTATTTCAGGCACAGACAGCAACTAGAGTAAAACCTTAGTGGGATTCGAACCTTGACAACAGTGGCGCGGATCAAATGATATGAAGTCAACGACAATAGCCACTCGGCCACCTTTTCTTGGAGGTTTCAAGGAGAACTCCCCCACCCCACCCCCGCGAGTTCTCACAATTAATATAAACAAACAGCAAATTAACAGTTCACATAGAAAGAGAATAACACACAACTTAGTTTATACAAATTTATTTTTTAGCTCGATTACGAACAAGTTATTTCAATTTAACGGCTCCAGTGGGGCTCGAACTCCGGACCTTTCGCACCTGAAGCGAACGCGCATCCACTGCGCTATCACGACTTCCACACACAACTTCACGTTGATCTGACAAAATGTTACCGCTAAAAGACATATCATTACATATAACTAAGCCTGAGTAATGGAAACTAACTATCAACAGTGATCATGATACAAGCAACATACATGTTGGACACACATTGTTGCCCACACTATTTGTGAGCCCAGTTGAACACTTGCATGTATTATAGTTGTTGACTTTACTAACATTATTCATAAGTAAACAAGTCAAGGTGTCATACTGATTAATGCCTCCACAAATTATAATAAACAAATGTGTTTAATATTATTATTGTTGTTGTCAGCGTATACCTGAGGCTGTGTGGCCGGCCAGAGGACTATAATTTCACTGTCATTTCATTCATTAACATCTTTACGACTGCATTATACTACTAAACGGAATACATTTGTATAAGGAATGTACAGTTGTAGTCCACAGGCACATTGACACAATACTTGTGTGTGTGCCCTATGGTCTTATAGTTGTAATTTTATAAAAAGGGCACAAGAATTTATTCTGCAAAAAAATGTGCTGGTAGCTTAATAAATCATGTGCGATTCTTAGATTTTAGAATGTTTTTACATAGAAATTCCGTTTTCATCTGGATCGGAGTTACTTAACCCATTTCATTCTGGATACCGTTCAAACAGTATTTGCAAAGAACATAGAGCCAGATCAACCACCGTGGAACGTGCCATCTGATCAGGCTCTATGCTGCTTGCTATTCAGATGATCTTGCTAAGACACTTGGCTATGTAGCAAACAACATAGATCATGATCAGCACGCAGTGTCACGCTGCGGCTGATCTGGATCTATGTTGTTTGCAAAAGCCTTTAAATGTATCCAGAATGAAATGGGTTAATGTTACCGAATAAAGTTTCACTAACTTGATGAAATCGACATATCTCATATTGTGCACATGTGCATGCAGTAATGGCATGTCTAATGCACATGAGTGCATGACTTTGTCATCCCAGTATCATAACTAAAGCATGAATTGCAGATTTCAATTTTCTGCACATTTCCGATTGTTGAAACTACATGTATTTACAGTATTATTGACAGAAGACTATCACAGAAGAATTCCCATTATATGTTTTTCTATTGCATATTTTCTTCACGTCATTTTTGTTTACATTTGAGAAATGGTGAATGCAATGGAGCAACTCCTGGTGAAGCATATAAGTGTGTTTTACGTTTATTTATAAATCGTCGCTACCGGTTACCCATATGAGCGACGCATCCTGAAGAGATTAGTCATTTTAGATTTTTGGAGGATAGTGCAATGATACAGAGAGAGACCCATTCCAGAGTCTCCTCTGGTTCTTTTACATGCACAGTGTAAAGCACCGACACGAGACCTTGGTTTAACGTCCCATCTGAAAGACTGTTAATTTTATTAAGGTCAGACGGGGGATCGAACCTGTGATCCCTGGATTACCAGTCCAGCATGTTATCACTGGACTACAGATCCGGCTGTGAAGCATCTAATCATCCGCTGGTGAGAGTAACTCTCTCTGTGCAACTCATTCTAGAAGTAAATATCATAAACTTTTAGCTTTCAGTTCAATCCACTTGTATTTATTGTGTACATAATTATTTGTAGTAAATTATGTTATATAATGTCGAATAAATATGTTTAAACCAAAGCAAGCCTTTGAAATCTGTGATATGGAAGAATGATGAAATAATAATTGTCTATCAGTTGTATTGGTGGAAAAAAAATGGAGTTCTAACGCGTAGGAATTAACCAAGCAGCCATAGGCCTAAGTGATTAGTTCTGGCGCTCAGAACGACAAACCATGTTTTATTTTACTATAAATAACGCAAATACAAATATCAGTTTGATTCTAATGATCAAAATATCTAAAGAGCTGAAAATTAGTTGCTGTTATGTTTTATTGACGTCACAAAACTACAAAAATGCTAGTAAAGTGACGTGTTTAAAACCGTATTACTATATATATATACCTCATGTTTGTATCATGTATGATGCACTGAGTGAATAAATTTGTTTTGATTTGATTTGACTTCACGTTTGACATCACAGCTAAACAATGGTTTTTTGCAGAGACACACAGTAAATTTCCTTCTTTGTGTGTATACAGACAAAATGCTGAACCATGTTAGAATACTCGTTATATAATTTTCCACTACATATTTTCTAAAACCATTTTTCTTTATCATGGACAAGGGTGAACGGCAATGAGCAATCCTGCTGAAACATAATCAGAGATTAAATGGAAGATCCAAACATTGTGTCAGACTAAATTGAGGAGAGCCATTGAGTCAACAGATTACTAGAATTTCTGACAAATATCTCCGAAGATGCAAACATTTTCGGAAAATTCCATGAGGAGAATTGCGAATTATAATAGGAAATCAAGAATGCCATTGGGCCAAACTAGCTGATAACAAAAGTGAATTTGCTAGACATCTTGCCGGCACCTCTAATAAAGCTGAACAAAGATAAAGCAGGCGGATTTGTTTGATTAACAATATTCAATGTGTCAATATTAGCTTTAAGAGGACTATTATATATTCACTTTAGAAGCGTCATGTGCAAGCAAACCTTTCTTTCAAGTGTTATCCGAGTGCATTGCATTACATAAATGCTAGACAAATTGTTATGTATTAGGATAGCGTGATTTGAAAAGCTGAGAAACTCTTGTTTATCTATCTCATTATGTATATATATAGTGGTCACAAAATAATTTGTTACAAAAGTAACATTGCGTAAGGCTACCGCATCAGATCAGGGGGTGGTAGCGGTTGAGGTCTGAAGCATCTGTACTTCATAAAAGTGACCTCCAATTAAAAAGTTAGACATCTGTCAATCAAGTGTCCCAAGAGGTGCCTTTGCATAGTATGAGCTTTGCAGAAATCTTCCTGGAGTATAACATCATAAAACTATTGCAACCAGCTCAATCTTGCATCACATTAATACAAAATTAAACATTATAAAATGATTAAAATCCCAAATATTTAAAGGAAACAAAATGTTTGAAGTGATATTAAATCGGAATAAACGCATGTGGTCTACCGGATACCACATTTGTTGATTTAAAGCCACAAACCATGATGATGCATGAAACAACACATGCATCCTAAAATAAATGCTGTGCGACCAATGATCACATCAATTGAGTGTGTGTTTTACGTTTATTTATAGTCGCTACCGGTTGCCCATATGAGTGCCGCCTCCTGAAGAGATTAGTCATTTTAGATTTTTGGAGGATAGTGCAATGATACAGACAGATACCCATTCCAGTCTCCTCTGGTTCTTTTACGTGCACAGTGTACAGCACCGACACGAGACCTCGGTTTAACGTCCCATCTGAAAGACTGTTAATTTTATTAGGGTCAGACAGGGGATCGAACCTGCGATCCCTGGATTACCAGTCCATCGTGTTACCACTGGACTACAGATCCGTCTGTTAGGTACAGATTGACCATAATATCTCACCCTTTAACTTAGCACCGATGTATCATTATTTTTGGACTAATCTGAATTATATGTTTATTGTTCCGAACAGGGATCTAGTAATATATATATGTGGCTCTCTCTACATTCGAATTTTCGACTTAAAAAGCCTTTTTCGAGGAAAACAAAAATCAGGCTAATTCATTATTTTTAAGATTGCTATGAATCAATTGGATAATGATGTCATGATCTTGAAAAAGGCTTTTAAGCCGAAAATTCGGATGTAGAGAGGACCCCATATATATAATCTGAATTAAATTATCCCTATTAATGACAGTTTCACGTGATTCACTGAAGAGTTGAATACAATGATAAACAAATGTTGCTTCAGAAGTGTGGCTAACTGCATTCAGAAAATCCATCTTTCACTCTTGAGAGTTTGTAGATTGTAAAAATGCTTACCACTGATTAATTACTAACTGTTCCAGTTGGGACATTTGTAGTAGCAATGCTATTTATATGTCAAAAATATATATAGGCCTGGTTTATACAAATTTATGTTAGCACGATTGTGAAACAAGTTCTTACAAATTATATTAATAATTCTCGAGACCTCATTCCTGATGGAATCCATCGCCACAAGGGAGAGAGAAAAGGCGACGTGGAATTTAAATGCCTTGCCTAAGGGCATAATCGTAACGGCTCCAGCAGGGCTCGAACTCCGGGCCTTTCACACCTAAAGCGAACATGCTACACAACTTGCTAGACATATTAGTTTATCTCGCTCAATTTGGCAACAATCTTGAACATTTCCATATTTGCTCAGCAGTTTCCATAAAAAGCAAAAACAAATCAACTTCACAAATCCCTCAGGATACACAATGCAGTCAAATGACATAAAGTGAATTCTCTTTCATATTTTATCTCATAGAAAACAAATATCCTTGGACAGTTATATTGTATCCATGGTTATTGAATTCCAGTTTTTCACATTTCCCCATTTCTTTTGCAAATTACATGAAGTAAGAAAACTCATGCACTATTTGCTGTGAGCAGGACAATTATGGCTGAATACGAGAATTGGACTACGCACAATAGTAGAATTATTCCACAAGATGCAAACAAACAATGTGTACAAATATAAAATGGGTGCAAAAAATATTTATTTGGGAATTTTGTTTGTTTTGGTGAGTTTAAAGGTGCGTATCAGGTAACTCAATCCTGCTTTATTGGTGGAGGAAGACATCAGCTCCCGTCCCCCAGTTGAACCACCGACCATCTGCAAGTCATTTGGACAGCTTCCTCACAGTAAAGAACTGGACACCTCTTGTTGGATTAGAACATTATAAATAGAGTAGCGAGGTAGGGGTCAGGCAATTACCGTAAACTTCTCCATTGCATACGTTAATTAAACTTCTCCCTGGTATACCATAAGTTTCTCCCTCATATAGACATACACCATAAACTTCTCCCTCAAATACCTTAATCTTCATTATACTTTATACATCTAGCTTTTAGTTCTAGCATACATTGTATACTACAATGATTTCAAATAATTTATTTATTAATAATATGCCAATACAATACTGTAAAGCGATCTGTCAAATTAACTGTTGCAGACAACAAGTCAAAACGACTCGTAACAAAAGCTAATGACAATTTGGCTAACCCGAGAACACCCCCTATTTACTAGCGCCCATTCATGTGCTAACTAAGGCTCCAAAAGTCTACTTATAATGCTTAACCTTAACATAATATTGGCTGACCCCAGCGAGTTTGGCAGTTGTCAAATCGTTTCAAGTTCCATTTCATATACACCGGTATCAATGGCCGACTGTCATAAACTGCTCTTAATTACGTACATATTATGCGTACATACAATCACGAGAAATAAATAACCGCAGGCTAAAGTAGGTCTCAGTGTGACAGCATTTACACAAGATTCCTTTAAAGCGAGGCGACACCTGAATGAAGTCAATGAAACGCAAAAATCTATTTGTACAATTATCCCACATCTATATAATTTTATATCATTCAATTTGTATTTCAATCAAATTATGTAAATTTATTGCCGCGATTCTCGGGTAATCTATTCTAAGATACATTTTGTTAAAGTGGTAAATCGAAGTAGATACAGACGTACATGCAGAGTTGCGTTGTAAAATTTCATTAATGTTTAAAAAATAATTCACAATATAAATAGATACACTGACATCAATGATCACGGCAGGTGATTTGTAACTCTCGTTGCATGCTTTAATGCAATTAAAGCTCAACAGAGCGAGATGAATACAGCTTGCAAACTGCAGTTATGATATCGGCATTATGCCGCAAATAGTCAGTGATGCATTTCCAATGCTGAAACAATCAATCTGTTATAGGGCATATCCATAGTTACCCATAGACTACGTACGGTAATGGCAAAACATTAACCCATTTCATTCTGGATACCATTCAAACAGTATTTGCAAAGAACATAGAGCCAGATCAGCCGCCATGGAACGTTCCGTCTGATCAGGCTCTATGCTGTTTGCTATTCAGATGATCTTGCTAAGACACTTGGCTATGTAGCAAACAACATAGATCCTGATCAGCACGCAGCGTAACGCTGCGTGCTGATCAGGATCTATGTTGTTTGCAAAAGCCTTTAAATGTATCCAGAATGAAATGGGTTAATATCCAAATAAACCATGTCAATGTTAGGCAGTCTGCACCAAGTGTCTGTGCACCACATTGCAATGAAAATGTGAATTATTATGATTACTTTCTGACTTTCCAGGGTTAGTATAATGGCTTTGATGTTCCACTGCATCAGCAAATTTAACAGTTTCATATGAAGCAATGATTCCTAATGTGTGGTATTCATGCAGGTTTAATGTAGAACTAACATGCAACAACAGTGAATACTTTATGAATCCAAGCAAGATTATCTGCATGTAACACATGCCCGAGTATTTTGTTGCAGAAATTAACATTTCAATTTTCATTTTTTTTTAAATATTCAAACTTTTGTACTTTAGAAAAATCAAGTTTGATGTAATACTGTTAGTTTTAACAAATCAATACATTTTTTGTCAAACTAGTACAGGTATGTAATATAGGTTACTGGACATACTTGCCCAAATAAGTGCACTATTATCAGAAGCTATTTGTTTGATATAACTTGCATAGGTATTACAGAATTTCTCTCATCGATTTCCGAGTTACTGTATATTCCCGGACATAAGTCTCATCCAGAAATGTGATGAATTAGGACCGAGAAACAAGTAAAAAAACAAATTGAAATAATGTGCCGAATTAGGACCGAGAAACAAGTAAAAAAAAAAATTGAAATAATGTGCCGAATTAGGACCGAGAAACAAGTAAAAAATAAATTGAAATAATGTGCCGAATTAGGACCGAGAAACAAGTAAAAAAAAAATTTGAAATAATGTGCCGAATTAGGACCGAGAAACAAGTAAAAAAAAAAGTTTTAAATAATGTGCCGAATTAGGACCAAGAAACAAGTAAAAAAAACAAATTGAAATAATGTGCCGAATTAGGACCGAGAAACAAGTAAAAAAAAAATTTGAAAAAAATGTTTTATGCTTTGTACTGGAATAAAGTAACAAAGTAATTGCGCAAAGTTTCAAAAAGATGAGAGGAAAACGAATGTCATTAGTCCACAAAGTACTTACATGTATGAAAGGATCTAGCTTATCCCTTTCCTTCAGAGAGATTTAGGTTAACATACTAGCATATATCCATACAAGCGACAGCCATTTAGCTATCATGCAGTGGATAAGTAGTCGCCATATCTATCCCACCTCCATAGATATTACTGAGACTACATGAGATTTAGGTTAATATAATATTATATCTCCATACAAACGACAGCCATTTAGCTAACATGCAGTGGATAAGTAGTCACCATATCTATCCCACATCCATAGATATTACTGGTACTACATGAGATTTAGGTTAATATACTATTATATCTCGATATAAACGACAGCCATTTAGCTATCATGCAGTGGATAAGTAGTGGCCATATCTATCCCACCTCCATAGATATTACTGGGACTACATGAGATTTAGGTTAATATACTATTATATCTCGATATAAACGACAGCCATTTAGCTATCATGCAGTGAATAAGTAGTGGCCATATCTATCCCACCTCCATAGATATTACTGGGACTACATGAGATTTAGGTTAATATACTATTATATCTCCATACAAACGACAGCCATTTAGCTATCATGCAGTGGATAAGTAGTCGCCATATCTATCCCACCTCCATAGATATTACTGGGACTACATACAAATTTAGGTTAATATACTATTATATCTCCATACAAACGACAGCCATTTAACCCTTTCCTTCATAGAGATTTAGGTTAATATATTATTATCTCTCCATACAAACGACAGTCATTTAGCTATCAATGCAGTGGATAAGTAGTTGCCATATCTATCCCACCTCCATAGATATTACTGGGACTACATGAGATTCTGGCCTTTATTATGAACATTGGTTTGGCTACTACATTGTCAATGTATGCCGTATTGGTAATGGCGTCAACAGGTGCTTCTGTGAGGGAAAGGGTTAAAACCAGCTTCAACAACATTTTACCCTTGACTCGTGACCAAGACCGACTTATGGCCAGGAATATACAGTACCATTCAGTTACATATTTAGATCATTTGTTTCACATTTTTGTCATTTACATGATGAGCAATCTTTGTGTTATCTCAGGTCTTATCATCAAGAATTACTAAATGTGCTGGTTGAATCAAGCACAACCAACAGGTTAACCATTGACCAGATAATTTCTAATCAAGTGCAGAGTAAACATCACACACTGTAAACATTATTAGATGTCACAAGGAAGCCAGAATGCACGAACTATGCTATTAAAGCTGGTTAGAAACATAAAAGCTGGTTAGAAACATAAATATTTGCATTCAATTTGAAATATCTGAGTTTTGCGCCTGTACTATCAAATTGTAAACTGATTTTGTTGACTTTGTGGAGAGATAACAATTTTTACATTACAGATCTGTATTGCTTAACTTTTTGCATTCTGGGTAAAATAAAGGTTATAAATAGTTAATATAAATATTTGTAGCAGTCGACAATATATTAATGTGTTTTCTTACTTGAAGCTGAAAACTCTGTAACTATGCATGGAATTTCATTAGAAACTGCTTAACCCTTTCCTTCATAGAGATTTAGGTTAATATACTATTATCTCTCCATACAAACGACAGTCATTTAGCTATCAATGCAGTGGATAAGTAGTTGCCATATTTATCCCACCTCCATAGATATTACTGGGACTACATGACATTCTGGCCTTTATTATGAATATTGGTTTGGCTACTACATTGTCAATGTATGTCATAATGGTAATGGCGTCAAGAGGTGCTCCTACGAGGGAAAGGGTTAACATATATGCCTGTTATTAGCATTTTAAGGGTTAAATTGTATACAACATGATTGCTTGTGTATTAATTATGCACATCTCTTTTTCTTTTCCTCTTTTTTCGAGCCCCCAAAAAGGGGGAACCCCATTTACCTATCTCTTGATGTTATTTGCTGTACACATGAATGTCAATATGTTGGAACTGACTTGAACATTATTTGATTCACCTTGGCAAGGAAGACATATAAGATGTCAACTACTTACAAACTGACACGTTAATAAGCCTGTCTCTATGTGGGCAACGAGTTTTAATACTTAATGTCAACTGACACATCTGTCTATGGTAGATGACACTTCAGCATACTTTAGTCACTACTAGACTACTCCACTTCACATACATGACCAAACACTAATATATCGAAACAGTTCAGTTGCAGAAGGATCTGTAGTCCAGTGGTTAATCCAGGGATCGCAGGTTCGATCCCCCGTCTGACCCTAATAAAATTAACAGTCTTTCAGATGGGACTTTAAACCGAGGTCTTGTGTCGGTGCTTTACACTGTGCACGTAAAAGAACCAGAGGAGACTCTGGAATGGGTCTCTGTCTGTATCATTGCAATATCCTCAAAAAATCTAAAATGACTAATATCTTCAGGAGGCGTCGCTCATATGGGCGCAACCGGTAGCAACGATAAATAAACGTAACAAAAAAACAAAACAAAAACTTTAATATATCTTAACAATTCAGTTGCCAAACATTAATATATCTTAACAGTTCAGTTGCCAAACATTAATATATCTTAACAATCTTAACAGTTCAGTTGCCAAACATTAATATATCTTAACAGTTCAGTTGCCAAACATTAATATATCTTAACAGTTCAGTTGCCAAACATTAATATATCTTAGCAGTTCAGTTGCCAAACATTAATATATCTCAACAGTTCAGTTGCCAAACATTAATATATCTTAACAGTTCAGTTAGTTTAACGCTATCTATTTCAGCCTTTTTACATGTAATCAAGAAATGAACATTTTACATAAAAATTAACAGACTGAAAAGGATTAGAATGAAAGACAACGTATATAGTTCTTCTCCCTTCAGTTCAGTTGCAAAACAAATTAATATTACTTACAAACTAATAAACCTATAAGTTATAACACTAATAAACGTATTTCAGAATTTATTTTATTAATAATTAACCCATTTGATTCTGGATACCGTTCAAACAGTATTTGCAAAGAACATAGAGCCAGATCAGCCGCCATGGAACATGCCATCTGATCAGACTCTATGCTGTTAGCTAAAGCAAAAGCCTTTAAATGTATCCAGAATGAAATGGGTTAATGAATAATGCCTTTATTTTACCCAGCATGCAAAGAGTTAGGAAGATATTGTTTCTTTTATTGACCTGGTCTCATTAAGTGGGCTTAACCCATTTCATTCAGGATACATTTAAAGGCTTTTGCAAACAACATAGATCCAGATCAGCCGCAGCGTGACGCTACGGCTGATCTGGATCTATGTTGTTTGCTACATAGCCAAGTGTCTTAGCAAGATCATCTGAATAGCAAACAGGATAGAGCCTGATCAGATGGCACGTTCCGTGGTGGTTGATCTGGCTCTTATATTCTTTGCAAATACTGTTTGAACGGTATCCAGAATGAAATGGATTAATGTGTTTCTCTTATTTGTAACTGAAAATCTGGCAATATCTCATGGAATTGCATTAGAATTGGGTCATCACAATGAAATGAAAATGCATGACTTATTTGACTGTTATTTTCACCAATATCATGCAAAGAGCTAATGCGAATAATTTTGAATCCTTTGAAAATGCCGCAAAACCGTTGTTAACAAATGTTAACAAATGTTAACATTAATTTGTCGTTTCTTTTTACTGATTAAAGCTTGAAATCTCGATAGAACAGTATCTAAGCACGACTGGTTCCATCTTACAAGAAAGCATTATTGATTGAATTTCTTCCTGCATCATCATTTCCATATTTCTTCGTGGCCAATTGTGATGCTTTTACGTTTCTTCAAATAGAAAAATAAAACTATATTTCTGATGCAAATTTCTTCTAGGATTCACTAAAACAATATGTACAAAGTCTTTAGTGATTTTGTTTATATGCAACTAAATCTCAGGAATGATTCTAGGTAATTTATAAATAGTAATTTCTCACAAAAATCTGTTGATCTGTGGCAGATCTTTGAATTGAAGCTAAAAAATGTAAATATTTAATTAAATTATTATTGATTAATGAACATAATTTTATAATACAGTAATAGTGATTCATAATATCCACAATTACATACATATATATTTATATAATGATGTGCAGCACATTCTAAGCAAACACAGGATGGCGTGTAATTCAAATTAATGGCTACCATACAGTAATTGATTCCTAGAGAAAGCTTATCTTTTGAACATGCACAGGTACTTAAATACTGTGATAAAATAAAATTATCTAAAACAAATCAGATATATTAACCCATTTCATTCTGCATTCATTTAAAGGTTTTTTCAATCAACATAGATCCAGATCAGCCGCAGCCAAGTGTCTTAGCAAGATAATCTGAATAGCAACCAGCATAGAGCCTGATCAGATGGCATGTTCCATGGCGGCTGATCTGGCTCTATGTTCTTTGCAAATACTGTTTGAACGGTATACAGAATGAAATGGGTTACGGATTTCCATTGCCGCTCACATCAATGTTCCCTTGATCCCCAAAAACATTGCTGAAATAGCTCAGGCTTATTTCATTGCCTCTTATTTCATTAACCTGTTGCCTGCTGAGTAAATAAAATCACATTTGCAAATAACATAAATCCAGATCAGCCGCAGTGTAGCCAAATCTATATTGTTTGCTATTCAGCCAAGTGTTTTAGCTCCATTATCCAAATAGCAAACAGCATAGAGCCTGATCAGATGGCACATTCTTCAATTCTATGCCGTCTGATATGGCTCTATGCTGTTTGCAAAAGTGATTTTATCTCCCGCTAGCTTGCAAAGGGTTAATACAGAATATCAGGGCGTTCTTTTAAGAATTTCCGGATTTTTTATATAGACATTTCCGGAATTTGTTTATATAGATAAAGCATAAAATGCAACAATTTCAAGAATTTGTTGTGGTCATTTTCAACATTTTCATGGAGTAGTTTAACTCATTGCATGCTGTGTAAAAATGAACGTCTATAAATATTATAGTTCAAATAATTGTAGCAGACGACAATTCATTAATCTGTTTTTGTTATTTGAAACTGAACACTCTGGAAATACATTTTCTATGTGATGGAATTTCATAAATTAGAAATATATGGTTTAATTACTACATAACTGTTACTTTCACCGCTAGAGTGCAAAGAATTAACTCCAATTCCAAGCACTGGTCAATTTCTTACTAAAATTCGACACATATAATAAATAAATTTAAAAAATGGAAGTCATGATATTGCACGATCGCTTCAGGTGTGAGAAACACACAGAGTTCGAGCAGTGCCCATAGGTTTGATTTTGGCACTGCCAAGTGGTGTTAACCCATTTCATTCTGGATACATTTAAAGGCTTTTGCATAGATCCAGATCAGCTCTGTGTTATTTTCAAATACTGGACAGAATGAAATGTGTTAATGACTTGTAATAAAATCATTATTAATAAAAAAAAAAAATTTATTAGTCAATGATAGTTGGTGTGTTGGTTTAACTATAGAGTTAAAATGAGCAATTAATTAAGTGAGATGCTCTTGAGATGTGGACATGTTATCTGTAAGTAAGTGCCATCAATCATATCCGGCCGTGGTTTCAGCATACTCTGGCATCAGATATCATACTCGCAACAATTTTTCCATTCGCTATAATTTATAAATCAATAGCTGAGCATGAGCACAACAATGTTTTGCTCAACAGTCAACTGACTTGAACGTGACCGACTTGAATGTGACCGACTTGAATATGACTGACTTGAAACGTTTATATCTAAATATTTAATTTCACATGGACACAATTGATTTTTCCCCATAGGAAATTAAAATGATGTTTGAATGTTCTTTGATATGCTAAAATGATAGTAATCAAATTTTTCAAAGCTCTTAAATAACACGAAGAAAATAAATACTTTAATTAAAATTCAATGCATTTTGGTAAAACTAAAAGTTATGAATGTATGACTCAAAGGGAAAAAACAGTTTACCATATGAAGGGTGTATTTATAAATATGAAACTCGTGAATATAAAGGACCGTTCAAGCTACTTTGGAATTAATTACAGATAATAACATTGTTTAAATAATCATGGACACAAAATATGGAACATTTTCTTTCATGCAAGTCCATTAATGACCATTTCGTATTCATTGATTGCATTTACCATTCATTCAGTTCATAACTTCATATTGCCTTCAGCTAGAGTAAGATTTCAGATATTGATCAAAATAATGACGCTAAATGTACAAAGGGTCATCAGCCGATTGCATTCTACAACTCTACTTCAGTAAGACTACAAACTACCACCAACACACGTATATATACGTGATACATACCTTATGAGACTTGCACATAGCACCTATTGCTTGGGACTCGTGGTTGATGTGAGGCCCATCTTGGTGACAAATTATGCACATTGGTATCTTACACGTCAAGCAGTACAAGCTTAGCACCTCCTCCGCATGCTCGTAACATTTTTGATCTTTTTGCTTTAACTTTGCACGTAATAATGATTTTCCCTGAACTGGGTCTACCAAGTTATGTTTTGCAAGTGGTCCTCGTGCAGGATGACAATTTTCCCTGCACGTGTCACAGTAACAGACTTCACACTGTTCACACACGACTGTTGCATCGTTCGGATTACCACTCTCGCAGAGTTCACACTTTTGAGGTAAATTTTCCTCCGCTTTTGAATCTGTGACTTTTTCAACAATTATATCCAATACACGGTTTCTAGGCAACGATTGAAAGCCAGATTCACCTAAATAAGTAACTTTTTTGCATACTGGGCATTTTATTCCATATACAAATCCTTGCGATAAATGTGACGAAGACAAGAACAGGTTGTGAATACTTGGTGTACTTATATAGCTACTCGGTCTGCTGTTGCAGACGACACCAGAATCAGTTTCACTAACAATACTTAGCTTGTCAATTTCAGGAAAATCTCCTTGGTCCGAATTATTTTCATCAGCTTGAGGTAAAAATTTATCCGAAGAATCTTGCAAACTATGAGCACATCCTGAACATAGATTATGAGAACATGACAACAAAACAGGCTTCACATAAAATTTTGAACATGAAGGACACTTTAATTCCCCCTCCATGATTTCACACCTTTACCGATCAACTCTCTTTTGAACTGTGCGGTCTCATCAAATAATACATGTCATACATGTACACTGCGAGATATGAGCGAGAACTGAACGAGACACGAGATTTCACTAGCAAAGATGTCAGCTGCTAGAAACGTACTTGGAAATTTCAATACTTTTCTGCTGAATAACAGCTTAAAGAAACTCAAAAGTACACGATGCTTGTGTAGATGTTTTTCAGATAGGTTGGTAAAATGCTTGCGTATGATTATGTTATGTTGTTAGCTCGAACTTATCGAGAAACTAGACAAAATTCCGAAATAATGATCGAGGTTAGTAGGCGCTTGCATCTCTATATAGTGTTTGTGTACAGTTTGCTTGATAAGCGTTTTAATGATGTAAACCAGTCATTTGCACAACATGAAACTGGACACGTTTATGGTGTATATTGCTACTCTGTCAACACTGTATTTACCTGTACCAAGCAGCAATACTGTATATACCAGTACCCAGCAGCAACACTGTAGCAATACTGTATATACCAGTACCCAGCAGCTATGTGACCCATTGGTTCTATCGCCACAAACTGAGGAGTTGATGCGCATTAGCAGTCGACACTGAGGAGTTGATGCACATTAGCAGTCGACACTGAGGAGTTGATGCGCATTAGCAGTCGACACTGAGGAGTTGATGCACAATAGCAGTCGACACTGAGGAGTTGATGCGCATTAGCAGTCGACACTGAGGAGTTGATGCCCATTAATAGTCGACACTGAGGAGTTGATGCCCATTAGCAGTCAACACTGAGGAGTTGATGCCCATTAGCAGTCGACACTGAGGCGTTGATGCACATTAGCAGTCGACACTGAGGCGTTGATGCGCATTAGCAGTCGACACTGAGGAGTTGATGCCCATTAGCAGTCGACACTGAGGCGTTGATGCACATTAGCAGTCGACACTGAGGAGTTGATGCGTATTAGCAGTCGACACTGAGGCGTTGATGCGCATTAGCAGTCGACACTGAGGAGTTGATGCGTATTAGCAGTCGACACTGAGGAGTTGATGAGCATTTGAAGTCAACACTGAGGAGTTGATGAGCATTTGCAGTCGACACTGAGGAGTTGATGCACATTAGTAGTCGACACTGAGGAGTTGATGAGTATTTGCAGTCGACACTGAGGAGTTGATGCGCATTAGCAGTCGACACTGAGGAGTTGATGAGCATTAGCAGTCGACACTGAGGAGTTGATGCGCATTAGATGCTTCATAAACCAAACATATCATGATTGCATATTTTTCTTCCCATTAGTTTAAACAGTTTATTTCAAACAATACAACATATACAAATATACAGTCCGCCTCCGTGGTCGAGTGGTTAAGATCGCTGACTTGTATACCAATGTAACCTATCATCACTGATGGTCACGAGTTCGAGCCCCGCTCAGACCATGTCTCATTTATATGAAAAAGTTGGCAGTTTCTTACGGATGTAGGTGCACCCAAGTACTGGTTAACCGTTGGAGCCTGCCCAGGAAAGGTGTTGTTAGGTAAACTGCCCGTCGGCGATATAGCCCAAAATGGTGCTGATGCAGGCATAAAACCCGAAATATAACATATAAATATAACATAACAAATATACATTTTACACAAAATTTAGATACATGAATGAACAAGGATCAGAATCATAAATATGTCGCAGGGCCAGTTAAGGCATCCGTGGTTCAGTGGTAGAGCTTAGGATTTGGAATCGATCCAATCAATCCAGGGTTTGATACTAATCTGGCCACGTATGTAGTGTCTTTGAGCAAGGCACCTCACACACATTGCTTAGTACTGGTTAACCACTTAGGTCGGCTAAGCTTGCCCAGGAAAACATGTCTTCGTCCCCGCAAGGAGTTCGACATTAATGGAACATAAATACAAGGCAAATGTGCCATGTAAGAGAGAGGATGGTGGGGGGGGGGACAATTTTTGACAATTGTTGAGTGCTGGTCTGTAGCCACCTAATTAGGTTACTGTCTAAACGCATACAACACTGTCACTAAGTTTATTCCATTCAAGCACAGTTTTCGGAATGAATGTTTGAACTGCTTGGGGTTTATAGGCTACACACTATGCTACTGTATTCTAGTTGTGAGCAAATGAGTGTTAAGTATGCTGTTGTCCAGCAGTTTGGAGGCATTTTTTGTTTTTTTTAAGCTTTTTAACGATTGTGAAGCAAGTTTTAACAACTTATATTAACCACTCTCGTTGGCGCGGATGAAAGCGTATACGTGGTCATTCGTGTTGGGAGGAAACCGGAGTACCCGGAGAAAACCCACCTGTCCGATCTGGCGACCATCGTACCATCTCACATACTTCCCGGTCCGAGTATCGAACCCGGGTCGCATTTGTGAGAAGCGAGCGTGCTAACCACTGCGCTAATCGGACAGCCAATTGGAGGCATTATGCATTGTATATATTGATGTTGCATCATCATATCCAAACACCTAGCTTTCATAATGCTTTGAACTAAGCTTTAACCCATTCAACCCCAAGTAACTGACATGGACTGGTGCGTGATATTTTCAGACCAATAAATTAATAAGAAAATTACCTTTGGACCAGTTCATTTATCAAAATGGGTAATTTTATCTAAAAATAGTAATAATTATTACTGGCAAAAAAGTGCAGATCCTGATGAGACGGCTCATCACGAGCCGGCTCATCTGGATCTACACTTTTCATAAGCCTATTTAGAGGCCTGTGGGGTTGAAAGGGTTAAACAAGTACTATAAGAACTAGTCGACCTATGTATCATGTGAAGTCTATGATTCACCCGTGTCCAAGTTCTGCTAAACTTGAATCTGTGACTTGTCTGATTCATTTGGTACTGTCTACAATAGTGGGATCTGTTGGTGTACACATGTTATTATATAGTATTACTGTTTTTACACGCGATGTGCTGTTTGTATCTCAAAATCTGCATTTATACAAGTTTTCACAAAACTTCCAAAATGCACTTAAAATTCCAATTTATTTCATCTGGCTGAAGGATTATTTTGTCTGACATGTCGGGCAGTCCTACAAATTACAAGACTGATATACATAATCATGTATTTGTCAACAGTGGATGTGCATTCGCTTCAGGTGCGAAAGGTCCGGAGTTCGAGCTCTGCTGGAGCCGTTACGATTGTGCCCTTAGGCAAGACATTTAAATTTCACGTTGCCTCTTCTCTCTCCCTCGTGGCAATGGATTACATCAGGAATGAAGTCTTGAGAGTGATTAATATAAGTTGAAAGAACTTGTTTCGCAATCGAGCTAAAATAAATTTGTATAAACTAAACAAATTCTTCCGAAAAATTTGAACACTAACATTGAATCAATAATTCTCTCAAAAGGTGAAGTAGGATTTCATATAACGGTCAGCCACGCTCCTGAATTGACGTTTGTTTATCGTTGGAATCTATATACTAAATGCATGAAACTGTCGTTTAGATCATTTGACTCAAGATTATTCTAAAAATAAATATGCATAGAAACAAATGTGAGATATAACGGTAAATTTGTACCACAAGTCGTTTTTATTCAGGATACATGCATTGTATTACGCATGGATGTTGACCTTATTTAAATTATTTTGTTATGTCAACCTAACGTCGTTTGCAACGTTTGTTTATTAGTTGAAATACTCAGTCTTTGAGGGAAATATACCGGTATGCGGGAAAACCCATAGAAGAGGAAATTACATTCTGTAGAAATTTGCGTTTTCACCGATGTAGCGCCACTTTCAGTTCTCTGTAAATATTTAGTGTGCACATTAATTGAATTGAAGACCACTTGAAATCAATTGTTGCATGGTTAAATTGAAGTTGAGATCTCTCTAAAAAGTTACGGCGCACATTAATTGAATTATAGAGAGCTTCACGTCAATTGATGCTCGCATAAGTACATTTACAGCGTGGCTGTGCGTTGCTCATTGATGCAAAGTGCTCTCTCTAAATTATGATGATTACATAATTTCAACCAATGTCAAATTCAATTAAACATACCTCGTTAATGCATATTTTGCAAGCTCTGAATGATTTGCACCTTTCATGAGTTACTTTAATGCATCGTTAAATTTGATATGAATTGATGCTCGCATTCATTTTTTAGAGATATCTTACATTTGTTTAGAGAAAGCTTACATTTGTTTAGAGAGAGAGAGCATACATTTGTTCAGAGAGAGAGAGAGAGAGCTTACATTATTTAGAGAGAGCTTACATTTTTGTTTAGGGAGAGCTTACATTTATTTAGAGAGCTTACATTTGTTTAGAGAGAGCATATACTTTATTTAGAGAGAGTTTACATTATTTAGAGAGAGCTTATATTTTTGTTTAGGGAGAGCTTACATTTATTTAGAGAGCTTACATTTGTTTAGAGAGAGCATATACTTTATTTAGAGAGAGCTTACATTTATTTAGAGAGAGTTTACATTTGATTAGAGCATCAATTGAATTAAAAAAAGCTTCAAATGTTTCAAGAGACTTAAACATGTGATGGAGTAAATTACCGGTAAGTGTGTTTAATACATTATGTTTGCACACTATTATAAGTTATAACAACTTCTATTCCAGCTTAGGAGATGAAAAACAGAAGGATTATGATGTCGTCATTGTTGGAGGCGGTATTGTTGGCATGGCAACTGCCAGGGAGCTCATCCTGCGCCATCCAACCCTATCATTTGCTGTTGTGGAAAAAGAAAATAAACTTGGTATATATATATAAATATTTATCACATAAATTTGCTTGTATTCTGTGTATCATGACAGTCATGTCATAAATTCTTACCAGTATATTTCAACACGTTTAATAACACCTGGAAGGATTCTTATTGGTTGTGGCATGACCTTGACAGCTTGCATACACATTCAAAAGATACATGTTTTGTGTTCATGCATTATTTGTTGAAAATCAACTGCTTAGATCAATAGAATGCTCAATATGCACTAGTGGTATACAGTGATTAAAAATATTGTGCTTATTATTTGCGTAAAGTTGGTTGATCAGCAGGGACTATTTACTATGGCGTACGGATGCAGCTTAATGTAATAAGGCTCAACAATATACTGGCAAACCGAGACATATTCTTTCTTCAAATTTATTGTTGTTGTTACTATGGTAATGTGATAAAAAGGATCTTACACTTGTGGTGATTTTATACCATATTTTATGAAACTCATTTTGGAATTTTGCTATTAACCCATTTCCTTCTGGATACATTTAAAGGCTTTTGCAAACAACATAGATACAGATCAGCCACAGCGTGACGCTGCATGCTGATCAGGATCTATGTTGTTTGCTACATAGCCAAGTGTCTTAGCAAGATCATCTGAATAGCAAACAGCATAGAGCGTTCCGTGGCGGTTGATCTGGCTCTATGTTCTTTGCAAATACTGTTTGAACGGTATCCAGAATGAAATGGGTTAAGCGAGACTCGGAATTTTGCTATTAAGCGAGACTTGGAATTTTGCTATTAAGCGAGACTCGGAATTTTGCTATTGCAGACTCACTTAATAGCAAAATTCCAAAACTCATTACATAGAATATGGTATGAAATCACCACTCATGTAAGAATCTATATATACAAAAATTTTGGAAAGATAATCTAGAAATGTGATTTCTTGCGTAAGTTTGCAAGAGTTATCTCCCTTTGTGAAAATGTGCCCAGTCATATTCATGTTCAAGATAACTGTCACAATTTCTAACTAATTTCTAACTAATGTTGTAAGAACTTGTTCTGCATTCAAGCTAAAAGAACATTGTATAAAGTTGGATAAAGGCTGACTTCCATCGTACCTCTAGTGTTACAGACATGCTACATTCCCTAAATCTACACAGACTAGATTAACGGCGTATTGACAATAGGTTATCCCTTATGTATAAAATTCATAATGATCTTGTTGCTATTCCCATCGAAAATTACCTAGTTCCTCTCTCCTGTCCTGCTCGCCATTGCCATTCCTTAAGCTATAGGTTAATTACAGCAACTACAGACTACTACAAGTTCTCCTTCTTTCCAAGAACAATCTATCATTGGAACCATCTCCCTCCTGACATTGTCCATCTCCCTACCATAGAACAATTCAATACGACAGTTTGCCATATTGAGCATGCCAGTCCCTAGTTGTTCTGCGCAGCTGCTTTTAAACTTTTACCACAACTTATTTCCATTACTTTCTTAAATTAACTACTCATACTTTTAACTTCTTTGCGGTTTTTGACGCTCAACATGTCTACACCCCCACGAGGGGTTCGACATTAACGGAAGATAGATAGATAAACTAAGCTAATTGTGTAGCGACTAATAAACTAATTGTGTAGCAACTAATTGTGTAACACTTGGATCTGTTGTATCTCTGTGTGAAAGGTTTGTTTCCATATTATCTCATTGCTGTATTTTATTGTACATTTGTATGTGAAATGTGAAAGCCCTGTTTGGTGTCAGATAACATGAGAAATGTGTTGGTGAGTCATAAAACCCAATTCAATGACAGAACAATATCATATATATATACCATGTGTATGCTCATTATATTATTGACAGACGGATCTGTAGTCCAGTGGTAATACGCTGGACTGGTAATCCAGGGATCGCATGTTCGATCCCCCGTCTGACCCTAATAAAATTGACAGTCTTTCAGATGGGATGTTAAACCGAGGTCTGGGGTTGTTGTTTTACACCGTGCATGTAAAAGAACCAGAGGAGACTCTGGAATGGGTCTCTGTCTGTATCATTGCACTATCCTCCAAAAATCTAAAATGACTAATCTCTTCAGGAGGCGTCGCTCATATGGGCAACAGGTAGCGACGATAAATAAATGTAAAACATACACATTATATTATATTGAAATTTTATAGCTGCCCATCAGAGTGGTCACAACAGTGGTGTGATACATGCAGGGATTTACTACACCCCTGGCTCATTAAAGGCCAAGTTATGTGTTGAAGGCCTGGACTTGATGTATGAATACTGTGATAAAAATAATGTGCCATATAAGAAATGTGGCAAGGTAAGTCTACTTTGAACCTGCATGAATATAACAATAAAATGTTTTCGTTTCTTCAATTGAAAACTAGTTGAGATGAAAATTTATTCCAGTGAACCTCCATTTCCCAACTTACATATATTATTAAGTTTCAAATACTTATTCATTAAGGGAGGTAAGTTACGAATATTAATTTTTAGGGATGGAAATGAATATTCGAATTTTAAAATTGTATTCGAATATTTAAAAAATGGATTTTAAGTTTTTAATTAAAATTTCAATAAATTGCAGTTAAATTGTTTGCTTAATTTTTCAATCAAATAAGACTCAAAACGCAAAAGAATGGCCCCAGCTCGATCCATGAGGTGCGAACAGTGGCCATGATTTGGCTCCAATTAACAAAGGCAGGTGATGACACATTGCTTATAATTCCATGCGCTAATAATTGATTAATGATATAAATAAGCACTTTATTTAACAGACATAGACGGAGGAAATTTGCAAATAATAATTTGTAATCATGTGCTGCTTGTATGTTTCATGTTGTTTGGTGTGTACACATGTTATTTTCCTATTTCAAGTTGATAGTAGCGACAGAACCAGATGAAATCCCGAGACTTGAAGCCTTGCTGGAGAGAGGTAACGAGAACGGTGTAAGAGATCTACGCATGATCGAAGCTAGTGAAATTAAGGAGATCGAACCAAATTGTGTGGTAAAGTGTACATTTTACAAGACGGTTTTAGACCAAATAGCTGAGCACTATTCACTGTATGCAACCCATTTAACCCGTAACCTGACGAATATTAGACGGAATGTGCAAACAACATAGATCCAGATCAGTCAGGATCTATGTTGTTTGTTATTAGGACAAGTGTTTTAGCTCCATTATCAGAATAGCATAGAGCCTGATCAATGTCGTTTCTGTGCCGTTTGATCTGGCTCTATGCTGTTTGCAAAAGCGACTATATTGTGAAAAGTGAATACAAAAACACGTAGAGTCAATTACCCCCGCCTTAGTTTTTGTGTTCTATTGTATTACCGTTTAATACCATAAAATCGTTGCTAGGCTCATATGGAGGAATCTTATAACTGTACAGATTTGCTATTTGTCTCATATAGGGTGTAAATTCTGTGGTGACAGAACTCATTAACTTCTAACAGCCAAGACAATTTGGTGTATTGGGTTGCATTATTGTGCATTTAAAAGGTTCACTATTTTACTAGCCTGGATTCAGTGTTTACAAGTCTGTGGCTGGCTTTCATGCCGCATGAATGTTTTATTTAACATGTATATTGTCATTCTCTCACAGTCCCGGTGTCATATAGAATTGACCGCAGGGTCATTATTCTGTGGGGTCAATATTCTATGTGACACCGGCAAGGACAATTACAATTGCACTGTTTGATTTCTCGTTGGACTGTGTGGAAATTTTCATTCGATGCACACTTGTTTTGCCCTGATACAACGTTGTGACATGAGTTTCTGATATATTCTGACCACAAGTGCATACTGACGGCTACTTTTTCTCGCACTCCTACTGGCCGGAACACGCTTTATTGCAAACACGGTTAATCTTTGAATCTACGCGAGTGTTAGTATAAAAATGTCTAATTACGTCATCCAACCGATTCACGAGTGTGCGTATGTATAAAATCGACCAATTGCCGAGAGAGAAAATGGTAGAAATGTTGAAAATAGACAATATGTTCTCTGTTCAAATTTGTTCAGTTTTGCATATTAAATAAATTTCTTCATTTGCTCTGAGCAAAATGAATGATTCCGAGACAATACCACTATTGAAAACACCAGTATCACTACACCACTTGAGAGTTAAAGACAAGTGTCATGTGGAGTTAAGGATATTCCACATAGGCGGAACTAGCTAGTAAGGTGCGTGAACAAGGGAGGGAACTTTCTACAAACAATACATAAAAAAAGAGTACTTAGCAATGATTGATTATATATGGCAACCGTATATCTTTTTTTAAAAATAATATTTTATTGCATTTTTTCATACAATAACATATATACATACAATACTAAGAACAAATCAGAGATTAATATGTAATTATATGATTGCAGTATACGATACATTTGTTTTGTCAAGGGAAAAAAAGCAAATGGGTTGGGCTACAAGTTATAACAACATTATTTACAGCCCTCCCCGTCACTTCGAACTAAACAATTTCTGTAATGTATGATCTGATGTAGAAAAAGAACACATAAAATTAAGTTTCGTGGTTAATATTTATTAATCATATACGGGGGGGGGAAAATGACACAAAGAGATGGAAAAACGTACAGTTAGTTTATGACTTGAATATGAGCTTAAGAATTAAAACTAAGAGATAGTGCATGCACCCCAACCACAAAGATTAGCTCTCCCCACTCCATGCTTACCAGACAAAAAGAAGGACAAATAATTGATATTATGCGAATCGTCGAGTCGCTTTAATAAACCTCAGGATGTTGTAACAATAATATTAACAGTCTACTATTCATGGGTGCTACACGTTAGCATGGTACATAGCATAACATTACCTAATTAACCCATTCAACTCTAAAAAACTGACATGGACTGGTCCATTATATTCATCCACCAATCCACCAATAAATTGATCAGAAATTGACATTTGGACTAGTTCATTTTCAAAATAGGTAATTTTGTTGAAAAAATAGTAAATTTAATAGCAAAAAGTGCAGATCCTGATGAGACGGCACGTTGCTAGCCTGAGCCAGCTCATCTGGATCTATGCGTTTTACAAACTTATTTAGAGGTATGTAGTGTTGAAAGTGTTACCAAGAATCCACTTAGAAAAGAACGTCACATACATAAGAGCTTATAATATTTTGAAGACGTGATAGTGGAAGTCGTGATAACGCAGTGGATGCGCGGTCGCGTCAGGTGCAAACGGTCCGGAGTTTGAGCTCCGCTGGAGCCGTTACGATTGTGCCCTTAGGCAAGGCATTTAAATTCCACGTTGCCTCTCCTCTTTCCCTTGTGACGATGCATTCTATCAGGAATGAGGTCTCGAGAGTGATTAATATAAGTTGTAAGAACTTGTTTCACAATCGAGCTAAAATAAATTTGTATAAACTATAATATTTTGATGAAATACTAAGATTTTCCTGATTCTAAGCAGATTCCATGTATTATGTTAATTGTTTATGTGCTCATTATCTTTCCTTGGCAGGGCTTGAAGGCTGTACATTCTCCGCACACGGGTATTATAGACTATGGTCTCGTCACAAGGTCGTACGGGGAATTCTTCAAGGCACGCGGTGGTCACGTGTTCACAGAGTTCTCTGTATCAAAGTTCTCTATGTGTGCAGAAGGAAAATCAGGAAGTGCAGACGGTAACAAGTACCCAATCACAGTAGTGGGAAATCCTAGTCAGGTGAGTACCCTATCACAGTAGTGGGACATCCTAGTCAGGTGAGTACCCTATCACAGTAGTGGGAAATCCTAATCAGGTGAGTACTCTATCACAGTAGTGGGAAATCCTAATCAGGTGAGTACCCTATCACAGTAGCGGGACATCCTAGTCAGGTGAGTACCCTATCACAGTAGTGGGACATCCTAATCAGGTGAGTACCCTATCACAGTAGTGGGACATCCTAATCAGGTGAGTACCCTATCACAGTAGTGGGACATCCTAGTCAGGTGAGTACCCTATCACAGTAGTGGGACATCCTAGTCAGGTGAGTACCCTATCACAGTAGTGGGAAATCCTAATCAGGTGAGTACCCTATCACAGTAGCGGGACATCCTAGTCAGGTGAGTACCCTATCACAGTAGTGGGACATCCTAATCAGGTGAGTACCCTATCACAGTAGTGGGACATCCTAATCAGGTGAGTACCCTATCACAGTAGTGGGACATCCTAGTCAGGTGAGTACCCTATCACAGTAGTGGGACATCCTAATCAGGTGAGTACCCTATCACAGTAGTGGGACATCCTAATCAGGTGAGTACCCTATCACAGTAGTGGGACATCCTAGTCAGGTGAGTACCCTATCACAGTAGTGGGAAATCCTAGTCAGGTGTGTACCCTATCACAGTAGTGGGAAATCCTAGTCAGGTGAGTATCCTATCACAGTAGTGGGAAATCCTAGTCAGGTGAGTACCCAATCACAGTAGTGGGAAATCCTAGTCAGGTGAGTACCCTATCACAGTAGTGGGACATCCTAGTCAGGTGAGTACCCTATCACAGTAGTGGGAAATCCTAGTCAGGTGAGTACCCAATCACAGTAGTGGGAAATCCTAGTCAGGTGAGTACCCTATCACAGTAGTGGAAAATCCTAGTCAGGTGAGTACCCTATCACAGTAGTGGGAAATCCTAGTCATGTGAGGTACCCAATCACAGTAGTGGGAAATCCTAGTCATGTGAGGTACCCAATCACAGTAGTGGGAAATCCTAGTCAGGTGAGAAGATTAGGGATCGCAGGTTCGATCCCCGTCTGACCCTAATAAAATTAACAGTCTTTCAGATGGGACGTTAAACCGAGGTCTCGTGTCGGTGCTGTACACCGTGCCCTTAAAAGAACCAGAGGAGACTCTGGAATGGGTCTCTGTCTGTATCATTGCACTATCCTCCAAAAATCTAAAATGACTACTCTCTTCAGGAGGCGTCGCTCATATGGGCAACCGGTAGCGACGATAAATAAATGTAAAAAAAATCAAAACAAAATTAGCAAAGTTTGGTCCATATCTTACTTCAGGTCTGACTGTCCAGTCCATATATTTGCATGGCGCCCGAAACATCATGTTCTATCTGTTATGTTATACCGAATATTAGTAGACAAGCAAATTTTATATAAATTTCTCTCACTCACATTCTGTCTGTCTCTCCCATCTCTCATTTGTTGGAGGAAAGCTGTAGATAAGAGGGATATTATCGGAAAATGATGGAAATGATTGAAAACTACTCATCTTATCTAGAGCTCTATATTAAATATCAATCAGTGAAGATCCTGATGGGAAAGCATATTATTATATGCAAATTAAATAAAGAAGACACAGTCTTTGAATACTTTCAACAATATAAACTTTCGTAAACAATTATTAAAACAACAATAACAATTAAGAGCTCTTGATAAGGAAAAACAAATTTTTTGAAAATAAACGCTCGGAGCGCGTCACATACAGTAAAGAAGAAAATATGCAAATGAGGTATAATATTATCATATATACAATGTGGGTACATAGTAACGTATAGCAGATTACAGCCTCTTAGGGTGTAAAACAGAGATTACAGCCTCTTAGGGTGTAAAACAGGGAACGAGGAATTGATGCTTTCAGGGGTGGTTAAACGTCTGTCTCGTATATTTCAGAACCAAGTTTTACAATGTAGGTATGTAGTGACGTGCTGTGGATTGCAGTCTGATCGAATAGCCGAGCTGTCTGACTGTAATAGGGAGCCAAGAATTGTTCCGTTCAGGGGTGGTTAAACGTATGTCTCGTATATTTCAGAACCAAGTTTTACAATGTAGGTATGTAGTGACGTGCTGTGGATTGCAGTCTGATCGAATAGCCGAGCTGTCTGACTGTAATAGGGAGCCAAGAATTGTTCCGTTCAGGGGTGGTTAAACGTATGTCTCGTATATTTCAGAACCAAGTTTTACAATGTAGGTATGTAGTGACGTGCTGTGGATTGCAGTCTGATCGAATAGCCGAGCTGTCTGACTGTAATAGGGAGCCAAGAATTGTTCCGTTCAGGGGTGGTTAAATGTATGTCTCGTATATTTCAGAACCAAGTTTTACAATGTAGGTATGTAGTGACGTGCTGTGGATTGCAGTCTGATCGAATAGCCGAGCTGTCTGGCTGTAATAGGGAGCCAAGAATTGTTCCGTTCAGGGGAGATTACCTTCAGCTGAAACCTGAGAAGAACGATATGGTTAGAGGAAATATTTACCCAGTACGTACCTGTGTAATTCCTATCTAGAGTGGTGGAACCTATGCTCACAGTATTTTGCATATATTATCAACTGATAACCATCCATGCTGTATTTTGCATCAATACGTGACCCATGTTACCATACTGGCTACGTAAAAGGTAGCAAATGTAGCCCAAAGGGACTCTATCCTCGCGGTATACCATATTTCATTACTTAACCATATGAATACATTTTTATGAGCTAAAATGGAACAAATAACCACCGTTTAAAAATCACAAAATGTAATTACCTCACCATAACCTCACATACAATTTTCTGAAAATATTTCCCACGTGTTGGTGATTTGGTGTGTGCTTTCGGTCATTTTCTAAATTAGAATAGTTTTCGTATCGGCTGCCGGCTTTGTCACGTGATACACACACGCGGCTTTTGATGCAGATAACTTGGAAGCATATCATCGGTCGAGACATAGCAGCTAAGGGAAATCGGGTATCCGCATAAGTACTGTTCTACAAGGAGTTTTTCGGAAAATACCGCCAGCATAGGTTCCACCATTCTACAGTACTATTGTGTTTAGTTTGACTATTTGAATAATGAGAGATTCTCTACAGACAGGCATCGTCAGTTGCATCACACCTTTAGTTGCTTACAGGTAATGCAGGTAAAATGTTTAAGAAATGACCATACTGGAAGTCTGACGACTGCTTGATACGTGTGTGTGTGCTACTCAATTTCTTAATATAGGAGACTAGTTTGATTGCGAAACAAGTTCCTACAACTTATATTAATAACTAGGGAGAAAGGAGGCAATGTGGAATTTAAATGCCTTGCCTACGGCCACAAGCGAACGCGTTACCACTGCGCTAACACAACTAAATCTAATATAGGAGACTACTACACATGATTGACTGTATTTATTTCATCAAACTTGCTAATATAAGTAAGTTAGTTTCCCCATGGAAAGTATAGCTCTTGTGTTGTATATGTATTTCATGTATTTATTAAGCATTTGTTTATTATTGCCCCTCTGGTGCCCATCAGGAGGACAGTGCACTGCAGGGACTGAGCCCCATTACATAGCCTCCTCTGCATCAGGAGGATAGTGCACTGCACGGACTGAGCCCCTTTACATAGCCACCTCTGCATCAGGAGGATAGTGCACTGCAAAGACAGAGCCCCGTTACATAGCCTCCTCTGCTTCTGGAGGATAGTGCACTGCAGGGACAGAGCCCCATTACAGTCTCCTCTGCTTCAGGAGGATAGTGCACTGCACAGACTGAGCCCCGTTACATAGCCTCCTCTGCTTTAGGAGGATAGTGCACTGCAAGGACAGAGCCCCGTTGCATAGCATCCTCTGCTTTAGGAGGATAGTGCACTGCAAGGACAAAGCCCCATTACATTGTCTCCTCTGATTCAGGAGGATAGTGCACTGCACAGACTGATCCCCGTTACATAGCCTCCTCTGCTTTAGGAGGATAGTGCACTGCAAGGACAGAGCCCCGTTACATAGCCTCCTCTGCTTTAGGAGGATAGTGCACTGCAAGGACAGAGCCCCATTACATAGCCTCCTCTGTTTCAGGAGGATAGTGCACTGCAGGGACAGAGCCCCATTACATAGTCTCCTCTGCTTCAGGAGGATAGTGCACTGCAGGGACAGAGCCCCATTACATAGTCTCCTCTGCTTCAGGAGGATAGTGCACTGCACAGACTGAACCCCGTTACCTAGTCTCCTCTGCTTCAGAAGGATAGTGCACTGCAAGGACAGAGCCCTGTTACCTAGCCTCCTCTGCTTCAGGAGAATAGTGCACTGTAAGGACAGAGCCCTGTTACCTAGCCTCCTCCGCTTCAGTAGGATAGTGCACTGCAAGGACAGAACCCTGTTACCTAGCCTCCTCTGCTTCAGGAGGATAGTGCACTGCACGGACTGAGCCCCATTGCATAGCCTCCTCTGCTTCAGGAGGATAGTGCACTGCACAGACTGAGCCCTGTTACATAGTCTCCTCTGCTTCAGGAGGATAGTGCACTGCAGGGACAGAGCCCCATTACATAGTCTCCTCTGCTTCAGGAGGATAGTGCACTGCACATACTGAGCCCTGTTACATAGTCTCCTCTGCTTCAGGAGGATAGTGCACTGCAGGGACAGAGCCCCATTACATAGTCTCCTGCTTCAGGAGGATAGTGCACTGCAAGGACAGAGCCCTGTTACCTAGCCTCCTCTGCTTCAGGAGGATAGTGCACTGTAAGGACAGAGCCCTGTTACCTAGCCTCCTCTGCTTCAGGAGGATAGTCCACTGCATGGACAGAGCCCTGTTACCTAGCCTCCTATGCATCCCAGGAGGATAATGCACTGCAGTGACTGAGCCCCGTTACCTAGCCTCCTCTGCTTCAGGAGGATAGTGCACTGCAAGGACAGAGTCCCATTACATATCCTCCTCTGCATCTCAGGAGGATAATGTACGGCAGGGACTGAGCCTTGTTACATAACCTCCTCTGCATCTCAGGAGGATAATGCACTGCAATGACATAGCCCCATTACATATCCTCCTCTGCATCTCAGGAGGATAGTGCACTGCAGGGACAGATCCCTGTTACCTAGCCTCCTCTGCTTCAGGAGGATAGTGCACTACAGGGACTGAGCCCCATTACATAGTCTCCTCTGCTTCAGGAGGATAGTGCAATGCAGGGACAGAGCCCTGTTACCTAGCCTCCTCTGCTTCAGGAGGATAGTGAACTGCAGGGACAGTGCCCTGTTAATCTGCTGCAACAGGATCCAACCTGCAACCCTGAATTACGAGTCCAGCAGCATTACAACTGGAGTACCGATCCACTACATCTTAATAGTCCAGTAGCATTACAACTGGAGTACCGATCCACTACATCTTAATAGTCCAGTAGCATTACAACTGGAGTACCGATCCACTACATCTTAATAGTCC
>CM026404.1:70662577-70731065 GCA_014843695.1 Archivesica marissinica
GTTTTATCAACAATGTCAGTCGCAAGTCGGTCTTATCTTAAGACCGCTACTTGCGACGTTTCCTGCGACAATCGTACGACCGTTTTATCAACACGGTCGTAAGTCTTCGGTCGCAGCTAAGATTTTCTTTCGTCGTACGACCTTAAAAACAGTGACACCGTCCGAAATGTAAACTTCCGGTGTACACATCTTCGTGCGCAAATGTCAACATATTGGACATGTTTAAAACACGGCGCCCCTGTATATATTATTCATAACTTCTTTATTTCTTGGAATATGTTAATATTTCTTATATCGAATTAAACCTTACGCGCAGGCCTCTCCAGACATGCAATATATATTAAATCCAATATGACGTAGTTGATCAAATCCGTAGAAGAGATTTTTTAACACGCCGGTATTGGAAAAGAAAACACGGCCCCACTAAATCTTCCTTGTTACTGTGAATGTATAATCTATTTCAGTATAACTGGTATGTTTCCATCGTGCAAAAATATTTTAAATCTGATACGTTGTTTTCATATATTGAATTGTTAAACATTTCAGACTTTTTATTATACTTTAAATAACTTATACATCGTTTTTGCGTAAATGCAAAACAGTGCTCCCACCCCAAAACTTCTTTGCTAATAGGATTATGTTGTTAAATATGATTTCATTTTCAAGGGTATGTTCCAGATTTGTGTCTGTAAATAATGTTGAGGCAATTGAATAGGGCCTACGGTATTTACATGTTACCACAATATCTAGTGATGTAAATACTGAATAGACTCCATTCATTAATACACACTTTTGTATCAGCATGTCTTTTTATAACGGCGATTCTAGCATATATAATATACAAATGTACAAGCTGCCATAGACTGGTCATACATTAGTCGTATATATCTGTGTGATGAGATTAATAGATCAAATACAGACGGGTCAATAGTTCAGTGGTGAACACATTGGTCTGTAGATCCAAGGTTCGATCATCAGTCTTTAAGTCCGTGAATAACACCGTTCACGTAAAAAAACCCAGATAATACTCTGGCATGGGTCTCTGTTTGTTTTTGGGGTTTAATGTATCACCAACAGCTCAAGTAATATGGTGACTTTCCAGCTATTATTGGTGGAGGAAGATCCTGGGCGCCCCTCCATACAGTATGTCAAGTGTGAAAGGTCACCTGCCTGGGTAGAACCACAAACATTCCAAATAGTTTCCTTGCACGAAATAATCCGACACCCCTGGTGAGAGTCTAAACATCAGCTGTGAGAGGCAAGTGATTCGAAGTCAACAACATTAACCAATCGACCACATACCCCGTCTCTGTCTCTATCACTGCAATATCCTCACAAATCTAAAATGACTAATCTCTTCAAGAGGCCTCGCTCATATGGGCAACCAGTAGCGACGATAATTAAGCTCAAAACACAATAGATCAAAGACGATGATAAATGGTCGCTTTAACTATCACATTGTTGTCAAGTTAACTTGGTCGGCAAGTTATATTGAAACTAATTATAACCAGCAAAATCATGGATGTTAGGAAGTAGAAATAAAACAACGGAACTATTCTAAATTTCATTATTTATAATGTCACTGCAAATATACCCCAATATAATTTTATAATACATATAGAGATACATTTTGACACTTGTAACATTACTGATAATATGGGTAATGCAGTTTTTAATCCTCGCATATATGGAATAGAATTATCATAGAATTGCCAAGATGAATTGGTTTAAACAATATTTATTGCAAACCACAAAACACATACAACATACATAATGAAAAGGATTAAGTATTATTAAAAGTAACAATGCTTTGAATTTGTGGTACAAAGAATGTGTTTGTTGAAATGTTGGCAGCACATACGTTTAAGGACTCAAGCAAAGTCATTTATTACGTCTTTTATGACGTCACATATTGTTGTCTAAGTACGATTTAGCCCATGGCACAGTTGTATCATTTTCTATCATAAAAACACTTTTCAGCCAAAATAAAAAGAAAATTTGTTTGTTAAGTGAATGATTGAATAATAGTTTACTCAAAAACATAGAAAGCTATTAATACCACTCGTGACTAGCTTCACACTTGGTAATAATGCTTTCAATGTTCATTTGGTGAAATATTATTCGATCATACACTGAAACAAACACATATCCTCTTATAATTATATCGTAGGAACAAGAAAGAAAAAACAATAAAAAACTAGATCACATGGGCTTTTTACCCCGTTCGAGACCCCGCTATACCATACTAAAATCATATAGTCTTTCAGCTGAGAATGACAATTTAAACAGAGGTCTTGTGCCGGTGCTTTACACAATGCAAATAAAAGAACCAGAGGAGACATCATTGCACTATCCTCCAAATCTAATATAACTAATCTCTTCAGTAGGTGTCGCTAAAATGGGCAACTGATAACTATGATAAATAAACGTAAAACACTCACATGTATTCATGTATTATGTATATCAACATATATATTGTATCGGGTTGCTTTGTGTAATGTTACAGCTTCTGTTACAGTGTAGTGGGAAGTATATTGAAGCAGTTACATTTTCACACCAAAGTCTGTCTGTCACACCCTATGCAATCTGATACAACAAATTATATTTACTGTGAATCTATTTTCGTGTTTTGTTGCATCAACATTTCTGATTTCATAGTAAAAGAAGATTTGTTGCACAAGATATAGATTGAAGATCTATAGTGAACACAGTATGATAGACAATCTTGTTTGTACACAGGCTTCAATACCATATAATTACCAGGGTGTTTTCATGCACATCTAATTTTGCTTGTTTGGCATACATATATATATATATATATCTATTGTTTGCTTTATTTGTGGAAACCTTAAATTTCTTTCATAATTTTTAAAACTGTGCCGCTTGTCAAAATGAAATCTTAATAGTCTATAAAAGAAAAGTACCAAACAGTATGCATTTGTATCGCCGGATAGTTGCTCAGTTTTCATCAGTTTTCAAGATTTCTAAACTGTAAATATGACAGCTAAGATTAGTGTCCTTAAATCAAGTGGTGTTGAACTGATCTGTTGAAATAGTGTTGTCCACTCTTGATTTTCTTGGCCATGCTATCACACAATCATAGATCAATAGACCATCAACTGAGCCAACTGTATTCTGTATAATATGGCACTTCCGATAAAAATCCTGCTGTACTACATCAATTAAAGCCATATCATCAGGGAATCTGCAAGAAATAACATATAAAAACTCTATTAACATCAAGCTTCTACATTTATATCTGTTAAATTTGAACACTGGAATGATTGTGAACAAAATTTGGACATGCATCATTAATATTAAACATTTGTGAGGGTGGCCCTGACAGATATTAATTTTTTATGTGTATGTACATTAATAAGATGGAAACTATTCCATAAATCTGGGTTGCTGTGACGAAACTAAATATATTTGGAGTTCGGCCCAATTCTGTTTTTGAAAAAACTATGGTTAACTTTTGTGTTTTTACATCGTTCTTCATTGTTAATGTTAGAATAATCAACTGTATAAATATTATTTACTTTACAACATTTTCGAAACAAGACTATAATATTAAGCACTCTCGTTGAAAACGTATAATTATGTAGTCATTCGTGTGGGACATAACCGGAGAAAACTCACATGTCCGATTTGGGGACCACCGTACCATCTCACACACTTCTCAGTCAGTGTAAGGAACCCGGAATGCATTGACTAGAAGCGAGCGTGCTAATCACTACGCTAATCAGACAGCTAATCGAATAAACTTAGCAATTAATGATCATGTCGAAAAGAGTTCACCTACCTGTTGATGCCATGAAAATCTGCGACTTTGGACAATACATCACCCTTTGATAGGTATCTAAATCAATAAGCATCTGAAATGAACAAAACGTTTCAATTATTATTGATACATAAAACAGTAAGTGTTTTCAACACACTATAATTATATTACAATGCAACTTTGTGGTCATTGGTTGTGGTAGTAGTTCGTAACCCAATATACATGTAAACATAGTGTTCGATATATTCCGATTGATTTCAAACTGGACAGTGTATCTATATATAATTATGGTCATCCCGACTTGAGCATCGTGTCTATCATCGCATTAAGATCAATCATGACATCTTGTAATATGGATTACACTTCTTTTGGCTGTCCAATTGGCACAGTAGTTAGCCATGCTCGCTTCTCACCAATTCAACCCTGATTCGATGGACAGTATGTGATATGGTACGGTGACAGATTGAACAGGACGATTTCCTCCGGGCGTCCCTGGCATGGTGTCGGATTTGGAATCAAACTGTCCCATGTTCGATACTCGGTCAGTCCACGTATGTAGTGTCATTGAGCAAGTCACCTCACAGACATAGTTTAGTACTGGTTAACCGCTTAGGTCGGCTAAGCCTGTCCAGAAAAACATTTGCATTTTACATCTTAATAGTCAAGTAGCATTACAACTGGAGTACCGATCCACTACATCTTAATAGTCCAGTAGCATTACAACTGGAGTACCGATCCACTACATCTTAATAGTCAAGTAGCATTACAACTGGAGTACCGATCCACTACATCTTAATAGTCAAGTAGCATTACAACTGGAGTACCGATCCACTACATCTTAATAGTCCAGCAGCATTACATAGTCTATGGACATAAAGTTAACTCAAATGCGGGTTTTAATGAATAAATTCTCCTTGAAACATCCGTGGTTTACCAGTATCTTGTCATGTTCAACAGTAGACTGTTACTATAATTGCAGGTACCTAATCCAGCGCTACCATTCCTGGGAGTTCATTTCACGCCGAGGATGGATGGCAGTGTGTGGTTGGGTCCTACTGCGGTTCTAGCGTTCAAGAGAGAAGGTTATAATCTTCTAGACGTTAATCTCACAGATACTGTCGATGCTTTCAAGTTCAGGTATCTTGTGTTTTTAGCTCACCTGAGCTGTGTGGCGAGATATTAAAGATGCACCTGGTATTTCCTACGCCACTAGCTCAAGCGGAAATATTAAAATCACCTACAAGTATTCTGATTTTTTTTTAATTGACTGCGCTACTCTGAAATCGAGTCGATTTGCATAATTACTAAAACTACTGGATTTGTCGTATTTTCCATTGCGTTAGTGTGTATGACCACATTCACTTATTCACCTATACCCATTGCATGTTAACTATCATTACTGTAGGATTTACGACTATTCATGCTCACTTAATGGTCTCCACTGTCATTCGTAGAGTTATTTATTCGTGTCAAAGTGAGCTGTTATCTATATGATGACCTATTCTCTGGCATGCAGCATCAGCTTCTCTTTCATGTCTTTCGTGTGTACCTGCAACCATGTTTATCTATATTGATTTCTTTAATGAGAGATCGGTGAGTTACTGCCCCTGAATACTCCCTAATAATATGTAGGTATTCTCAAGTGGATTCTTCTGTTTTTATCATTGTTCCTTTCCACAACATTGTAACATAATGGGGTTATATGTTGATTATGTTAATTAATTACCTCCATAATTAGTTGTATAGCATGATGCATATTCATGAGTATTGGTCTATTTCTAATAATGCTGTATATGATCTTTATAAAAGACAATTTATACATGGAACTGTACTGACTGTTTATGTTGGCAGAGAAGCAAGTATATTTGGCATGGACATCCCTTACATGTATGCCTGATCAGCATATTAAAGGTTTTCCCACACATGTGTGCTATTACATCGGAAATGGTTAAGTTTAAACAGTACAATTCTAAAATGTTAACTTGTTATTGTCCGTACAAGCAGGTGTTTACACCAAAACAATATCCGAATTGATATAATGAGTGACAGTTATACCAAACATGTTTACTGGAACATCTGTAGCTTGACATTTTATGGAATACATGTCCAAGCTCGCTTCTCTATAAAAGATGAGATAAATTTAGATTAGGGGGAGATGAACTGGGATTTTGAAAGCGCCGTATATGGTGCTTATGCACATTTTACAATTTAATGTAAAATAAATACTTGTGTTATAAATTGGACTTGGAACTTTTACTATACGATTATGGTACAACATGCTTGCTAATTTTCATCCGCTATCCCATCTTATAATTAGTATGTTACTATATCTCGACAGATATCCTACAGTATATCCAACGGGATAAATCTGTAAATTTGTTTATCAATTAACTGACATAAATTAGATTAAATCATTATTGTCATAGCGCGCAACATCTTGTTAGGGAACAACCGTAAAATGAAAGGATTCCAACTGAACGGATCGCTATACATTTCGGGATAAATCGGACTTTGTCTGCCAAGGGAGGTAATAGAAAAGCCAGCGAGGTTCCTCATTGATAGAGTGGCGAGTTATGAGTTTTAATTTGCTTAACATTATAGTTCATTGTATACATGGATTTTCAATGGGTGAGTTACAGGACTGTCACACATTGTTTCCGGTCCAAAACTTTAGACCCGAATCACAAACAGTCCTGAAACTTTATTAGTCACCGGTATCGGTATTTGTTAGCAGATGAACCATGTCGATTTTGAGGTCACAGGTTTCAAATTCAAGTAAGATGATTGGTCATTGTCAGTCGATGACCTCATTGATTTTGGGTCAGTTGTTAAAGGGTCAAGGTCACACACATGTTTCTGATCAGTATCTTATGAAGCAAGGAGCCTACATCCATCAAACTTTGTAGATATATTTTGTCTTTGTGCTAGTAGATGTACCCTATTGATTTTGAGGTCAGTAGGTTAACAGGTCGCAGTGGCCAAGTGGTTACGGTAGTTGAATACAAATCATTTGCTCCTCACCACTATAGGTACGAATCTCACTGTAGGTGTCAAATAATTTCATGCTGTCTAGCGGGTGTTGAGTGGTTCTACCAGGGTGTCCATTCCTGCAATACTTCACAAAGGGTCCTCCACCAACTACTGCTGCTTAACCCTTTCAACACCACAGACCTCTAAATAGGCTTACAAAAAGTGTAGATCCAGATGAGCCGGCTCGTGACGAGCCGTCTCATCAGGATCTGCACTTTTTGCCAGTAATATTACTATTTTTAGACATAATTACCCATTTTGATAAATGAACTTGTCCAAATGTGATTTTCTGATTCATTTATTGGTTTATGAATATCATGGACCAGTCCTTGTGAGTTACTTGGTGTTGAAAGGATTAAGGAGAGGACAACCATAAGCTGTATAGCTTTCTGTCCAATTCCTTATTTCAATTGTTGTAAATAATCATGTACATGATAGAAAATAAATATGTTTATTTGACCTACAATCGAACAAAGAAATGCAACATTGATCATGCTGCAATAGATGTCTACTATTGATGTTTATTCCATGCAGGGATTCAGCTGGATGTACTGGTCGTAAATACCATGTATTCATTTTCTGATTTTCATTTCAGGATTTCCAGGTCTGTAAATGTTTTTCGGGTTTTCATGTCCGACTGTTTGGTAAGCTCCAAATATCTGTTGATTCTTTCAGGGGAACCACAAAGCTGGCATGTAAGCATTTTACGTTCGGCCTGAATGAGATGTGGCGAGCATTTTTCATGTCAGCACAAGTAAAGCAACTTCAGAGGTTCATTCCCACGTTGAGTAGAGCGGACGTGATTAGGTAAGAACGAAGATTGTTTGAAGGGTTTGATCCCAGGCCTGGAAAATATTGAAGGTGGTAGAGTGGTCGCCATATTGGAGATATGTGGGTTATTCTCTCCAGGTACTTTGGAGTGATCCCACACAACGCACAATATCTTCAGAGGTTCATTCCCATGTTGAGCAGAGAGGACGTGGTCAGGTAAGAAGAAGATGGGAGATGGTGCAGTCATCACCAGATTGGACAGGTAGGAATGAAGGAAAGTAGGAGATGGTACAGTCATCACCAGATTGGACAGGTAGGAATGAAGGAAGATGGGAGATAGTACAGTCATCACCAGGTTGGACAGGTAGGAATGAAGGAAGATGGGAGATGGTACAGTCATCACCAGATTGGACAGGTAGGAATGAAGGAAGATGGGAGATAGTACAGTCATCACCAGGTTGGACAGGTAGGAATGAAGGAAGATGGGAGATGGTACAGTCATCACCAGATTGGACAGGTAGGAATGAAGGAAGATGGGAGATGGTACAGTCATCACCAGGTTGGACAGGTAGGAGTTCTCCAGTTTCTCCGGCGTTCCTCCAACATGATGGATCACATATATACGCTTTCATCCATACCAACAAGAGTGATTAACCCATTTGATTCTGGATTTTAAACGGTATTTGCAAAGAACATAGAGCCAGATCAGCCACCATGGAAAGTACCGTCTGATCAGGCTCTATGCTGTTTGCTATTCAGATTGATTGGAGGATGGTGCAGATACGGAAGATGCCCCAAATCCAGAAGCAGCCCTGTTTTATGGATACTCTGTGTTGTAGCACCGATAGTGTTGGGACCTTGGATTATTGCCCCATAGTTAAATATTATTATTTCTTGTAGGCTTTCCAATGCATGATTGAGTTTTCTCAGTGAAAGAAAATGCTATTTTACCATTTTCAAACAGTGGAAGACGGCATTTTTTCTTGTCATTGCATAGATGTACTTTTGTATTTTAGCTATTTTCTGACAATCATGAACAGTTCATTATAAAGTAATATATTCTAATGAATTTGTTTTGTCTATAGTTTTTAATTTTGACAACAAACAGAAACTAACTTGAAAAGTATACCGAAACTATTTCTTATTACGGTCATTCACAGTAACTAACATATGTGTTTGTGCGATTGTGTATTGTAGTTAAACCTTGAGGTTTCCGAAAGTTAAAATTAATTTGATAACAAATATTATATTGGCCAAAGTCATTGGAAATCATAAAAGAAAAAGATGTTGAGTTTATTAGTGTTATATAGATAGGGTTATATTTCATCTCGTGATCACCGAAATAGCCGTGGAAATATAAATTTCGGTGATCACTCGATGAAATAAAATCCTATCTTACACAAATGAACACAAATATCCTCTATATCCTCACTATCCCTGGAGGTGCCGTCCAACATGTTAACCACTGAGCTGATACACCCCTGCATGGTTATGTTGTGAAGTTAGGTCTGAATTATGCTCATCATCTACAGGGGACCAGCTGGTGTGCGGGCTCAAGCCTTGAATAGTGACGGATCTCTGGTGGACGATTTCGTGTTCGACAAGGGAGAAGGCCAGATCGGAGGCCGAATTCTTCACATCCGAAACTCCCCGTCTCCGGCAGCAACGTCATCTCTTTCTATAGCAAATATGGTGGTGGATAAAGTTGATAAAACATTTGAATTGTGATACAGAAAAGTTTATTTTACAAAGGTGCTAGAAAACTATGATTTTAATGTGATTGCTCATAATGTAGTTTGTCTGTTGGTTTAACATATTTATTCGACATTATATAACATAATTTACTACAAATAATTATGTACACAATAAATACAATACGCTTCTCACCAATGCGACCCGGGTTCGATCCTCGGACCGGGAAGTATGTGAGATGGTACGGTGGTCGCCAGATCGGACAGGTGGTTTCCTCCCACACGAATGACCACATTTACGCTTTCATCCGCGCCAACGAGAATGATTAATATAAGTTGTTAAAGCCTGTTTTGCAATCGTAAAATAAATAAGATTAAACTTAAAATACAAGTGGATTGAAATGAAAGCTAAATGTTTTGTCTGTTGGCCAGTGACACGCAAATTAAGGGTATTAACACTTAATTAAACAAGATCCGGTTGATATTTTGACATCACAATTGCTGAATAACAAATCTTGAAAATGTTCTACTTGATTTTTACTTATGGGGAAGGTTTTGAACACACTCAATGAACACATATACACACATCGAATAATTTAACGTCACGCCATCGTTAATAACGTTCTATGGTCCTAAACTGAATAATGCCCAAACTATTAGTATAGGAAATCTATCTGTCTGTCTGTCTGTCTGTCTGTCTGTCTGTCTGTCTGTCTGTCTGTCTGTCTGCCTGTCTGCCTGCCTGCCTGCCTGCCTGCCTGCCTGCCTGCCTGCCTGCCTGCCTGCCTGCCTGCCGTCCCTAAAAATCTTACTTAATGGAAAACTGGTAGTGTAACATGGAAATCACAGACGGGTCTGTAGTCCAGTGGTAACACGCTGGACTGGTAATCCAGGGATCGCAGGTTCGATCCCCCGTCTGACCCTAATAAAATTAACAGTCTTTCAGATGGTACTTTAAACCAAGTTAACGTGTCGCTGCTTTACACCATGCACGTACAAGAACCAGAGGAGACTCTGGATTGGGTCTCTGTTGGTATCTCTGGAATGGGTCTCTGTCGGTAACATTGCACTATCCTCTAAAAATCGTCGCTCATATGGGCAACCGATAGCGGCGATAACTAAATAAAAATGTAAAACACACAGTAACATGGAAATCGGGTTATAACTATCTGTGTGTTTAACACATTCAAGTAGGGTATAATGGAGCATAGCGCATATTGGGGATTTATGGAGCATAGTACATATTGGGGATTTATGGAGCATATGGCATATTGGGGATTTATGGAGCATAGTGCATATTGGGGATTTATGGAGCATAGCGCATATTGGGGGATTTATGGAGCATAGCGCATATTGGGGATTTATGGAGCATAGCACATATTGGGGATTTATGGAGCATAGGCATATTGGGGATTTATGGAGCATAGTGCATATTGGGGATTTATGGAGCATAGCGCATATTGGGGATTTATGGAGCATAGCGCATATTGGGGATTTATGGAGCATAGCGCATATTGGGGATTTATGGAGCATAGGCATATTGGGGGATTTATGGAGCATAGCGCATATTGGGGATTTATGGAGCATAGCGCATATTGGGGGATTTATGGAGCATAGCGCATATTGGGGGATTTATGGAGCATAGCGCATATTGGGGGATTTATGGAGCATAGCGCATATTGGGGATTTATGGAGCATAGCGCATATTGGGGATTTATGGAGCATAGCGCATATTGGGGATTTATGGAGCAAAGCATGTTGGGATTTATGGAGCAAAGCATATTGGGGATTTATGGAGCATAGTGCATATTGGGGATTTATGGAGCATAGCGCATATTAGGGGATTTATGGAGCATAGCGCATATTGGGGATTTATGGAGCATAGCGCATATTGGGGATTTATGGAGCATAGCGCATATTGGGGATTTATGGAGCATAGCGCATATTGGGGGATTTATGGAGCATAGCGCATATTGGGGGATTTATGGAGCATAGCGCATATTGGGGATTTATGGAGCATAGCGCATATTGGGGGATTTATGGAGCATAGCGCATATTGGGGGATTTATGGAGCATAGCGCATATTGGGGATTTATGGAGCATAGCGCATATTGGGGATTTATGGAGCATAGCGCATATGGGGATTTATGGAGCATAGCGCATATTGGGGGATTTATGGAGCATAGCGCATATTGGGGGATTTATGGAGCATAGCGCATATTGGGGATTTATGGAGCATAGCGCATATTGGGGGTTTATGGAGCATAGCGCATATTGGGGGTTTATGGAGCATAGCGCATATTGGGGGATTTATGGAGCATAGCACATATTGGGGATTTATGGAGCATAGCGCATATTGGGGATTTATGATAACCAGGGTGTTTATTTATAGAAATTGACATCATAAATGTATATTATAATTACGGTATAATTTACATAATTTGGGTTTGTTTTTTATTGGGTTTGATAATGATATACATTGTATTGTTTAATGGGTTTAGGTTATAAGTGGATATACGGTAGTAGAAATATTTCTGTCTGTTTTACAGACGGATCTGTAGTCCAGTGGTAACATGCTTGACTGGTAATCCAGGGATCGCAGGTTCGATCCCCCGTCTGACCCTAATAAAGTTAACAGAATATTCGAATACCTAGCCAATCGAATATTCGAATACCTAGCCATTCGAATACCTAGCCAATCAAATACCTAGCCATTCGAATACCTAGCCAATCAAATACCTAGCCAATCAAATACCTAGCCATTCGAATACCTAGCCAATCAAATACCTAGCCATTCAAATACCTAGCCAATCAAATACCTAGCCAATCAAATACCTAGCCATTCAAATACCTAGCCAATCGAATACCTAGCCATTCAAATACCTAGCCAATCAAATACCTAGCCATTCAAATACCTAGCCAATCAAATACCTAGCCATTCGAATACCTAGCCAATCGAATACCTAGCCAATCAAATACCTAGCCAATCAAATACCTAGCCAATCAAATACCTAGCCATTCGAATACCTAGCCAATCAAATACCTAGCCATTTGAATACCTAGCCAATCAAATACCTAGCCAATCAAATACCTAGCCAATCAAATACCTAGCCATTCGAATACCTAGCCAATCAAATACCTAGCCAATCAAATACCTAGCCAATCAAATACCTAGCCATTCAAATACCTAGCCAATCAAATACCTAGCCAATCAAATACCTAGCCATTCAAATACCTAGCCAATCAAATACCTAGCCAATCAAATACCTAGCCAATCAAATACCTAGCCATTCAAATACCTAGCCAATCAAATACCTAGCCAATCAAATACCTAGCCAATCAAATACCTAGCCAATCAAATACCTAGCCAATCAAATACCTAGCCATTCAAATACCTAGCCAATCAAATACCTAGCCAATCAAATACCTAGCCATTCGAATACCTAGCCAATCAAATACCTAGCCATTCAAATACCTAGCCATTCCAATACCTAGCCAATCAAATACCTAGCCAATCAAATACCTAGCCATTCAAATACCTAGCCAATCAAATACCTAGCCAATCAAATACCTAGTCAATCAAATACCTAGCCATTCAAATACCTAGCCATCAATACCTAGCCAATCAAATACCTAGCCATTCGAATACCTAGCCAATCAAATACCTACCATTGTTGCATCATACCTAGCCATTCAAATACCTAGCCAATCAAATACCTAGCCAATCAAATACCTAGCCAATCAAATACCTAGCCAATCAAATACCTAGCCATTCGAATACCTAGCCAATCAAATACCTAGCCATTCAAATACCTAGCCAATCAAATACCTAGCCAATCAAATACCTAGCCAATCAAATACCTAGCCATTCGAATACCTAGCCAATCAAATACCTAGCCATTCGAATACCTAGCCAATCAAATACCTAGCCATTCGAATACCTAGCCAATCAAATACCTAGCCAATCGACATTCAAATACCTAGCCAATCAAATACCTAGCCATTCGAATACCTAGCCAATCAAATACCTAGCCATTCGAATACCTAGCCAATCGAATACCTAGCCAATCAAATACCTAGCCAATCGAATACCTAGCCAATCAAATACCTAGCCATTCGAATACCTAGCCAATCAAATACCTAGCCATTCAAATACCTAGCCAATTAAATACCTAGCCAATTAAATACCTAGCCAATCGAATACCTAGCCAATCAAATACCTAGCCAATCAAATACCTAGCCAATCGAATATTCTAATACTGTTTTTACCATTCGTTGCCATCCCTACTTATAATATGAATAAAAAAATAGAGGACTGATTACTAATGTTGTCAGAACTTGCAGCCTCGCCCCATTTGCTATTTATTTATTTGTTTCAACCTTTGTGTTGATGTTTACATACATGTATATAATGCAATAAAATATCACCGACAGGTTTTACAGATGTGCTTTAGTGTGAGGGAAAATAATGTGAGGGCATGTAGCTTTATATTTCTATTGTTTTCTGCGTGTAAATTTGTTGAATCAAATTGCGTACTATATATACAGGGCAAAATAATTAAGACTTATTGTTGATGATTGTTTATGTAAACAAATCCGAGTATCTGTGATATAAAGCAGGGGAGTTCGGGGTCAGGATCACGGTTTTATAGCATGTTTTCTCATTTAACATTTACCAAAGGTCATGCACTCCAGAAATGTGTATTTTAAGGAATGAGATTCATAATCCTGGAGTCTGTGTCTTTATTCGGGGCAGGATCCGTTTAATATCTATCTATTTTCCTGGTTAAATGACAAAACAGTGCTGGAAAACTCTGACCCTGGCCCAGAGTTTCTATGATATGGACTTCTAAAACTTCCAGTTTGTCGATCCTGGGCCGATATTTGGCTCGGAAAGACCGATTCTAATTCCAAACACTGTTAAAGAATCAGTTGGTACATTTGTCCATGATATAAGAAATTGATCATAAAACGCTCAATATATGTATGCTTGAAAAACCAGTTCAAGTCAACTGTGTAATACAGCAGATGGTGAATATGTCTCGGAAACCATTATGACAACAGACTATCGCTTGTAACAACCCAGGGTGTTATAAACAATGGATTAAATACCAGTATACAATTAACCAGTTAGGCACAGAGAGAGTTACTCTCACCAGTGGATCAATATATGCTTCACAGACGGATCTGTAGTCCAGTGGTAACACGCTGGACTGGTAATCCAGGTTCAATCCCCCGTCTGACCCTAATAAAATTAACAGTCTTTCAAATGGGACTTTAAACCTAGGTCTCATGTCGGTGCTGTACACCGTGCACGTAAAAGAATCAGAGGAGACTCTGGAATGGGTCTCTGTCTGTATCATTGCACTATCCTCCAAAAATCTAAAATGACTAATCTCTTCAGGAGGCGTCGCTCATATGGGCAACCGGTAGCGACGATAAATAAATGTAAAACACACATATCGTGTAAACATTGATAGTCAGAGATACAATGATTTCACAGGCTATGTTGCTGGCTAGGTTATATATTATATAGAATAGTCCGCCTCCGTGGTCGAGTGGTTACAGTCGCTGAATTGTATACCACTGTAACATATCATCACTGATGTTCGATCCCCGCTCAGACCGTGTCTCATTTATATGAAAAAGTTGGGAGTTTCTTACGGAGGTTGGTGCACCCAAGTACTGGTTAACTGCTGGAGCCTGCCCAGGAAAGGTGTTGTTAAGTAAACTGCGCACCGGCGATATAGCCCAAAATGGTGCTGATGCAGGCGTAAAACCCGAAATATAACATAACATTATATAGAATCAATTGCATAAAAAAATCAAAATCCCGAGAAGATTCTCTATTCATATATCAATGATTTATGTTGTCATGTGCGTTTTCCCACCATTTTGAAATGGATCACGAGTTATATATATTATTATAATTTAAGTGATTATGATCGCCGATGCCAGACGAGGGTTCATCACGAGACTATTGGATTGTCTCCTATATGCACTATAACAGTTACACAATGGACGTATTCCACTGACCGTTTTATGTTGCGTAAAAAAGCCACGCCCACACGGTGCGCAAGGAAAAACGTACACAGTGAAATCATCCCATTATAATAGAGATACTATTCTATGTATATATTTTATGTCTAAGAAAGTAATGTAAATTATCGACCGTACAAAAACATCCGTACAGTATTGATTAATTCCGTACATTTTAGATTAAATATTTAAGGACTGTATGGTACAGAGAATGTATTGAGAAAAGACTTGGGCACATGATGTGTTCAATGGAGATAATTCTGCATCAAGTTGTCGCTTAATTGAGTGGCGTCATTTTGTTAGCCAGACACCAGTTGAAATTGTAAAGAACAAAAAATTGTTTCCAACAAAATAAGCCGGTCGAACATGCTCAATGAGGAATCAGCAACATTCATTTAATGTAATTTTAAAATGTTATATATGTAGAATTATTTTATTGTGTGATATGTTATTTTGCTGTACATAGATACCAGATATTAATTTATACATATTGGTGTATTACTGTTACGTAAGATATAAGTTATTACAGGATTAATTGAGTTTTTGTGGTGTTTATCTGAGTGTGAACTGTGCCTGGTATGCACACATTGAATACAGTCCTGTGCATTTAACAATTCTGTATTGCAGACACTTTGTTGACAAAGTTTGTTGGAGCCTTATGACGTAGATAATTTTGTCTCGCCCAGAGAGATGGTGCTTATAATGAAGTGTAAACTGTGCCTTATACGCATACATTGAATGCCCCGTGTAATTTGTATTGCAGTCAATTGATAATGACGGTTCGTTTGTTGTCAAACTGTCGCTGCGCTTTGTGACATCCTGTACTCTGAGTCTTATGACATAGATAATTTTGTCTCCCCCAGAGAGATGGAGATATATTGATTTTGTACTTTCTGTCTATCTGTTGAATACCGTTGAAAGATAGGGTGAATACTACCTACTAGCAGCTATATATCTACGATTCTTGGTACATCTATCTGTCTGTCTGTCTGTCTGTCTGTCTGTCACAAAGTTTGCCTGGACAAGATCTTCTAAACTCCTGTCTTTTCATGAAACTTCCCAGGCCTAGTTATGCATATCACCGTTGCATTTCTATCAGTTAATTTTTCACACAGTTATGGCCCTTTGAAGATTTTTAAATAACACACTTTGTCCGGACAAAATCGCCTTGGCAGGGTGTTCATGAAACTTCACAACAAAGATCTGTACCAAGACTAGTTGGTGCATATCATCTTTAGAGTTCCACTCTGTTAATCTTCCACACAGTTGTGGCCCTTTCAAGATTTGTGAAGAACACAGTTTGCCCTGACTATTTCTGCTACATCCGTAGAGATTTCAATACTTGCACAGTACCAAACATAATTCTGCTTCTCATCTTCACATTTCGCTAGATTAATTGTTCACAGAGTTATGCACCTTTACTCCACTGCTGGGGAGACAACTTCTAATTGTAATAATTGTTTGAATATACAGTAAAATTTGCTTAACCCATTCAACACCAAGTAACTGACATGGACTGGTACATTCAACACCAAGTAACTGACATGGACTGGTACATTCAACACCAAGTAACTGACCTGGATTGGTACATTCAACACCAAGTAACTGACATGGACTGGTACATTCAACACCAAGTAACTGACATGGACTGGTGCATGATATTTTCAGACCAATAAATTAATAAGAAAATCACATTTGGACCAGTTCATTTATTAAAATGGGTAATTTTTGTCTAAAAATAGTAATATTACTGGCAAAAAGTGCAGATCATAATGAGACGGCTCATCTGGATCTACACTTTTTGTAAGCCTATTGAGAGGCCTGTGGTGTTGAAAGGGTTAAGACAAACAACACGCTTAGAACCTGTATTAGTATACCCCTATATCCATAGTTTGCTATGTTGGCACATGAAGCTGCCCTTTCCGTGGGTGCATGTTTCTTATAACAGGGTACACATTTATTTAATAATGATTCCCATGTTATCACCAGAATTCAAAATATCCCATATTTTCCTTCTTTGTTCAATAGAAATATGTTTAATATCCTTGTATGGAATTCGACGCCGTCCCTCAGCTCTATGAAATGGTTCACATTTACACATGTATGTAACCAGAGACATTGTGTCATTTTTAGTGATGAAATGACAATTTGGGTGTTGAATAATCATTGCCTTATACCCACCCAGTATTCATTATAACAGTGTTCTTTATAAGCAGGTTTTACTGTCGTGAGCAATTCATTGTTCTAGTTACAACATTGTGTTGATGGGTCATTGCCAGTATCGAGGTGTATCTTCTTAACCCTTTTCATTCTCGATACATTTAAAGGCTTTTGCAAACAACATAGAGCCAGATCAGCCACAGCGTAACGCTGCATGCTGATCAGGATCTAGGTTGTTTGCTACATAGCCAATGTCTTAGCAAGATCATCTGAATAGCAAACAGCATAGAGTCTGATCAGATGGAAAATTCTGTGGCGGCTGATCTGGCTCTATGTTCTTTGCAAATACTGTTTGAACGGTATCCAGAATCAAATGGGTTAATGTATATAACAGATATCAATTTACACAAACAATATATTAAGAATAAACTTTAGTTTTCTGTTTGTGAGTCAAATGGTTATGTTGAAGTGGATGATGAGACTACAGGGATCATCCTAGAGGGTAGCATGGGTGAAATAGTTGCCATAGGGACCCAGAATTTGCACCGTAGGAGCCCCACTTCTCCCTAAAAAACGTTTATAAAAAATAAATGGATTATGTTTTTACAATTATAGTACATATCTTATCCAGTAAGCTACACCCGCCATTGTAAAGCATGCCTTCGTTTCAAATGTGTACATAATGCTTATATTATATATTTTAACCATATTGTGTTGAAATCCATTAAATAATGCAATTTAAGGGAGGAATCACGCGTTTTCTCTCTCCCAGAAAATGTGATGTAGGATGAGCCATGTGACTATTGATCTTCACTGATCATTTCTCAACCTTTCCCGTCTTAGTACATTCATTGTTAGATTCTAATTACCCCCTTTTTGGTGTTGTCCCCTTTATTTTATTGAGTAAATTTTTAACTATTGTTTTTAAATGTCGCCCCAACCCCAGTTTTGGTGAACGTTTGGATGAGAATATAGCAATTTCAGGCCCACAAACAATTTCGAAGAACAATAGTTGCTGCTCTGTCCGTCCGTCAGTCTGTGAAATATTCTTGTTTTGTGAATAACAAAGTACTGGAAGGAATTTCATGAAACATCACACAAGTATTTTGATGTTACATAATGTGCAACATCAAAGGTCAAACTTCTGGGTGAAAGGTCAAACTTCTGGGTGAAAGGTCAAATCGCACCATTTTTGTCGGGGGGGGGGGGGTATATATAACTGAGGTCACATTGCATGTCTACCGTAAAGTGTATCGACATAAATCTTATAGGGGCATCAAGAGTAGTAGTCAGTCTTTGTCTGTGCCAAATTTGATGCAATTCCGGAAGTTATTTGTGTGCAAAAATCGCCCCATATACTGTCCATACGCGCCTCTAACATGAGTATTTTACCACCAGATTATGGACTCGAAGTGGCTTCCCGTCTTATACGCGAGTGATAAAAGACAAATTTAAAACAAATAATTTATTTGTAAAAAATGTGTTAAACGGTATCCATAATTCACGTTTTAGAAAAGAATTCTGACACTGAAAATTTCTTCAACTTGCACTGGCCAAACATGCAATTTATGCATGGTCTGGTGGCCATTTTATCAACCATTCTTGTTTGTGAGTGCATGCCAAAACCCAAATATTTCAGGACCGAGGTAGGGGGGTCGTCTTATAGGCGAGTATGGATGATAATAACCTGCATCAAGCTTCAAACATGTGTAAATATCGTGTCTGTACCCCGAAGGTGAATGTCGTATTTAGTGGTAAATATCGTGTCTGTACCCCGAAGGTGAATGTCGTATTTAGTGGTAAATATCGTGTCTGTACCCCGAAGGTGAATGTCGTATTTAGTGGTAAATATCGTGTCTGTACCCCGAAGGTGAATGTCGTATTTAGTGGTAAATATCGTTTCTGTACCCCGAAGGTGAATGTCGTATTTAGTGGTAAATATCGTGTCTGTACCCCGAAGGTGAATGTCGTATTTAGTGGTAAATATCGTGTCTGTACCCCGAAGGTGAATGTCGTATTTAGTGGTAAATATCGTGTCTGTACCCCGAAGGTGAATGTCGTATTTAGTGGTAAATATCGTGTCTGTACCCCGAAGGTGAATGTCGGTATTTGGTGGTAAATATCGTGTCTGTGTGTGGTAAATATCGTGTCTGTACCCCGAAGGTGAATGTCGTATTTGGTGGTAAATATCGTGTCTGTACCCCGAAGGTGAATGTCGTATTGGTGGTAAATATCGTGTCTGTACCCCGAAGGTGAATGTCGTATTTGGTGGTAAATATCGTGTCTGTACCCCGAAGGTGAATGTCGTATTTGGTGGTAAATATCGTGTCTGTACCCCGAAGGTGAATGTCGTATTTGGTGGTAAATATCGTGTCTGTACCCCGAAGGTGAATGTCGTATTTGGTGGTAAATATCGTGTCTGTACCCCGAAGGTGAATGTCGTATTTGGTGGTAAATATCGTGTCTGTACCCCGAAGGTGAATGTCGTATTTGGTGGTAAATATCGTGTCTGTACCCCGAAGGTGAATGTCGTATTTGGTGGTAAATATCGTGTCTGTACCCCGAAGGTGAATGTCGTATTTGGTGGTAAATATCGTGTCTGTACCCCGAAGGTGAATGTCGTATTTGGTGGTAAATATCGTGTCTGTACCCCGAAGGTGAATGTCGTATTTGGTGGTAAATATCGTGTCTGTACCCCGAAGGTGAATGTCGTATTTGGTGGTAAATATCGTGTCTGTACCCCGAAGGTGAATGTCGTATTTGGTGGTAAATATCGTGTCTGTACCCCGAAGGTGAATGTCGTATTTGGTGGTAAATATCGTGTCTGTACCCCGAAGGTGAATGTCGTATTTGGTGGTAAATATCGTGTCTGTACCCCGAAGGTGAATGTCGTATTTGGTGGTAAATATCGTGTCTGTACCCCGAAGGTGAATGTCGTATTTGGTGGTAAATATCGTGTCTGTACCCCGAAGGTGAATGTCGTATTTAGTGGTCACATGTCAGTACAATGGTTTTGACAATAGCATGTCTGCTGTGTGCGATATTCTGGGCTCGATGTTTTAAATTTTTTCTCAAATCTCAAGCTTCTGATTGGTTGAGCCAAGAGCAAATCTTAAACTCATCCAGTCATATCACTTGAGATTTGAGAATAGTTCATAACCACTGACCTTGTATCATTGATCAAATGTTTTTTCAATAATAACTCAAACTACTTTTTGTGAGTATTTAGCACAATGAGAGTGCATGCTGTGTCAAAGGTCGAGGTCACTTTCAGGGATCAAAAGTCAAATGATTGTGTCAGTAATGACATGTTAAATACTGGACTCACCTTGTATAGAAATCACAGCTGTACATCAAAGGTCATGTGGTAAGGTCAAATGTCATTTTTTAGTAATCTCTAAAATAACACGCTGGCTGTCCGATTAGCGCAGTGGTTAGCGCGCCTGCTTCTCACCAATGCAACACGGGTTTGATCCTCGGACCGGGAAGTATGTGAGATGGTGCGGTGGTCACCAGATCGGATAGGTGGGTTTTCTTCGGGTACTCCGGTTTCCACCCACACGAATGACCACATTCACGCTTTCATCCGCGCCAACGAGAGTGATTAATATAAGTTGTTAAAACTTGTTTCGCAATCGTTATAAAAAATAAAAACACGCTAAATTCTGGAAACTAAATGCAAATGTTTGGTGAGTGTGCCATTATTGTGCAGACAGACGGACAGAGCAGAATGGCCGCACTTGGGGAGGAAAGGTCAAATGAGTCCATAGCACACATATATTTTGTTGTGTGTTAGACAAAGCAGGAATTTTGATTGTAGGAAGTTGTCACAGTGGCCGACTAGTTGAAAAATTAAAATAATGACAAAGAGGATATTGGGGCCCTTAAAACGCAGTTATATGAATGCCTCTTCTCCCGTTACGACATATCTAAACCAAAGTTTCTAATGAGTACTGCCCCGGGGAAGATGTTCAGCATGGACTTTAGTGCGCTGTCATGTACATACTATATTATCCCCCCCCTCCGGAGTACCAATTAGGCTGTCAGATTAGGACAGTGGTTAGCACTGTTGCTTCTCACAAATGAAATTCGGGTTCGATCCTCTGACCGGGAAGCATATTAGATTGTACAGTGGTAGCCAGATTGGACAGGTGGGATACTCCGGTTTCCTCACACACTAAGAACCAAATAAATTATATGCTGTCATCAGCGCCAACAAGAGTGATTAATACAAGATGTAAAAGCTTATTTCGCAATATGTGAGAGTTATTCTCTTTATATTACTGACAAGGTCTGTGAGAAATTCATAAATCAATTAGGACATCCCTATTCCATATAATGATAGACTCTTCCATATAATGATCCACTCTTCCATATAATGATCCACTCTTCCATATAATAATCCACTCTTCCATGTAATGATCCACTCTTCCATATAATGATCCACTCTTCCATATAATGATCCACTCTTCCATATAATGATAGACTCTTCCATATAATGATAGACTCTTCCATATAATGATCCACTCTTCCATATAATGATAGACTCTTCCATATAATGATCCACTCTTCCATATAATGATCCACTCTTCCATATAATGATCCACTCTTCCATATAATGATAGACTCTTCCATATAATGATAGACTCTTCCATATAATGATAGACTCTTCCATATAATGATCCACTCTTCCACATATAATGATCCACTCTTCCATATAATGATCCACTCTTCCATATAATGATAGACTCTTCCATATAATGATCCACTCTTCCACATATAATGATCCACTCTTCCATATAATGATCCACTCTTCCATATAATGATAGACTCTTCCATATAATGATAGACTCTTCCATATAATGATCCACTCTTCCATATAATGATAGACTCTTCCATATAATGATAGACTCTTCCATATAATGATCCACTCTTCCATATAATGATAGACTCTTCCATATAATGATAGACTCTTCCATATAATGATCCACTCTTCCATATAATGATAGACTCTTCCATATAATGATCCACTCTTCCATATAATGATAGACTTCCATATAATGATAGACTTCCATATAATGATAGACTCTTCCATATAATGATCCACTCTTCCATATAATGATAGACTCTTCCATATAATGATAGACTCTTCCATATAATGATCCACTCTTCCACATATAATGATCCACTCTTCCATATAATGATAGACTCTTCCATATAATGATAGACTCTTCCATATAATGATCCACTCTTCCATATAATGATAGACTCTTCCATATAATGATCCACTCTTCCATATAATGATCCACTCTTCCATATAATGATAGACTCTTCCATATAATGATAGACTCTTCCATATAATGATCCACTCTTCCACATATAATGATCCACTCTTCCATATAATGATCCACTCTTCCATATAATGATAGACTCTTCCATATAATGATCCACTCTTCCATATAATGATAGACTCTTCCATATAATGATAGACTCTTCCATATAATGATCCACTCTTCCATATAATGATATACTCTTCCATATAATGATCCACTCTTCCATATAATGATAGACTCTTCCATATAATGATAGACTCTTCCATATAATGATAGACTCTTCCATATAATGATCCACTCTTCCATATAATGATAGACTCTTCCATATAATGATAGACTCTTCCATATAATGATAGACTCTTCCATATAATGATAGACTCTTCCACATAATGATCCACTCTTCCATATAATGATCCACTCTTCCATATAATGATAGACTCTTCCATGTAATGATAGACTCTTCCATATAATGATAGACTCTTCCATATAATGATCCACTCTTCCATATAATGATAGACTATTCCATATAATGATCCACTCTTCCATATAATGATCCACTCTTCCATATAATGATAGACTCTTCCATATAATGATAGACTCTTCCATATAATGATCCACTCTTCCACATATAATGATCCACTCTTCCATATAATGATCCACTCTTCCATATAATGATAGACTCTTCCATATAATGATCCACTCTTCCATATAATGATAGACTCTTCCATATAATGATAGACTCTTCCATATAATGATCCACTCTTCCATATAATGATATACTCTTCCATATAATGATCCACTCTTCCATATAATGATAGACTCTTCCATATAATGATAGACTCTTCCATATAATGATAGACTCTTCCATATAATGATCCACTCTTCCATATAATGATAGACTCTTCCATATAATGATAGACTCTTCCATATAATGATAGACTCTTCCATATAATGATAGACTCTTCCATATAATGATCCACTCTTCCATATAATGATCCACTCTTCCATATAATGATAGACTCTTCCATATAATGATAGACTCTTCCATATAATGATCCACTCTTCCATATAATGATAGACTCTTCCATATAATGATAGACTCTTCCATATAATGATAGACTCTTCCATATAATGATAGACTCTTCCATATAATGATCCACTCTTCCATATATAATGATCCACTCTTCCATATAATGATAGACTCTTCCATATAATGATAGACTCTTCCATATAATGATCCACTCTTCCATATAATGATAGACTCTTCCATATAATGATAGACTCTTCCATATAATGATCCACTCTTCCATATAATGATAGACTCTTCCATATAATGATAGACTCTTCCATATAATGATAGACTCTTCCATATAATGATCCACTCTTCCATATAATGATAGACTTCCATATAATGATAGACTCTTCCATATAATGATAGACTCTTCCATATAATGATCCACTCTTCCATATAATGATAGACTCTTCCACATAATGATAGACTCTTCCATATAATGATAGACTCTTCCATATAATGATCCACTCTTCCATATAATGATCCACTCTTCCATATAATGATCCACTCTTCCATATAATGATAGACTCTTCCATATAATGATAGACTCTTCCATATAATGATCCACTCTTCCACATATAATGATCCACTCTTCCATATAATGATCCACTCTTCCATATAATGATCCACTCTTCCATATAATGATCCACTCTTCCATATAATGATAGACTCTTCCATAAAATGATCCACTCTTCCATATAATGATCCACTCTTCCATATAATGATAGACTCTTCCATATAATGATAGACTCTTCCATATAATGATAGACTCTTCCATATAATGATCCACTCTTCCATATAATGATAGACTCTTCCATATAATGATCCACTCTTCCATATAATGATAGACTCTTCCATATAAAGGTAGGTGACATTATATGGGACATCGATAAGACTTAATTGTTCATGCTTTAACCCTGGGCAAATAATATCGGTCACACGCAGATCGATTGACATGCGACTGATCAGTATGTTCCTGATAGATGTATCTAAACCAGGTAGACAAGTTCTGCTGTTTTATTTATGACTAGTATTAATTGGATCCTTACAGCAGGAATAAGCCTTAAACATAGTGGTATATCTCGGTACAAAGTCATAGTGTAGTATGTCATTGTGTTCTCCCAAATACAGTCAAACCTGTCTTAAGCAACCAGCCAAGGGAATTACAGAAATTGGCTGCTTAGCACAGTGGCTGCTTAATAGAGGTGATATGTATAACAAAACAACATTTTGGGAATCTGGAAACTGGCTGCTTAATACAGGTTGGCTGCTTAATAGAGGTCATATGTATAACAAAACAACATTTTGGGAATCTGGAAACTGGCTGCTTAATACAGGTTGGCTGCTTAATAGAGGCCATACGTATAACAAAACAACATTTTGGGAATCTGGAAACTGGCTGCTTAATACAGGTTGGCTGCTTAATAGAGGTCATATGTATAACAAAACAACATTTTGGGAATCTGGAAACTGGCTGCTTAATACAGGTTGGCTGCTTAATAGAGGTGACCACTAACAGGTTTCACTGTAATTAGCCTGGGTTCCAGTCTGTCGATTTTTCACTTTTTAACTTCTGGCAAACTGATCAGAAACTCAATACAGCCCAATTAATAGTCTCGGTGTTAAAATACATTTATTTGTCTGACCAGGCAAAATATATCACCGCCTGTTCCCAGGCTACACTGTAATGTCAAAATGCATCAAAACAGAAATAATAACTTGTAGCTTAATATAACAACAAATGCACCAGACTGTACTGAAAGTAGGGTTAAACATCTGGTCAGTAAGCCCTCTGTGCAGACAGGTAAGCCCTCTGTGCAGACAGGCAGACCTTCATAAAGCAGCATATTTATTGTTACTGAATAATCTGATGTTTGATCAGTCACGGGTCATGGTCTCAAAGTACCTTAGCTATAGGGTTACACTACCACAAAAACTATGCATGCACACCAAAACTATACATGCACACCAAAACTACGCATGCACACCAAAACTATGCATGCACACTAAAACTACGCATACACACCAAAACTATACATGCCCACCATAAGTACGCATGCACACCAAAACTATGCATGCACACCATAACTATACATGCCCACCATAAGTACGCATGCACACCATAACTACGCATGCACACCATAACTACGCATGCACACCAAAACTATGCATACACACCAACGCATGCCCACCATAACTACGCATGCACACCATAACTATGCATGCACACCAAAACTATACATGCCCACCATAACTACGCATACACACCAAAACTATGCATGCACACCAAAACTATACATGCCCACCATAACTACGCATACACACCAAAACTATGCATGCACACCAAAACTATACATGCCCACCATAACTACGCATGCACACCAAAACTATGCATGCACACTAAAACTACGCATACACACCAAAACTATACATGCCCACCATAAGTACGCATGCACACCAAAACTATGCATGCACACCAAAACTATGCATGCACACCAAAACTATGCATGCACACCAAAACTATGTATGCACACCAAAACTATGCATGCACACCAAAACTATGCATGCACACCAAAACTATGTATGCACACCAAAACTATGCATGCACACCAAAACTATGCATGCACACCAAAACTATACATGCACACCAAAACTATGCATGCACACCAAAACTACGCATAAACACCAAAACTATACATGCCCACCATAAGTATGCATACACACCAAAACTATGCATGCACACCAAAACTATGTATGCACACCAAAACTATGCATACACACCAAAACTATGCATGCACACCAAATCTATACATGCCCACCATAACTACGTATGCACACCAAAACTATGCATGCACACCAAAACTATGCATGCACACCAAAACTATGCATGCACACCAAAACTGCATGCACACCAAAACTATGCATACACACCAAAACTATGCATGCAAACCAAAACTATACATGCACACCAAAACTATGCATGCACACCAAAACTACGCATACACACCAAAACTATGCATGCACACCATAACTACACATGCACACCAAATCTATGCATGCACACCAAAACTATGCATACACACCAAAACCACGCATGCACACCAAAACTATGCATGCACACCAAAACTATGCATGCACACCAAAACTATACATGTACACCAAAACTATGCATGCACACCAAAACTATGCATGCACACCAAAACCACGCATGCACACCAAAACTATGCATGCACACCAAAACCACGCATGCACACCAAAACTATGCATGCACACCAAAACCACGCATGCATACCAAAACTATGCATGCACATCAAAACTATGCATGTACACAGTTAAATATGTCACATGGTCTTCATATTGTGAAACTGGAGCCTCTGGGGTGTACTGGATACGGTATCTGCCTTGTAATCAAGAGGTAGTGAGTTTAAACCCCGACAGACCCACGGTGGTGGTGTCCTTAGGCAAAACATTTAAAATCCACATTGCCTCTTCTCTCTCTTGTGGCGATGGAATCCATCAGGAATGAGGTATCGAGAGAAATTAAACTAATGTTGTTCTTTCGGGAGGTAGGTAGATAACATTAATCATTGAAGGATATTAGAGGACATAAATTTGGTTTGTTTAAGTGAATGATCGAATTTCACAGAAAGAACATTGAAATAATGCTGCTATGTTCTTGAGTGAAATATAATTCTATTATTCACGTAAACAAACACATATTCTTTTTATTATGGCTGAAAAGGGTTTTTATTACAAAAAACAATACAATTGTGTGCTAAATGGCGCTAGAACGTCGTGCTTAGTCGACCATAAATGACATAAAATATGTTGATGACATCACTATATGAAAAAGTTGGCAGTTTCTTATGGAGGTTGGTGCACCCAAGTACTGGTTAACCGCTGGAGCCTGCCCAGGAAAGGTGTTGTTAGGTAAGCTGCCCGCCAGCGATATAGCTCAAAAATGGTGCTGATGCAGGCGTAAAACTCGAAATATAACATAACATAAGATGACGTCGCCGATAGCTAGAGTCCGAAAACGATAGTGTTGAAAACATTTCAACATGCAGTGGCTAGGTACCACACGTGCAAAGTAGTGAGAAATCAAATGTGTTATTCCACTGCTTTCGAGTAGATAACACATTTTATTTCACATATAAATTTCTATATTTCAATGGAAAGCATAAAATAAATTACTGTCGGACAAATTGAATCAACTGTTTGTTATATATTATCATAAAAATTATGTTGTCCAATTATGGAGTTTTATGTTCATGCAAGCCAGGGGCATGTCTGTGCCCTTTTTCAGTGTACGCACCAATCGAGGTGTGAATAGCCGATTGGGGGCAGGTGCGGGAGGGGGTGTCCCCAAGTACTTGGCATTTAGTCGATCTTCTACCTAAAGAAGTATGTCAGATAGTTCCATAGATAGGTGGTCAACAAACGGAAAGAACATGTTATGCTTCCAGTTGTCGGAGTATCAGCCAGAGCATTATGATGATGTTGTTGCATTCTTGCATCACGTGCCCGTGGTCATTAGGTATTTGAAACATCCCAAACTGAAACTTGATTTGGAACAATTGTTACGTTGCTTATGATCGAAATCCAATATGCCTGGCATCACCACGGTGAGGAACCTATTTTTATAGCATTTTTCACATTTTTCGAGTTTCCAAACCCAGTATACGCACGTGCTTAAGTGCGTAAAGCCCAGAAACTTTGTAAACTATGTAATAAAATCACCCGAGGAAACCCGATACAACAAATTGTCTTACAGTACCGGTCCTGGGAAAAGTTGATACAACCAAACACGAAAATTTATCAAATAACTTTATGTAATTTACAGTTGTTTCAAACGAAGAATCTAAGTTATTTTCCCACCTCGACCCTCCAAAAAACCAAACAACACAGCACACCGCATTAGGCTTTCATCGTCCCTTGAGTCAGCTGTTCACAGTAAGCACACAGTTAGTTGTATCAGATTGCATTATGCGTTTACAAAACTGACTCATACCTGTCAACTCTCACGGTTTTGCATTTTCTAATGAAATCGCGATCTCAGTGATTTTCTAATTTCTCACGCATTCACAAAAATAACAATAAATTATTTTATATATGAATATATCGCATTTTCTTGAATCCTGGGACCAAACAGTACTAATCAATATCGATACATCTTCTTGCTAAAAGAAAACTCGACGGTCGTGAGTCCTGTGAAGGCTCGCACTCACAAACCCATCATCCTACGATTACTCTCAACACTACTACACCGTCCACCTGTTTTCAGAGCAAGGAAATAGTTTGATAGTTTATTTTATTAAATTCCAGTAGGCTGTCAAGCCCCTGAGGACATACATACATATATAATATACACAGTAAGCGAACAGTACAAACATTATGCATACATTTTATACAAATTAGCTCCCACAAGCATAGCCATTTATATCTATGTGTAAATACATGTAACATTTATCTGATATGTGTCTTATAATTAAAGCAAAATAGTTCTTTATTTCTAACATGGAGACGCTACAAAACACAAAACCAAACATACAAAATTGAAGTTGTTGCAAATTTAAAGTTGTATAACCTGGCCGATCAGTAAACCCTTCGTAGCCATATTCTAAATGTTAAGTATTATAAATTTAATGTTACATGTGGTCATATTTGTAAAACAGAACGCATCCGTTTATTTAATTCAGAGCGGCAATGTAGATTAATATTACATTACATATCATATATTCATTAGATAAACGCCGACCGTATATTCTTTCATAGGTTCCGGTTAAAATCAAACAAATTAATGAATGAATATTCCGGTAAGATAACCGATTGTCACAGTTGTGAAAATCATCGTAGAATGCGCCGCAGACGATATAAGGGAAAACATGTTCCCGGCAGGGAGAGCGGATACACTCGTACCCCCCCCCCCCCCGTCATGAACACAAAAGACCATCGACAGGTATGCTAAATATTGGTGATATATTTAGAACGAATACGGTATCCAATTACCTGCTGGTTATCTACAGGTAATGTCAATTTATATATATATACGGGTCACGTCGACAGGGAGAAAACTGGAGTAAGCCACTACAGTATAGCAGGTTTTTCCAAAGGTGAAGGTTATTGTACTGGGAAAATTTTCCTCAGTGAAGCGATACCATGCGGCATGCGTAGGAATATTTCTCCAATAGTCTAGTTATATAATTCACAGTAATCGTGAAAAGGCAGATAAAAACGTTGGATATAATAATTCTGTGATTTACGTGAGTAATTTAAATTAATTGTATACATGATGCGTGAATGCTAATTACCCGAGTTTTATAGTATTTCATATACTACTGTACAGTGTGGTAGGTCACAACGACACGAAGGTTATTTTGACACATGTCAGATAGTATACATGTACGTCGGTGTGGGGGTATTGATTGCTCTATCATACGCTGTTATTGTGACCTAGGTTACGCTGTGTGTGTGTGTGTGTGTGTGTGTGTGTGGTGTGGTGTGTGTGTGTGTGTGTGTGTGTATCTAAATATTTAGGCGCGTGCGTGCAGTACCATAGCCAGAAGCAAATTTCAATCTAGGGGGTCCAGGGCAAGTTCCCCCTTAACATTGTTGAGGCATAGAAGCGATTTCCTGCGTTTTATGATTTAATGAGTTTAGACATATAAGTATGTACTGATCCATTCAGCTATCTACTAATCTAGCACTAGCAGTCAACATTTTATACAGCAAAGGGATATTTTTGACATTTTATTTATTAAATTTTTCCTTTTTTTATTTTGGCTTTGGAATTTTTAACTTGGTGGGTGTGCCTCTGTGTGGCTACGGGCCTGGTGTGTGCGTGCGTGCGTGCCACAAGATTATTTCAACCTAGGATACACTAATTGGTTCTCGGCTATATATAAACTATCTGAGGGTACAGTACAGTCTGCTGGTGTAGGATATACCACATATTATAACGATGATGCTACTGGTGTAGGATATACCATGTATTATAACGATGATGCTACTGGTGTAGGATATACCATGTATTATGATGATGCTACTGGTGTAGGATATACCATGTATTATGATGATGCTACTGGTGTAGGATATACCATGTATTATGATGATGATGCTACTGGTGTAGGATATACCATGTATTATGATGATGCTACTGGTGTAGGATATACCATGTATTATGACGATGATGCTATTGGTGTAGGATATACCATGTATTATGATGATGATGCTACTGGTGTAGGATATACCATGTATTATGACGATGATGCTACTGGTGTAGGATATACCATGTATTATGATGATGATGCTACTGGTGTAGGATATACCATGTATTATGACGATGATACTACTGGTGTAGGATATACCATGTATTATGATGATGCTACTGGTGTAGGATATACCATGTATTATGATGATGATGCTACTGGTGTAGGATATACCGTGTATTATGATGATGCTACTGGTGTAGGATATACCATGTATTATGACGATGATGCTACTGGTGTAGGATATACCATGTATTATGATGATGATGCTACTGGTGTAGGATATACCATGTATTATGACGATGATGCTATTGGTGTAGGATATACCATGTATTATGATGATGATGCTACTGGTGTAGGATATACCATGTATTAAGATGCTGATGCTACTGGTGTAGGATATACCGTGTATTATGATGATGATGCTACTGGTGTAGGATATACCGTGTATTATGACGATGATGCTACTGGTGTAGGATATACCATGTATTATGATGATGATGCTGGTGTAGGATATACCATGTATTATGATGATGATGCTACTGGTGTAGGATATACCGTGTATTATGATGATGATGCTACTGGTGTAGGATATACCATGTATTATGATGATGATGCTACTGGTGTAGGATATACCATGTATTATGATGACGCTACTGGTGTAGGATATACCGTGTATTATGATGATGATGCTACTGGTGTAGGATATACCGTGTATTATGATGATGCTACTGGTGTAGGATATACAATGTATTATGTCGATAATGCTACTGGTGTAGGATATACCATGTATTATGAGGATGATGCTACTGGTGTAGGATATACCATGTATTATGTCGATAATGCTACTGGTGTAGGATATACCATGTATTATGTCGATAATGCTACTGGTGTAGGATATACCATGTATTATGAGGATGATGCTACTGGTGTAGGATATACCATGTATTATGATGATGCTATTGGTGTAGGATATACCATGTATTATGATGCTGATGCTACTGGTGTAGGCTATACTGTGTATTATGATCATATGATGATGATGCTACTGGTGTAGGATATACCATGTATTATGATGCTACTGGTGTAGGATATACCGTGTATTATGACGATGATGCTACTGGTGTAGGATATACCTTGTATTATGATGATGATGCTACTGATGTAGGATACACCGTGTATTATGACGATGATGCTACTGGTGTAGGATATACCGTGTATTAAGACGATGATGCTACTGGTGTAGGATATACCTTGTATTATGATGATGATGCTACTGATGTAGGATATACCATGTATTATGACAATGATGCTACTGGTGTAGGATATACCGTGTATTATGATGATGATGCTACTGGTGTAGGATATACCATGTATTATGACAATGATGCTACTGGTGTAGGATATACCATGTATTATGACAATGATGCTACTGATGTAGGATATACCGTGTATTATGATGATGATGCTACTGGTGTAGGATATACCGTGTATTATGATGATGATGATGACGCTACTGGTGTAGGATACACCATGTATTATAACGATGATGCTACTGGTGTAGGATATACCTTGTATTATAACGATGGTGCTACTGGTGTAGGCTATACTGTGTATCTTTTGGAGTGGACTAACATGTCACTACTACTGTATCGATACTAGTCCTACAGAGCTCTTGGTTTGAAAAATCTAACATTTTAAAAGTTTCTATTTTCTAGAAATTCATACTAAGCAAAACCAAGATGGCGAGTTTAGACGAATTTTCAAATGAGGCTACAAATTATGCAGCAGGTGGAATAACTGATGTCGCTAGTAATGGTGTGAAAAGGGTCCACACTCCCACTGGAGTGTCCCATCCTGCCAAGAAAGTTGTAAATGGTGCAGTGGTAAATGTTCCTACGGCAGGGAATGCTGGATCAATTCCTGGCAAGACGGATCTAGAATTTCTGAGAAGATTGGTGGACATCGTGATTAAAGATGGTCTAATTGGCGCCATGGACAGAGATACGTAAGTTTATGTAATGTATCATCTGGTTCAGATTGATGGGACTGCAAGAACATCTGTTTGATCTTGAGTCAGATTATTCTGAGATGTTTGGCATCAGTGTCAATTTCTTCTGTTGTTCTTGCACTGGTGCTCTCAATGTAATTCTGTTAGATGTTCTTCTAACTTTGGTTGTCAAGATAGTTAAGAAGAATGCGTTATTCGCTAAGTAACTTGTTAAATGAAAACTTATCCTTTCGATAATTAGCAATGTCCCTAGCTACAATGTATGCAGTTTTTCCAGTTGTCAAAAGGGATACAACTCTTACTCCAAATGCGGGTTTTAGACTTGCATGTGTTACCTCCCCATGTTATACACTTGCATTGGTTTATGGACTTGCAGGATTTACCTCCCATGTCTTACCCCTTCTAGCATATGTTTATAGACTTTCAAGAGTTACCTGCCTTGTTTCTACGCTGCACTGCACTGGTGTATAGACATTTCACAACATTAGATTAATCGCTATCGAGACCTCATTCCTGATGGAATCTATCGCCTGAGGGAGAGAGAAGAAGAAATGTGGATTTAAGTGTCTTGCCGAAGGACACTCACAATCTCACTGTTCGCAAGGCGGACACCGTAATTCATGATAGAAGACGGGACATATAGATGGTGCCTGCCCTTGAAATGTTTTCATGGCCATAGCTGGAAAAGTACTGACAATAATTTCATGAAGTTTCACACAATCGACCGTATCTAACGGACACAACTGATAGAAATTTCATGAAGGTTCACACAATCACACAACTGATAGAAATGTCATGTATTTCACCGTTAAACCAGATATAACAGATACTTTCGTGAATGGGTAAAGTTAATAGAACAAAACACAACAATCGATTGAAGCAACTTTTTGGACCTCTCACTTTCATCGAGCATTTTCATGAACATCTATCTTGTCCTCTCTCTCGCTTACTCTCTGCAACCCGATACAACAAACTGTCTGTACTGTTATAAGTTTATACATATATATATACATCACCCTCTGCAACCCGATACAACAAACTATCTGTACTGTTATAAGTTTATACATATATATATACATCACCCTCTGCAACCCGATACAACAAACTGTCTGTACTGTTATAAGTTTATACATATATATATACATCACCCTCTGCAACCCGATACAACAAACTATCTGTACTGTTATTAGTTTATACATATATATATACATCACCCTCTGCAACCCGATACAACAAACTGTCTGTACTGTTATTAGTTTATACATATATATATATACACATCACCCTCTGCAACCCTATACAACAAACTATCTGTACTGTTATAAGTTTATACATATATATATATACATCACCCTCTGCAACCCGATACAACAAACTGTCTGTACTGTTATAAGTTTATACATATATATATATACATCACCCTCTGCAACCCGATACAACAAACTGTCTGTACTGTTATAAGTTTATACATATATATATATATATACATCACCCTCTGCAACCCGATACAACAAACTGTCTGTACTGTTATAAGTTTATACATATATATATACATCACCCTCTGCAACCCTATACAACAAACTATCTGTACTGTTATAAGTTTATACATATATATATATACATCACCCTCTGCAACCCGATACAACAAACTGTCTGTACTGTTATAAGTTTATATATATATATAGAGAATATTAGGTTATTGTCTTATAAATTTTAATTTATTAGGCGAGTCGGAGAAAAAATACAAGGCGAGGCTCTGTCGAGCCTTGTATTTTTTCGGAGACGAGCCTAATAAATTAAAATTTATAAGACAGTAACCTAATATTCTATTTATCCTACATTCTGAGTGTGCACCCGACACAAAAACAAACAAACTAGCCATGACAGCTTATAAACTCGCTACGCACTTGGTAATATATTGCGCATTGATATTTCTATTTATAGATAAATGATAAATGACATTTCTCTGACAACAGTAGTTTCCAGAGGGGTCTCATCGAGTGCTGATAATTCATCCCAAACAACCTGAAAGTTTGCCTGTACACGACTTTCTTCTTGGGACATTTTCCAAACTCAGCAGACAACACAATGTGACCACAGACGCTTTGTTTATTTACAAACCGTAATCTGGGTCATAAAAGCTTTATTAGGCACTGACTAATAAAGCAAAAATTATTAGGCAGGCCGTTTTTGTACGTTATTTCACATGAAGGTAGGATAAATATACATACATCACCCTCTGCAACCCGATACAACAAACTGTCTGTACTGTTATAAGTTTATACATATATACATCAGTTGTGATTCATACCATATTTTATGAAATGAGTTTTGGGATGTAGCTATTAAGCGAGCCATTTGACAAGCTTTTTGGCGCGCTTAATAGCAAAATTACAAAATAAAACAAGGCTGTCTGATTAGCGCAGTGGTTAGCGTGCTCGCTTCTCACCAATGCAACCTGGGTTTGAACCTCGGACCGGGAAGTATGTGAGATGGTACTGTGGTCGTCAGATCAGACAGGTATGTTTTCTCCGGGTACTCCTGTTTCCTCCCACACATGACCACATTTACGCTTTCATTCACGAGAGTGATTAATATAAGTTGTTAGAAATTGCTTCGCAATCCTTGTAAAATAAATAAAGTTTAAACAGAAAAAACCAAAGAAAACATGGTATAAAATCACCACAATTAATGTTAGATCATTATTATCACATTTACCATATAGGCGCATGTTTCAATCATATTTATGCACATTTTTAAGTAATGTCGCTACTTTAATTTTTACGCTCGGTGCAAATTGTTATGACATCACTAAATTGTTATGACATCACTAAATTGTTATGACATCACTAAATTGTTATGACATCACTAAATTGTCATGACATCACTAAATTGTTATGACATCACTAAATTGTTATGACATCACTAAATTGTTATGACATCACTAAATTGTCATGACATCACTAAATTGTTATGACATCACTAAATTGTTATCACTAAATTGTTATGACATCATTAAATTGTAATGACATCACTAAATTGTTATGACATCACTAAATTGTTATGACATCACTAAATTGTTATCACTAAATTGTTATGACATCACTAAATTGTTATGACATCACTAAATTGTCATGAAGTCGCTACACAAAGCAGCGTTATATTTATGTTTTGAACAGCGTTGTAATTACATCGAGACTTCTTTTAAATCGTCGTTTGCGTTACCATTAACGTTATGTACCAATTCAAGAAAAGGTCTAATTTACAAATTATAAGGATTATTTACACTACCAATCAGAATCCTTCCAGGTTGTGTAACTGCTGCTGTGGAAACAGTATTTAGTTTTGGTATTTTTGTGCAAAATATCTGCAACTTTTGGGTTGGAATCTTTAGCGTTCTAGAGAATCAAATGTTTCAAATACATTTATAATGTGAACTGTTTTAATCTTTGAGGCCGTGTCTCATTTATATGAAAAAGTTTACAGTTTCTTATGGAGGTTGGTGCACCCAAGTACTGGTTAACCGCTGGAGCCTGTCCAGGAAAGGTGTTGTTAAGTAAACTGCCCGCCGGCGATATAGCCCAAAATGGTGCTGATGCAGGCATAAAACCCGAAATATAACAAATATATAACAAATTTTTTTTTAATCTTTGTGTTTTGATATTGTCTACCCTGCAGTCTCATTTTGAAAAGATGGCAGTTTCCTGTCACATGATGTGATATGAGTGGCAACGGTCATGATGCATTATGGATATAAATGTTCAGTATTGAATAGAAAAGAACAAATTTACAGATCCATGGAAGCAGGTGGGCATTACAATTGTTCTATTTCTTCTAAGAAAACGAGCCGGAAAGTTGGAGATTTATTGCGCAATTGTGAACACGTTTAATAGTGATGCAATTACCATGATGTAGTCGAGGCTTTTAAACAGAAATTCATGAGAATTGTTATATATACAGGTGATAGCGAGCCATATACAGTCAGGTGATAGACAGCCCTGTAGTAAGCAACCGTGGGTCCACGGTCAAGTTTATCCAGTACATTTGCAATCTAAATGTCAAGGTTGATTTAATATTTAACACGCTGGCATATTTTTATCTCGTCAGCGGAGAGGCTTTTTTCACCATATCTTATGAATGTTTCCTACCTTCCCTTGCAGGAGAGTATGTGATTTTCACCAGCCGGAGAAACTGAAGTCTGTTTTGAAGGAATTGTCGATCACTGATGAAGCTGCGAGTGAAGAGCGTCTGTTGGCTGTATGTAGCGATGTCATCAAATACAGTGTCAAGTCAGGTACGAGAAATAAATACATGATTTTGACTTGAATAATTACGGTATATATTCAATTACGGTATATATTCACCCATACAAATACATGATTTTGACTTGAACAATTACGGTATATATTCACCCATACAAATACATGATTTTGACTTGAGAACAATTACGGTATATATTCACCCATACAAATACATGATTTTGACTTGAACAATTACGGTATATATTCACCCATACAAATACATGATTTTGATTTGAACAATTACGGTATATATTCACCCATACAAATACATGATTGACACAATTTACTGTATATGCTCACCCATACAAATACATGATTGAAACAATTATGGTATATATTCACCCATACAAATACATGATTGAAACAATTACGGTATATATTCACCCATACAAATACATTATTGAAACAATTACGGTATATATTCACCCATACAAATACATTATTGAAACAATTACGGTATATATTCACCCATACAAATACATGATCTCAGATCGTGCTACCATAACGCCCATTTTCCTCCTGGTTTGTCTGTTCAAGCTCACTGCTCACCCTCAATGTTGTAGGTTTGAATCCCACCGGGTTGTCAAATTCCTTTGTGTGAGGAAGCTATCAAGCTGGCTTGTGGTAGGTCGGTGATTCTGCCTGGGTACCTGGGTGTGACCTACGCTTTCAGTATTTCCCATAACGAGCCCGGTGTATTTTTCCACCAGATTTCCATCAAGGCTTGTATACGGATTTTGTTCCATGTTTTGCAGCTCATCCCAGGTTTTTTAACCAGCTATACGGAGGCATGGACCAGTACTCGCTAGGAGGGGCGTGGTTAACAGAGGCAATGAACACTAGTCAGTAAGTTCTTCAAACTTTCTCCGAGACCGCCTCCGTGGTCGAGTGGTTAAGGTCGCTGACTTGTATACCACTGTAACCTATCATCTCTGATGATCACGGGTTCGAGCCCCACTCAGACCGTGTCTCATTTATATGAAAAAGTTGGCAGTTTCTTACGGAGGTTGGTGCACCAAGTACTGGTTAACCGCTGGAGCCTGCCCAGGAAAGGTGTTGTTAGGTAAACTGCCCGTCGCTCAAATGGGAAACCGGTAGCGACGTTAAATAAACTTAAATAAAAAAATTAAAAAAAAAACTTTCTCCATTAGTTGCTCACAGGTTCGAGTCCCGCTCAAGCTATGTCTCATTTACGGTATATGAAGAAGTTGGCAGTTGGTTCGTGCACCAAGTACTGGTTAACCGCTGGAGCCTGCCAAGGAAAGATGTTGTTACGTAAACTGTCCTCCAGCGAGATAGCCCAAAATGGTGCTGCATCTGCTGATGCAGGCGTAAAACCTGAACAAACATCCATTAGTTGTCAATATGGCCATATTGTAATAATTTATTTTTATTAGGAATCTACAGTGAGGTTCTAGCATGCTGACATTAGCACAATGAATGAGAGCTGCCACAGAATAATAACATGCTCGATAAATCAGAGAAAATATCTAAACATGCAATTCTATACTATAAATAGGCATATTCCAGGATACGGACCCAAATGGAGAAGTATATTTTTATCAGTGCAAAGCTGAAACAAGTCGAGTAAAAGTCAAATATCTTTTATTCTCTCATTTCATGACATACATGAGGTATTACAATCAATACAATACAAGCAAAGTGTTCACTTTCCAGATATACATACGAGGTAGCTCCAGTTTTCACTTTAATGGAAAAAGAAATCTACAACAAAATGCTTCATCTGATAGGGTTTGATGGCGGCGATGCAATCTTTGTACCAGGTAAATAAACATCAATCTTTAATCATCATGGTGTTTGGGATGCAGAAAAAGAAATGGATGCCCATAGACTGTAAATAAGACTGGTGTCTTGTAACAGAATTAGATCAATATTGATAAGAACTGTTCACTAATTCCACTAAATGCTGATACTAATTCCAGGAAGCATATAATCTTGATTTATTTTTACAACGCTTGCGAAATAAGCAACTTATATTAATCACTAATAATAATATTAATCGGTAATTTGTGTGGGAAGAAACCGGAGTACCCGGAGAAAACCCACCTGTCCGATATGGTGACCACACCGTACAATGCCACATATTTCCCAGTCCGAGGATCGAACCCTGGTTGCATTGCTGTGCTAATCGGACGCATTGACACAATTACCGTATATAGGTGTATACCGTATATCCATTAACTTGGAAGGGGAAAATTCAGGACCGAAGAAAAAGTCTGGATTGGAGGTGATTTTACTGTACTAATTCCAAGAAACGTATATTACATGCTGATACTAATTCCAAGAAACGTACATTACATGCTGATACTAATTCCAAGAAACGTATATTACATGCTGATACTAATTCCAAGAAACGTATATTACATGCTGATATTAATTCCAAGAAATGTACATTAAATGCTGATACTAATTCCAAGAAATGTACATTAAATGCTGATACTAATTCCAAGAAACGTATATTACATGCGGATACTAATTCCAAGAAACGTATATTACATGCGGATACTAATTCCAAGAAACTTATATTACATGCTGATACTAATTCCAAGAAACGCATATTACATGCTGATACTAATTCCAAGAAATGTATATTACATGCTGATACTAATTCCAAGAAATGTACATTACATGCTGATACTAATTCCAAGAAATGTATATTACATGCTGATACTAATTCCAAGAAATGTATATTACATGCTGATACTAATTCCAAGAAATGTATATTACATGCTGATACTAATTCCAAGAAATGTATATTACATGCTGATACTAATTCCAGAAAACGTACATTAAATGCTGATACTAATTCCAGAAAACGTACATTAAATGCTGATACTAATTCCAGAAAACGTACATTAAATGCTGATACTAATTCCAGAAAACGTACATTAAATGCTGATACTAATTCCAGAAAACGTACATTAAATGCTGATACTAATTCCAGAAAACGTACATTAAATGCTGATACTATATATATATTATATCCTGATTTATTCCTTGCAGGTGGTTCCTTAGGCAATCTGTACGGCATGAATGTAGCTCGGTATACCAAGTTTCCTGAAATAAAAACTAAAGGATTGTACGGTTTAGAGAAACCGCTGTGTGTGTTCACATCTGAGAAGGTATGTTTACAATACAACCCGATTCTCTCCATCTAGATGACATACTGCACATGAACTTAGATATAACACACTCCACATAAACACCATACAACACCGTTGCCGCTTACAACATATAGCGCCATTCCATGCCATTGTCTTAGTTATAGAGTATGTAGTACAAAGCACATGTTGCTTATCCGCAGTATGGAGATACAAAAATGAGTTATTCGCCTCTTCTGTTATGGAAGTAAAGCCTGAAAGGTTATGTTTTCTTGTTGACCATTAATTCTATACAGTTAACGTGTGTATAAAGACCAATCAAAGGCAGGGCAGAAGGTTCTATTCAAAGCTACATGTAGATTGTAGGATGTACTTGTTTACTGTTAACCATTAATTCTATACAGTTAACGTGTGTATAAAGACCAACCAAAGGCAGGGCAGAAGGTTCTATTCAAAGCTACATGTAGATTGTAGGATGTACTGGTTTACTGTGATTGAATACATGCTACTATAGTACATATCCATGCAGGGCCGTAGCGTAGCTAGTGTGGTTGAATTTGCAGGCCCGACTAATAAATTGAACGCCAAAGGATGCGAGAGGTCTGGGGACCTGTTCCCCCCAGGGAAAGTTTAGATCCTAGACCGTCAATGGTGCAGGCTGACGCATTTAAATTTACGTCTTGGATGTTCAAATTTAGATATTTTCAGAGATATGAATTTGGCTATTTATGTTGTGCAGAATGTATGTGACCTCCAAGTTGACAACCCAACTCTTCGTCATCCCCACCCACACCCTACAGTTTTTATTGCATTTTTAGTGTTTTAGATTATGTATTTACTGGGACAATCTGCATGCCCGGGCCTTCAGGGCCTTCAAATAGCTAGTACTAGCTATGTGCGAACAGACAGATCTGTAGTCCGGTGGTAACACGCTGGACTGGATCGCAGGTTCGATCCCCCGACTGACCCTAATAAAATTAACAGTCTTTCAGATGGGATGCTAAACCTAGGTCTCGTGTCGGTGCTTTACACCGTGCATGTAAAAGAACCAGAGGAGACTCTGGAATGGGTCTCTGGTTGTATCATTGCACTATCCTCCAAAAATCTAAAATGTCTAATCTCTTCAGGCGGCGTCGCTCATATGGGCAACCGGTAGCGACGATAAATAAACGTAAAACACACACACATGTGCCTGCGCATACCAAAGTTGGGCTGATTTATACAAGTTTTATGAGGAGATACAGAAATGCATGAATGACCATCTATATAGCCTGGTGGAGGGTGTGCTAAATGTGGGACATCTTATACAGAAATGCATGACCGACCATCTATATAGCCTGGTGGAGGGTGTGCTAAATGTGGGACATCTTATACAGAAATGCATGACCGACCATCTATATAGCCTGGTGGAGGGTGTGCTAAATGTGGGACATCTTATACAGAAATGCAAGAATGACCATCTATATAGCCTGGTGGAGGGTGTGCTAAATGTGAGACATCTTGTACAGAAATGCATGAATGACCATCTATATAGCCTGGTGGAGGGTGTGCTAAATGTGGGACATCTTATACAGAAATGCATGACCGACCATCTATATGGCTTGGTGGAGGGTGTGCTAAATGTGGGACATCTTATACAGAAATGCAAGAATGACCATCTATATAGCCTGGTGGAGGGTGTGCTAAATGTGAGACATCTTGTACAGAAATGCATGAATGACCATCTATATAGCCTGGTGGAGGGTGTGCTAAATGTGAGACATCTTGTACAGAAATGCATGACCGACCATCTATATGGCTTGGTGGAGGGTGTGCTAAATGTGGGACATCTTATACAGAAATGCAAGAATGACCATCTATATAGCCTGGTGGAGGGTGTGCTAAATGTGAGACATCTTGTACAGAAATGCATGAATGACCATCTATATAGCCTGGTGGAGGGTGTGCTAAATGTGAGACATCTTGTACAGAAATGCATGAATGACCATCTATATAGCCTGGTGGAGGGTGTGCTAAATGTGAGACATCTTATACAGAAATGCATGAATGACCATCTATATAGCCTGGTGGAGGGTGTGCTAAATGTGAGACATTAACTAGGACATGTCATGATGGTTCACAATAAACTAGATATACTTCAAGTTAAAGGTCAACCCGTTGAAGGTGTATTACCGTAGTTTTTATTGATTTATCCAATATGGCAGTGCAAGATTGGTGCAAGATGTGGTATTATGAGTTCAGATTTTACGCATAGTGATAAGATCAACTTATAGTTAATAAATTAAATGGTGTTATTGTCAACTTATCTTTCAATTACCTCCCTTTATGGTTATTTATTTGCAAAATCATGATTATCTTTGTAAATAAATGGTGGTTTACTAAATTTAACACTGTATCTTAAAACAATATTTTTATCTTTTCCCCAAAAAAAAAGAAGGTTAAAATGATAGAATAGTTTGATGCTTTTTTATAGAAGTTGGGAGCTTGTTCATTCCAACCAGAGTTTGTTCATTCCAACCTGAGATTGTTCATTCCAACCAGAGATTGTTCATTCCAACCTGAGATTGTTCATTCCAACCAGAGATTGTTCATTCCAACCAGAGATTGTTCATTCCAACCAGAGTTTGTTCATTCCAACCAGAGTTTGTTCATTCCAACCGGAGTTTGTTCATTCCAACCAGAGTTTGTTCATTCCAACCAGAGATTGTTCATTCCAACCAGAGATTGTTCATTCCAACCAGAGATTGTTCATTCCAACCAGAGATTGTTCATTCCAACCGGAGTTTGTTCATTCCAACCAGAGTTTGTTCATTCCAACCGGAGTTTGTTCATTCCAACCAGAGTTTGTTCATTCCAACCAGAGATTGTTCATTCCAACCAGAGATTGTTCATTCCAACCGGAGTTTGTTCATTCCAACCGGAGTTTGTTCATTCCAACCGGAGATTGTTCATTCCAACTGGAGATTGTTCATTCCAACCGGAGTTTGTTCATTCCAACCGGAGGTTGTTCATTCCAACCGGAGATTGTTCATTCAAACAGGAGATTGTTTATTCCAACAGTACAAGCAAACTATATTAATATGGAACACATGAGAGAAAGTTGACACGAGTTCTAAATGTGGATGATTTGTATCTTGGTGAAAATAGGGCTGATTTTAATGATATTTGGACCCTTCCTCGCAACGGGGACCGCCCCCTCCCTCCACCCACTTGATATGTGAACATCTCGCATGTACTGTTACTAAGGAATACAATTTGGTTTCAGGGTCATTATTCTATGAAGAAATCTGCAGCTATGATGGGGTTGGGCACAGACCATATAATTCCCGTGAAAACAGACAAGAGAGGGAAAATGCTTGCTGCAGACCTTGACAAGAGAATTCATGAAGCTAAGGGAGAGGTATGGACCATACCACAATCTCAATTACATCTTACCACAATCTCAATCAAATCTTACCACAATCTCAATCAAATCTTACCACAATCTCAATCACATCTTACCACAATCTCAATCAGATCTTACCACAATCTCAATTAGATCTTACCACAATCTCAATCAGATCTTACCACAATCTCAATCAGATCTTACCACAATCTCAATTAGATCTTACCACAATCTCAATTAGATCTTACCACAATCTCAATTAGATCTTACCACAATCTCAATTAGATCCTACCACAATCTCAATCAGATCTTACCACAATCTCAATTAGATCCAACCACAATCTCAATCACACCACAATCTCAATTAGATCCTACCACAATCTCAATCAGATCTTATCACAATCTCAATTAGATCCAACCACAATCTCAATCACATCATACCACAATCTCAATTAGATCCTACCATAATCTCAATTAGATCTTACCACAATCTCAATCACATCATACCACAATCTCAATTAGATCCTACCACAATCTCAATCACATTACACAATCTTGATCAGATCTTACCACAATCTCAATCAAATCTTACCACAATCTCAATCACATCATACCACAATCTCAATTAGATCCTACCACAATCTTAATTAGATCTTACCACAATCTCAATCACATCTTACCACAATCTCAATCAAATCTTACCACAATCTCAATCAAATCTTACCACAATCTCAATCACATCTTACCACAATCTCGATCAGATCTTACCACAATCTCAATCGCATCTTACCACAAGCTCCATCAGCTCTTACCACAATCTCAATCAGATCTTACCACAATCTCAATCACATCTTTTGCTTTACTCCGGTATTCTATGCCACAGGTCCATGACACAATTTAAATGCACAACAAATCATTGGTTTGAATCAATTTGTTGCCATTAAGGAACAGCGCCGACCCGAGACATTGCCATTGGCTTCAAAATTGCACAATGCATCCGTCCGTATGACGTCCAATTAAACGTTATAGATAATATAACATACAATGCAATCGTAAGGTTACGTCGATCATCACTTCTTTGTATTTATTGATGATTGTGAATGCTGTAGGAATGTAAATGTTTATGTTTATTGCAGGGGTATGATCCGTTCTTTGTTAATGCGACGGCTGGTACGACAGTGCTGGGGGCGTATGACCCAATTGATGAGATCTCCACAGTTTGTAAGGCGCACGGAATCTGGCTGCACGTGGATGGTGCCTGGGGAGGCAGTGCCGCTATCTCCAAGAAACACAGAACTCTCCTTAAAGGCATTGAACTGTAAGTATTTTTAAATAAATTCATGAAGAATGAGAAATGTATCCGATCTCCATTTGTGTGAAATTTCCAATATTGCCAATACAGTGAAACCGGAGCACAGTCAACTCACAGGAATAGTAATAGGTAGTCTTTGTTCACAGGTGGTCTTTGTGCACAGGTGGTCTTTGTGCACAGGTGGTCTTTGTGTGCAGGTGGTATTTGTGCACAGGTGGTCTTTGTACACAGGTGGTCTTTGTGCACAGGTGGTCTTTGTGCACAGGTGGTCTTTGTTCACAGGTGGTCTTTGTGTACATGTGTTCACATGTGGTCTTTGTGCACAGGTGGTCTTTGGTGGTCTGTGTGCACAGGTGGTCTTTGTGCACAGGTGGTCTTTGTGCATAAGTGTTCATAGGTGGTCTTTGTTCACAGGTGGTCTTTGTGCACAGGTGGTCTTTGTGCACATGTGGTCTTTGTGCACAGGTGTTCACAGGTGGTCTTTGTGCACAGGTGGTATTTGGTGGTCTTTGTGCACAGGTGGTCTTTGTGCACAGGTGTTCATAGGTGGTCTTTGTTCACATATGGTCTTTGTGCACAGGTGGTCTTTGTTCACAGGTGGTCTTTGTGCACAGGTGGTCTTTGTTTACAGGTGGTCTTTGTGCACAGGTGTCCATAGGTGGTCTTTGTTCACATGTGGTCTTTGTGCACAGGTGTAGGTGGTCTGTGTGCACAGGTATGTGGTCTGTGTGCACAGATGGTCTGTGTGCACAGGTGGTCTTTGTGTACAGGTGTTCACAGGTGGTCTTTGTTCACAGATTATCTTTGTTCATAGATGGTATTTGTTAATGGGCTAAAATGTTCAGGCCGAAATGGTCTTTAGCATATGTTTGCATTTGCCTGGATCTTTATACTTGCATACAGATACCGGTAAATGAATTTATCAATCTTGCTCAGTACCGTTCTATCCCTAGGCAATAAATTCTTCATCAAATTGAACCAATTACATACAAGTTGTTTGTACATTCTTTAACAATTTTTATAGATTAATGTTGTCATAACAGACTGTATAACATTGTTAACGTTATGTACATCTATAGAGCCGACTCGATGACGTGGAACCCTCACAAGATGATGGGAGCACCGCTACAGTGTTCCATGTTCCTCACAAAGCACAAGGTCAGTGCACTACAGTTATAACGTTTCACATCACATTAACCATATAGCGCTCGATTTAATAATTTTTTTGCACAAAATAACATTGCTACATTCATTTTGGCACCAAGCATCGGTAAAACATCGTTATATTTACGTTTTAAACAGCGTTATAGTTACGTCAAGACTTCTTTTACCTAGAAATATGCATAATTTAAAGTTTAATTTACAAATTATAAGGATTATTCTCTCAACCAATCAGATTCCATACAGGTTGTATTTCATGTGTGTACATGTAAGAAAATATGTGATGGCTGTATGAAACTGAGTACAAGCAAAGTTATGCGATAAATATATATAGTATATGTCATTGAAAAAATAACGGATCTGTAGTCCAGTGGTAACACGTTGGACTGGTAATCCAGGGATTGCAGGTTCGATCCCCCGTCTGACCATAATAAAATTAAGTCTTTCAGATGGGATGTTAAAACGAGGTCTCGTGTCGGTTCTTTACACCGTGCACGTAAAAGAACCAGAGGAAACTCTGGAATGGGTCTCTGTCTGTATCATGCACTATCCTCCAAAATCTAAAATGACTAATCTCTTCAGGAGGCGTCGCTTATATGGGCAACCGTTAGCGAAATAAACGTAAAACACACACAAAAATAAATAATTAGATTTACTGTAGAAGTTTATATAAATGTGGAGCCTCGGTGGCGTAATGGATACGGTATTTGCTTTGTAACCGAGAGGTTGTGAGTTCAGGCCCCGGCAGAACCATGGTGGTGGTGACCGTAGGCGAGACACGTGCATCCACATTGCCTCTTCTCTCACCCTAATGGCGATGAATAAATTATCATGAAAAATGGACGTATATAATCAGGAGTGCTACTCATCCGATGATTAGAAAATCTCAAATGTGCAGCAAGTTCTTAGTAGACACATATAGGGACTTTAAGTGGGATTTTATAAGATCCCGATTTGCTGCACATTCTTAGTAAACACATTTAGGGACTTTAAGTGTGATGTTATACTATCTCAATGTGCAGCACATTCTTAATTAAACACAAATAGGGGTTTTAAGTGTGATTTTATAATAATATTATCTCGATTTGCTGCACATTTCTTAGTAAACACATTTAGGGGCTTTATGTGTGATTTTATAATATCTTATTGTGGAGCAATGTGCTTTTTGGGCTTTTAAGTGTGATTTTATAACATCTCGATGTGCAGCACTTAGCTTATTAAACACATTACGGGGCTTTAAGTGTGAATTTGTTCAGGTCTTTTGTGAAGAATGGAATGAAAAATGTTGACGGCGTGAGATATTGTGTGATTTCAGGATGTACTGCAAGAATGCCACAGTGCCAACGCACGGTACCTGTTTCAACAAGACAAGAATTACGATGTATCGTACGACACCGGGGACAAATCCCTGCAGTGTGGGCGCAAGGTGGACGTACTCAAGCTCTGGATGTTGTGGAAAGGCAAGGGGGATGTTGGAATGGAGAGAGATATAGACCATCTGTTCATGTTGTCTAGGTAAGGAGGGTGCTGGAAAGGCAAGGGGATGTTGGAATGGAGAGAGATATAGACCATTTGTTCATGTTGTCTAGGTAAGGAGGATGCTGGAAAGGCAAGGGGGATGGTGGAATGGAGAGAGATATAGACCATCTGTTCATGTTGTCTAGGTAAGGAGGGTGCTGGAAAGGCAAGGGGGATGGTGGAATGGAGAGAGATATAGACCATTTGTTCATGTTGTCTAGGTAAGGAGGGCGCTGGAAAGGCAAGGGGGATGGTGGAATGGAGAGAGATATAGACCATTTGTTCATGTTTGTCTAGGTAAGGAGGGTGCTGGAAAGGCAAGGGGGATGGTGGAATGGAGAGAGATATAGACCATCTGTTCATGTTGTCTAGGTAAGGAGGGTGCTGGAAAGGCAAGGGGGATGTTGGAATGGAGAGAGATATAGACCATTTGTTCATGTTGTCTAGGTAAGGAGGGTGCTGGAAAGGCAAGGGGGATGGTGGAATGGAGAGAGATATAGACCATCTGTTCATGTTGTCTAGGTAAGGAGGGTGCTGGAAAGGCAAGGGGGATGGTGGAATGGAGAGAGATATAGACCATCTGTTCATGTTGTCTAGGTAAGGCAGGCACTAGAAAGGCAAGGGGGATGGGGGAATGGAGAGAGATATAGACCATTTGTTCACATTGTGTGGGTAAGGTGGATGCTGAAAAAGGCAAGGGAGGTGTTGGAATGGAAATACATATAGACCATCTGTTCATGCTATCCAGGTATATAGACATCTTACTGTGCCAGTGTGGCTTAGTGCCAAACCTTTACTCGTTCCCCCCATGTTTCAATAAATATGTTCTGTTGTAATCTATACGCCAACTTGACAACATTTATTTTCTACAGATATTTGGCCAGTAAGCTGAAGCAGACGGCAGGATTCAAACTTATACAGGATCCCGAGTGTACCAATGTTTGTTTCTGGTATATACCACTGAGCCTCAGAGGTCAGGAGGAGACCCCAGAGTGGTTGAATAAACTCGCAAAGGTAAGCTTCTTACTTCCAGTATTTACTATAGGCTGTAGATCACTTATTGTTACTACTTTCCCCATGTCCTATATTTTTGCAAAATGTTCAATTCTGGCGTATGGACAATCGATTACATCTTTGCAAAATCTTGAATTGATGATGGTGTTCTATCGCGAATTATCATGAAAATAAAACTACATTTAGGGAACCTTGAAACTGGCTGCTTAATACAGGTTGGCTGTTAAATGGAGGTGACCACTAACACAGGTTTGACTGTAGTTTTCAAAAGTAACATTTTGAAGATATGTCAACAAATGGAGCTGTTATTTGAAAATGATTACCGTAAATGATGTCAACAAATGGAGCTGTTATTTGAAAATGATTACCGTAAATCATGTCAACAAATGGAGCTGTTATTTGAAAATGATTACCGTAAATCATGTCAACAAATGGAGCTGTTATTTGAAAATGATTACCGTAAATCATGTCATAGCTGTTATTTGAAAATGATTACCGTAAATCATGTCAACAAATGGAGCTGTTATTTGAAAATGATTACCGTATATCATTTCCTTGTTTGTTATGTCAATAAGTTTGTATATGGTGGTTTACTAATGTTAGAGGATATATTTTCCATATGATTTATAGATTTGCATTTCCATTTAGTCTATACAAATTTATTTTAGCTCGATTGCGAAACAAGTTATTTCAACTTATATAAATCACTCTCGAGACCTCATTCCTGATGGAATCCATCACCACGAGGGAGAGAGAAGAGGCAACGTGGAATTTAAATGCCTTGCCTAAGGGCACAATCGTAACGGCTCCAGTGGGGCTCGAACTCCGGACCTTTCGCACCTGAAGCGAACGCGCATCCACTGCACTATCACAACTTCCACGAAGTTCCATTTGAAGAATAAAAAGACATAAACATGACAGAAATTTAATTTCTTCACGAAAACTGAGATGATCACTATTTGTAGATATAATCATTTTCAAACAACGTTTTCATTTGTGGACAGATATTCAAAATGTTACTCATTTCCCAGCATGAAATAAAAGATTTTTTAAAAAGGTTTATGGTTGGGCTACACAGTCAAAACCTGTCTTAAAAAGCTGCCAGCCAAGGGAATAAACAGAGAGCGGTTGCTTAATAGTTGTGAAGTATGTAATAAACCAACATACAAATGTATTTGTGGAAGTCGTGATAGCGCAGTGGATCGTCCAGAGTTCGAGCCCCGCTGGAGCCGTTACGATTGTGCCCTTAGGCAAGACATTTAAATTTCACGTTGCCTATTCTCTCTCCCTCGTGGCGATGGATTCCATCAGGAATGAGGTCTCGGGAGTGATTAGTACAAGTTGTAATAACTTGTTTCGCAATCGAGCTAAAATAAATATGTATAAACTAATGTATTTGGAATCTGGAAATTGGCTGCTTAATGCAGGTTGACTGCTTAATTAATAGAGGAGACGACTAACCCAGGTGTGATTGTATTTTCCTTAGAATTGTTGAAAGCTCTGGCAGCTATCGCCACAGATGATAATTTGCTCTTAATGTTTTATTCGGTGAAATAACTTGGATCAGAAACTTGGATCAAAACTACACTCTATATTAAATATATTTTCATTACACAGGTTGCCCCTGCAATCAAAGACGGCATGATGCAGTGTGGATCTATGATGATTGGATACAACCCGGACGGAGATCTCGTTAACTTCTTCAGAATGGTGCTCTCTAATATTGATTCTACCACCGAGGATGTCGACTTCATGGTGCAAGAGATTGACCGACTCGGGAGAGACTTGTGATTTCTTCATCAGTAGAAAATTAAATCACTTTACCGGTACTCTGGGCATTGTTAAAAATAGAAAATATGCAATTCAGAAACTGATCAAACGTGCAAACATTCAGTAGTTGGAAAAAAGTAGTTCTTATGTGTTGCATGATCGTTGCAGTAAAGTCTTCTAGTAAAGTCTGGGGCGTCCGGGGCTTCTAGTAAAGTCTGGGGCTTCTAGTAAAGTCTGGGGCTTCTAGTAAAGTCCAGGGCTTCTAGTAAAGTCTGGGGCTTCTAGTAAAGTCTGGGGCTTCTAGTAAAGTATGGGGCGTCCGGGGCTTCTAGTAAAGTCCAGGGCTTCTAGTAAAGTCTGGGGCTTCTAGTAAAGTCCAGGGCTTCTATTAGTCAGAAGGCATATGTATGTCTTTCGGGGTGTACATTGCAGATCCCTGCCTCACTTCTCCTTAATGTGAGCTGAGGGAAACAGGTTTTTTTTAATACAGCTAAGCGCAAGAAATCAATTATTGGAGAAGAGAATGACATGTGGGGTGAATAGCATAGTTAAATAAATATATTGTAAGAATGATTTGGTTAGTTACCTGCTGTGTTTGGTAGGCAAGTGTTAGAACGACTAAATGTTTCAGATCTAATCAAAATATAACCGCACTTCATTGTGGTGTTGCACCAAATATAGATATAGAATAGCTATTAGATGTGTTCTGTAGCTATTAAATATCCCTATTGCTATTAGATCCATTCTGTGGCTATTGGTAAATATAGAAATTCTTGTTATTTATTGTCGATACTAAGTTGTACAACCTTGTATACAACATGGTGAACAATAATAAATGAATTATTTGGAAAGGTTTGTACGTTACAGGTTGGTTTGCTACAGTTAAACAATACACGAGAGTCTTGCATGTCCTTGACCTTTTCAAACATTTGGGACTTTCATATCGAGATCTTGTGCCAGACTACGGAAAAAACATGTCACACTTAAGGTCCAGACCTTGCTGATTTTAATGTGGCACTCGTTTTCATCAAATGTGATAATTTCTATCAAACAGCACGTTTTATGTTTTATGTTCAAAATTGCAAATGGTTTGCATCCAAATTCTATTTGTGAAATTTATAAACAAAGGAAACTCTTCTTTAACTTCCGAGATCTAACACAAATAAATAACCTGCATCCATGCAACGCATTCTGAACTTTTCAAAGGAAGATTAAAAAATAGTCCTATTGTTAGGAAGTAATTTAGAATTAAAATCATTGTTAGGAAGTAATTTAGAATTAAAATCCTCTAACTCTCTTTAAACTCGTTCAAATCTAGCTAGATAAAATGGATGAAAAAAATCCCATTGTTAACTCTGCATGCTGGTAAAAGACTATAAATAGCATGCTTTGCATAAAGGCTATAAATAGTTCATCAATGTGTTTTTATTATTTATAAATAAAAATTCGAGTAATATGTCATGGAATTTCATATCTTATGAAATTGTACAACATATTTGACTGTTATTTTCACCGCTAGCATGCAGAGTTAACTTGATCAAATCTAGCTGCATAAAATGGATGGTGAAAAAATCTCATTATTAAAGTACAATGTTTACCATAATTACATTGTTGTTTTATATATATATATTATATGTATCCACTGTTCTAAGTGTATATATTTCATGTTATTTTATGTACAAGTTATTATTCAAGAGGGCCCGGTGAGCTACATTCTATAAATAATGCATGTATTTATTTACTGTTATTTTTTATGCATATTTTTGACTGAAATCCCTGAATTTTTCTACTATGCATTATACACAGCTTCGAGGACCCCCCCCCCCCCCCCCCCCCCCCCCAGATAACTTAATGAAGGCTTGCCTTGCAGTCGCAGTGTAAGCACTATCAATCATTGCGATTTAAGTTTTGTTCAAGCAAAGACAATCCTTGTGTTGCAACTGCATCTTTGATTCAGGTTTGTTCACAAGTTATAAATGTGTACAATTTTACCTCCCTACTAGTCATCAAAGTCCCGTCGCCAGCCGTTCTCGTTTAAATGTCATCTACATCGATGTGATACCATTGCATTCTGATCTCAGATTTGATGTGGAGTTAGCCGTTTTGGTGACTGTGTTTTGTTACTTGTTATATCGGTCAGAGAAATTATTTCCATGGTTACTTGTTATATCGGTCAGAGAAATTATTTCTATGGTTACTTGTTATATCGGTCAGAGAAATTATCTCCATGGTTACTTGTTATATCTGTCAGAGAAATTATTTCCACGATTGTATTTGATATCGCAAATTTAGAACACAAAAATTAATTGGCTTCGTTTCATGCACCACCTAACATGGGTTGGTATTTTATTGATTATAGGAGCAATGCTCAAGAGTGAACCGTTGAAATTAATTGTACTGTATAGATGCAGCGGTCCGTCTGCTCCAAACATAATCTCTGAATCTGCTTAATTTTGATGAAACCTGGCATAGAGTGTCTGGGTGGCTAGTAAATAAAACAGTTCAACTTAACTTTTAAAATTGCCTGTTGCCGAGTGTTGCAGGTTTGCAAGCGAGTGTCCCCCGAGCATTTTGTTTACATACAAAATACATATCACTAGTTCACTTTATATGGTAGTTTACATGAAAGTTCATCAACACGTTACTGGGGTCCAAAAACAAGGTCAAATTAAGGGGGCTGGGACCTTCTAAAAACAATGGTACAAATGTTTGTGAATGTGGTCAGTAACGTCCATACAACAAAGTTTGTTGAAATGAGGTCATTAGGTAGGTCAAGGGAAATTTCTTCTCAACAAATCTACCAAAAGTAATTTGAATGGGGTTCAAGCTAGGTAGTCAATGGTGATATTATACTGTTTAATCTATATACTATGCTTGTTTGTTACCACGACTACAGTTGTACGCCATATATGTATATGTTTACCAATTGATGTTGGGCACACAGATGTGTGCTGGAATAAAATCTGAAAATAAATGATTGAATCTCGTCTTCTCTTCCTTTAATACTATAATATTCAATGTTTGATGGCAATACTCTACTCGATATTTATCGATAGCCGTCTATGCTTGGATTACTTGACATTTATCGATAGCCGTCTATGCTTGGATTACTCGACATTTATCGATAGCCGTCTATGCTTGGATTACTCGATAGTTATCGATAGCCGTCTATGCTTGGATTACTCGACATTTATCGATAGCCGTCTATGCTTGGATTACTCGACATTTATCGATAGCTGTCTATACTTGGATTACTCGATATTTATCGATAGCCGTCTATGCTTGGATTACTCGATATTTATCGATAGCCGTCTATGCTTGGATTACTCGACATTTATCGATAGCCGTCTATGCTTGGATTACTCGATATTTATCGATAGCCGTCTATGCTTGGATTACTCGATATTTATCGATAGCCGTCTATGCTTGGATTCGCTTTTCTTGCAAACGTCGCAGATCTTCCCCAATTGTTCTCACAGGCCCATGCACAAACACACCACCCGACGCGACTTGCAGATACTCCGCCTCGGGGAAAGACAACTGTTGCTATCAAACTGTCGCACACAATGATATATCATGGTTGGCTTAATGTGCATTCCAGCACCCTAGTAAGATTTTTGAGGGTCTTGAACCAACCTCTCTCATTTTAAGGGTTAAAAAGGATGGATTTCATTGCTGAAAACATTGGTAATCCAGGTTTTGTAACGATAGCAATTTTTTTTTGTGACTGTTTGAACATGATCTTTGATTAACAGAAGAATGCGTGCATAACTATGGAACAGTGATGCGAGACAATGAACATGGAAACGTGTACAGTTTTATTTTAATCCATTGTTATAATTCTAGTTATCCTTGTTTTGAAAACAACTCGAGCAATAAATGTTATTATCCAACAACAATATTTGATGGCTATTTCCTGGAACAAAATTCAGTTAGAACATTAAACGGATAAAGATGCCGAGATATGAATCACATAGAACATGGACTAGATAAAACAAGGTGCTACAATGTATGTTTCAGATGGGAACGAAACAAGTGAACGGTTTTTCTGCAGTCGTGCCGTAGAAACATCGTCGCCAGTAACCTTCCTCTATACCACTACCCCCCCCTCTATACCACAACATTATACACCATCATTTCTGGCAAAACTGCATCTATAGCTTCACCTGGCTAGGTAGATTGTCAGTGGAACAGTTTCTCCCCAATTTGTTTATTTGTCGTCTGCTTTAACCCATTCAACACCAAGTAACTGACATGGACTGGTCCATGATATTCTTAGACCAATAAATGAATCAGAAGATTACATTTGGACAAGTTCATTTATCAAAATGGGTAATTATGTCTAAAAATAGTCATATCACTGGCAAAAAGTGCAGATCCTGACGGCTCGTCACGAGCCGGCTCATCTGGATCTACACTTTTTGTAAGCCTATTTAGAGGTATGTGGTGTTGAAAGGGTTAATTCACGAAACAATCGATGCAATGTTATAACAAGCAGAATGTCAATTCCACCAATCATATTTACAATGGTTTGTACTGTAAACCACTTCATATTCACTTGAGCTTTACGGTCGAGATTTTTGAATGTCCGATAATGTGTGAACTCATTTTTAATCGTGTATGGACACCTAAATCCACAATTAAGATATGTAGACAAATCAATTACATCTTAGCGAAATCTTTAATTCGCGCGGGTGTGCTTTCATGACTTGTTGCGAAATTGCAACTCATGTGAATAAATTGTGCTCTACAGTAATGTATATAAACATTTATTAATGTAACATTTATACTAAACATATTATAACAATATTACAAATACTTAGCAACCACAATTACTTAACTTGAGATAATCTACGAGACAGGGATCCCTATAACTTAAACATCTAGTCGCTTTTACTTAATTGCTTTTACTTCTACTCCCAGACATGTAACATAGTGATACCACGCTATTGCTGCGACAACTCGTAGCGCAAAACTGTTCCGAGCGCATACATTTATAGCTAAACAAGGCACATTGAATAGTTGTGAAATACTGCACAAAGTACGCAATCGCGCTCCATCGTCCTCCATGCCGTGGTTCCGTCCTAGATTAGAAAAAACAATTCCAGATCGGATCCAGCAGTTCTCATCACATGATAGTTCACTGTATCCATGGAGAATATCTAGAGAAAGTACCACATGGGTAGAGAGAGTACCAGATGGGTAGAGAGAGTATCACATGGGTAGAGAGTACCTCATGGGTAGAGAGAGTACCGCATGGATAGAGAGTACCTCATGGGTAGAGAGAGTACCATATGGGTGGTCAGTTTTCAGTTCCTTTTATCCATTGTCCTTTCTAATTAGGTTTTTAAATACTGTACATTGTGCATGCCATATAGCCAGGTAGCGTTAAATGTACACTAATCCATGTTGTTACACTATCCTCTTTTAAACGATTGCGAATCAAGTTCTAACAACTTATATTAATCACTCTCGTTTGCACGGATGAAAGAGTAAATGTGGTCATTCGTGTGGGAGGAAACTGGAGTACCCGGAGAAAACCCACCTGTCCGATCTGGCGACCACCGTACCATCTCACATACTTTCCGGTCCGAGGATCGAACCCGGGTTGCATTGGTGAGAAGCGAGCGTTCTAACCACTGCGCTAATCGGACAGTAATAATAATACACTATCCTGAGCGGCTATCTCCTAGAGCATCGTCCAGAGATGCTACATGAGCGGCTTTTGGATCCCAGCCGCCAACATGTTAACACATTTAGAATCTATCTGTATATAACTGCAACGTCATTTTGGATGTATGACATAAAAGAATGTGGGTTTCCCAGCATAAATAAGAACAATTATTTGTATTTAGTGTATGATCGAGTTATATTTTCATCTTTAACTCTGTGCACACTAGCGATGAAAATACTTCATGGAATTCCACGACATATATATTTCCAGATTTCAGTTACAAATAAGAAAAACACATTAATGAATTGTCTGCTGAAGTAGAATTATTTGAACTATTTATAGTCTTTAAATTACCCAGCATGCAGAGTTACATTGAGAGTATAATGTGATATTGTTTTTAAATGTTCCGGAGAAATAACGTGATGCTTTTTGTGTGTGCGAGTTTAAAGTCGCACCAAGAGCTTTGGTCATCTAGCGACTCTCAAGCTATTACTGGTGAAGGAAGACACCAGGTGCCCCTCCGAGCAGTATTTTATGCACAGACGGGCACCCAGGTAGAACCACTGACCTTCCGCAAACCTGCTGGATAGCTTATTCACATGAAAGAATTTGACGCCCCCAGTGGAATTTGAAGTCAACAATCTTAACAACCAGGTCATAGAGGCGCCGAATTTGATCATAAAAATTGGAACAAATCAATATCCACTAGAGAATAGACATGTAAGTAGGAACAGTATTTGTACATCACATCAGATAATACTTCGAAACAATCTGGAATGCTTCACATCTACAACGATGATATTCAAATATAGGGGGAAAAAACCCTAGTTTCAACGTAATCGACACGTTACTGCCTCATCACTCCCTATCTTGAGATCAGGGAGAATTCATTCATATCTAATTGATATAGATGACCTATGGCAAATTGAACTAACTTCTGTAGACACCACCATGACATACTCAAACACGACAGCCAGAACAGACACCACCATGACATACTCAAACACGACAGCCAGAACATACACCACCATGACATACTCAAACACGACAGCCAGAACAGACACCAACATGACATACTCAAACAAGACATCCAGAACAGACACCACCATGACATACTCAAACACGACAGCCAGAACAGACACCACCATGACATACTCAAACACGACAGCCAGAACAGACACCACCATGACATACTCAAACACGACATCCAGAACAGACATCACCATGACATACTCAAACACGACAGCCAGAACAGACATCACCATGACATACTCAAACACGACAGCCAGAACAGACACCACCATGACATACTCAAACACGACAGCCAGAACAGACACCACCATGACATACTCAAACACGACATCACCATGACATACTCAAACACGACAGCCAGAACAGACATCACCATGACATACTCAAACACGACAGCCAGAACAGACACCACCACGACATACTCAAAATACGACAGCCACAACAGACACACACAACATGCTCAAATATGACAGCAACAAACACCACATACACAGAGAAATGATTGTTTGTGATCTGATATGTAAACACACTGTAGAAATTGGTGAACCCCTTGCACTGCCATACACCAAACACTGCCACACAGTTCCTCAGTACGGTTGACCTGCGGACACTGCCACACAGTTCCTCAGTACGGTTGACCTGCGGACACTGCCACACAGTTCCTCAGTACGGTTGACCTGCGGACACTGCCACACAGTTCCTCAGTACAGTTGACCTGCGGCTCTTCAGGTTGTTGTTGTTGCCCAGTTTGGTTTTATGGCACACCAACACAGTTCAGGTCATACCGCGCCGAGCAGGACTGAACATCTTGATTTCACATCTCATTTACAAAATGAAGTAAACAAAATTAGAGACACGGATCAAAACGTTCAAATCATACCCAGACACAGATCAATAAGTGTAATACACACAGAACAGACAGCCAATAAATACATGTATATCCATCTTCAACATATCCCAGAAATCTTAATACATGTACACGCAGTCTGGTAACTTTTACATATATATACGTATAAAACTAAAACAACAATGTCAAAAGTAAAACGATGCATTTGAAAAATGAAAATTATATGTACAAAACAACTATGCATCGTCATAAATTTGGACTTTTTTCAAACATGATATTATATATATTACATTTTGTAGAATACAAATGTTTATTGCACAATAATCAATTCAATGAATCAAGCCAAAAATACAGTAACAGATATGTACAAACACTCAAACATGTACTTATTAAAACAGAAAGTTAAATAGTCATGTGCACATGTACATCAACGGCTAAAAATCAATGCATTTTGGTACACAGAAATAATCAGGGTTCCCGCCGTCGGTCGCCAATTGCAACAAAAAACAAATATTGGTGCTAAATTTTGTGAATTTTTTTTTGGGGCACATGTTTTGTCAAATACATGGCTTCTAATATTTATTTGTGAACTATATGGCTCTTAGTTGGCTCCAAGTTTTTTTAAATTGGCTCCAGTGTTTTTCATTTGGGGACAGAAGTGATGCAGACAAACATTCAGACAGAGGGAACTCTGATATTTCCCAATTTCTAGCACATAGCCGATGCATGTACTACATACGAATATAGAAATCAACTAACATTGCTTATTTAATGAGAACAATACCAAAACATCTAAATACAGAATCATTTCAATCAGTTTCCAAGCAACTGTAGACTACTTTATTATCCAAGGGAGAGTACTCAGTATTCTCCAAATGGGAGACTACTCTATACACTCTAAAGGGAGACCATTACGAATTCTCCAATGGGGAAACTACTTTGTATCCTCCAAATGGGAGACTACTCTATACACTCTAAAGGGAGACAATTACGTATTCTCCAATGGGGAAACTACTTTGTATCCTCCAAATGGGAGACTACTCCATACACTCTAAAGGGAGACTATTCTGTATTCTCCATAAAACTCAAATCATAATGAATGGCAAATAAAACGGTTAAAAGCAGACACCATTAAAATTGAGGTGGAAGTAAATGCGATGGGCCATTTAATTATGATGAATGATGAATTAAAGATTTTCATTAAAATAGAACTATAATAGACTATATTATAACATCTTATATAACATTTTTCAATGCACAGTAAAACTTGCTTATAACAAATACTCTATTGGAGATGATTTCTTCAGTTCCCTACATCCAAATGTTGCTTATAAGCATGTATAATTTGCATGAGAATACTATTTATTTCAATGAGAGAGAGAGAGATTTGTACAAATGAAATGGATGTGTTACTCCACATGTATTCTATGGCATATAGCTGATCTGAATTATTCCTGGCTTAAAAATATTTGAGCTGGTACCTGGGTTATGAATATAAGCTGGTACCAGTCTTACATGTGCTGGTACCTGGCTTACATGTGCTGGTACCTGGCTTACATGTGCTGGTACCTGGCTTACATGTGCTGGTACCTGGCTTACATGTGCTGGTACCTGGCTTACATGTGCTGGTACCTGGCTTACATGTGCTGGTACCTGGCTTACATGTGCTGGTATATGGCTTATATCAGCTTATACCTAGGTTATACAAGCTGGAACTTGGCTTATACGAGCTGGTTATGACTTGTATCAGTTGGTATCTTGATTTATACAAGCTGGTATTGTCTTGCATAACCTGGTGTCTGGCTTATATGAGCCAGTACCTGAGTTATACAAGCTGGTACCTGGCTTGTACGAGTATGAACTGGTACATTAATTGTAGGCACATATTACTGCCAATCAACAGACTTCTGCTCCTACATACTGCACTCCTTGTTCCCCTACAGGCACGTACCGGTCCCCGGCCTGTACTAGCAATATCGTCTTATCAATATGTGACCGTTTCATTATCTCCCTATGACACGGGCTCCAGCGGTGTACAACGATTCCCTCCATTCCAGACGTCGGGCACCAGCCCGCCCAGGCATTCTTGCCACCATTGTTTCGCCACTCCTCGTTCGGCCACTGCACGTCTATTCTACGGCCGAGGTTTATGTTGTCATATACACATGTAATGTCCACAATCTATCAAAATATCAAGTACTTTATATCAATGATCAACATATTTACATATACAGTCAAACCTGTGCTAGTGGTCACCTCCATTAAGCAGCCAACCTGTATTAAGCAGCCAGTTTCCAGATTCCCAATCGGTTGTTTTATTATACAGTCAAACCTCTGTTAGTGGTCACCTCCATTAAGCAGCCAACCTGTATTAAGCAGCCAGTTTCCAGATTCCCAATATGTTGTTTTATTATACATTTTGACCTCTATTAAGCAGCCACCTGTGCTAAGCAGCCACTTTCTGTGATTACCTTAGCTGGCTGCTTAAGACAGGATTGACTGTATATTTGACCTCTGTTATGCAGCCACCTGTGCTAAGCAGCCACTTTCTCCGACTCCCTTGGCTGGCTGCTTAAGACAGGTTTGACTGTATACATATATACATGTTACATTGTTCTTATGTCGGTCAGTAAATCTAAGATGAAATTATATTAAAGAAATAATATTTGTCTTTCAGATATTTATTGGCGAATAAAACATGGTTTGGAGTTCTGACAAGTAGGAATTAACCAGCCATATAAAACATGGTTTGGAGTTCTGACAAGTAGGAATTAACCACCCATATAAAACATGGTTTGGAGTTCTGATGAGTAGGAATTAACCAGCCACATAAAATATGGTTTGGAGTTCTGACAAGTAGGAATTAACCACCCATATAAAACATGGTTTGGAGTTCTGATGAGTAGGAATTAACCACCCATATAAAACATGGTTTGGAGTTCTGACGAGTAGGAATTAACCACCAATATAAAACATGGTTTGGAGTTCTGACAAGTAGGAATTAACCACCCATATAAAACATGGTTTGGAGTTCTGACGAGTAGAATTAACCACCTATATAAAACATGGTTTGGAGTTCTGACAAGTAGGAATTAACCACCCATATAAAACATGGTTTGGAGTTCTGACGAGTAGGAATTAACCACCCATATAAAACATGGTTTGGAGTTCTGACGAGTAGGAATTAACCACCTATATAAAACATGGTTTGAGTTCCGACGTGTAGGAATTAACCACCTATATAAAACATGGTTTGGAGTTCTGACGAGTAGGAATTAACCACCTATATAAAACATGGTTTGGAGTTCTGACGAGTAGGAATTAACCACCTATATAAAACATGATTTGGAGTTCTGACGAGTAGGAATTAACCAGCCATATAAAACATGGTTTGGAGTTCTGACGAGTAGGAATTAACCACCCATATAAAACATGGTTTGGAGTTCTGACGAGTAGGAATTAACCACCCGCATAAAACATGGTTTGGAGTTCAGACACTCCACCACTGCTGGACAATTCCTCAACAGAATATCCTGACAATATGCACTCACGTGTCTAAAATCGATAGTGCTTGTTCAAATCAAAGTCGTTGAAAATCTGATGACAACTAAAGAGTTATCAAACCCATTTACTCCATACAACACCAATATCCCTTCCCCCATATAGCCACCATTCCACGTCGTTATCTATTCACATAGATATTCATCATGGAGTATGTACAGTGGGTCTATAGCTTATCAGCAGTATGGAGATAAAATGACTAATTGACCTCTTCTATTGTGGAGTAAAGGGTTAAAGACAACAACCCAGGATGGATGAGACAGATGGGTACCCCCGACAAACACAATAAATCTGCCTCCGACAAACAATTAAGCAGGTATAGATATACTAACCTTTATTTTAAGAGAGCCATCTTTTGGTTGTGGGCTCTCGCCTATCAGTCCTGCCAATGTAACGAGAGATCGAGGTTTGCTAGCCGCAGAGCTTGTGGTAGAGATCAGGCTTCCCCTGTTGCCCCTACTGGTCAGGACCAAGTCTCCGGGGCTGTTGATGGGTGTGGTCGGGGGACAACCCCGTCCGGTGGATCCGAGCACAGCAGCAGCAGCCTGGTGGGTGCAGCTGTATGGAATGTCCTCTGGACACGCAGAGCTACTTGACGTGCACGACGCACCACAACGACGCCGCAAACTGCAACAAAATCAAAACATTTACACACAGAAAAACAAATTCTTTCTGCACATGTAGGTGATGTATTTACTCCACAATTTGCAGAAATAATGTATGAATATGGCTAACAAATCATCCAACATACACTCTAACCCCATACAATCAAACCTCAGGGCCCACGCTGTTAGTCGCCAGAGTAGCCATTGGCTAAAATATGGCAACATTGGCTAAGAAAAACTCAGTTTGGCGAAAATGATAAAAACAGCAAAATCTGTAAAATATCCGAAAATCACCCCCCATCTATCTGCTAAAAGAAGCACAGATTTGGCTACAAAAAATTGGCTACAAAAAAATAAGAGCCAGAGCAGGCCCTGAAACCTGCCTATAAAAACCACACAATGGAATGACAACAAGTGGTCTTTGTCTCCAGATGGTCCTCATAAAAGGATTAATATTTGTTGATAACTTTTTATTTTAAGTTTATTTAATGTTGCTACCAGTTGCCCATTTGAGCAACGGGTAGTTTACCTAACAACACATTTCCTGGGCAGGCTCATAACAGGATTAATATTTATTGATAATTTATTTTTATTTTAAGTTTATTTAACGTCGCTACCGGTTGCCCATTTGAGCAACGGGTAGTTTACCTAACAACACCTTTCCTGGGCATGCTCCAGCGGTTAACCAGTACTTGGTGCACCAACCTCCGAGATTTGTGTTTATTAGTGTAAGATAGGCTTTTATTTCATCTCGGGATCAGTGTGCAGCACATTCGCAGTAAAAGAATTATGGGGTTTTACTAATGAGGATGTCAATATTACTATTTACTAGTGCCTCAGTTACAGATATATTCCAATTGACATAGTTGTTCTCCATTCTCATTCGTTAACGTATAACCCAGAGAAAATAGAAAAGACCGTCTCACCTCTGCCATGCATTCTGGAAAAATCTCTTCACATTCGCTATGATGAACTCTCCACCAATCACTGACGTATATTGCTCGTTGGTCGATAAGTACGAGGTTGTCAATGGTGATACGTAGATCGGGTACCCGATCGGTTGGTCACAAGATGAATTGATCATGTTCCGGAGTGCTTGTTTGGCGTTTTGTATACTCCCACGCTCTGGATTACGGTTCCTCAGAAAGATGAGTTCCTGCTGCTGCCCCGCCCAGAGTCCACGAACACACTCTCTATTCACCTGTTATGAAGTTAACCAATGTGCTCATTTACTGAATGTACATGCAAGAAACAAGGCTGATTAGAAGACTCAATGAGAATCACTGGATGAGTCACTGCCCTTGAATACTCATAAAGGGGGATAAGTCATTTTAAATTGATTTAAATTAAATGTAAGATGGCATTTGTTACACATACCTGAACTATTCTAAACGTAAGATAGCGTTTGTTACACATACCTGAACTATTCTAAACGTAAGATAGCGTTTGTTACACATACCTGAACTATTCTAAACGTAAGATAGCGTTTGTTACACATACCTGAACTATTCTAAACGTAAGATAGCGTTTGTTACACATACCTGAACTATTCTAAACGTAAGATAGCGTTTGTTACACATACCTGAACTATTCTAAACGTAAGATAGCGTTTGTTACACATACCTGAACTATTCTAAACGTAAGATAGCGTTTGTTACACATACCTGAACTATTCTAAACGTAAGATAGCGTTTGTTACACATACCTGAACTATTCTAAACGTAAGATAGCGTTTGTTACACATACCTGAACTATTCTAAACGTAAGATAGCGTTTGTTACACATACCTGAACTATTCTAAACGTAAGATAGCGTTTGTTACACATACCTGAACTATTCTAAACGTAAGATAGCGTTTGTTACACATACCTGAACTATTCTAAACGTAAGATAGCGTTTGTTCAGCATAATGATCTTATACTCATCGGATCCTTCATCAAATACATTCCTGTAAAAAATAAACAAGATATTGTCACTAACTTCAAATAAATCAGGGGCAATAACTCCATTCGCAAAAGGAAGAAAAATACAATGTCCAAGGTGTGCTACTTTACATGATGACAAACATTCCTGTAAACTGTCAGGACTGTAGACCATGTACCTTTAGAGACACATGGCACACAACATTGAAAACGGTCAATTGGTCCTACCTTAATGCAAACAGAGATAATGTATCAGATAACACAGTGGTCCTCCAAACAGGACCTGCCTTGTGCGAGACTGTACCATAATGCAAACAGAGATAATATATCAGATAACACAGTGGTCCTCCAAACAGGACCTGCCTTGTGCGAGACTGTACCTTAATGCAAACAGAGATAATGTATCAGATAACACAGTGGTCCTTAATGTATCAGATAACACAGTGGTCCTCCAAACAGGACCTGCCTTGTGCGAGACTGTACCTTAATGCAAACAGAGATAATGTATCAGATAACACAGTGGTCCTCCAAACAGGACCTGCCTTGTGCGAGACTGTACCTTAATGCAAACAGAGATAATGTATCAGATAACACAGTGGTCCTCCAAACAGGACCTGCCTTGTGCGAGACTGTACCTTAATGCAAACAGAGATAATGTATCAGATAACACAGTGGTCCTCCAAACAGGACCTGCCTTGTGCGAGACTGTACCTTAATGCAAACAGAGATAATGTATCAGATAACACAGTGGTCCTCCAAACAGGACCTGCCTTGTGCGAGACTGTACCTTAATGCAAACAGAGATAATGTATCAGATAACACAGTGGTCCTCCAAACAGGACCTGCCTTGTGCGAGACTGTACCTTAATGCAAACAGAGATAATGTATCAGATAACACAGTGGTCCTCCAAACAGGACCTGCCTTGTGCGAGACTGTACCTTAATGCAAACAGAGATAATGTATCAGATAACACAGTGGTCCTCCAAACAGGACCTGCCTTGTGCGAGACTGTACCGTAATGCAAACAGAGATAATGTATCAGATAACACAGTGGTCCTCCAAACAGGACCTGCCTTGTGCGAGACTGTACCGTAATGCAAACAGAGATAATGTATCAGATAACACAGTGGTCCTTAATGTATCAGATAACACAGTGGTCCTCCAAACAAGACCTGCCTTGTGCGAGACTGTACCTTAATGCAAACAGAGATAATGTATCAGATAACACAGTGGTCCTCCAAACAGAACCTGCCTTGTGTGAGACTGTATCGTAATGCAAACAGAGATAATGTATCAGATAACACAGTGGTCCTCCACGCGGGACATGCCTTGTGTGAGACTGTACCTTAATGCAAGAAGACAGTATATCAGATAACACAGTGGTCCTCCAAACAGGACCTGCCTTGTGTGAGACTGTATCGTAATGCAAGAAGACAGTATATCAGATAACACAGTGGTCCTCCAAACAGGACCTGCCTTGTGCGAGACTGTACCTTAATGCAAGAAGACGGTATATCAGATAACACAGTGGTCCTCCAAACAGGACCTGCCTTGTGCGAGACTGTACCTTAATGCAAACAGAGATAATGTATCAGATAACACAGTGGTCCTCCAAACAGGACCTGCCTTGTGCGAGACTGTACCTTAATGCAAACAGAGATAATGTATCAGATAACACAGTGGTCCTCCAAACAGGACCTGCCTTGTGCGAGACTGTACCTTAATGCAAACAGAGATAATGTATCAGATAACACAGTGGTCCTCCAAACAGGACCTGCCTTGTGCGAGACTGTACCTTAATGCAAACAGAGATAATGTATCAGATAACACAGTGGTCCTCCAAACAGGACCTGCCTTGTGCGAGACTGTACCTTAATGCAAACAGAGATAATGTATCAGATAACACAGTGGTCCTCCAAACAGGACCTGCCTTGTGCGAGACTGTACCTTAATGCAAACAGAGATAATGTATCAGATAACACAGTGGTCCTCCAAACAGGACCTGCCTTGTGCGAGACTGTACCTTAATGCAAACAGAGATAATGTATCAGATAACACAGTGGTCCTCCAAACAGGACCTGCCTTGTGCGAGACTGTACCGTAATGCAAACAGAGATAATGTATCAGATAACACAGTGGTCCTTAATGTATCAGATAACACAGTGGTCCTCCAAACAAGACCTGCCTTGTGCGAGACTGTACCTTAATGCAAACAGAGATAATGTATCAGATAACACAGTGGTCCTCCAAACAGGACCTGCCTTGTGTGAGACTGTATCGTAATGCAAACAGAGATAATGTATCAGATAACACAGTGGTCCTCCACGCGGGACATGCCTTGTGTGAGACTGTACCTTAATGCAAGAAGACAGTATATCAGATAACACAGTGGTCCTCCAAACAGGACCTGCCTTGTGTGAGACGGTATCGTAATGCAAGAAGACAGTATATCAGATAACACAGTGGTCCTCCAAACAGGACCTGCCTTGTGCGAGACTGTACCTTAATGCAAGAAGACGGTATATCAGATAACACAGTGGTCCTCCAAACAGGACCTGCCTTGTGCGAGACTGTACCTTAATGCAAACAGAGATAATGTATCAGATAACACAGTGGTCCTCCAAACAGGACCTGCCTTGTGCGAGACTGTACTTAATGCAAACAGAGATAATGTATCAGATAACACAGTGGTCCTCCAAACAGGACCTGCCTTGTGCGAGACTGTACCTTAATGCAAACAGAGATAATGTATCAGATAACACAGTGGTCCTCCAAACAGGACCTGCCTTGTGCGAGACTGTACCTTAATGCAAACAGAGATAATGTATCAGATAACACAGTGGTCCTCCAAACAGGACCTGCCTTGTGCGAGACTGTACCGTAATGCAAACAGAGATAATGTATCAGATAACACAGTGGTCCTCCAAACAGGACCTGCCTTGTGTGAGACTGTACCGTAATGCAAACAGAGATAATGTATCAGATAACACAGTGGTCCTTAATGTATCAGATAACACAGTGGTCCTCCAAACAAGACCTGCCTTGTGCGAGACTGTACCTTAATGCAAACAGAGATAATGTATCAGATAACACAGTGGTCCTCCAAACAGGACCTGCCTTGTGTGAGACTGTATCGTAATGCAAACAGAGATAATGTATCAGATAACACAGTGGTCCTCCACGCGGGACATGCCTTGTGTGAGACTGTACCTTAATGCAAGAAGACAGTATATCAGATAACACAGTGGTCCTCCAAACAGGACCTGCCTTGTGTGAGACTGTATCGTAATGCAAGAAGACAGTATATCAGATAACACAGTGGTCCTCCAAACAGGACCTGCCTTGTGCGAGACTGTACCTTAATGCAAGAAGACGGTATATCAGATAACACAGTGGTCCTCCAAACAGGACCTGCCTTGTGCGAGACTGTACCGTAATGCAAGAAGACGGTATATCAGATAACACAGTGGTCCTCCAAACAGGACCTGCCTTGTGCGAGACTGTACCGTAATGCAAGAAGACGGTATATCAGATAACACAGTGGTCCTCCACGCGGGATCTGCCTCGTGCGAGATCTTACCTTAATGCAAGCAACGACGGTGTGTTAGATAACACGGCATTCCTCCACGCGGGATCTGCCTCGTGCGAGATCTTACCTTAATGCAAGCAACGACGGTGTGTTAGATAACACGGCATTCCTCCACGCGGGATCTGCCTCGTGCGAGATCTTACCTTAATGCAAGCAACGACGGTGTGTTAGATAACACGGCATTCCTCCACGCGGGATCTGCCTCGTGCGAGATCTTACCTTAATGCAAGCAACGACGGTGTGTTAGATAACACGGCATTCCTCCACGCGGGATCTGCCTCGTGCGAGATCTTACCTTAATGCAAGCAACGACGGTGTGTTAGATAACACGGCATTCCTCCACGCGGGATCTGCCTCGTGCGAGATCTTACCTTAATGCAAGCAACGACGGTGTGTTAGATAACACGGCATTCCTCCACGCGGGATCTGCCTCGTGCGAGATCTTACCTTAATGCAAGCAACGACGGTGTGTTAGATAACACGGCATTCCTCCACGCGGGATCTGCCTCGTGCGAGAT
>CM026404.1:70732065-70777310 GCA_014843695.1 Archivesica marissinica
ATAACACAGTGGTCCTCCAAACAGGACCTGCCTTGTGCGAGACTGTACCTTAATGCAAACAGAGATAATGTATCAGATAACACAGTGGTCCTCCAAACAGGACCTGCCTTGTGCGAGACTGTACCGTAATGCAAACAGAGATAATGTATCAGATAACACAGTGGTCCTCCAAACAGGACCTGCCTTGTGTGAGACTGTACCGTAATGCAAACAGAGATAATGTATCAGATAACACAGTGGTCCTTAATGTATCAGATAACACAGTGGTCCTCCAAACAAGACCTGCCTTGTGCGAGACTGTACCTTAATGCAAACAGAGATAATGTATCAGATAACACAGTGGTCCTCCAAACAGGACCTGCCTTGTGTGAGACTGTATCGTAATGCAAACAGAGATAATGTATCAGATAACACAGTGGTCCTCCACGCGGGACATGCCTTGTGTGAGACTGTACCTTAATGCAAGAAGACAGTATATCAGATAACACAGTGGTCCTCCAAACAGGACCTGCCTTGTGTGAGACTGTATCGTAATGCAAGAAGACAGTATATCAGATAACACAGTGGTCCTCCAAACAGGACCTGCCTTGTGCGAGACTGTACCTACCCCCAACACCTAATGCAAGAAGACGGTATATCAGATAACACAGTGGTCCTCCAAACAGGACCTGCCTTGTGCGAGACTGTACCGTAATGCAAGAAGACGGTATATCAGATAACACAGTGGTCCTCCAAACAGGACCTGCCTTGTGCGAGACTGTACCGTAATGCAAGAAGACGGTATATCAGATAACACAGTGGTCCTCCAAACAGGACCTGCCTTGTGCGAGACTGTACCGTAATGCAAGAAGACGGTATATCAGATAACACAGTGGTCCTCCACGCGGGATCTGCCTCGTGCGAGATCTTACCTTAATGCAAGCAACGACGGTGTGTTAGATAACACGGCATTCCTCCACGCGGGATCTGCCTCGTGCGAGATCTTACCTTAATGCAAGCAACGACGGTGTGTTAGATAACACGGCATTCCTCCACGCGGGATCTGCCTCGTGCGAGATCTTACCTTAATGCAAGCAACGACGGTGTGTTAGATAACACGGCATTCCTCCACGCGGGATCTGCCTCGTGCGAGATCTTACCTTAATGCAAGCAACGACGGTGTGTTAGATAACACGGCATTCCTCCACGCGGGATCTGCCTCGTGCGAGATCTTACCTTAATGCAAGCAACGACGGTGTGTTAGATAACACGGCATTCCTCCACGCGGGATCTGCCTCGTGCGAGATCTTACCTTAATGCAAGCAACGACGGAGTGTTGGATAACACGGCATTCCTCCACGCGGGATCTGCCTCGTGCGAGATGACTAGACTGGTCTCGTACTGACTAATAGCATCATATAGAGACTCTTCACTTTCATACGCATCGGAGATCAAAAAATGGTCCTGAAATATATTTAATACGGGAATCCTGATGTGTTTCTTTTGAAATGTGAAAACGGTGATTATACAGAACAGAACAGAACATATTGTTTATTAGACATTACATAGCTCTTCATCATAATAATACATATACAATTTGCATGCAATGAAAAAAAAGTCAAATATAATACAGTCAAACCGTGTGTTAGTGATCACCTCTATTAAGCAGCCACCTGTGCTAAGCAGCCACTTTCTGTGATTCCCTTGGCTGGCTGCTTAAGACAGGTTTGACTGTATGAAGAGTGTTTAACTGATGGTAGATATACATGTTGATTAAAATGTTTCCAATGTGAGAGTGTTTAACTGATGGTAGATATACATGTTGATTAAAATGTTTCCAATGTGAGAGTGTTAGACTGATGGTAGATATACATGTTGATTAAAATGTTTCCAATGTGAGAGTGTTATGAGAGATACTAGATAGGAATTATCTCAGCATCTCTATTTTAATTCAATTTTATGTAGAGGAAATTAAATTGAAATTATCAAATGGCGTTATACATCTGATGGTGTACTTGGCACAGTGAGTTAAGTAGCTGTATAAAATGTTTAATTTCTTAATTATAATCAGTTACAAACTTACAAAGTATATATTTACACATATTGTACAGTACATATGTTTATGCTAAATGATATGTGTGTTAAATATAAAGAAAGATGAGATATATATATATACAGTCAAACCTGTCTTAAGCAGCCAGTCAATGGAATCACAGAGTGACTGCTTAGCACAGGTGGCTGCTTAATAGAGGTCAAATGTATAATAAAACAACATATTGGGAAGCTGGATACTGGCTGCTTAATACAGGTTGGCTGCTTTATAGAGGTGACCACAAACACAGGATTAACTGTATAATAGAGGTGACCACTAACACAGGTTTGACTGTATAATAGAGGTGACCACAAACACAGGTTTGACTGTATAATAGAGGTGACCACTAACACAGGTTTGACTGTATAATAGAGGTGACCACAAACACAGGTTTGACTGTATAATAGAGGTGACCACTAACACAGGTTTGACTGTATAATAGAGGTGACCACAAACACAGGTTTGACTGTATAATAGAGGTGACCACTAACACAGGTTTGACTGTATAATAGAGGTGACCACTAACACAGGTTTGACTGTATAATAGAGGTGACCACTAACACAGGTTTGACTGTATAATAGAGGTGACCACTAACACAGGTTTGACTGTATAATAGAGGTGACCACTAACACAGGTTTGACTGTATAATAGAGGTGACCACTAACACAGGTTTGACTGTATAATAGAGGTGACCACAAACACAGGGTTGACTGTATAATAGAGGTGACCACTAACACAGGTTTGACTGTATAATAGAGGTGACCACAAACACATGTTTGACTGTATAATAGAGGTGACCACTAACACAGGTTTAACTGTATAATAGAGGTGACCACAAACACAGGTTTGACTGTATAATGGAAGTGACCACAAACACAGGTTTGACTGTATAATAGGTGACCACAAACACAGGTTTGACTGTGTATATATGTCTGGAAGACACTAACACAGGTTTGACTGTATAATAGAGGTGACCACAAACACATGTTTGACTGTATAATAGAGGTGACCACAAACACAGGTTTGACTGTATAATGGAGGTGACCACAAACACAGGTTTGACTGTATAATAGAGGTGACCACTAACACAGGTTTGACTGTATAATAGAGGTGACCACAAACACAGGTTTGACTGTATAATGGAGGTGACCACAAACACAGGTTTGACTGTATAATGGAGGTGACCACTAACACAGGTTTGACTGTATAATAGAGGTGACCACAAACACAGGTTTGACTGTATAATGGAGGTGACCACAAACACAGGTTTGACTGTATAATGGAGGTGACCACAAACACAGGTTTGACTGTATAATGGAGGTGACCACAAACACAGGTTTGACTGTATAATGGAGGTGACCACAAACACAGGTTTGACTGTATAATAGGTGACCACAAACACAGGTTTGACTGTGTATATATGTCTGGAAGACACTAACACAGGTTTGACTGTATAATGGAGGTGACCACTAACACAGGTTTGACTGTATAATAGAGGTGACCACAAACACAGGTTTGACTGTATAATGGAGGTGACCACAAACACAGGTTTGACTGTATAATGGAGGTGACCACAAACACAGGTTTGACTGTATAATGGAGGTGACCACAAACACAGGTTTGACTGTATAATAGGTGACCACAAACACAGGTTTGACTGTGTATATATGTCTGGAAGACACTAACAAAGACCACTGATGCTAAGACCTACCAGTCAGCTGAAAATCAATCAATTGCTAACTAAGTACAAATTAAACCATTGCCGATAACAAGAAATATTCCCAATGATACGATTATATACAGTAGACCATAACGAAGCCTAAGGCTAAGTGATCGACAATTCGAAAGTTAATAATATCGTGAAAATACAGCAGTCTTCAGTATGTTATCATTGCTAATTATTTTTCGTGAGTTATGAAATTACAATCCAAGCATAATCATCAAGGTTTTACTTATGCATAAATAACCTTATCTACAGTACATGTCATAAAACTTCCAAAATCTCATGTTCACATTTTATCCAAAATTGGTGATGCGGTTCGAAGGGGAGTTAACGTTGTTATTTGGCAATATTTTATGCACAATTTTGAGTGTGGTCAAAACGAGGGAGTAGCTAGGGATGAAAATCTATTAATTAATTTATTATAAATACCTGGTGTAATTTCAGTGACATTCTGACACCAGGGGCAACAACTCTTCTCAGTAACTCCATATCGGCAAACACCCATTCGTCTCTCGACGATGTGATGCGAAAATCTCCCTTGAACAACGCATGTAGGCCGTACAGGAAGAATTCAACACTGAAACAGAAATAAATAACAGTACTTCTTTTGCCTGTACCTGCAGCTGGATGTAGCTGGATAGACTATGGTAAGCATGCTGAAATGGCTTGACAAAGTGTGAACAGTGGGGATGGTACAGATTCGAACCAGACAGTTCTTTCAAGTGATTCAACAACTGGCCCAAAGATGGAACAGAGAAGTCAGGATTCAACCCTTGCATCATACCATCAAGGTATGCAATCTCACCACTACACCATTGCATAATGTAGAAATTTAACATGTTTAGTTTTAATAATGAAGTGCTTACCTGGCCGAGGCGTTGTTGTGCGAGGCTGTCCCAAGAGCTCTCCTCCCTAACAGACTTAGAGCAAAACACAGAGACACAAGTGGGGAATCTCTTCTACAGTCAACCTGCTGCAAGAATACATACACTTGGTATACATTCAGTGATCATGAACATGGATTCAGCATACTTACAGTGATCATGTACATGGTTTCAGCATACTTACAGTGATCATGTACATGGTTTCAGCATACTTACAGTGATCATGTACATGGTTTCAGCATACTTACAGTGATCATGTACATGGTTTCAGCATACTTACAGTGATCATGTACATGAATTCACCATACTTACAGTGATCATGTACATGAATTCAGCATACTTACAGTGATCATGTACATGAATTCAGCATACTTACAGTGATCAGGTACATAGCCTAGGAATGCATCCAGTAACAATGTACATAGACTAGGAATACATCCAGTAACCATGTACATAGCCTAGGAATACATCCAGTAACCATGTACATATACTAGGAATACATCCAGTAACCATGTACATATACTAGGAATACATCCAGTAACCATGTACATATACTAGGAATACATCCAGTAACCATGTACATATACTAGGAATACATCCAGTAACCATGTACATAGACTAGGAATACATCCAGTAACCATGTACATAGACTAGGAATACATCCAGTAACCATGTACATAGACTAGGAATACATCCAGTAACCATGTACATACACTAGGAATACATCCAGTAACCATGTACATAGACTAGGAATACATCCAGTAACCATGTACATATACTAGGAATACATCCAGTAACCATGTACATAGACTAGGAATACATCCAGTAACCATGTACATAGACTAGGAATACATCCAGTAACCATGTACATAGACTAGGAATACATCCAGTAACCATGTACATAGACTAGGAATACATCCAGTAACCGTGTACATAGACTAGGAATACATCCAGTAACCATGTACATAGACTAGGAATACATCCAGTAACCGTGTACATAGACTAGGAATACATCCAGTAACCGTGTACATAGACTAGGAATACATCCAGTAACCATGTACATAGACTAGGAATACATCCAGTAACCGTGTACATAGACTAGGAATACATCCAGTAACCGTGTACATAGACTAGGAATACATCCAGTAACCATGTACATATACTAGGAATACATCCAGTAACCATGTACATAGACTAGGAATACATCCAGTAACCATGTACATAGACTAGGAATACATCCAGTAACCATGTACATAGACTAGGAATACATCCAGTAACCATGTACATAGACTAGGAATACATCCAGTAACCATGTACATAGACTAGGAATACATCCAGTAACCATGTACATAGACTAGGAATACATCCAGTAACCATGTACATAGACTAGGAATACATCCAGTAACCATGTACATAGACTAGGAATACATCCAGTAACCATGTACATAGACTAGGAATACATCCAGTAACCGTGTACATAGACTAGGAATACATCCAGTAACCGTGTACATAGACTAGGAATACATCCAGTAACCATGTACATAGACTAGGAATACATCCAGTAACCATGTACATAGACTAGGAATACATCCAGTAACCGTGTACATAGACTAGGAATACATCCAGTAACCATGTACATAGACTAGGAATACATCTAGTAACCGTGTACATAGACTAGGAATACATCCAGTAACCGTGTACATAGACTAGGAATACATCCAGTAACCGTGTACATAGACTAGGAATACATCCAGTAACCATGTACATAGCCTAGGAATACATCCAGTAATCATGTACATAGACTAGGAATACATCCAGTAACCATGTACATAGACTCAGCAGATTTGGGGACTCAAACAGTAAATTCACAGAACAAGTTCAATTGCGGGCAGATCTCTTCAAAATGTTACTTAAACTCTGATGAACTTATTCTCTTTATTTAAGTTTATTTAACGTTGCTACAGGTTGTCCATATGAGCGACGGGCAGTTTATCTAACAAGAACTTTCCTGGGCAGGCTCCAGCAGTTAACCAGTACTTGGTGCACCAACCTCCGTAAAAATAAATTTCATATAAATGAGACACGGCCTGAGCGGGGCTTGAACCAGTGAATCAGTGATGATAGGTTACAGTGGTATAGACAGGCAAGCTCTAGTAGTTGTACTGATGATCAGTACTTGGTGCCCCACCTCCGTAAAAAACTGCGAACTTTTTCTTATAAAGATTTTTGAAAACTGGAATATATTTATATGACAGTAATCAGGATATCCAAGCCTCCGCACCTTGGAATATTTGAGTGTGCAGTACATTGAAGTAAAGGAAAGTATGGGGCTTTAAATAAGTGAACAATTCTGATACAATTTCTGTGTTTCACAACTTACCTTATCCCGTCTCGAAGCACAGTATTGGATCCAGTCTAGATTACCGTTACAGAAACTTTTGCGAGAGATCCCGGAGTTCTGGGAATCATAATCATCATCGACATGTACACTAAATGTTGGGTCGACATCACAGTATGTCTCGTCACTGATCGCAGTCAATGCTTCGCTTATGGCTGCATTTTCTAACCATTGTTCTAAACGTGGAGATCTTACGGTGTAATATATTATACTCTGAAACAGATACGGTGTACTATATTATACTCTGAAACAGATACGGTGTAATATATTATACTCTGAAACAGATACGGTGTACTATATTATACTCTGAAACAGATACGGTGTAATATATTATACTCTGAAACAGATACGGTGTAATATATTATACTCTGAAACAGATACGGTGTACTATATTATACTCTGAAACAGATACGGTGTACTATATTATACTCTGAAACAGATACGGTGTAATATATTATACTCTGAAACAGATACGGTGTACTATATTATACTCTGAAACAGATACGGTGTAATATATTATACTCTGAAACAGATACGGTGTAATATATTATACTCTGAAACAGATACGGTGTACTATATTATACTCTGAAACAGATACGGTGTACTATATTATACTCTGAAACAGATACGGTGTAATATATTATACTCTGAAACAGATACGGTGTACTATATTATACTCTGAAACAGATACGGTGTAATATATTATACTCTGAAACAGATACGGTGTACTATATTATACTCTGAAACAGATACGGTGTACTATATTATACTCTAAAACAGATACGGTGTAATATATTATACTCTGAAACAGATACGGTGTAATATATTATACTCTGAAACAGATATGGTGTAATATATTTGGTACAACAAAACTGAAACAATTGAAATTTCATGGTCCTGGATTATCTTCTCACATTGAAGGGGACCGTATGTACCAGGTTACATTATAGCATAGTGTGCTAAGCGTATAATCCAGAAATGATTTACCTGAACATTATAGCAGTGTGCTAAGCATATAATCCAGAAATGATTTACCTGAACATTATAGCAGTGTGCTAACCATATAATCCAGAAATGATTTACCTGAACATTATAGCAGTGTGTTAACCGTATAATCCAGAAATGATTTACCTGTACATTATAGCAGTGTGCTAACCATATAATCCAGAAATGATTTACCTGAACATTATAGCAGTGTGCTAAGCGTATAATCCAGAAATGATTTACCTGAACATTATAGCAGTGTGCTAACCATATAATCCAGAAATGATTTACCTGAACATTATAGCAGTGTGCTAAGCGTATAATCCAGAAATGATTTACCTGAACATTATAGCAGTGTGCTAAGCGTATAATCCAGAAATGATTTACCTGAACATTATAGCAGTGTGCTAAGCGTATAATCCAGAAATGATTTACCTGAACATTATAGCAGTGTGCTAAGCGTATAATCCAGAAATGATTTACCTGAACATTATAGCAGTGTGCTAAGCGTATAATCCAGAAATGATTTACCTGAACATTATAGCAGTGTGCTAAGCGTATAATCCAGAAATGATTTACCTGAACATTTAGCAGTGTGCTAAGCGTATAATCCAGAAATGATTTACCTGAACATTATAGCAGTGTGCTAAGCGTATAATCCAGAAATGATTTACCTGAACATTATAGCAGTGTGCTAACCATATAATCCAGAAATGATTTACCTGAACATTATAGCAGTGTGCTAACCATATAATCCAGAAATGATTTACCTGAACATTATAGCAGTGTGCTAACCATATAATCCAGAAATGATTTACCTGAACATTATAGCAGTGTGCTAAGCGTATAATCCAGAAATGATTTAACTGAACATTATAGCAGTGTGCTAAGCATATAATCCAGAAATGATTTACCTGAACATTATAGCAGTGTGCTAAGCGTATTATCCAGAAATGATTTACCTGAACATTATAGCAGTGTGCTAAGCGTATAATCCAGAAATTATTTACCTGAACATTATAGCAGTGTGCTAAGCGTATAATCCAGAAATGATTTACCTGAACATTATAGCAGTGTGCTAACCATATAATACAGAAATTATTTACCTGAACATTATAGCAGTGTGCTAAGCGTATAATCCAGAAATGATTTACCTGAACATTATAGCATAGTGTGCTAAGCGTATTATCCAGAAATGATTTACCTGAACATTATAGCATAGTGTGCTAAGCGTATAATCCAGAAATGATTTACCTGAACATTATAGCATAGTGTGCTAAGCGTATTATCCAGAAATGATTTACCTGAACATTATAGCAGTGTGCTAAGCGTATAATCCAGAAATGATTTACCTGAACATTATAGCATAGTGTGCTAAGCGTATAATCCAGAAATGATTTACCTGAACATTATAGCATAGTGTGCTAAGCGTATTATCCAGAAATGATTTACCTGAACATTATAGCAGTGTGCTAAGCGTATAATCCAGAAATGATTTACCTGAACATTATAGCATAGTGTGCTAAGCGTATTATCCAGAAATGATTTACCTGAACATTATAGCAGTGTGCTAACCATATAATCCAGAAATGATTTACCTGAACATTATAGCAGTGTGCTAACCATATAATCCAGAAATGATTTACCTGAACATTATAGCAGTGTGCTAACCATATAATCCAGAAATGATTTACCTGAACATTATAGCATAGTGTGCTAAGCGTATTATCCAGAAATGATTTACCTGAACATTATAGCAGTGTGCTAACCATATAATCCAGAAATGATTTACCTGAACATTATAGCAGTGTGCTAAGCGTATAATCCAGAAATGATTTACCTGAACATAATACATAATGAGAACCTTTCTGAAGTCAAACACTCCCACCATGGAGGCGGCGTTGTTGTCCGAGATGCTGTATCCCTCCAACACGTACTTAGTGACCACAACTTCCCAGGACAACCAGCGCTGATTGAATGCTGCGTTCAGCGACAGGAAGTGAGGTAGGTGACCAGGCTCGCAACAGCAAAATCCTAAACACAAATCACTCGATGATTTAAACAATTTCTGAATTACGGTGCCTATTATATATAAATTATTATTAGGTTAAATGTTGAGCAAATTGCCACACTGGGAATCCAGTAAATGGCTGCTTAATACAGGGTGGCTGCTTAATACAGGGTGTCTGCTTAATACAGGGTGGCTGCTTAATATAAGGGTGACTGTTTCTTAATACAGGGTGACTGCTGCTTAATACAGGGTGGCTGCTTCTTAATACAGGGTGGCTGCTTAATATAAGGTGGTGGCTTAATACAGGATGGCTGCTTAATACAGGGTGATGCTTCTTAATACAGGGTGGCAGTTTAATACAGGGTGGCAGTTTAATACAGGGTGACTGCTTAATACAGGGTGACTGCTTCTTAATACAGGGTGACTGCTTCTTAATACAGGGTAGCTGCTTAATACAGGGTGGCAGCTTAATACAGGGTGACTTTAATACAGGGTGACAGCTTAATACAAGGTGGCTGCTTAATAGAGGTGGTCGCTAAAGCACAAGTTTAATTGTAGTAATTATTGAAAGCAAGCAGGATGGCCGACACAGAGACACTAAATATGATTGATTCACGAGCATACCATCATTATCCTCTACACCTTCAGTGATGGCTTCAACCTCTCGCTGTTGGCAATATGTTCCTGAAATAAAGTCACATAAACAATTATCATCACCACTAACTGCCTTTACCATTCTTTAACTTCTTTATTTCAAGAGTGATTCTTGGTAGACAGTAACAAATCGGCAACGTTTCATTCCAATGTCTCAATCTCACAACTGTCCGTCAATGACAAAATTGTGATCTCAATTATCCGCCTGGGTACATTGGATGCTCGGGTTTTACGCCGGCATCAGCACCAGTTTGGGCCATATTGCCAGTAGGCATTTTACCTAACAACACCTGGGCAGGCTCCAACGGTTAACCAGTACTTGGTCAATGGTGCACAAACCTCCATAAGACATTGCCAACTTTTTCATATAAATGAGACACGGCCTGAGCGGGGCTTGAACTCGTGACCATCAGTGATGATAGGTTACAGTGGTATACAAGTCAGCGACCGTAACCACTCGACCACAGAGTCGGACAGCCTGAGTACAGGCTACAACAATTTTTTTTACATTATCAAATTCAGTCATTCAGCGATTGGTTAAGCGGAGTGGAAATCTCAGTCAACCAATCATATACATGTATATTACAGTACTTGAGCTCAAGTTTTAGATCGACAAAATGAGTTTAATATCAGCATTCTAGATGGCCTCATACAACAAAGCATCTATACTGCGAAAAGTTTGCACAATGGACGACAAAAATCACAGTCTCCGGTTACATAAGGCAGAGTAGACCTTGTACCAAGGTTATAAAACTTTTCTCCAATCTCAAAACTCAGTCTCAAGCGTCTCATTGGTTCAGCTGAGAAAAGTTTTATAACCTTGGAACCAGTCCAGATCTCAAACTCAAGCTCAAATGATCAGCTGAACCAATGAGATGCTTGAGACTGAGTTTTGAGATTGGAGAAAAGTTTTATAACCTCCAGGCAGGTAATTGAAACATGCCAAGTCACATTACTACTGGAAGGACAATGCTTCATCAGCGCAGTAAAACATGCAAATAATGCTCACATACCCCTGAATTCAAGACCCCTGAGTTGGAATGTAACAAGACCATTGCCCATTTCTATGATATGTACAAGCGCGTTGAGAGAATCGGACGCCATGATGAAGATGTCTCCCTGCTCGGCATTACCCCACCTGCCCATCAGCAGGTCACCACACAGACTGTGCTGTAAGGAGCGGCTTAAATGCTCGTAGAATATCGAGTTGAGATTGTTGTCATCAGCACCTGAAAGAGACAGCAACAGTCATACTTGCTACTTGATCCAGTTAACAAGTAAGAGCGGCCATACTTGCTATGTGATCCACTTAACAATAAGAGCGGCCATACTTGCTACGTGATCCAGTTAACAATAACAGCGGCCATACTTGCTACTTGATCCAGTTAACAATAAGAGTGGCCATACTTGCTACGTGATCCACTTAACAATAAGAGCGGCCATACTTGCTACGTGATCCACTTAACAATAAGAGCGGCCATACTTGCTACGTGATCGTGATCCACTTAACAATAAGAGCGGCCATACTTGCTACGTGATCCACTTAACAATAAGAGCGGCCATACTTGCTACTTGATCCACTTAACAATAAGAGCGGCCATACTTGCTACTTGATCCACTTAACAAGAAAGAGCAGCCATACTTGCTACGTGATCCACTTAACAATAAGAGTGGCCATACTTGCTACTTGATCCACTTAACAAGAAAGAGCAGCCACACTTGCTACGTGAATGATAAACTTCAGCAGAAAATAAATGTCAAAATGGACTGATCCAATTTCAGTTCAGGATCATTCCATCATTTAAACCTCAGCAGAAAATAAATGTCAAAATGGACTGATCCAATTTCAGTTCAGGATCATTCCATCATTTAAACCTCAGCAGAAAATAAATGTTAAAATGGACTGATCCAATTTCATTTCATGATAATTCCATCATTTAAACCTCAGCAGAAAATAAATGTCAAAATGGACTGATCCAATTTCAGTTCAGGATCCCATCATTTAAACTTCAGCAGAAAATAAATGTCAAAATGGACTGCTCCATCATTCTTTTATTAAAATTAAGCAGCCGATACATTACAAACAGATACACAGGTGTACTGCAGTTGTCATACTCGACAATCTTCATTACGTAGCTATGATCACTCGAATACATTGGTCTGGTAGGCTACAGATACACATATCTGTAACTCTCAACCTGCCAATCACAACTTGGAAACAGTATAGATCATGATCAGACGGCACAGAACATACAATCTGATGAGGCTCTATGCTGTTTGCTATTCGGATAGTGGAGCTAAAACACTTGTCTGAATAGCAAACAACATAGATCCTGATCAGACGAGGCGTTATGCCGCAGTTGATCTGGATCTATGTTGTTTGCACATTCTGTCGAATTTATTCAGCAGGTTAAGGGTTAATTCTTTGCATGCTGTCGGTGAACCTAACGGTCAAATATGCAGGGATCATTCTAGAGGGCGATGTGGGCGAAATTGTCGCCCTAGGGACCCTGACTTCGCCCTCTGGGGGCCCCACTTCTCCCTAAAAAAGCCCCACTTCTCCCTAAAAAAATAAAAAAATTTACAATTTTCATACAAAAGTAAGATACACTGGCCCATTATAAAGCACTCCTTCTATTCAAATGTTGTATTTAATGGTCATACTGTGTATTTTAACCCTATTTTGCAGAAGTATATTAAAGAACACCATTTAAGGAAGCGATCACAGGCTTTCTCACTTCTCCCAAAATTTCTGACCTAGAATGAACCCTGAAAATGTCATGCAATTTCATTTGAATTGTATCCTAACAAACACAATTGTAATTAAATTTCAGGACATATTTCCAGAGTAATGAATTGTATGCTACAGATATTTGAAATATTTATAGCCTAAATTTTACCCAGCATGCAGAGCTAAACAAGAACACATTCTGCCGACGGCTTACCAGTATTTCTTTCTAACTGTTGTGATAGTCTTGTATTGCTGTGATCTACCCGTTTTGTACTGGAAAGTAATTATAAGGGCAAATTAAATAAACAATGCAGCCACAGTGATTGTCAAGACACATACTATGTCTGGAAAAAGTTATTTAAAAGGATAAATCAAGAATATTTCTGCCAATGGAGGTCAAGGTGCAATGTCACTCATTCTAGAGTACCTGGATTTCCCGGAACTACTGTAGGTAGATCTACAGGATTTGATACTTACTTACAGGATTTCCCGGAACCACACGGGGTAACTACTGTAGGTAGATCAACAGGATTAGGTACTTACTGGATTTCCCGAACCACATGGGATAACAACAGTAGTAGATCTACAGGATTTGGTACTTACTGGATTTCCCGGAACCACATGGGATAACAACAGTAGGTAGATCTACAGGATTTGGTACTTACTTATGGATTTCCCAGAACCACATGGGATAACAACAGTAGCTAGATCTACAGGATTTGGTACTTACTTATTGGATTTCCCAGAACCACATGGGATAACAACAGTAGCTAGATCTACAGGATTTGGTACTTACTTATTGGATTTCCCAGAACCACATGGGATAACAACAGTAGCTAGATCTACAGGATTTGGTACTTACTTATTGGATTTCCCAGAACCACACAGGTTAACAGTAGGTAGATCTACAGGATTTGGTACTTACTTATTGGATTTCCCAGAACCACATGAGGTAACAACAGTAGGTAGATCTACAGGATTTGGTACTTACTTATTGGATTTCCCAGAACCACATGGGATAACAACTGTAGGTAGATCTACAGGATTTGGTACTTACTTATAGTCCTTCTCCCAGAACTTGATGGGTCTCACATAGGATGTTATAAATATGGCACTACCCAGGAACGGGTTGAGGGGGGTGGAGAAGATGGCTGACACACCGGCTTGTAGAAATAACATGGCAGAATCTGTATATACATTAAGGATCGTATATTTTGCATACAATGCAGCTTAGGATACTAAATCACAGTTACAATACCATTTCTTGCAGGTGCTTTCATTTTCAGGTTCAAAGTTTCATCGGCGACTTGGTGAATGAATAGATACTCGTCCAGGCAATATATACGGACGGACACCCAGGTTGTATCAGGGCTCAAGCTAGACCCACATTTTTGAGAGAAAGCTCGTGATTGAGTCATCTAATTGTATTATTTAATCAATTTCAACATAACCCAGTAATAGGGTTAACATACATGATATGACCATTAAATACAATATTTGAATAGAAGGGAGTGCTATACAATGGCCAGTGTATCTTACTGGAGAATATTCTGAAAACTGTAAAAAAAAAAAATCTTTATTTTTGTACAGAGAATTGGTGGCCCATGGGGCAAGGGGGTGAAGTCAGGGGCCCATGGGCGACTACTTCGCCCATGTCGCCGTCTAGAATGAGCCCTGTAACCAACCTTCTGCAACCTGGATAGCTTACTTAAGTGAAACAATTCAAGACCCTCTGGTGGGATACGAACCAACAATTGATCTACACTGTAATGAAAATGACATGAACCACTCGACCTCGTCCACCTATATTCTGCAAGTGGCGAAGAACACAATTTTTGGAAAGACGTAAGTGTTTAATTTAACGACATCGAACTTGTAAATGTCAAGGATACGAGGCACACTAAAAGGTTGAGCAAATGCGTGAAAGGCCGAGCCCCAGGTGATCTGCCAGGGTGCGATGTAAGTCACGATGAACTTCATCTTCAAATACAGGTCACAGAACTGAAATACATAATACTTATATACAGGTCACAGAACTGAAATACATAATACTCAAATACAGGTCACAGAACTGAAATACATAATACTCAAATACAGGTCACAGAACTGAAATACATAATACTCAAATACAGGTCACAGAACTGAAATACATAATACTTATATATAGGTCACAGAACTGAAATACATAATACTCAAATACAAGTCACAGAACTGAAATACATAATACTTATATACAGGTCACAGAACTGAAATACATAATACTTATATACAGGTGACAGAACTGAAATACATAATACTTATATACAGGTCACAGAACTGAAATACATAATACTCAAATACAGGTCACAGAACTGAAATACATAATACTTATATATAGGTCACAGAACTGAAATACATAATACTCAAATACAAGTCACAGAACTGAAATACATAATACTTATATACAGGTCACAGAACTGAAATACATAATACTCAAATACAGGTCACAGAACTGAAATACATAATACTTATATACAGGTCACAGAACTGAAATACATAATACTCAAATACAGGTCACAGAACTGAAATACATAATACTTATATACAGGTCACAGAACTGAAATACATAATACTTATATACAGGTCACAGAACTGAAATACATAATACTCAAATGCAGGTCACAGAACTGAAATACAAAATACTCAAATGCAGGTCACAGAACTGAAATACAAAATACTTATATACAGGTCACAGAACTGAAATACATAATACTTATATACAGGTCACAGAACTGAAATACATAATACTCAAATACAGGTCACAGAACTGAAATACATAATACTTATATACAGGTCACAGAACTGAAATACATAATACTTATATACAGGTCACAGAACTGAAATACATAATACTCAAATGCAGGTCACAGAACTGAAATACAAAATACTCAAATGCAGGTCACAGAACTGAAATACAAAATACTTATATACAGGTCACAGAACTGAAATACATAATACTTATATACAGGTCACAGAACTGAAATACATAATACTCAAATGCAGGTCACAGAACTGAAATACAAAATACTTATATACAGGTCACAGAACTGAAATACATAATACTTATATACAGGTCACAGAACTGAAATACATAATACTTATATACAGGTCACAGAACTTAAATACATAATACTCAAATACAGGTCACAGAACTGAAATACATAATACTCAAATACAAGTCACAGAACTGAAATACATAATACTTATATATAGGTCACAGAACTGAAATACATAATACTCAAATACAAGTCACAGAACTGAAATACATAATACTTATATATAGGTCACAGAACTGAAATACATAATACTCAAATACAGGTCACAGAACTGAAATACATAATACTTATATACAGGTCACAGAACTTAAATACATAATACTCAAATACAGGTCACAGAACTGAAATACATAATACTTATATACAGGTCACAGAACTGAAATACATAATACTAAAGGCATTGTTCACACCCGAGCTGAAACATAAAGAAGTATTATCGATAGATTTCTCCGCAAATAGCTTCAAACCATTACAAATCGAAACAAGTAAATTCAATGAATTGACCAGCCGAACTGGCTCTGGATGGACAATTGTTTGTTTGTTTCTTCGGGTTTACGCCTGCATCAGCACCATTCTGGGCTATATAGCCAGCGGGTAGTTTACCTAATAACACATTTCCTGGGCAGGCTCCAGTGGTTAATCAGTACTTGGTGCACCAACCTCTCTATGAAACTGCCAACTTTTTCGTATAAACAGACACGACCTGAGCGGGGCTCAAACAAATGACCATCAGTGATGATAGGTTACTCTAGATGTACAAATTTGTTGATTTTTAGTGAATTAACGAGCAACAACTGTGGTGTGGTGAACCACCACACCATAAGTGATACATATTTACTCATTGGCTACTGAGAAATGGTCAGAAAAGACGGGGGATAATATAAATGGTGAAGAGCGAGTTTTATTACTGAAATTTACACGAATCAATTGTGCAAAATATTTTATTCAAGAATGGTACATTAACACAGCAACATTAGTTACGGCCCCTCCCAAGACAAGCAAGTATATTGAAATGCCCCTGAAACCCAAAATGTAAAATGTAGTATCCCATTTAATATCCTGTGAACCCTGCAGACATGTCGTACTGATGGGAATTTAATGAACCATTTCATCTCTGACTTTCTTGGCACACAAGATCAAACTTGACCCTTGACTTGGCCTAGGAACAGACTATAAGCATAGTACCATATCACTTGCAAGTAGCCACCATAACACTTACCTTCATAAACAAGATGGCAATAAAGAAGTAATCAATGAGCGTGGATTCCGATGCCCATCTAGCATCGTACTTGAAGAAAAGTATAGTAAACACGAGGATCATATGTTGCTTTGGAGTGTTGGAAAACGCAAATCTCAGCAGCTTCAATGAACACACTGTCAGGACCAGTGGACCGAAACTAAAGTGTAAACAGTAAAACACATGAGGGTGTTTGCAATTGTGATATTTTATAAGATATTGATGTTGGCGATACTTTACAAGGCGATACTTTACAAGATATTGATGTTGGCGATACTTTACAAGGCGATACTTTATAAGATATTGGCGATACTTTACAAGGCAATACTTTACAAGATATTGATGTTGGCGATACTTTACAAGGCGATACTTTACAAGATATTGATGTTGGCGATACTTTACAAGGCGATACTTTACAAGATATTGGCGATACTTTACAAGGCGATACTTTACAAGACGTTGATGCTGGCGATACTTTACAAGACATTGATGTTGGCGATACTTTACAAGGCGATACTTTACAAGACGTTGATGCTGGCGATACTTTACAAGACATTGATGTTGGCGATACTTTACAAAACTTCGATGTTAGCGATACTTTACAAAACATTGATGTTGGCAATACTTTACAAAACTTCGATGTTAGCGATACTTTACAAGACATTGATGCTGGCAATACTTTACAAAACTTCGATGTTAGCGATACTTTACAAGATATTGATGTTGGCGATACTTTACAAGACATTGATGTTGGCGATACTTTACAAGACATTGATGTTGGCAATACTTTACAAGACATTGATGTTGGCGATACTTTACAAGACATTGATGTTGGCGATACTTTACAAGATATTGATGTTGGCGATACTTTACAAGACATTGATGTTGGCGATACTTTACAAGACATTGATGTTGGCGATACTTTACAAGACATTGATGTTGGCGATACTTTACAAGACATTGATGTTGGCGATACTTTACAAAACTTCGATGTTAGCGATACTTTACAAGACATTGATGCTGGCAATACTTTACAAAACTTCGATGTTAGCGATACTTTACAAGATATTGATGTTGGCGATACTTTACAAGACATTGAAGTTGGCGATACTTTATAAGATATTGATGTTGGCGATACTTTACAAGACATTGATGTTGGCAATACTTTACAAGACATTGATGTTGGCGATACTTTACAAGACATTGATGTTGGCGATACTTTACAAGATATTGATGTTGGCGATACTTTACAAGACATTGATGTTGGCGATACTTTACAAGACATTGATGTTGGCGATACTTTACAAGACATTGATGTTGGCGATACTTTACAAGACATTGATGTTGGCGATACTTTACAAGATATTGATGTTGGCGATACTTTACAAGATATTGATGTTGGCGATACTTTACAAGACTTTGATGTTGGCGATACTTTACAAGACATTGATGGTGGCGATACTTTACAAGACATTGATGGTGGCGATACTTTACATTGATGATGGCGATACTTTACAAGACATTGATGGTGGCGATACTTTACATTGATGATGGCGATACTTTACAAGACATTGATGGTGGCGATACTTTACATTGATGATGGCGATACTTTACAAGACATTGATGGTGGCGATACTTTACAAGACATTGATGGTGACGATACTTTACAAGACATTGATGGTGGCGAGCGATACTTTACATGACTTTAATGTTAATGATACTTGATGTCATAGCCCTAAACTGACACTTACTAGTTTCCGAACTTGCAAACAATGTCCGGTACTGATCTGGTTAAGGCACACAGAACTACAACAGGATACATGCAATTCCTCTCCACAAACCTCATCCAAATATACACTTTCTCAAACCACATGATTTTGGCCGGACCTGTAAATAAAAAATAATATTGTATTTGGTTAGTTGCTGGTTATTGATTAGGTGAGCTTCCTGCATTTATAGCATTAATTTGTTATCTTTTTAAATTCAAAATAACAAATTGATGAAACTGTGGTAACTTATTGTGTGTGTAGGCCATGTGATGTCAAAGCTGTGTCATTACACGTCAAATAATTCAGAATTTTTACATTTGTTATTTTTTTAATTTATTTTTTTATATTTACATTTATTTTTTGATATTTTTTAATTTTCACAATCACCTGATAAAACTATCAATACTATACATGCGATAAGTATGATATACAATTTAACATTATAAATGTTCTATATACATGAGATTACAGTATGCATTACTTAATCTAGTAGGACAGTATTCATATTCAATCATAGTATGGCAGTGTTCACTATTCAATCATAGTATGGCAGTGTTCATATTCAATCATAGTATGGCAGTGTTCACTATTCAATCATAGTAGGACAGTGTTCACTATTCAATCATAGTATGGCAGTGTTCACTATTCAATCATAGTATGGCAGTGTTCACTATTCAATCATAGTATGGCAGTGTTCACTATTCAATCATAGTATGGCAGTGTTCACTATTCAATCATAGTATGGCAGTGTTCACTATTCAATCATAGTATGGCAGTGTTCACTATTCAATCATAGTATGGCAGTGTTCACTATTCAATCATAGTATGGCAGTGTTCACTATTCAATCATAGTATGACAGTGTTCACTATTCAATCATAGTATGGCAGTGTTCACTATTCAATCATAGTATGGCAGTGTTCACTATTCAATCATAGTATGGCAGTGTTCACTATTCAATCATAGTATGACAATATTTATGACATTTGTTATTTTTAAAACTGCAGCGAGCACCTAGGTAGAACCACCTACCTTCAATAAGCCCAACATACCTGTAGCTTCAAACACGCACCTGGCTAGAACCACCCACCTTCAGTAAACCCCAACATACCTGTAGCTTCAAACACGCACCTGGCTAGAACCACCCACCTTCAGTAAACCCAACATACCTGTAGCTTCAAACATGCTTCTTTCCTGGCTCTTCAGCAGCGGATGAGAGCAGCACAACCAGGGCATCTCCTTACGCAGTTGAGGTATGATGTAATGAATCAGGAACCCAAAACCAGCCACAGTAAAATACAGAAAATCATCTACCATTGGCTGAAATATTACAGAAAATGTGAGAACTATAGAAAAATCATCTTTACGTAACTGAGGTGTGGGGTATATATCTATACACAGTCAAACATGTATTAGGCTGTCCAATTAGCGCAGTTGTTAGCGGGAAGAATGTGAGAACTATAGCAAAATCATCTTTACGTAACTGAGGTGTGGGGTATATATCTATACACAGTCAAACATGTATTAGGCTGTCCAATTAGCGCAGTTGTTAGTGGGAAGAATGTGAGAACTATAGCAAAATCATTTTTACGTAACTGAGGTGTGGGGTATATATCTATACACAGTCAAACTTGTATTAGGCTGTCCAATTAGCGCAGTTGTTAGCGTGCTCGCTTCTCACCAATGCAACCGTATGGTGGTCGCCAGATCGGACAGGTGGGTTTTCTCCGGGTACTCTGCACGCTCGCTCGCTTCTCACCAATGCAACCCGGGTTCGATCCTCGGACTGGGAAGAATGTGAGATGGTACGGTGGTCGCCAGATCGGACATGTGGGTTTTCTCCGGGTACTCTGCACGCTCGCTTCTCACCAATGCAACCCGGGTTCGATCCTCGGACTGGGAAGAATGTGAGATGGTACGGTGGTCGCCAGATCGGACATGTGGGTTTTCTCCGGGTACTCTGCACGCTCGCTCGCTTCTCACCAATGCAACCCGGGTTCGATCCTCGGACTGGGAAGAATGTGAGATGGTACGGTGGTCGCCAGATCGGACATGTGGGTTTCTCCGGGTACTCTGCACGCTCGCTCGCTTCTCACCAATGCAACCCGGGTTCGATCCTCGGACTGGGAAGAATGTGAGATGGTACGGTGGTCGCCAGATCGGACAGGTGGGTTTTCTCCGGGTACTCTGCACGCTCGCTCGCTTCTCACCAATGCAACCCGGGTTCGATCCTCGGACTGGGAAGAATGTGAGATGGTACGGTGGTCGCCAGATCGGACATGTGGGTTTTCTCCGGGTACCGGTTTCCTCCCGCACGAATGAGAGTGATTAATATAAGCTTAGCAATCGTTGTAAAATAAATAAAGTTTAAACTTGATGTAACCTACCTGTATAAATACCGTACTGATATGCACAGCAAAGGATAGAATCATGACCACAATGCTGATAAGAAGGTCTGACTGGAGTCTTTCATACTGGAAATACAAGCACAGTGGAAACCATTTATATAACATACAATACAACGGTGCATTTGCAATACATGTTCTCACAGCTAGCGCCCGGCAGTCCAGTGTCCAGGATATTACAGTATGTTGTACAAGTAGATCTATAGATTATTGCCTAATACTTCAGTATCTATCTCATAATAACTTCAAAAACACACCCAACAACATTTTTGAATCCTAGAACATCGATGGTGCACTATGACACATTTTAATGTATTTTCAGGGTTCATTCTAGGTCAGAATTTTTGGGAGAAGTGAGAAAGCGCGTGATCGCTTCCTTAAATGGTGTTCTTTAATATACTTCTGCAAAATAGGGTTAAAATGCACAATACAATCATTTAAATACAACATTTGAATAAAAGGAGTGCTTTATAATGGGCCAGTGTATCTTACTAGACAAAAGTTTGTTTGAAAATCGTAAAAACCAAAAAATATATATATATATATATTTTTTTTTTTTAGGGAAAAGTGGGGCCCCAGAGGGCGAAGTCTAAACTGATCCATGGTATTTTTTAATACATTTCAAACTGATACCAAATTGAGTGTAAAATTGCTATTCAGAGATGAAATGTAACAGTGACTACAAGAATATATGATCGCGTCATGAGATATGTGACCGTTGGCTAGTCAACATTCAATACCATTCAGCCATGCCATATACCCTATTCACTTTTTATTGAAGTTTTGGCTACTTGAATTTTCATTTTCTATGAAAATCTGCAGGCCCGGGCCTTCAGTGCCTAATAGGAGCTACGCCCCTGATAAAAAAAGAATAAAATATTTTATATTTTTGCTTTTGCATTTGTAATTGCATCATACTATAGCGACTTATCAGATCCAATGGTTGAGGAAGGACATAGGTGCCACTCCAGGAGGCACTGTGTCAGGCCAAGTTTGGTACCTGTTTGGCACAAGTGAACTGGTGCCCACCCAGGCATTGTGTTCGGCAGTCAGGTACCTGATGGAACGATCAGTCTAGTGCCCACCCATGCATTGTGTTCGGCAGTCAGGTACCTGATGGAACGATCAGCCTAGTGCCCACCCAGGCATTGTGTTAGGCCAACCTGGTGATCGTCCTGGATCCTGTGACTTGCACAGCCGGGAAACCAGTAAAATGAATGAACAAGTGGCCAAGTGCCCACCCAGGCACAGCTGGGAAACCGGTAATATGAATGAACAGGTGGCCAAGTGCCCGTCCAGACACAGCTGGGAAGAATCACTGACCTTCCACAATGCAGACGGATAACTTGGTTGTAAAAGAATTAAATATTTGACAATTTATTATTTTGACAATAGCATACCACACAAGTTTTCAGTTTCCCTGGCAACGGGTCTTTGAGATCTCCATCTTCCTTTTCTTCCTCCTCTTCTTCTTTCTCTCCAAACATTTTCTCCTTTATCAACTGCCTGTCATAAATAAAACAACTTATTTAACTTAACACACAACACTGCTGCTCCAACATATTGCAAATGCCATAAATTGGCTACAACTCCCACCCTAAGATGGTGGTGGTGTTTTACGTTTATTTATCGTTGCTACTGGTTGCCAATATGAAGAGATTAGTCATTTTAGATTTTGGAGAATAGTGCAATGATACAGACAGAGACACATTCCAGAGTCTCCTCTGGTTCTTTTACGTGCACGGTGTACAGCACTGACATGAGACCTTGGTTTAAAGTCCCATCTGAAAGACTTAATTTTATTAGGGTCAGACGGGGGGATCGAACCTACAATCTCTGGATTCCCAGTCCATCGTGTTGACCACTGGACTACGTATCTGTCTGTATCCAAAGAACAATCAAATTTATTCAAAAATGTTCCTCTCAATTTGCCACATTGCAACTTTCGGCAACAGTTTTCAAGAACTCTTGGCATCCCTATACTTTAAATTTTAATATATAGAGTGGTAGAACCTATGCTTGGCATATTTTCCATTTCCATCCGTATTTAAAATATTTATATAGTTCTACCGTATTTAGCTATGTATAGTGCGCACATTTCTTACTGAAATCCTCATCCATTTTATCTACTGCGCATTATACACCAGTACAGACACAATTTCGTGAAATTCGACCCGAACGGCCCACAGTCATTCTATAATTTGTTACATTCGACAAACATTATAAACTAGCTATTAAAACCAGTTGCCGATAGTCTATATAAATAAATGAAATGAATAAGACCACAAAATTAGCATATATTGCGTTTATTTTGGCAAACTTTGAAGAATTTAATTGAAATTACTAAATGCATAAAAAATGGCGATTTGATAACATCACATGGTTTTATCGTATGTAATATTTCCCGTACTTTTCGCGTACTTCGCCGCATAAAGCGACACTGCCTCGATATCATAGAGGTAAAGAAACTTTGTAATTATAGTTTATTTGATTTAATATACCGTATGTTTTTAAATACGACATGATTAAAGACACGATGTGTTGGTTATTTTTACGGGAAATATTTACTATGTACAATGCATTGCATAAAAAAAAAAATTTTTGGCTGCAGTATTTCAATTGTTTGTAGCGATAATTAATTTCGACAAACCATTCACAATGGATCCCAGTTAATTAGGTAGGCTACACGTGTTGAGAAGTTTGAGCATCTGCTGACATGTTTGAGAACGTGTTGAGATGTTTGATAACGATATGCATGTAATTTTCATGAAATCATGCCTGAGTGCGTTACCGTTCCTCGATGAGGTATCTCGAGTGATTAATATAAGTTGTAAAAATCACGGAGCACAATTTTTAGCGATTCTTGAGAAATGTTAAATTTTGACTTGGAAAATTGCGTTTTTCATGTGCGCAGTATACATCGGAACTCAGTTTTTCCCCCGATTTTCGTGCCAAATCGTGGGTGCGCATTATACACGATAGCGCACTATACATAGCTAAATACGGTAGGCTAATTTCACTGACAGAGCTGAAGCATGGTTAAATAGCATTCCGTTGGGTGTATCGGTAGCCTGATGCAACTGTCACGTGACTGGTCCAGCAGATGAATATAAACAAGCAAATCATTGGGAGAATATTTCCACCGAAACTGTTACGGTGTATGAGCAATTCAGGCAGCTATCCAAATTTTAAAAATCTACACCTAACACGAAAAATAGTTTCTATACCATTTCTGATTAAGACCAATAAGTGTTTTTATTCAATGATGTACTATATCAAAATAACAACAAGTTATGGTGGATAAATAAAAAATAACAAGTACGCCATGCATAGGTGCGCTGAAGTCTTCATTTCCCCATATAAATGTGATGAAGCTAAAACTGTCAACAAGAAGATAATAATATTACGGAAAGTGCAATTAACATTTTATACTGGTCATTATATGTGGGATTTATGCCGAGCATAGGTTCCACCACTCTACCATTAAACTTTGTTACTTTGAACTTATCAGGCCAGTTAATATTGGTTCGAGTCAATCTGGAGTGACCCATGATGTCTAGAACGTGTGTATAGAATCTCACTGTTTATGATTGTATGTATATAATATATACATCGCTCCTAGTTGTGGCATAATAATCCACACCTGGGCAATGAATACCTTCCAGAATGGAACAGTAAATAAAGAACCTACCATAGTACAGTCACTGTGGAATAGCTTCCAGAATGGCACAGTAAATAACGAACCTACCATAGTACAGTGGAATAGCTTCCAGAATGGCACAGTAAATAAAGAACCTACCATAGTACAGTGGAATAGCTACAAGAACGGCACAGTAAATAAAGAACCTACCATAGTACAGTGGAATAGCTACCAGAACGGCACAGTAAATAACGAACCTACCATAGTACAGTGGAATAGCTACCAGAACGGCACAGTAAATAACGAACCTACCATAGTACAGTGGAATAGCTACCAGAACGGCACAGTAAATAAAGAACCTACCATAGTACAGTGGAATAGCTACCAGAACGGCACAGTAAATAAAGAACCTACCATAGTACAGTGGAATAGCTACCAGAACGGCACAGTAAATAAAGAACCTACCATAGTACAGTGGAATAGCTACCAGAACGGCACAGTAAATAAAGAACCTACCATAGTACAGTGGAATAGCTACCAGAACGGCACAGTAAATAAAGAACCTACCATAGTACAGTGGAATAGCTACCAGAACGGCACAGTAAATAAAGAACCTACCATAGTACAGTGGAATAGCTACCAGAACGGCACAGTAAATAAAGAACCTACCATAGTACAGTGGAATAGCTACCAGAACGGCACAGTAAATAAAGAACCTACCATAGTACAGTGGAATAGTTAGCAGAACGGCACAGTAAATAAAAAACCTACCATAGTACAGTGGGATCTGAGGCCGATCTACTCAGATGAAATGAAATAGCCACCAGAACGGCACAGTATGTGGAGAACGCAGCTGTCTGGGCAAATTCTGAGTTCTTACATGGATTTGGTTCATTCAGAATATTCTGCAAAGAGATACAATGTGAAGCTTGATTTTGCTTACAGGTATATTTTTATCTACTAGTCGACCAGCACCGATGGTCCAAACCAGGTTTCATAAAAACGTTCAGTGTGTGCAGACAGGCAACCAGACGGACAGACATACACTGGACAAATAACTTTTTCCTTGAGAGCTTGAAATTGCGATCGTAATATGCTCACCTGTTGAGCAGGTAACTCAGGGCTCAAGCTGGACTCCACATTTTGGGAGAAGTCACTTCTCCCTCCAGATGATTTAGGGAGAAGTGAGAAAATTTAGGGAGAAGTGGGGAGACTTTTGAATGACTGCAAATAGTGAAACAGTATTTAGTCAAGGTTTGCAGGATATACAAATAGAAAAGCTGCAGGGCAGATTAATCTTGACAAACCAATAGGAATGTTGATTATACACACAAAAAAGCTGATCTGCATTTAATTTTATTATGCACGAAATCGGTACAAAACGGATCGCGTACTGTTCGACGACATTGTAAAACCGTTAATTTGCATATATTTCTTATATAAAGTGGACATATATACATTTCAATATAATATGAAAATTTGAATTTAAACACATTTGTATGGATTTATAATATGCATAACTCGTATCATTTGCGTAATCAACTAAAAGCGGATAATAAAGCAACCACTTCGCCCGAGTCGCTCTCTAGCGTGAGCCCTGGTAACTACAGTCTTAATACTTTCCGCAATCAACAGAATATGTGATTGATATACACGGACAATTGAAATGGATCAGACTTTCTCATGTGATAGTCTTAAATTGAAACTAGTTATTTCATATCTATGTTATCTTACATCCAATAGTTATGCCGATGCTACAACAAAATAATCAAATCAAACCACAATACAGTTCTGGGGGATAAAGTGAAATCAAATCTTCCATGAAAGAAAGGGATTCGAATAAGTTACTATGTAACTTTTTTCCCAATCCTAACTATGCTGTTACAACTATTCCTATGTTATGTACCATTCTTGAATAAAATATTGTTTAAACTAAATCTTCCATGATCTTGTAGCTTTGCTTATAGTTGCCTCCGAGGCATGTGGGTGACTGTTTCTCTAAGAGGTTCATGTTGCCACATTGCTTATACAGACATCCCAATGAGGCTTCTTCTTCCTCTGGTCCAGGGTGACAAGTCCTGGGTGGTGATTGCTTCCTTCAAACAGCGGGTCCTTGTTGGGGGCCATCCTCCACATGTGTCATCCCGCAGTAGCAAACACTGGCTCAGATATCCTCTTCAAGGCTGTTCCCATCATGCCATACCTACTAGAGGAATCGAGTCTGTGTCGAAGAGACGAAGACTTGAATAAGCTGCTACTGCGCACGTGCCTATGTCACGACGTGCACGTTGTCGAGGTAGACCTGGAATCAAATCTTCCAGATGGTCCACAATGACCATTCTAGATCTTGACTAGGGCTGCTTACAACAAAGTTTGAAAGTATTAATATAAAAGATATATATTTATAAATATGTACCTTTCCAAGGTCAATTAGTGTCAGGTAACATAACCCATAGAGAAATCCTACAGCAAGAAGACTTCTATGTAGACAGTATATAGATGATATCAAACTAACCGTCGCTGAAAAACAAAACAAATCCACAACATAGCATGATTAAGATCACCGCATCAGCGAAACTTGTGGAATCTTTTGTGTTGTTATTGTGGTGGAACAGCGTTAGAAAGGTCAGATTGGTTGTTGCTAGGTGATGCAGATTAGTTGTTGCTAGGTGATGCAGGTTGGTTGTTGCTAGGTGATGCAGATTAGTTGTTGCTAGGTGATGCAGATTAGTTGCTGCTAGGTGATGCAGATTAGTTGTTGCTAGGTAATGCAGATTGGTTGTTGCTAGGTTATGCAGGTTTGATATCTGGCATATGCCTCTCTAGAATTGCTCTGCATCTGTAGTGCTATCCAGTTCTAAATACAGTCAAACCTGTATTAGTGATCACCTCCAATAAGCAACCAACCTGTATTAAGCAGCCAGTTTCTGACCTATTAAGCAGCCACCTGTGCTAAGCAGCCACTTTCTGTGATTCCCTTGGCTGGTTGCTTAATACAGGTTTGACTGTATGCCAATTCTTGCATATACTCCCATCATAAACTCACACATGAAGGTGAAATTGAGAGATTTGGCCGGATAAAACAAACAAGGTGCTCTAGAGCAATATGTCGAATCCGCCCGTACACACTCTCAGTACATGACCTTCGAAATAAGGACTGTCTTTATATCGAATATCATTATAGCGAACAAAAAGAAGAGGTTTATAAATCAACGACCGGACACAACATATTGTACACATAACCTCATTACCCTGTATTAAGTTATTTAATCACCATTTCCATACCTCATTACCCTGTATTAAGTTATTTAATCACCATTTCCATACCTCATTACCCTGTATTAAGTTATTTAATCACCATTTCCATACCTCATTACCCTGTATTAAGTTATTTAATCACAATTTCCATACCTCATTACCCTGTATTAAGTTATTTAATCACAATTTCCATACCTCATTACCCTGTATTAAGTTATTTAATCACCATTTCCATACCTCATTACCCTGTATTAAGTTATTTAATCACCATTTCCATACCTCATTACCCTGTATTAAGTTATTTAATCACCATTTCCATACCTCATTACCCTGTATTGAGTATTTAATCACCATTTCCATACCTCATTACCCTGTATTAAGTTATTTAATCACCATTTCCATACCTCATTACCCTGTATTAAGTTATTTAATCACAATTTCCATACCTCATTACCCTGTATTAAGTTATTCTATTTACTCACCATTTCCACCAAATACATGTGTATCCACCTGCTCTAGAGCGAAAGTGACGAACGTGTTAACCTGTGGCAGTAGGCCTATCGTAAAAATCAACGGCAGACAAAGCAGAAGCACTGAAAAATAGAGTGTGTTTTACGTTTATTTATCGTCACTACCGGCTACCCATATCAGCAAAATATATCGAACATCACAGAGAGAGAGTAAGACAACCAACGCAAACATTGGACACTATCAAACATAATTTAGTTTAGTTTATACAAATTAATTTTAGCTTGATTGCGAAACAAGAGTAAACATACCTTTGAGAAAGTCCCTAGCAAACAAGAATATACATACCACTGAGAAGGTCCCTAGCAAACAAGAGTAAACATACCTTTGAGAAATTCCCTAGCAAACCAGAGTAAACATACCTTTGAGAAGGTCCCTAGCAAACAAGAGTAAACATACCTTTGAGAATGTCCCTAGCAAACAAGAGTAAACATACCTTTGAGAATGTCCCTAGTAAACAAGAATATACATACCACTAAGAAAGTCCCTAGCAAACAAGATAAACATACCTTTGAGAAGGTCCCTAGCAAACAAGAGTAAACATACCTTTGAGAATGTCCCTAGCAAACAAGAGTAAACATACCTTTGAGAATGTCCCTAGTAAACAAGAATATACATACCACTAAGAAAGTCCCTAGCAAACAAGATAAACATACCTTTGAGAAGGTCCCTAGCAAACAAGAGTAAACATACCTTTGAGAATGTCCCTAGCAAACAAGAGTAAACATACCTTTGAGAATGTCCCTAGTAAACAAGAATATACATACCACTAAGAAAGTCCCTAGCAAACCAGAGTATGGTGGATGTGGTGAACGGCAGTCCATACACGTACATGGTGTCCGGCATCTCCAAGCTGCCCACATAGTCCAACAGCAACATGATGCCAGAGCAGAGACAGAAGTAAAATGGACGGCTGAACACAATCAAATGATTATACCCCTGAAACAAAACACAGATTACAGCTGGCTAGTCATCCAATCAAAAACTAAGATTTTATTTAAAACAAGCAATTTGTTGAATTGATATATCACGCCGAAGATTAAGGAAGCAAGAATAATATCTAAAACTATCGTTTTATCTCTCAGCTTGCCATCTTTCGAAACCCAAGAGGAATTAACTCCTAACTAAGGGATTAATAAGAGATGGAGTATTTGGTTGGACACAGGTCAGTATGTGGATACTATTAGATTCCATCCATTTTCAATGTAATTGCCCAGACGGACCAATCTAAGGGCAATTATTCTCAATTTGTCAAGGGAATTCAGAATAATATTTTGTTTGAATGCAAGTCAGCAGAGTGCATATTTCTAATAATTATAAAAGTAACGTAAAGTGTTTGTTTATTGTAGTGTCGTCCGCCTCTGTGGTCGAGTGGTTAAGGTCGCTGACTTGTATACCACTGTAACCTATCATCACTGATGATCACGGGTTCGAGCCCCGCTCAAACCGTGTCTCATTTATATGAAAAAGTTGGCAGTTTCTTACGGAGGTTGGTGCACCCAAGTACTGGTTAACCGCTGGAGCCTGCCCAGGAAAGGTGTTGTTAGGTAAACTGCCCGCCGGCGATATAGCCCAAAATGGTGCTGATGCAGGGGTAAAACCCGAAATATAAATAAATTATTGTAGTGTCCCCCTATTGAAAGGGCCAGTCATTTCTGACTTATGTACCTCTTATGGACAGCAGTACTTCCCGAATCCTATCCATGAAGTCAGGCACCTGGCTGATAGGCAATCAGTAACCATTATTTAACTAGCTGGTGGCTCACCATCAGGCCATATCAGAATGAATCTTCGACCTCCCGCTTCATAGGTGGATGCCTTAACCACTAGGCCATGGATTATAATTAAATTTCAAGACAGTGGCCGGGGCAAACATTTTTTTAGAAATTCAATGGCAGTAACTCGACAGATACCAAGAGGATTCGGACAAGTGAGTGCGGGGATACAAAACATGATAACATTCCCCACGATGGAGAGAGAAAAGGCAATGTGGATTAGAGAGTATTGCCTAAGGATAACAATCTGGCAGAGCTCAAACTTCCCTTGGCTACTAGGCAGACACCGTTACCATTGTGCCATGGAGTGAGTGAGTATTTGGTTTAACGGCGCGTTCAGACTATATTGTACCATGGAGTGAGCGAGTATTTGGTTTAACGGCGCATCAACACAATTCAGACTATATTGTACCATGGAGTGAGCGAGTATTTGGTTTAACGGCGCTCCAGCACAGTTCAGACTATATTGTACCATGGAGTGAGCGAGTATTTGGTTTAACGGCGCTCCAGCACAGTTCAGACTATATTGTACCATGGAGTGAGCGAGTATTTGGTTTAACGGCGCTCCAGCACAGTTCAGACTATATTGTACCATGGAGTGAGCGAGTATTTGGTTTAACGGCGCATCAACACTGTTCAGACTATATTGTACCATGGAGTGAGCGAGTATTTGGTTTAACGGCGCTCCAGCACAGTTCAGACTATATTGTGCCATGCAATGAGTATTTGGTTTAACGGCGCTCCAGCACAGTTCAGACTATATTGTGCCATGCAGTGAGTATTTGATTTAACGGCGCATCAGCACAGTTCAGACTATATTGTGCCATGGAGGCTCCTAATTAATTTATAATGGCATAATGACAAATTTCAAACTGTTAGGTTTACATCTTCCTTACGCTTCATTTTTTCATTTTGTGTTATTCTTATATATCCCCAATAACTGATACTTACATGCATCTGACGGATCTGTAGTCCAGTGGTAACACGCTGGACTGATAATCCAGGGATCGCAGGTTCGATCCCCCGTCTGACCCTAATAAACATACAGTCTTTCAGATGGGACTTTAAACCGAGGTCTCGTGTCGGTGCTGTACACCGTGCACGTAAAAGAACCAGAGGAGACTCTGGAATGGGTATATGTCTGTTATGTTATGTTATGTTTCGGGTTTTACGCCTGCATCAGCACCATTTTGGGCTATATCGCCGGCGGGCAGTTTACCTAACAACACCTTTCCTGGGCAGGCTCCAGCGGTTAACCAGTACTTGGGTGCACCAACCTCCGTAAGAAACTGCCAACTTTTTCATATAAATGAGACACGGTCTGAGCGGGGCTCGAACCCGTGACCATCAGTGATGATAGGTTACAGTGGTATACAAGTCAGCGACCTTAACCACTCGACCACGGAGGCGGACTGGTATATGTCTGTATTATTGCACTATCCTCCAAAAATCTAAAATGACTAATCTCTTCAGGAGGCGTCGCTCATATGGGCAACTGGTAGCGACGATAAATAAACGTAAAAACCCCACTTACATGCATCGGCGAGGCAGCATCAGGCTGTACACTTTTGATTAACGAGTACTGGCAGCCGGCCATGATAAAACAGAATAAAAACATCCAGAAATCGTAGTAGAACTCCCCGGCAAGTACAAGCGCCCCAAGAGCTCCAACAAACATGGCCATCATCACAGCAATAATGTTCTCTATCACAGATAAATTCCTGAAAAACCAAAATATGTCCGTGTATTATCCGGGTTCTGACAGCACGTAGAGATTTAGAAATTAAAATTACATTTGAAGCACATCAAGCAGAGTTGACCTCAGTGGGTGTATGATACACGAACAGCACATACATCTGGCATGTGATTAACAACTTATGGCCAGCGTTATCAATAACAATTTTTGATCTTATTGTTTATACAAATTTATTAATTGTATGAACTTGTTTTCGTAATTGAGCTAAAATAAATTTAGAAAATCGTTAAAAGTCAGTTCAATAACATGCTGGTACAAACAGCAGAAAGTGGAAGTCGTGATAGCGCAGTGGATGCGCGTTCGCTTCAGGTGCGAAACACAGCAACATTAAAAAAGTTCAAATCCTTGCAACATTACCTGTCTAACAGGGCAAGAAGAGCTAATCTATCAAAATATATCTTGAGGAATTTCTTTGGAAGCAGCTTCAATTTGTAGAAATGCTTTGATTGAGGTTTATCCTGGGAACCGCTCGTGTCTTTGGAGTCTGTCTCTGACGAGGAGTCAAACCGGCGGCCGTTTTCCAACAGCTGGTCAACGTAAGCCTGCAATATGATGAATAAATGCTGATCGATGTAAGATTAGAATATGTGGAATGAATGCAGATCAATGTAAACTGAAAAGATGTATAATAATTGCTGATCAATGTAACTCTGGAATATTTACAATAAATGTTAATCAATCCTGGAATGTGTATAATAAATATTAATCAATCCTGGAATGTGTATAATAAATGTTAATCAATCCTGGAATGTTTACAATAAATGTTAATCAATCCTGGAATGTTTATAATAAATGTTAATCAATCCTGGAATGTGTATAATAAATGTTAATCAATCCTGGAATGTTTACAATAAATGAGGATCAAGGTATAGCTTAGAAATAATTACTGATCAATGTAACTCTGGAATAAATGCGTTATCAATGGCTGGAATATTTACATTACACATCTTGCGGTATTGTTCTATTCCAAATTAGGTATATAGTACCATGAAACAATTAAAAAGCATCTGTCAACATTATTATAACCCATTCATTGGCTTTTGCAAACAACATAGATACAGATCATCCGCAGCGTAATGCTGCGTGCTGATCAGGATCTATGTTGTTTGCTACATGGTCAAGTGTCTTAGCAAGATCATCTGAATAGCAAACAGCATAGAATCTGATCAGACGGAACGTTCCGTGGCAGCTGATCTGGCTCTATGTTCTTTGCAAATATTGTTTGATTGGTATCCGGAATCAAATGGGTTAATAACTAATTTATTATCTCAAAAGGCCCTATTTATCATGACTAATTAATCATGACTAACTTCCCTTGAAACTCTTTATTGGAAACAGGAAAAGGTGTATGCGTTGTTTACCGTAGATTATAATTATTTTCTATCTCATTAGCACCCTATGGTACTCGATATAACAAATTGTCATTGCTTTGATAAGTTGATTGGAGATCCAATAATTAAAACTTTAACTGTGTGTTCGTTGCTTCAACTTTTCAAAGTAAAGACAATCTGTTGTAACTGATCAAATAAGATCCACAAGATTGAACTCAGAAATAACCATGGTGACAATCGGTGTGGCATACATGTATATTACCAGGAAACACAAAGTATGACAGTGTATAAATATAACCCAGGACCTAAGGTAGAGGGTGATTAAGGAGAAATAGTCTCCCTGAACTGGCTCAATTCACCCTATTTTGAGGTCAGGAGGAGTTACATATAGAATAATAGAGGAAGCTTGGCTGAGTGAACAAACTTCTCCACATGGTACTGGTACATAGATTCGCTCCCAATCATTGAAATCTAGATCTACATGCGCCAATTTGATTCTCCGATACAAGTTATACCAGTTTCGATTCAATTTGAGCCTGCATTTTAAGCATGCATTTCTCCAATTGTAAAATGACATATGATTGGCTGAGAACAAGTCAGTAATCCAATCAATGGTAGTATCTCATTCACATTTGGTAAAGCTGCCAAAATGGCGTCTGACGCAGTGCCGAAACTAAAAACTGCATCAACATTTTTAAATCTGAAGTATGGGAACATTTAAAAAAAAAAATGAACATTCAAGAAATTAAAAAAAGAACATTCTAGAACGATAACAAGAAACGTAACAAATTGAAAATTGAAGAATGCAAATCAATTCTTACATCAATATAGGCATGTGGGTTACGTAAAATCTGTGTAGATAAATAAATAGTTTTTGCAGAACCTATATACAACAAATTTAAATCTTTAGCATGCTGTAGGCGATCGGGACGATTTAAATGAAATGTCACTAGTGAAAAATATTGCACATTTGTTACCTGCTTATTTCACCTACAGCATGCTAAAGGTTAAAGTATAAGTAACTGTGTCAGTCTTAAATACATGGTGCCTCCAATTACAAGATACTGTTTAATTTATATAAACCAACTATGTACTCAATAGGAAAATATATGACTACTGGTAAATTCAACAGTAGGCCCAAAATTAAGTCTAAATCTGTATTGTTTTTAAAGAAATTCATCAAACAGGTTTGCAAGAGTAATTACGATTGAAAGTTAGTTATACCACACATAGCCTCCAGCTGTGATATGAGAAAGTATGCAGCAATTGTGTTCTAATTCATACATTCCTAGAACTTAGGGGGGATAACTCTCATTCCCATATATGTGAACAATTTCTAAAACCCAAGGGGGACAACTCTCATTCCCATACATGTGAACCATTTCTAGAGCCCAAGGGGGACAACTCTCATTCCCATACATGTGAACCATTTCTAGAGCCCAAGGGGGACAACTCTCATTCCCATACATGTGAACCATATCTAGAGCCTAACGGGAACAACTCTCATTCCCATACATGTGAACCATTTCTAGAGTCCAAGGGGGACAACTCTCATTCCCATACATGTGAACCATTTCTAGAGTCCAAGGGGGACAACTCTCATTCCCATACATGTGAACCATATCTAGAGCCTAACGGGAACAACTCTCATTCACATACATGTGAACCATTTCTAGAGTCCAAGGGGGACAACTCTCATTCCATACATGTGAACCATATCTACAGTCCAAGGGGGACAACTCTCATTCCAATACATGTGAACCATATCTACAGTCCAAGGGGGACAACTCTCATTCCCATACATGTGAACCATATCTACAGTCCAAGAGGGACAACTCTCATTCCCATACATGTGAACCATTTCTAGAGTCCAAGGGGGACAACTCTCATTGCATACATGTGAACCATTTCTAGAGCCCAAGGGGGACAACTCTCATTCCCATACATGTGAACCATTTCTAGAGTCCAAGGGGGACAACTCTCATTCCCATACATCTGAACCATTTCTAGAGTCCAAGGGGGACAACTCTCATTCCCATACATGTGAACCATTTCTAGAGCCTAAGGGGAACAACTCTTATTCCCATACATGTGAACCATTTCTAGAGTCCAAGGGGGACAACTCTCATTCCCATACATGTAAACCATTTCTAGAGTCCAAGGGGGACAACTCTCATTCCCATACATGTAAACCATTTCTAGAGTCCAAGGGGGACAACTCTCATTCCCATACATGTAAACCATTTCTAGAGTCCAAGGGGGACAACTCTCATTCCCATACAGGTAAACCATTTCTAGAGTCCAAGGGCGGCAACTCTCATTCCCATACAGGTAAGCCATTTCTAGAGTCCAAGGGCGGCAACTCTCATTCCCATACATGTAAACCATTTCTAGAGTCCAAGGGGGACAACTCTCATTCCCATACAGGTAAGCCATTTCTAGAGTCCAAGGGGGACAACTCTCATTCCCATACATGTAAACCATTTCTAGAGTCCAAGGGGGACAACTCTCATTCCCATACATGTAAACCATTTCTAGAGTCCAAGGGGGCAACTCTCATTCCCATACATGTAAACCATTTCTAGAGTCCAAGGGGGACAACTCTCATTCCCATACATGTAAACCATTTCTAGAGTCCAAGGGGGACAACTCTCATTCCCATACATGTAAACCATTTCTAGAGTCCAAGGGGGACAACTCTCATTCCCATACATGTAACATTTCTAGAGTCCAAGGGGGACAACTCTCATTCCCATACATGTGAACCATTTCTAGAGCCAAGGGGGACAACTCTCATTCCCATACATGTAAACCATTTCTAGAGTCCAAGGGGGACAACTCTCATTCCCATACATGTGAACCATTTCTAGAGTCCAAGGGGGACAACTCTCATTCCCATACATGTGAACCATTTCTAGAGTCCAAGGGGGACAACTCTCATTCCCATACATGTGAACCATTTCTAGAGCCCAAGGGGACAACTCTCATTCCCATACATGTGAACCATTTCTAGAGTCCAAGGGGGACAACTCTCATTCCCATACATGTGAACCATTTCTAGAGTCCAAGGGGACAACTCTCATTCCCATACATGTGAACCATTTCTAGAGTCCAAGGGGGACAACTCTCATTCCCATACATGTGAACCATTTCTAGAGTCCAAGGGGGACAACTCTCATTCCCATACATGTGAACCATTTCTAGAGCCCAAGGGGGACAACTCTCATTCCCATACATGTGAACCATTTCTAGAGTCCAAGGGGGACAACTCTCATTCCCATACATGTGAACCGTTTATAGAGTCCAAGGGGGACAACTCTCATTCCCATACATGTGAACCATTTATAGAGTCCAAGGGGGAAAAACTCTGTGCTTAGCACAGGTGGCTGCTTACTAGACACAATACAGAAACTGGACACTGATTGGCATTACACCTACATACTATAGTACATACTGCATTACACCTACTATAGTATATTCTGAATGACAGACATGTAGTTTGAACATGCACTGTCCATGTGGCCACAAACTTACCTGCAAGATACCCCTGCTGGGACGTATATCAACAGAGCCTGGCAGGCCTAATTCATAATGATGGTCAAGGATATGCAGGGGCGACAGGTGGAGTTTGTCTTCCTCCTTCACCGAGTCGAGGACGACCATGGAACCAGAGGCACAGGAAGATGAACTCCAACGGCTAGTAAATGTAATATAAAATACAACACAATTAACAGCAGCATTAACAGCAACATGAACAGCAGCAGCATGAACAGCAACATGAACAGCAGCAGCATGAACCGCAGCAGCATGAACAACAGCAGCATGAACAACAGCCGCACAAACAGCAGCAGCATAAACAGCCGCATGAACAGCCGCATGAACAGCAGCAGCAGGAACAGCAGCAGCATGAACAGCAGCATGAACAACAGCAGCAGCATGAACAACAGCAGCAGCATGAACAACAGCAGCAGCATGAACAGCAGCAGCAGCATGAACAGCAGCAGCAGCATGAACAACAGCAGCATGAACAGCAGCAGCATGAACAGCAGCAACATGAACAACAGCAGCATGAACAGCAGCAGCATGAACAACAGCAGCATGAACAGCAGCAGCATGAACAACAGCAGCATGAACAGCAACATGAACAACAGCAGTGTGAACAGCAACATGAACAGCAGCAGCATGAACAGCAGCAGCATGAACAGCAGCAGCATAAACAGCCGCATCATGAACATCAGCAACATGAACAGCAACAGCATGAACAGCAGCAACATGAACAACAGCAGCATGAACAGCAGCAGCATGAACAACAGCAGCATGAACAGCAGCAGCATGAACAACAGCAGCATGAACAGCAGCAGCATGAACAACAGCAGCATGAACAGCAGCAGCATGAACAACAGCAGCATGAACAACAACAGCATGAACAACAACAGCATGAACAGCAGCATGAACAACAACAGCATGAACAGCAGCATGAACAACAACAGCATGAACAACAGCAGCATGAACAGCAGCAGCATGAACAGCAGCAGCATGAACAACAGCAGCATGAACAGCAGCAACATGAACAGCAGCAGCATGAACAACAGCAGCATGAACAGCAGCAGCATGAACAGCAGCAGCATGAACAGCAACATGAACAACAGCATGAACAGCAGCAGCATGAACAACAGCAGCATGAACAACAGCAGCATGAACAGCAGCAGCATGAACAGCAGCAGCATGAACAACATCAGCATGAACAGCAGCAGCATGAACAGCAGCAGCATGAACAGCAGCATGAACAACAACAGCATGAACAGCAGCAGCATGAACAGCAGCAGCATGAACAGCAGCATCATGAACAGCAGCAACATGAACAGCAGCAGCATGAACAGCAGCAGCATGAACAACAACAGCATGAACAACAACAGCATGAACAGCAGCATGAACAACAACAGCATGAACAGCAGCATGAACAACAACAGCATGAACAACAGCAGCATGAACAGCAGCAGCATGAACAGCAGCAGCATGAACAACAGCAGCATGAACAGCAGCAACATGAACAGCAGCAGCATGAACAACAGCAGCATGAACAGCAGCAGCATGAACAGCAACATGAACAGCAGCATGAACAGCAGCAGCATGAACAACAGCAGCATGAACAACAGCAGCATGAACAGCAGCAGCATGAACAGCAGCAGCATGAACAACATCAGCATGAACAGCAGCAGCATGAACAACATCAGCATGAACAGCAGCATGAACAACAACAGCATGAACAACAGCAGCATGAACAGCAGCATGAACAACAGCAGCATGAACAACAACAGCATGAACAGCAGCATGAACAACAACAGCATGAACAGCAGCAGCATGAACAACAGCAGCATGAACAGCATGAACAACAACAACAGCATGAACAGCAGCAGCATGAACAGCATGAACAACAACAGCATGAACAACAACAGCATGAACAACAACAGCATGAACAGCAGCATGAACAACAACAGCATGAACAGCAGCAGCATGAACAACAACAGCATGAACAACAGCAGCATGAACAACAGCAGCATGAACAACAGCAGCACAAACAGCAGCATGAACAACAGCAGCATGAACAACAGCAGCATGAACAACAGCAGCAGCATGAACAGCAGCAGCATGAACAGCAGCAGCATGAACAACAGCAGCATGAATAGCAGCAGCATGAACAGCAGCAGCATGAACAACAGCAGCATGGACAACAGCAGCATGAACAGCAGCAGCATGAACAGGGTTTTGGCATGCACTCACATATAATACATGTTGATAAAATGGACACCAGACAATGTATAAATTGTATGTTTGTCCAGTACAAGTTGAAGAAATATTTAGTGTCAGAGTGATTTCTTTTCTAAAACGTAATTAAGTTACAATTTTTAAAATAAAAAAAACATTTGTACTTTTTGAAAAATATTTTTTTAGCACTCATTTATGAGACGGGAAAACAACTTTGAGGCCATAATCGGGTGGTAAATAAATCGTGTTATAGGCGAGTATGTATGGTACTCCTTCATCAAAGCCAACGATAGTGATTAAAATAAGTCATTAAAGCAGCATTACATCATATGAAATAAAAGATATTTGAAAAATTCAATTTTTACGTATGGGTAGCAATGCTGCTTGCTACACATTCTAACATTATACTTTGTATGCTTATGTTCATTTGGTAAACAGTGTTTTTTTTGGCGATAAAACAAACTCGAAACCGAAAGTAGGACTTTCCGAGTCGATCGGTCACGCACTTGTTTACAACCGGAACACATCGTCCGCACTTGTTTACATTCGGAATGCATCGTCCCCATTTGTCCCACGTTGTCTTTTTTAATTAAATTACTTGATATATTGATTCATTCCTCTGTTAGCTAAGTCTATTAGGGACATTTCTACATCCCCGCGAGGGGTTCGACATTAGAGGAAGATAGATAGTATTTCATGTTCAAAATATATACGTTGTTTTCTACATCATCTGTTGTTTCACGCATGCGCGCTGTGCGTGTTTATATTTCGTGTGTTGATAAACAAATTCGCGTATACGACGGTTTAAATTTATTGGAATTTTATCGTTTCTGAGCGACTATTTCGATTTTTGTTAACACACACACATTAGTATTTATATTTTACCCAAAACATCCTTTTTTACGATGTAATGCTGCTTTAAAGCTTGTTTCGCAATCATTGTAAAATAAATAAAATTGATAATAATCTCCCTCCATTCGTTGCCATCCCTAATTTATAGCTTTTAGTTTACCCAGCATGCAAAGAGTTAAGCATACTCGTGTATTTTTATATATGCAATTCTACTATAGAACATACTCTTCTTTCCAGTTTTTCTGTGTATCGGCAGCCTCGGCCAGTGAATGTGCAATCCCAGTATTGCCGTCACCAAATGTGTAGGAAAACCAGTTACCTACATTCAACATGAACAATATTTATGTAGATTACTAGAATACTAAAACATAATTCTGCATTGAACCTAATATACAGATGTATGTATAAACTGGGCAACAGAGAAAATGTACATTGATACACAGGTAGCAGAGAAGATTTACGAACTAATGGGCAAACAGAAAATAAAGCTGATAAATTGGCAAGAGACAATAATTGTAATGTGGCACCAAGAGACTACTTGCACGCTTAACATTCCTGACACTTATAACTTTTAAGTCTCCGTCTCCTTGGCCTAGTGGTTAAGGCATCCACCCACCTACAGAGCGGGAGGCCGAAGGTTCGAACCTCATCAGGGGTTCGTTCTGATATGGCCGGTTGGTGAGCCGCCAGCCAGTTAAATAATGGTTGCCGATTGCCTACCAGCCTGGCGTACAAGCATAGGATTCGGGAAGTACTGATGTTCATAAAAAGAGGTGTCTCATAAGTCAGAAATGGCGGCCCATTAAATAGGGGCGACACTATACTAAACAAATACTTTACTTTGATAACTATGGTGTATTAATACAGATTAGCAACGCTGAAATACTGCATAGGGAATTCTCTAGAGCATTTCAATTTATTTTAGCTTGATTTTGAAAATTCTTACAATATTAGTCGAATCAATCTCGAGGCATCATTCATCACCATGAGAGAGACAGAAGATACAATGTGACAATGTCTTGCCTAAAAGACCATAGCTAAAGTGGCTGTCATGGGGCTCAAGCTCCCAGCCCAATGCTTACAAGAGGCAACAAGGCGGACACCATGCCCCCCCCATGTGACTAACATATTGGCCCTTTTTCATTCCCTCATGCGACTAACACACTACCCCTTTTTCATCCCCTCCTCCAACATGCATAACACTAACACATTGCCAGTTTATGTGCCCTAGACACAACCCCGCATACGACTAGCATACTGCCCGATATTCATGCCCCCAACATGCATAACACTAACACATTGCCAGTTTATGTGCCCTAGACACAACCCCGCATACGACTAGCATACTGCCCGATATTCATGCCCCCAACACAAAGTAACATGCGAATAGGTACTCGAGAATAATCTCTACTGAATGTTGAATAATGTGTACCGTCTTCGTCTTTGAACAGGTGGGTGGCACCCTCTGTTGTGTCCTCGTGTGACTCGGCGATGTGCGAGTTGTTGGCACTGCATGGTGGTATAGTAGGCGACCGTTGTCTCACAGCATGACGTCTTTTCCTGAGTTATAAACATTCAGCTAAATTTACAGTACGACCCCTCTACATTACAGATAACTGCTCTATTTTTTTATTGAGAATAGCTGTCCATACGTGTGCTGCGGTGCAAAAATGGAAACAATCTATCATGTAGCCTGAGGTCACAGACTGGTGTGACCTTTGACCTCTAAGAACAACCTTGACGTTGAATCTATGGGGGCGTAACAGGCACTATTGACGAGATGAACATTGATTGTAGTTTCAACAAAACTTAAGTTCCAAGTGCGACCTTGGTCTTGAAACGACATGGCTGAAACTTTCGCTCTTTGTTATATAAAAAATTCCCGAAGCAATTGAAGAATTATGGACCGAACACGAAATATAGCAAATTGACTTTTGACCTCTCACTATGGCCATGGATAAACAAACATAGGTCCTGCACATTATTTCAATGAGGTGAACATTTGTTTAATGAAAATCCTTGTAGGCCTTTAGAAATATGGACAAGATGTGGAGGGTATAATACAATAGGTTATGGTCAGGCTACAGCCCTTCACATATCATTAGGGTAAAGTACACACTCCCTGCATCGCTTGGGTCCAGTTTGTCTTCAGAGCTATTTATCATTTTATTGACATTTCTCAAACTCTAATATTATTCGAGTCAATATTATTTATGGACAGCCTTAACCTCCTACACCTCTACCACAGCCACCCTAAAAATGGTTGTTCCATTTATTTTGAGATTTTAAGTTTCACTAACAACTTGACATATGGCGAATTTCAGTTTTTAAAGTAGAGAAAATCCGAGGTGCCACTTTGGCCAGTATTTCAGCCACATATGGGCACTCAGATCTGCAACCTCGAAGGATAGCTTCCTAACATAAAAGAATTTGACAACCCTAGTCGTATTCGACTCTACAGTGGCAAGTGATTTGAATGCCCTTAGCCAGTCGACCCTGTCCCCATGTTTATAAAGGGGTGTACATGTATACTAGCATCTTACCTGGCTGGTTGGCGAGCCAGTCGGTGCTCACACTTAGCTTCCATGTTGTCTGATAACAGGCTTGATATCTCAGTTGGGGTGACGGGTTTGGACTCCATCAACTTGTTGTCCCCATCCTCAGGTTCAGGTACAGCGGCCCCTGCCACACCTGATTCTCCAGTGCTAACACTTTTGTCTTCTTTTTCGCTTTTACTTTTCACCGAACTGCTCTTATTTTCTGAGATGAACAAGGAGTTAGTTTAGTTAGTGCTAAAATCATTCCTGGCAATCCAGGGATCGCAGGTTCGATCCCCCGTCTGACCATAATAAAATTAACAGTCTTTCACATGGGACGTTAAACCGAGGTCTCGTGTCGGTGCTTTACACCGTGCATGTAACAGAACCAGAGGAGACTCTGTAATGGGTCTCTGCCTGTATCATTGCACTATCCTCCAAAAATCTAAAATGTCGCTCATATGGGCAACCGGTAGCGACGATAAATAAATGTAAAAACACACACACTAATATTATTCTGGGATAACAGCACAAGATTTGGTTATTTGCTTGTTTTTTGGTGAGTTTAATGTGCTTAGGTGGTATGGACATGTTCCAGCTAGTGTAGGAAGACACCTGGTGTCCTCCAGGCAAGATTGCAGATGCCCAAGTAGAACCACAGACTTCCTACTGTACAATAGTCATAGTCAAGTGTGTGCATACGACCATGTACATACAATAGTCATAGTCAAGTGTGTGCATACGACCATGTACATACAATAGTCATAGTCAAGTGTGTGCATACGACCATGTACATACAATAGTCATAGCCAAGTGTGTGCATACGACCATGTACATACAATAGTCATAGTCAAGTGTGTGCATACGACCATGTACATACAATAGTCATAGTCAAGTGTGTGCATACGACCATGTAGACTTCCTACTGTACAATAGTCATAGTCAAGTGTGTGCATACGACCATGTAGACTTCCTACTGTACAATAGTCATAGTCAAGTGTGTGCATACGACCATGTACATACAATAGTCATAGTCAAGTGTGTGCATACGACCATGTAGATTGTAGACTTCCTACTGTACAATAGTCATAGTCAAGTGTGTGCATACGACCATGTAGACTTCCTACTGTACAATAGTCATAGTCAAGTGTGTGCATACGACCATGTAGACTTCCTACTGTACAATAGTCATAGTCAAGTGTGTGCATACGACCATGTAGACTTCCTACTGTACAATAGTCATAGTCAAGTGTGTGCATACGACCATGTAGACTTCCTACTGTACAATAGTCATAGTCAAGTGTGTGCATACGACCATGTACATACAATAGTCATAGTCAAGTGTGTGCATACGACCATGTACATACAATAGTCATAGTCAAGTGTGTGCATACGACCATGTACATACAATAGTCATAGTCAAGTGTGTGCATACGACCATGTACATACAATAGTCATAGTCAAGTGTGTGCATACGACCATGTACATACAATAGTCATAGTCAAGTGTGTGCATACGACCATGTACATACAATAGTCATAGTCAAGTGTGTGCATACGACCATGTACATACAATAGTCATAGTCAAGTGTGTGCATACGACCATGTACATACAATAGTCATAGTCAAGTGTGTGCATACGACCATGTAGACTTCCTACTGTACAATAGTCATAGTCAAGTGTGTGCATACGACCATGTAGACTTCCTACTGTACAATAGTCATAGTCAAGTGTGTGCATACGACCATGTACATACAATAGTCATAGTCAAGTGTGTGCATACGACCATGTAGACTTCCTACTGTACAATAGTCATAGTCAAGTGTGTGCATACGACCATG
>CM026404.1:70778310-70889169 GCA_014843695.1 Archivesica marissinica
GATTCTCCAGTGCTAACACTTTTGTCTTCTTTTTCGCTTTTACTTTTCACCGAACTGCTCTTATTTTCTGAGATGAACAAGGAGTTAGTTTAGTTAGTGCTAAAATCATTCCTGGCAATCCAGGGATCGCAGGTTCGATCCCCCGTCTGACCATAATAAAATTAACAGTCTTTCACATGGGACGTTAAACCGAGGTCTCGTGTCGGTGCTTTACACCGTGCATGTAACAGAACCAGAGGAGACTCTGTAATGGGTCTCTGCCTGTATCATTGCACTATCCTCCAAAAATCTAAAATGTCGCTCATATGGGCAACCGGTAGCGACGATAAATAAATGTAAAAACACACACACTAATATTATTCTGGGATAACAGCACAAGATTTGGTTATTTGCTTGTTTTTTGGTGAGTTTAATGTGCTTAGGTGGTATGGACATGTTCCAGCTAGTGTAGGAAGACACCTGGTGTCCTCCAGGCAAGATTGCAGATGCCCAAGTAGAACCACAGACTTCCTACTGTACAATAGTCATAGTCAAGTGTGTGCATACGACCATGTACATACAATAGTCATAGTCAAGTGTGTGCATACGACCATGTACATACAATAGTCATAGTCAAGTGTGTGCATACGACCATGTACATACAATAGTCATAGCCAAGTGTGTGCATACGACCATGTACATACAATAGTCATAGTCAAGTGTGTGCATACGACCATGTACATACAATAGTCATAGTCAAGTGTGTGCATACGACCATGTAGACTTCCTACTGTACAATAGTCATAGTCAAGTGTGTGCATACGACCATGTAGACTTCCTACTGTACAATAGTCATAGTCAAGTGTGTGCATACGACCATGTACATACAATAGTCATAGTCAAGTGTGTGCATACGACCATGTAGATTGTAGACTTCCTACTGTACAATAGTCATAGTCAAGTGTGTGCATACGACCATGTAGACTTCCTACTGTACAATAGTCATAGTCAAGTGTGTGCATACGACCATGTAGACTTCCTACTGTACAATAGTCATAGTCAAGTGTGTGCATACGACCATGTAGACTTCCTACTGTACAATAGTCATAGTCAAGTGTGTGCATACGACCATGTAGACTTCCTACTGTACAATAGTCATAGTCAAGTGTGTGCATACGACCATGTACATACAATAGTCATAGTCAAGTGTGTGCATACGACCATGTACATACAATAGTCATAGTCAAGTGTGTGCATACGACCATGTACATACAATAGTCATAGTCAAGTGTGTGCATACGACCATGTACATACAATAGTCATAGTCAAGTGTGTGCATACGACCATGTACATACAATAGTCATAGTCAAGTGTGTGCATACGACCATGTACATACAATAGTCATAGTCAAGTGTGTGCATACGACCATGTACATACAATAGTCATAGTCAAGTGTGTGCATACGACCATGTACATACAATAGTCATAGTCAAGTGTGTGCATACGACCATGTAGACTTCCTACTGTACAATAGTCATAGTCAAGTGTGTGCATACGACCATGTAGACTTCCTACTGTACAATAGTCATAGTCAAGTGTGTGCATACGACCATGTACATACAATAGTCATAGTCAAGTGTGTGCATACGACCATGTAGATTGTAGACTTCCTACTGTACAATAGTCATAGTCAAGTGTGTGCATACGACCATGTAGACTTCCTACTGTACAATAGTCATAGTCAAGTGTGTGCATACGACCATGTAGACTTCCTACTGTACAATAGTCATAGTCAAGTGTGTGCATACGACCATGTAGACTTCCTACTGTACAATAGTCATAGTCAAGTGTGTGCATACGACCATGTAGACTTCCTACTGTACAATAGTCATAGTCAAGTGTGTGCATACGACCATGTACATACAATAGTCATAGTCAAGTGTGTGCATACGACCATGTAGACTTCCTACTGTACAATAGTCATAGTCAAGTGTGTGCATACGACCATGTAGACTTCCTACTGTACAATAGTCATAGTCAAGTGTGTGCATACGACCATGTAGACTTCCTACTGTACAATAGTCATAGTCAAGTGTGTGCATACGACCATGTAGACTTCCTACTGTACAATAGTCATAGTCAAGTGTGTGCATACGACCATGTAGACTTCCTACTGTACAATAGTCATAGTCAAGTGTGTGCATACGACCATGTAGACTTCCTACTGTACAATAGTCATAGTCAAGTGTGTGCATACGACCATGTACATACAATAGTCATAGCCAAGTGTGTGCATACGACCATGTAGACTTCCTACTGTACAATAGTCATAGTCAAGTGTGTGCATACGACCATGTACATACAATAGTCATAGTCAAGTGTGTGCATACGACCATGTAGACTTCCTACTGTACAATAGTCATAGTCAAGTGTGTGCATACGACCATGTAGACTTCCTACTGTACAATAGTCATAGTCAAGTGTGTGCATACGACCATGTAGACTTCCTACTGTACAATAGTCATAGTCAAGTGTGTAAATACGACCATGTACATACAATAGTCATAGTCAAGTGTGTGCATACGACCATGTACACCGATTTCTTTATATCATACACTGATGAGATATGAGTTTAATATTTTATCGTTCACTGTATATAATTATGGATTTGCACCAGGTGACTTATAGGACTAAATTCGTGTCCATGCATTACTGTAACATCAGCACATTCTATACACACTTTGTACATTGAATATATTACAATTAAGGCTTAGAAGTGTGGATATCACAATGTTACATACATGATACCGTTATAACTGAATATAACCGGTTATATGGCGAAAGCATCATATTATACACTTCTAATTGGAACAATAAATAAAAACGCTTGGTCAGGTGTCATTAAGAACGTGATTAAGAAGTGACATTGCATGTCAGCCGAGTAAATTCTGACTGACACCGATACAACATTCTGATGGATTGTTTGGCCAGTGTTATCTTTAGGAGAAACTGGCCGTTACATGTATGTCCATAAGATGGGGTATTGAAAGCAGGTTTCTCTCTGTACGATAGGAAGAGAGTCTACAGGTCATGAGCAAGACTTGTGAAGGTGATATGGAATGTAGGCTCGACCAACTTATATTAAAAATTAAAATTGCTACCGTAGTTATTAGAAAAACATGTTTTAGGATTTTCCTATAAATGATCATGGGCGGGAGTTCAGGCAATTAGAACAGCATCAGTTGCTAAGCTACACTACAAACCAGCTGGATAGGTTCTTATGTTAACTTGTAACATAACCCGGAATTTTGTCTGTATACACAAGGAAGGAATTTACCGCGTTTAAATTTGCAATAAACCATCGTTTAGCGATTGATGTAATGTCGTTTTTCTAGCATTTTTCTACTTTATGACGTCATTTACACTTTCTAAAAAATAACGCCAAATATGTTTGCGATTTTTAGATATTTTGGTCATGTTAGAATCGAAATAATATTTGTATAAAATTTGCGTCATTTATCGCATGTATGGTTAATTCCTACGCGTCAGAACTCCAAACCATGTTTTATTCGCCAATAAATAACTGAAAGACAAATATTATTTCTTAAATATCCATTGTCAAAATGATAAGATTCCAGACCATCTATCCTAAACATTCCCTAATTAATAGTTTTCTAACATGGAGTGCGAGACACAAACCACTAGCTATGGTTGGCATTACATGACATTATTGACAAATTTTGTCCCAGATGGGATGTTTATTCTATTATTTTTATCTATAAGGAAAGAAAAGGAATTGTCTCCTAAATGTAACCGAGGGCGTGGTGCCAAATTGAGAGGACGGGCAGCGACGACAAGTTAGCAATTAACCCGTAACACGCCGAATAAATTGGACAGTATGTGCAAAGAACATAGATCCAGATCAGCCGCATTAGGCCACGTCTTATCAGGATCTATGTTGTTTGCTATTCAGACAAGTGTTTTATCTCCACTATCCGAATAGCAAACAGCGTAGAGCCTAAATCTGGCTCTATGCTGTTTGCAAAAGCGACTTTAGTTGTGATTAGGTTAAGTGTTAATGTAGAATGGCCTGACAGTAATGATTAAGTGATATTGAACCAACTTTTTGCTTCCATGACTGCCATGAATTTCTTGAGCTGTTCCGCCGAGGATTCCGCTGGATCACTGAGAATCTCTATCAACTTCCTGTGAAATTCTTCTGGGTCTGACAGGTCAAACGATGCAGGGCTCGACGCTTTCGTGTCGGTAACATCTGAAGTTAATATTAAACATGCATAGATACATGGACAACAGCAGTATATTTGTAATAACAGACAAATACACGTGGTGTCCTTTGCTTAGTTTTAAAAACAGTATTAACCCTTTCAACACCACACACCTCTAAATTGGCTTACAAAAAAGTGTAGATCCAGATGAGCCGGCTCGTGACGAGCCGTCTCATCAGGATCTGCACTTTTTTCAAGTAATATAACTATTTTTAGAAAAAAAATTACCCATTTTGATAAATGAACTGATCCAAATGTAATTTTGTTATTAATTTATTGGTCTAAAAATATCATGGACCAGTCCATGTCAGTTACTTGGTGTTGAATGGGTTAATAAAAAAGTGTATAATATACAGGAACAGATGTTGGATTGTAAAACAAGTTTTTGTAAAACAAATTTTTGAAAAAAACGTAAGTAAATTTCTCTAAATGTCTAATCCAGCTACAGCTATAACAACAGGATCCTGCTTTTTATGAAGAATGATGTCGCAGAAAATGTGTTATTTAACTGAAGCATACAATAACAGCTACATGTACAGTAGGACCTCTAGACCTGCCATCAGCAAACTGCATCCAGATAAACACAACTACAGTCAAACCTGTGTTAGTGGTCACCTCCATTAAGCAGCCAACATGTATTAAGCAGCCAGATTCCAGATATGTTGTTTATTATACATTTGACATATATTAAGCAGCCACCTGTGCTAAGCAGTCACTTTCTGTGATTCCCTTGGCTGGCTGCTTAGCACAAGTTTGACTGTGTGTCCTCGTTAAGCTTTTATATATTTACGGACATATATGTAACGTTAGACTTATTTGCATTACAATGATTTTGCAACAAGTTCTAGCAACATATATAATCACTGTTACTGGCTTCATTGAAAGTTTATGTGATCCTTTGTGTGGGTGGAGACACGAGTACCCTGATGCTGGCTTCATTGAAAGTTTATGTGATCCTTCGTGTGGGTGGAGACACGAGTACCCTGTTGCTGGCTTCATTGGAAGTTTATGTGATCCTTCGTGTGGGTGGAGACACGAGTACCCTGTTGCTGGCTTCATTGAAAGTTTATGTGATCCTTCGTGTGGGTGGAGACACGAGTACCCTGATGCTGGCTTCATTGAAAGTTTATGTGATCCTTCGTGTGGGTGGAGACACGAGTACCCTGTTACTGGCTTCATTGAAAGTTTATGTGATCCTTCGTGTGGGTGGAGACACGAGTACCCTGATGCTGGCTTCATTGGAAGTTTATGTGATCCTTCGTGTGGGTGGAGGCACGAGTACCCTGATGCTGGCTTCATTGAAAGTTTATGTGATCCTTCGTGTGGGTGGAGGCACGAGTACCCTGATGCTGGCTTCATTGAAAGTTTATGTGATCCTTCGTGTGGGTGGAGGCACGAGTACCCTGATGCTGGCTTCATTGAAAGTTTATGTGATCCTTCGACGGTGACCTTCGTGTGGTGGAGACACGAGTACCCTGATGCTGGCTTCATTGAAAGTTTATGTGATCCTTCGTGTGGGTGGAGACACGAGTACCCTGATGCTGGCTTCATTGGAAGTTTATGTGATCCTTAGTGTGGGTGGAGACACGAGTACCCTGATGCTGGCTTCATTGAAAGTTTATGTGATCCTTCGTGTGGGTGGAGACACGAGTACCCTGTTGCTGGCTTCATTGAAAGTTTATGTGATCCTTCGTGTGGGTGGAGACACGAGTACCCTGAGAAAGTTTATGTGATCCTTCGTGTGGGTGGAGACACGAGTACCCTGATGCTGGCTTCATTGAAAGTTTATGTGATCCTTCATGTGGGTGGAGACACGAGTACCCTGATGCTGGCTTCATTGAAAGTTTATGTGATCCTTCATGTGGGTGGAGACACGAGTACCCTGATGCTGGCTTCATTGAAAGTTTATGTGATCCTTCATGTGGGTGGAGACACGAGTACCCTGAGAAAGTTTATGTGATCCTTCGTGTGGGTGGAGACACGAGTACCCTGAGAAAAGCCATTTGACAAGCACTACCATCCACCATGTGATTCCCTTGGCTGGCTGCTTAAGACAGGTTTGACTGTATTTCATTTACACTGCATTTGTCCGTATACACTAAATCTCTCTATTCCAGACAATGGTAGCTTGGACAATTTTGGTCAATATTTACTGAACTAGTTTAGAACTACTGTATTTTAAAGACTTTAAACTTTGGTGAGGCTATGAGAGAAAACTAACACAAGATAATGATGCAACTGTGTTTACAGTGAACACTTGGTTTGTCCTAGAAATCGAAGTGTTAGCAATATGGCAAAGATAATATAATCGGTTATGTGTATCTTTTGCATTAACATTACAAAAATTATATGTTGGTACCAAATCAGCTGATTGGTTCCGATGCCACCAGGTGTTTGGCCTAATTAATGCGGTTGATCGGTTTGACTCATTTTCAATCAGACATTAATTATTGCAAATCTTCTATAACGTGACACCCACAAAAAGTATCTCGATGTCGTGCACATCAATAACTTGATGAGTGAGTGTGAGTATTTGGTTTAACGGCGCATCAGCACAGTTCAGGCTATATCGCGGCCTTCAATTACTTGGATTAATCCGGCTAAGCCAAAATGAAAAATGGCATAGCTTAGTAGGAACAATCTAGGGTAAACTAATAAAACATGATTTTAATGTTGCATCATTTGTATTACAGCCCGTGGGAAAATAACAAAATTACATACAAAATGAAATAGATGGTGGAACAGACGTTAGATTCCTGGTAAATATATATGCAAATATCATTATTAGATTTGCTCCCTTCAGAAAATATGCCTCAGATTGTGACAATAATTTTATTTGGCACATAAAACAGGGCTCAAACCAGGGCTCACGCTAGAGGGCGACGTGAGAGAAGTGGTCGCTTTTTTTCCGGCCACTTCGCCTAAAATAGACATCAGGGCGACATCCACTTCGCCTTATTTCTGGAGGGCATACTTGCTAATTAATGATAATCAGTATCGTCGTATGGCATTTTGACAGTCCATATTACCGCCTTGAGCCATAAGCTAATCTCCCCCGACATCCGGATAATAAACTTAATAAAACCGATCAGACGCCGATGTAATACAATTTTACATAATTATCGATGTTTTCTAATCAGTTTGTTTGCTTTGTCGTTTGGAATACACACTGCCAGGATACCAATTTATAACAATCAGTGTTGAAATACAGGTAAGTGCTAAAATTGTTGAAAATCAATTTGCTGAAAATTGGAATGTCCCAAAGCTAAAATAGATATAGTTGCTAAGCAACACTATCTTAGTTTATAAACTCTATTTTTTTTATTATATAAAGTGCAGGGTTTCTGCTGTCGGTCGCCACCGGCGATAAAAAACATTATTTTGTGAATTGACGAAAATAGTTGGCGCAACTTTTTTTAAAAAATGTTTTGTAAAATACACGACTTCAAATATTTATTTGTGAACTATATGGCTCTTGGTTGGTTGGCTCCATGTTTTTTAAATTGGCTCCAATGTTTTTTAATTGGCGACAGAAGTGGCACAGAAAAACGTTCAGACAGAGGGAACCCTGAAATGTGTTACTTGGTAGAAAATTACAAAATGTACACTAATTGACACTAATCATTACAAAATATTCAAAGAAATGCATTCGGAAACCTCATCTATTCCCCATTCCCTCATAGAAGCAACTCTTGACACCATTACCAATACGATATACATTGACAATGTAGTAGCCAAACCAATGTTCATAATAAAGGCCAGAATCTCATGTAATCCCAGCAATATCTATGGAGGTGGGATAGATATGGTGACTACTTATCCACTGCATGATAGCTAAATGGCTGTCGTTTGTATAGAGATATAATTGTATATTAACCTAAATCTCTATGTAGTCCCAGTAATATCTATGGAGGTGGGATAGATATGGCGACTACTTATCCACTGCATGATAGCTAAATGGCTGTCGTTTGTATAGAGATATAATTGTATATTAACCTAAATCTCTATGATGGAAAGGGTTAAACCATTTTTCAACAAACCTTCTTTGGACTGCGATTGTGCTTCGGATTCTGGAAGGGGAGGTAATGGTTTATTGAAATGTTTGGGTATTGCTCCTTGTTTGATCATTGTTTCTAGTTCATCTACATCAGGTCCAGTAGTTGCACTGGTTCCTGTTTCAGTAGTGGGACTACCATCTGTTTCCTCACTCGATCCCTCACTGTCAATGTCTGTACAATGGTCATCTAATCCCGGATCAGTATTATCACAGAGTTCACTCCCTTTCTTTAATTCATCTAGTGGTTGTTCCCCTTGTTTTGGGTCACCACATGAATCACAGACTGGTTCATTTTGTTTATAATCATCTGTTCCAGTGCTGCATGGTGAAGTCAGTGTATCAGTGTCATGTAATGCTGTGTATACTACGGATGGGTCAACGCCACTGTTGTCGTAGAAACTGGTGTCGAGTGAAATCGATGTCGAGGTAATGCTGTCACAATCTCTGTCACAATCTCTGTCACAATGAGACCTTGTATCTACAATTCAAAGAAGCAAGTCAGCCTTAAATGCCTTCATCTCACCATTTTTATGAAGTTACATTAAGTACAGTCCATACTAGCCTACATGTATAAAGCGATCTCGCCTATTAGACTACCTCCCTATTTTAGTCCTGAAACATGTGGGTTTTGGCATGCACTCGCATATAAGACGGGTTGATGAAATGGACACCAGAAACAAGCATAAATTGCATGTTTGGCCTCCAGTGCAAGTCTAAGAAATTTTCAGTGTCAAGAGTGCTTACTTTTCTTAAAAAAAACACCTATTTATGGATCCGATACCATTAAACACTTAGTCTTATAGGTGAGTATGGACAGTAATGTATTAAAATTATGTTGTCGTAAATATTTGCGGTCACATCTGTTAAGCAGATACATTTCCATACTCTCAATATGTTGCTTAATTTATATATATTTGGCCTCAAGTTAAGCAACTATCTGTGTTAAACAAGGTTGCACATTCTTTTTTATTTCCTGGAAACTCGGAGATAGAGACTACATGCATCTACAGGGCTCGAGCTGAAGGGTGATTAGGGAGAACCCTACATGTAGTTTTCGTTCAATACAAATTTATTTTAGCTCGATTGCGAAACAAGTTCTTACAACTAATATTAATCACTCTCTAGACCTCATTCCTGATGGAATCCACCGCAAGGGAGAGAAGAGGCAATTTAAATGCCTTGCCTAAGGGCACAATCGTAATGGCTACGGCTGGGTGCGAACCTCGGGCCTTTCACACCTGAAGCGAACGTGCTACCACTGCACTATCACAACTTCCACGAGCTGCCTTATTTCTCCCTATTTTTGGAGGTCAGGTAGAACTTTTTCATATAGAGCACCCTTGGCTGAATCGATAAATCTGTCCCTCCTTTAAATGTCTAGTTACGCCTTTTCTCCAGCTTTCATGGAGAAGACCTGTGGTATGGCTCTAGGCAGTATTTTGGGCACAACAAGCACCTGGCTAGAAACCATGTTTGTTTTACGTTTATTTATCGTCGCTACCGGTTGCCCATATGAGCGACACCTCCTGAAGAGATTAGTCATTTTAGATTTTTGGAGGATAGTGCAATGATACAGACAGAGACCCATTCCAGAGTCTCCTCTGGTTCTTTTATGTGCATGGTGTACAGCACCAACACGAGACCTCTGTTTAAAGTCCCATCTGAAAGACTGTTCATTTTATTAGGGTCAGACGGGGGATCGAACCTGCGATCCCTGGATTACCAGTCCAGTGTGTTAACACTGACTACAGATCCATCTGGCTAGAAACCTTAGACCTTGCACAAACCAATAGCATGGCTTACTCTGGTGGGATTTGAACCTGCAGTGGTGAGAGGCAAGTGATTTGAAGTCATCAACCGTAACCACTCAGCCATCATGGAGGCCTCTGTAGACCTGGATAGGCAATGTTAAATTTGGGCTAAATTAAAATTTATATAAATGAAGCTGCAAAATGACTCTTTTCTATTGTTTGTATACCATTGTACTAGTCATAGTATACATATGATTAATAAATGAGGCGACGATATTGATTTTATGTAATGTACTTACCCGATGAATCGCTGTCCGTACTGAACAGCCAATCCAAACCAAATATACTACTTTGCTGCGAATTAGTCACCGAAGTAACAGAGGGCGCTCGTCCAACACTCTTATCACCGGCTGCACGTGCTATCATTTTAGTGACTCGCGCAAAACCGACACCTTTAGGTTTTTCTGGAGTGTTTGTACTTAAAGTCGGACTGGAGTGAATTTTAACTTTATTTGAAACTTCAGTCACATTAGCACAATTAGCTTGTGCAAACTCAGCACTATTTGGTCTAGGTCTACGATCACTTTTACTATGCCGTGTTCTCGTATTTGCTTTGGTTTTATCTTTCATTTTGCTTGATATTTTATCAGTTGTATCGCTAAATGTTCTTTTCTTCTTCTCGTTTTGCTGTATAACAACCACTTCACCTAAACTAAGATCTGAATCGTCATCACTACTCGAAGGGAACATCGACGGACCAACTTTAATTACAGGCTGACTAGACGTACGTACATTCTCTTTTCCAATATTCCTTTCTTCACTGATGGCATTTCTAGTTCGATGATGTACTTTAGTATCCTCAGAAGTTTTAGAAGCAGAATTTGTACGTGCATTAGGTTTATGTTTTGGTGCACTGTTTGAAGAACTTCTTTTCCTTCTAACACTACTTTCACTTTTAGACCTTATGCCATTCGACGACGGTTCTTCATTCAGTTCATTTCCTGCCTTACGAGTATTATGCTCTGGAACAGAATGACTAGATCTATGACATCTTGTTCTAAATGCATTCCTACTATGCTCTGGAATAGGATCGGCATTAAAAGCCTGGTACCAAGGTCGGTTTGGATTGCTTGGTTCTCTTCTCACTTCAATCCTAGGTTGATGAGTTTTCGATCGATCATGTTTTGAAGTGCTATGCGTTTGGTAGGTCTTGGCCACATTATTCATCACATCAAAATCTATCACAGTAATTTCATCACTCTCCAACATTTGCTTAGTTCGACATATCGTCTGATCACTCCAAGGTCTCACAATGCAAACACCGGTGTCCTTATTTATCACTGATTGTAATTTTGGTCTAGCAGGCAGAGACGGACGTGAACGCAACGAGCGCTCTGAGGAATGTTTTGATGGCAAATCGGAAGTTTCTAGAGCACTTTTTGCTCTTTGTGGTTTTCGTCGCGTCTTTTTTAATCTAACATTGTCGTGTTCAGGAGACACGTCACTAAAGTCTGCATCACACGAGTGTTTGGATTCCGATGGTGATTTAAGCTCCAGTGTACCATCGCCGTCAACTGAAAGACTTTTATGGCAATCAGATGGCTCTGCTTCGACGTCTGCTTTTGTTGTAATAGTGTTAGGTACACTGAGGTCATCATCTGCATCTGATGGCGTATCCTCTAAAAAAATCCAATGAAAAGACATCAGAGAAACAGTAAATCTATTTTTAACCTTTAACCCATTCAACACCAAGTAACTGACATGGACTGGTCCATGATATTTTTAGACCAATAAATTGATCAGAAAATTACATTTGGGCTAGTTCATTTATATCAAAATGAGTAATTATTACTAAATATAGTAAAATTACTAGCAAAAAGTGCAGATCCTGACGAGACAGCTCATTATTTGTTTTTTGCTAACCTATTTAGAGATATGTAGTGTTGAATGGGTTAGGTTATGTGGGAAGCGCTTTATATTGTGGTTCTATAAAACAAGAGAATATTATCAAACTGCATTACATTTGAGTGTGGGATATGTGGTCCAGTGATGGATTTGGAATCAAAGGATTCCGGGTTCGATACTCGGTCAGGTCACGTATGTAGTGTTTGTTCTTCAGCAACCTGACACTCATTGCCTAGTACTGGTTAGCTGCCCAGGTTAGCTAAGCCTGTCCAGGAAAACATGCTTAGGTCCTCGCAAGGGGTGCGACATAAATTGAACATACATACCGTATATTCTCAACCATAAGTCAATCTTTTTTCCTCCAGAAATGTGATGAAAGTAATGTCGACATATGGCGTTGAAACGAGCAAAACAAAAACCTAGCAAGCAAAATATAGACTAGTTTTTTTTATTTGTTGGAACTTTTGGTCGCTCTTATTTGAAAATGAGCAGTCGGACATTTGATGACCGTATAGTGAAACATCTTAGGGTGGTGTAACAAAAACATAAGACTTTCATAGCTCTGTCTGTAAACGGAATTTAGCAAACCAAATTTATTGTTGTGCATAAGTGCATTTATTTCTGAGTGGACATAATATAGTGTTTAATTAATTTGTTTGACCTTTACATCGGAGTGGCTTCCATTTTCTCCTATGCGCTATGCAAAATGCCACTGATTTAAGACCAAAGTTAGGGAGGGGTCGTCTTATAGTCGAGATCGTCTTATAGTCGAGTAGGTACGGTATGTAGGAAACTGTGGTGATTCTGTAGCATGTATTTTTTCCGTACTGCACACACGCTCCATTAGAGCATAATTTATGTTCATGGAACCATTATCTATCTTCGGCACATTGTTGCTTCCGGAAGTATCTTAGTGATTTTATTTGGAGCCTGGAGGATATGGCAAGAAGATACAGAATGTGATCTCATTCCGGAAGCATTTCTGGTTCTATTACAGGACCAGTGTATAGCACCAAATTCACCAATATATGGTAACTCTGTCTATCAGTTTAATTGAACAAACCATTTTCTTGGTCACTGTTGCCATGGTGAGGTGCCAGGGTCCTACTGGTACCACCCACGGCCCCTTGTAAGGTAAGGTCAATCTCATCTTTATCCATCTCAGCTAGAGGGGCTCGATTTTGTCCCTTTTGACTGTTGGCTTTCATTATTATGCCTGCAATAGTAACAGAGAGGTCAGTTTGATCATGTATGACAGGATAGAACCACAAACCTACTGCAAACCAGCTTGATAGCTTCCTCACATGAAATAATTCAACACCCCTAGTGGGAATCGAACTTACAACTGTGAGGGGCAAGTGATTTAAAAATAAACAAACCATAATCACTCAGTCAGTCAGTCAGTGAACAAAGTAAGACAATTGAAAATTGTAAAAATCAAAATAAATTGTTTTTAACTCTTTCAACACCAAGTAACTGACATGGACTGGTCCATGATATTCTTAGACCAATAAATTAATAAGGAAATTTACATTTGGACCAGTTCATTTATCAAAATAGGTAATTTTTGTCTAAAAATAATAATATTACTGGCAAAAAGTGCAGATCCTGATGAGACGGCTCGTCACGAGCCGGCTCATCTGGATCTACACTTTTTGTAAGCCTATTTAGAGGTCTGTGGTGTTGAAAGGGTTAAGGAGAAGTGGGGCCCCCAGAGGGCGAAGTCAGGGTCCCTAGGGCGACAATTTTGCCCACATCGCCCTCTAGAATGATCCCTGCATAAATGTACAAATTGTCAAATTTGATAAAACTCCACACTGGTTATATCAGTGCCTGGTGAAGCTTACTAGAAATAAAGCGTGAATGTCGTGATTTGCTAAAGAAAATTGGCTACAAAAAATAAAAGCCAGGGCAGGCCCCGGGTGGAGAAGCTTCTTATATGCATGAGTCCACACATTTTCTTCAAATATTGCAAATGAGAAAAATGCAATGCAAAATATGGAAGGTATTGTAGGGTGGAGGTGTAAGGTGTGCAGGGATCGAATAGGAAAGTAAATAAGCATTTCACTAGTTTTTAATTGATCGAAGAAGATATAGACTTACTGCAGTGATATAGACTTACTGCAGTGATATAGACTTTCAAAGTCTTGCAGGGGTGATACCCCTGGAATAGTATATATCCTAATAGTGAATATATATATATATACGGAGTGTCTTTAAGATCCCAGTATTATAGATGGACTTATATGTTAAAGATACACCTGGACAGTGACCTGGTAGGTATATTTTACACATGTATGGTCATCGCAACAAATTAACAATGCAACAGAGGACATACATGTATGTGCTAGCAATATCTCTATATTCTCTTTACAAATGTTTGTATGAATTGATAAATGGGAAGAAAATTTTATACCACTATAATAAAATGTTGATGATTTCTTAATGAAACAAGTTCTTTTATTTCACAGTTTTGTTAACAAATATGTGTAAAAATGATGTTACATGCAATAAAATTGACCAAAGAGAAGGCCCAAATATACAGTTATACACCAGTGTCATGGACTGGGCTTAATATATACAAGCCATCGGGAAAGTACCCCGAGCCACAGATTGGGCTTAAATATATAGCAGCATCAGGGGAGGTAACTGGAACCACGGACTGGGGCTATAGATGCGAGCATCAGGGGAGGTGTCTGGAACCACGGACTGGGGCTATATATACGAGCATCAGGGGAGGTGACTGGAACCACGGACTGGGGCTATAGATGCGAGCATCAGGGGAGGTGACTGGAACCACGGACTGGGGCTATAGATGCGAGCATCAGGGGAGGTGACTGGAACCACGGACTGGGGCTATATATACGAGCATCAGGGGAGGTAACTGGAACCTCGGACTGGGGCTATATATACGAGCATCAGGGGAGGTGACTGGAACCACGGACTGGGGCTATATATATAGCATCAGGGGAGGTAACTGGAATCTCGGACTGGGGCTATATATACGAGCATCAGGGGAGGTGACTGGAACCACGGACTGGGGCTATAGATGCGAGCATCAGGGAAGGTGACTGGAACCACGGACTGTGGCTATAGATATGAGCATCAGGGGAGGTGTCTGGAACCACGGACGGGGCTATATATATACGAGCATCAGGGAGGTGACTGGAACCACGGACGGGGCTATAGATATGAGCATCAGGGGAGGTGTCTGGAACCACGGACGGGGCTATATATACGAGCATCAGGGGAGGTGACTGGAACCACGGACTGGGGCTATATATACGAGCATCAGGGGAGGTGACTGGAACCACGGACTGGGGCGATAGATATGAGCATCAGGGGAGGTGACTGGAACCACGGACTGGGGCGATAGATATGAGCATCAGGGGAGGTGACTGGAACCACGGACTGGGGCTATATATACGAGCATCAGGGGAGGTGTCTGGAACCACGGACTGGGGCGATAACCACAGACTGGGACAATAGATATGAGCATCAGGGGAGGTGTCTGGAACCACGGACTGGGGTTAGATACGAGCAATATCAGACAGGGTTCCCTCTGTCTGAATGTTTGTCTGCGCCACTTCTGTCGCCAATTGAAAAACACTGGAGCCAATTAAGAGCAATATAGTTCACAAATAAATATTTGAAGCCACATATTTGACAAAACATGTGCCAAAATAAAAGAAAAATTAAAAAAAACAACCCAATATTAGTTTTTTGTCACAATTGGCGACCGACAGCAGGAACCCTGATCAGGGGAGGGTATGGAGCCATGGACTGGGGCTAAAAATACACGAGCATAAGGGGATGTGACCAAGGCTAAACATATACCACATCGTTTTGTTCTCCTTTTCCTCACACTTGTTTCTGAACTTTGTTTTCTGCTACGTTCCGAGTGCGTGTCTGGCTGGGCATCTGTCTGTTTCTGGTCTGGCTCGTTCTTGCTGGCGGTGCTAGATATCTCCTTCATCTCTATTGCTTCGGGTAGCTCATCAGTACTATTAGGAAACAATAGCCTTAATTTATACATAGGATGGATTTCCAGATTTTATTTTTTTTAAATATTTTTATTTCCATCATTATTACATGAATGTACAGTACATTAACATATTCATACAAACACTATATTATAACTCAAACTGTATTACCCATGTATATGTACAGTTAAAAAATTTCTTAAGAGATATAATGATTGAAGATATAAGTAGATAGTAGTTATAGGAGTAAGTCAGGAGACAGATAGTATGGGGAGAGTTGAGAGTTAAAAACAGCGGTTACTTTAAGATGTTTTGTATTATTACCATACATGTACATTCATTTCCAGATTTTAGTTATGAAGAATGAGACCCGATGAGGCAGTATTTCAAATAACGTCGAGTGCACCCTCCCCCGGGTTTCATGGATTGCACTATTTTGTTTCAATACATGTAGACGTTTATGCTTTATCTGTTCTATAAAACACATTATTTTTGGAATTTCTTTTTACTTTTTTTCAGCGCAATTATATTACCAAAGTACATAATTATGTCTTCTAAAGACAATAAAATTAATATATAAAATAATACTATCAAAGGACTATAATGTCTGACTGTCAGAGACACGAACGATCAAACAATGAATGTATAATCTAGCAGAAATAGTACATACCATAATGCAATGGCTCGATTACTATCACCTTTCTCGCTCGTTTTCACCTCCACTTCCTCTATCACCTCGGACGTATCAAACATGTGGTGCAGCTTGTAGTTCATGATCTTCACAATTATAAACACAATTCCCACAAGGCCACAGTACAGTCCCCATATCAACAAGGAAGGCGTTAACGTCTGTAAATAGAGCATTTATGAACACTAACACAGCTCAAATCATGGAATAGTACGTACATGTATATACAAAATGTGTAGCAGTTTTTTACAGACGGATCTGGTAATCCAGGGATCGCAGGATCGATCCCCCATCTGACCCTACAGGCGGATCAATAGTCCAGTGGTAACACGCTGGACTGGTAATCCAGGGATCGCAGAATCGATCCCCCACCTGACCCTACAGGCGAATCTATAGTCCAGTGGTAACACGCTGGACTGGTAATCCAGGGATCGCAGGTTCGATCCCCCGTCTGACCCTAATAAAATGAAGTCTTTCAGATGGGACGTTAAACTAAGGTCTCGTGTCGGTGCTTTACACCGTGCACGTAAAAGAACCAGAGGAGACTCTGGAATGGATCTCGGTCTGTATCATGCACAATCCTCCAAAATCTAAAATGACTAATCTCTTCAGGTGTCGCTCATATGGGCAACCGGTAGCGACAATAAATAAACGTAAAACACACACAATTAGCGTTTTTCTAGGAGTTTTGCAATTCATTCCCCCCAGCAAAATTAAACCCACACTCGGCTCGGCAAGAGAAAGCCAATAAATCGTACAACTATGGGATAGAAATCTAATCAGTGACATAATGCACTTTAAGTTTGAAGCAGCATTACATCGTATGAAATTAAAGATATTTGAAAAAAGTTTGCATATGGGTAGCAATGCTGCTACACATTCTAACATTATACTTTGTATGCTTATGTTCATTTGGTAAACAATGTTTTTTTGCGATAAAACAAACTCGAAACCGAAAGTAGGACTTTCAGAGTCAATCGGTTACGCACTTGTTTTCAACCAGAACGCATCGTCCGCACTTGTTTACATTCGGAATGCATCGTCGGCCATTTGTCCCACATTGTCTTTTTTAATTAAATTACTTGATATGTTGATTCATACCTCTGTTAGCTAAGTCTTTTAGGGAAATTTCTACATCCCCGCGAGGGGTTCGACATTAGAGGAAGATAGATAGATAGTCTTTCATGTTCAAAATATATACGTTGTTTTCTACATCCTCTGTTGTTTCACGCATGCGCGCTGTGCGTGTTTACATTCTGTGTGTTGATAAACAAATTCGCGTATAAGACGGTTTAAATTTATTGGAATTTTATCATTTCTGAGTGACTATTTCGATTTTTGTAAACACATTAAAACATATTAGTATTTATATTTTACCCAAAACATCCTTTATTATGATGTAATGCTGCTTTAAGTAATAACCATTATAATATTTTCACTCGTTTACAACTATGAATAGTCAAACCATTGAGTACCATTGTATGCGCAGTGGCTAGGCAAAGTAATCAAACAAACCCGAGGTTATTACCGATTCATTTGTAAAAGCCGGACTGTAGGAACATGTACTTAGTACATACATGTACAACTGTGTAGTGTTATACTAGTACAGTGACTCATGATAATATTACGACATATTTTACTATCTTTTCACACGAGTTTGTATCTATAAATTAATTACGTAGCTTTATGTATATATAAATAAAATAATTCCAGTCTTCATTACTATTCGGAACGGGATTCGTTAGATACAACTGTCAAATTGACGACCATTTTGAAAACTACGCATTTGCTTTCACTTTGTTTATATTGACGGTAACTTAACACGCAATATAATGGTCAGGGATCAGTTTAGAGGGCGATGTGGGCGAAATTGTCGCCCTAGGGACACTGACTTCGCCGTCTGGGGGCCCCACTTCTCCCTAAAAAAAAAGGGATCCATCCATTATAAAGCACTCCTTCTATTCAAATGTTGTATTTAATGGTTGTACTGTGCATTTTAACCCTATTTTGCAGAAGTATATTAAAGGACAACATTTAAGGAAGCGATCACGCGTTTTCTCACTTCTCCCAAAAATTCTGACCTAGAATGAACCCTGTATGATTTGTATTGGCAAGTGACAAGAAATAATCCTACTTAATAGCTATGTTGAATAATGTTCAGAACCAGTTTATCCAGGTAAGTTCTGATCAAGGTAGGGGTGGAAAACTCTCCAGCCAAACACTTGGAGAGGGGGGTCGCTATCTGCTTGTGTATGCGAGTCTACACAGTTCATGTCTGTTCCATTTATGTCAAACCTCTTGCCAGGACATAGATAGGTTTTCCTGGGCAGGCTTAGCTGACAAAAGCAATTAACCGGTTTGATTGTAATGGGGCGAAGGAAAACCCCATATTCAAGGGGGTGGGTAAATGTTATTGCATAACTTCCCCAACCACGAATATAACATCTTGCATTGTAATACTAGACACCTTTCCATGTGATAGGTGGCTGGGCTCTGGTAAATAGCGTCTTTAGGGGACGAAATAAATCTACCATAACCCGTAACCGATATTCGATCATAGTTTATATCATAAAAATAAAAAGACATGTGACAACATTTATGGTAATAACAAGAAATAGAAACACATATAGAGTGGTGGAACCTATGCTCGGTGTAAATCCTACATATCATGGTCTATAAAAAAGTTTTATGCACTTGCCGTATATTATTATTTTATTAAGTCGTGAAAACAACTTTCAAAAAATTGTTGAAAATGTTAGCTTCATTACGTGACCATGCGCCTCAATAAAAAGCTTTCGCAACGACATCCTTTCCATGGGGAACTAGATACTTTAGGGTACCTATGCACGGCTTACATGAAATTTTTTATTTATGCATGGGTAAATGTGGAATATATTATTTTGACTTAGTAACATCAATAACTAACAATATTACAACTCATAAGAAACTTTTTTTTGGTTCATTTCCCCCCAATTTGGATAGCTACCTGAAATGCTCATAAACCGCATCATTTTGGTGGAAAAATATTTCCCAACAAGTTGTCTGTTTATATTTGGTGGCTACTAAACCAGTAAGGCGACAGTTGCATTAGGCTACCGGTACACACAACGGAATGCTATTGAACCATGCTTCACCTCTGTCAGTGAAAATAGGTTAAAACTATGTAACTATGGATGTAAATGTAAAAAATATGTGGAGCATAGGTTCCACCACTCTATGAAACATATACACTAATCCACCCGGAAAATATCACAGATTTCATGTCATATTATAAATACCATAAGCTACAAATAAACTTAATGAAGGGACTCTTACACTACTGACAGTTATTCACGCTTACAAATATATAGCTAAAAGAGATCAGAGGCAGATACCAAAAAGCAAATTATACATATTATTCCGACATTGTCATGTATACAAATTGACTTCTTTTCCTCAAATGCGTTGGTTATTAGAAAGGGGCAGGGCTGCAGAACGTGTTTAGTTGGGGTTATTAGTGGATATGGGTTTTTACCTCTCATACATCAATCTCCCTTACTATCAGTCAGATACAATATTTCAAATTTTAAGGGTATTTAAAATTTAGGCTGACAGATGACGCAATAGACTGGACAAACATGGATAACTGTCATAGAAGAGGAAGGAACAGCTACCGTAAATATACAGATAAGAGAGCATTGCTTGCAGTACGAGAATAATGCACAATATATGTTTTAAAAAATTATATGACTAATTAATATGTTCTATGGACAAATAACTAACTTACTAAGGCCTGGGTTACACAGGTAAACATTGTATTCTGCAAATATAGATTAATGTTTGGCGTCAACACAAACAACACTTAAACCATATCCAATTTCATACCAAATGCAGTGTCAACGGAAAGGCAAGCAGGAACAGCCATAGATACAGGTGGAATGTGTTGATAAAAATGCTGAGATGAGGATCATAAAACCAGCCGCCCGTCATGGATGCCCATATTCCTTGTCGGAGGATATCTATTATGTGAGACCCCATTATTATGGGTTTAGGATATTTGTTCTTGTATCTTCTACATCATTTGTGATATTTATACGTTTCAGTATCTAGATAAATGCAATATATTAAACATATTATATCGCGGATGTATTTTGGCAGACATCTTTAATTTTAAACAGAGTAGACTACACTTCTGGTGACTAATAGATGTAAGAAAATCGTTGTCGGCTTCCGTAAATCGTGTTGAAGCAGCTCTACAGACGGATCTGTAGTCCAGCGGTAACACGCTGGACTGGTAATCCAGGGATCGCAGGTTCTATCCCCCGTCTGACCCTAATAAATTAACAGTCTTCCAGATGGGACGTTAAACCGAGGTCTCGTGTCGGTGCTTTACACCGTGCACGTAAAAGAACCAGAGGAGACTCTGTAATGGGTCTCTATCTGTATCATTGCACTATCCTCCACACATCTAAAATGATTAATCTCTTCAGGAGGCGTCGCTCTTATGGGCAACAGGTAGCGACGATAAATAAACGTAAAACACACACACACATGAAGCAGCTCGCTGGTGTTATTGGCCCTGTTGACGTCAATGAGAGACATCTCTAATGTTCTATTACTTCCCTTGGCAGATAAAGCACGATTTATTCCAAAATGTGAATAGGTTCTTTAGTTAGAATCCTTTGTTTTTACTATTGTTCCCTAACCAGATGCTGCGGTATGATAAATGTGATTTTATCAAAAACATGTTTTCCTTATTGCAATTGTTAGGCATTGTGCCACGATCGACAACTTCAACACAGTGTTTTAATCATTTACTTAATCTATGTAATAGCCGTTGATCATTATCATTGTCGGTCAAGAGCTATACATGTACATAGCTTATGTTGATTGTAAAGTAAGTAAAGTGTTAGTTTATTATAATATCACCCCTATTGAAAGGGCCAGTCATTTCTGACTTATGAGACACCTCTTATGGACATCAGTACCTCCCGAATCATATCCTTGAAAGCCAGGCGATTTTGATTGTGTGTACAGACGGATCTATAGCTCAGTGGTAACACGCTGGACTGGTAATCCAGGGATCGCAGGTGCGATCCCCCGTCTGACCCTAATAAAATTAACAGTCTTTCAGATGGGACGTTAAACCGAGGTCTCGTGTCGGTGCTTTACACCGTGCACGTAAAAGAACCGGAGGAGACTCTGGAATGGGTCTCTCTCTGTATCATTGCACTATCCTCCAAAATCTAAAATGACTAATATCTTCAGGAGGCGTCGCTCATATGGGCAACCGGTAGCGACCATAAATAAACGTAAAAAAAAAGGATTTTGATTGTATGTACCATGCAGACAGTAAATATAATTTTATTTTATTTTATTTGACCATCGTCAACGTTCAGTGCAGACCTCTAGAAGAGCATACTCGCCAATAGTGTTATAATAGTGTACATTCGCAGCAATCAGGAATATATACAACTAGAATGCCGTCTATTTACATGTGATTAAAAGATGTTAAAACCCGTGGTGGTCTATGGAGTTACCCCTATTCGCCACAAACCGAATGGAAGCCTTCAATGGTTGACTGGGTCTATCTATCTATCTATCTTCCTATAAGTCAAACCCCTGATGGGGACCTTAGACTTTGACACGCGTCATCTGACAAGAATGTTAGTAAGAAATGAAATAAAAGATGATAAAAGAATGATGTTAGGTTGGTTAAAAACAGGTTAAGAACAGGGCAGGTTTATTTAGGGAGAAACATGTTCAATCCGACTTACAGCCAGACTGAACAGTGGGCCAGACAAGGTGACACTATCTGGGGGCAAAGCATTCCAGTGGATAATGGTTCTTGGAAAGAAGGAATATTTATGGTAGTCAGTCACTGTTTGGATCTGTCGGAATGCTTGGGAATGGGATGTTCTGGAAGATCTTGTATTTGGGGTAAGGTAGTTTTCAGCTTGAATGGCGACTTGGTTATGGAGGATGTTGTGGAACATAACCAATCTTTGGTCAATGCGACGAAGGTCAAGGCGTCTCCAATTTAAGGAGTTCAACATTTCTGTGACACTGGACGTTCGGCCGTAGTCTTGTTTGGCCCAGCGGGCAGCTCTGCGCTGTACAGACTCAAGCTGGTCTATGAGAACTGCCGTATACGGTGACCAAACCGTGGAGCTATACTCAAGCTGGGGCCTTACCAGTGTCTTGTATGCTGTTGATTTTAACCTTTCTGAGTGCACTTTGATGTTACGTCTTAGAAAACCCAATGTTTGACTTGCTTTTTTGCTGATGTTGTCTATGTGTTTGTTAAAGTTTAAATCACTTGATATTGTTACTCCCAGGTATTTTGCTGAGGAAACAGTTTCTAAGAAGGTATTATGCAGACGATATTTCGTGGTTATGACTAGTTTGCGTTTGGTGATCTGAATAACCTGGCACTTTGATGGATTGAATTTCATTTCCCAATTGGATTCCCATTGTTCAAGCTGGTGTAAGTCTTGCTGTAATAGGCTGGAATGAGAAGAAACAGTCAGAGAAAGATAAAGAGCTGTGTCATCGGCGAAGAGGCGGACTTTAGAGTGTTTGACAGAATCTGGGAGGTCATTGATGTATATGAGAAAGAGGAGTGGTCCGAGGACCGAACCCTGTGGGACACCGGAGGAGACTGGTATGGTACTGGACTTAGAGCCATTGACTACGACGGACTGTGACCTGTTGTCTAGGACGCTTTTAATCCATGAGATAGTTTGACCCCTTATGCCATAATAATGTAGCTTATACAGGAGCTTTTCATGGTTGACCATATCAAAGGCTTTTGAGAAGTCAATGAGTATTAAGTCAACTTGACTTCTCTGGTTTATGGATTTGAGGATGTCGTCTATTAGCATGAGGAGTTGGGTTTGACATGACCTTTTTTCTCGGAAACCATGCTGTAGTTCATAGAAGAGGTTTGCTTGTGTGAAGTGCTTTGTTACGCTAGATGAGACAATGTGTTCCAGGGTTTTGCACAGGATACAGGTAAGAGAGATTGGTCGGTAGTTTGCAGGGTCGGACTTTGTGCCTTTTTTATAAATAGGGGCTACATTTGCCATTTTCCAGATATCAGGTAGGGTACTGGTATGCAGGGACTTTTTGAAAAGTTCACATAGGATTGGGGCCATTTCTTTGCAGGTGTTTTTGAGTACTATAGGTCTAATTTGGTCTGGTCCTGCAGCCTTATGGGGGTTGAGGTTTTTGAGGAGTTTCTCAATGCCATTAACAGAGATGTCGATATCTGGCATAGGGTCGTGTGGGCTAATCGTTGGGTGTGAGGTCTCTCTACCTGTATCTGCCATATCCTGTACTTTCATTTCAGCCAGGGATTTTAGAGAAACTGGGGACTTGGGGGTGAAGACAGATTGAAATTGTTCATTTAGTATTGTGGCTTTGTCTGTGTCTGCTGTGTGTAGTTTATTGTGCTTTTTAAGAGAGTCTATTCCAACAGAGTCTTGTCTGGAGTGTTTTAGTAGTGAATAGATTTTTTTATTGTTTGGCTTGGTTTCAGGTTGTTGTTGTTGTTGTTGTTCATCTGAATTGCTGGTATTTACGTTGAGTATGTCACCTAGATATTTTTGATATTCTATTTTAGTTTGTTTTCTACAGAGGTGTTTTAGTTTAAGATAGTGTTCTTTGTGTGTGGTTTGTTTGCTTTTTTTATATTTCCTGAATGCTTTATCCCGTTTCCTGAATAGGCGTTTTTAGTTCAACCTTAATCCAGGGCAATTTGTTTTTAGTGGATGACATTTTGGACGGGATAAAAGTATTGACCCCTTCCTCGATGGAGCTGGAAATGGATTGCCAAAGGTCTGCTACTGAATCACTGATATATTTTTTGGATTTGGAGAGGGATTCATGTAGATTGGTAATATGTGTCCGGAGACCATCCCAATCTGCTTTCTTATATAGGTGGATTTTGCGGGGCTTTTGTGGTTTCATTCGGGCGGAGGTATTAATAGCAACCAGGACTGCATCATGGTCACTGATACCTGGGATAACTTGGGCTCTGTTTACTCTGGAGGGGTTGTTTGTCAAGAACAGGTCAAGGATATGGTTCCCGCGTGTGGGGTCTTGGACCATTTGTGTGAGGTTATTATCAAATAAGATATTAATAAAATCACGGTAGTGGGATTGCAGCTTACAGTCTGGGGTTGGGGAAATATTGGACCAGTCCATTTTGGGCATATTAAAATCTCCACCAACCCATACGGTTGCACTGGTTTTTGTGGCCATGGAGAGGGATTTATTGAATTCATCAGTACTATGGGGGTCATGTTCTTTGGGCTTATAGTAGGAGCAGACGAGCAGTGGCTTGGAACCTTGGAGTTCTATTTTAACCCATATGTTTTCACAATCGGTGTGAAGGTGGGTGGCTTCTTGTGCTATCAGGGAATTTTTTACTGCAATGAATACCCCTCCCCCAGTCTGCTTCTGCCTATCTCTTCTGAAAGGGGTGTATCCCAGTTCCGGGCTGAAAATCTCGTTATCGTAATGTTTAGGTTTTAACCATGACTCTGTGCCTAATACTATGTCAGGCTGGGTCACAGCAGTCTGAGGCAGTTTATACCACATGGCAATAATGGCTGTGAAGAAGCTGTGCTGATAGATAGCATTCTTGCAGTATATCTGTGTGTACTGTTGGGGACGGCCTCTAGTCGATCTGCCTGTGCATAGTGGTGGACCGGATGAAATGTTGATACAATTGTTCAGGATTTTCTAGAGCATTGTGGCTATGGATATGTTCCGCCTGTGTTGTAGTTAGTTCAACTCCAGTTCACCCAGCATCTCAATGCCGCTACTTGTCACGGTAGTAGTCATTTTTTACAAATATGGCCGCTTGGCGTTGGACCAGCTCCTGTGATCTCCAAATTGATTTGAGTGAATATGTACGTGACGACCACGCAGGTGGGGGCATACTCGATGGTGGGGGCGAACATATGTCTTGAATACTGTTGACATATTTGATTGCCTTGCATTAAATGCTCAGAAGTCTTATCCGATCTCGTCTCGTCTTATCGTACATGTATGTAGAACGAATCAATGGCTGTATTATTCCGAACACGTGGTTGTTATTCTAAACCAAATAGGGAGGCAATTATCAATTGTGCTCACTTCTGCAATGGTTCGATGTTCGAATTATGTTCGAGACTGACATTATTAATCGTCTCCTATTACAGTAGTGTCTATGTTGGCCCAATGAGTAGCACCAGGCTCTATTAGCTAATTATCTCGAATTTCTATTAGTATTTGTACCAATAATAATAAAGTACAATAGAAGAGAGGTGACAGTCTTTTAGCTTAGCTTACACCGATAGTCTAATCGTCCTCAATACCTCATTCTCGATGAAATATATCCACATGAGTGAGAGAGAAGAGGCAATATGAATTGAGGCATTATTCGAATTATGGATTTTATTGGAGTAAGAAAATACGCTGATTGTTCTCAATACTCTGGGAAAACTCATTAATAGTTATGCATGTACACAATGTACTACTGTAAATAACAACCTCGTACACATAATTCGAGATCCACCAATACGTAATGCCAAGATCACCAGAAGGTTCAGTAGATGCTACAACCAAATTGGAGCCTTAATGTCGAGCACGCTCATTTTTGTCTCGCGAACAAAGCTGCCTGCGGCGACGGAGCCGTCAAACACTGCATATGTGTGTGCTTTACGTTTATTTATCGTCGCTACCGGTTGCCCATATGAGCGACGCCTCCTGAAGAGATTAGTCATTTTAGATTTTGGAGGATAGTGCAATGATACAGAGAGATACCCATTTCAGAGTCTCCTCTGGTTCTTTTACGTGCACGGTGTAAAGCACCGACACGAGACCTCGGTTTAACGTCCCATCTGAAAGACTGTTAATTTTATTAGGGTCAGACGGGGGATCGAACCTGCGATCCTGGACTGTTACCACTGGGCTACATATCCGTCTGTACACTGCATATAGCTAAACGACCGTCTAGACGGGTCAATATATGAAAAATAATGGCCTTACCCCAAAAAATTGCAACAAAAGGTTTTATTGTTTTAAATGCATTGGGGGGTCATACTGAACCTCAGAAAAAAAGTCTTCGAAAATCCCACCACGGGAAAGGGGTTAATTAGCATAAATTCAAAATGGCCACGCCCTGAAATTTCAATGTACTACAAACTTTTTTATGGGTGGAATTAGACCCTATAAATGTATTACCAATAGATAGAAACATGATACCTCTTAACCAAATAAGCATGTTTAAAATGTTCTATGATGTCACTGTGATGTAGAAATGACGTCACCATGACGTCACAGGTACCGTATTGTAGGCCTACGCAAACATGGACAAAAATGTTGAAACAGAAGGTTAATTGAATAATTTTCATAAGAGTTATTGTCTGATATTAACTCTTGCTGATGGTGATTGATTCTTGTCTTTATTTTATTAATTTTCAAAACGAATAAAGTAGGGTAGGGTGGGACAAGATGCCCACATGAGGTAAAAGGCCCACCCCTCATATCTTGTGTTTACAAGCTTTGTCCACCAGGGTTTGTTTTTCACATTGATGTTGCCACCTTGTAGATCAAACAGTCAAAACATCCTGCAAGTGCAAGTGCAGACAACAATAAGTACACAAATATGACAGAAGGTCAAATAGTTCATAAAGACTGTCGTAAATGGTACACCAATGAACAAGATATTAATCGAACTTTGAAACGTGATAGAGAATCATCACCTTGTGTAAGAAAGAAAAGTGCTCGAGTCAGCATCGGACCATACAATTGTAGAACATATTGCCTCTTCTGTGGACAAGCGGCTTTAGGGGATAGCCATGGTCACAGTGATAATGTTAGTGAAGTTAAAACTGATGCCTTTTCTAGGACTGTCTTGGCACATTGTGAAGAACGATCTGATGACTGGTCCTTTATTGTACAGGGCCGAATCGAGTATTTTTGTAAAGATTTGCATGCAGCTGACTGTATTTATCACCAGCAGTGCAGTGTAAACTTTTGTTCCGGGTGTGACATACCAGAGCAGTATAGGACAGAGCCAATGGCAAAGTGCAGAAAGTCTGGTAGGCCCAAGAATGAAGACCAACAACAGGCATTTCTCAGGGTCTGCGCTTACCTAGAAGCAAATGATGAGGAACAGTTAACAGTAACTGACCTTGCGTACAGAATGAGAGACTATTGTTTAGATGAAACCTCTGTTCCCTATGGCAACCAGTACCTGAAGGAAAAACTGAAAAAACATTATGGTGATTCTATATATATATAGCAGAACAAGGAGGTGTTCAGGACATTGTGACCATGAGGGACAAGACTTCCCAAATACTTCGAGCATACTTCAAGAGTGCTAAAAGCAGTGATGAGGAAAGCCAGAAAATGGCAATTATTGTGACTGCAGCAAAGCTTATAAAGTGTGATATCAAGACGGATGTTCAATCAATAACTGATCAGTATCCGTCTTCTCAAAGCCTTAAACTGGATGCTGCCCTGAACTATCTGCCCTCATCCCTTCGTATGCTCTTGAATTTATTATTTGTTGGTACACACAAACACGAACAGTTTGCTTCCATTGGTCAGTCAATTATTCAAGCAGTCCGACCTAGGGCTGTATTGGCACCACTGCAAATAGGACTTGCTTCTCAACTGCACCATCTATATAGGTCCAGGTTCCTAGTTGATACTCTTTCTGTGATGGGGTTTGGCTCCCCTTATGGGGAAGATCATATATTTCAGATAAATGCTGCTGGCTGGTTGCTCCCGATGTACTGGGTGAAGACGTTCAAGGGATGGCGTTATTTGTAGCAGACAATGTGGACCACAACATCCTGACACTCGACGGAAAAGGAAGCTTTCATGGGATGGGAATTATAGCTGCAATAACACATGGAAAGGAGATAAACCATGTGGTACCAAGGAAGAATGTTTCTGCTTGGAATATAACAGAACTGTCCAAAATAGATATAGTTGACTATCGCTTTTCAAACTATGCTCGCAAACATGTCATGTTCGATACTCTTCCAGTAATGCCCAGTTGCGTGCCAGCTGTAGACGTTCTTTGGGAGCTTTCATTCTGCTTTCACCAGCAAACTCCCAATTGGCAGGGTATGATGCATCTACTTCATGGCGGAAATGAACACCCTGGCAAGTCCTCTGTACACTTCCTGCCAGTGATAGATATGTATCCAGGAGATCCCACAAGCATTCTGTCCACACTCAACTACGTTTGCAATCTGGCAGATAGATACAAAATTTCCCCCATAATAACCTTTGACCAACCTTTGTTTTGGAAGGCCTCAGAGATCATCTATAACGTCAACAGACAAAGCATCCTATAGTAAACTTTACAGCAGAGACTGTATTCATGGGGAAAAAAGAAAAGTTTTTGTCACGAGGTTGCAACAAGCAAGGTTTAATTAACATCATCAGCCAAAGGTTAAGGGAGAAAGGATGCAATGTAATCAATGCACGTGGATATGCTGACTGTGATATTGTACAAGCAGCCATTGCAGCATCAGAGTTTCAGTCAACAACTCTCATAGGTGAAGACACTGATTTGCTCATTCTCCTCCTCTACCATTCAAAACCAGAAAGAAAATGTCTATACTATCGTTCGGACAAGTCTAAAAGCCAAATTCGAGTTTACAACATTAACAAGCTAAAGTGCCTGTTGGGTAATGAGTTATGTTCTCTGCTGCTCTTTGTTCACGCATTTACAGGGTGTGATACCACCTCACGCATTTTTGGGATAGGGAAAAAGGTACTGTTTCAGAAAATTTCGAAAGGAGACACTAACATGAAGTCTTGTGCCCTTGCGTTCACTGTACCCGGCCAAAAAAGTGACACTATTGAAGAAAATGGATTGAAAGCGATGATTCTTCTGTTTGGCGGAAAGGTTACATCTGACACTCTCACCTCATTGCGACATAGCATCTTAACAAAGAAAGTAGTTTCTGCCACATCATTTGTAACACCGAAACGGCTTCCACCAACTGCATCTGCAACAAAATACCATTCCTTACGAGTCTACTATCAGATCATGACACGGATGGGAAAAGAGACTAGCCTCGATGCAATAGACTGGGGATGGAAATCTGAGGCCAATCAATTCATCCCAGTAATGACTGATAAGAATGCCGCACCAGACAATCTACTAAATGTAGTCCATTGCAACTGCACAACAGGCTGCAGTACACAACGCTGCACTTGTCGAACCTATGGATTACCCTGTACATCTGCTTGTGGACAGTGCCAACTTGATTCATGTAACAACCCTCATAACCATTCGCAGGCGGATCAGGATACTGGCAATGACGATGACAATGATGACCTGTAATCTATCGTATGTGGCAATATGGCAATGTGGCACTACTATTACTCATTTTCATTGGTTTTTGAAAATTTAGTGCAATACATTAGCCGTGACATCATTTCTATGTCATGGTGACATCATTTCTACGTCACAGTGATGTCATAGAAAATTTTCGACATGCTTATTTAGTTAAGAAGTATCATGTTTCTATCTATTGGTAATACATTTATAGGGTCTAATTCCAACCATAAAAAAGTTTGTAGTACATTGAAATTTCAGGGCGTGGCCATTTTGAATTTATGCTAATTAACCACTTTCCCGTGGTGGGATTTTCGAAGACTTTTTTTCTGAGGTTCAGTATGACCCCCCAATGCATTTAAAACAATAAAACAATTTGTTGCAATTTTTTTGGGGTTAAACCGTATATTGACCCGGCTAGTCATATATACTGACTTGATAACTTGCATACTGTTTCTAGGGATTGTCCCCACTCCTAACATGTATGTCCCAGCTCATATCACTGATGCTACTGGTTCGGACAAACGACATGCTATTTCACATTCCAATATCCGAACAACACATGTAATCATGTGATTGGACAATTCACGGTAAACATTAATTAAGCTGTCGATTCAACATAGTATTCTATTATGTTTATTTCCAACTGAGCAGATAAATATTGTTTATACATTGTATTTAAACACAGTGAGATCTGACTCATTGATTGAAGTTGACAATCGCTCGATACAGAACTAAGGATGTGCCGACTCTTACGTTTAGTAAGTTGTACTGCTGTGAATCGAGATATGGCCAGACACTTGTTTTCCCAACTTTATTTCAATTTCAACGTATATAAACTAATGTAAATTTGAAACATGTACACGTATGTAATCTTATAGCAATTGAAATTGCATAAACAGACAACATCAAACAGATCACCTGTGAAAAGCCTTAATGGCTGTCCGATTAGCGCAGTGGTTAGCGCACTCGCTTCTCAGAAATGCAATCAGAGTTCGATCCTCGAACCAGGAAGTATATGAGATGGTTCGGTGGTCGCCAGATCGGACAGGTGGGTTTCCCCAGGTACTCCGGTTTCCTCCCACACGAATGATCACATATATATGAATACGCTTTCATCCGCGCCAACGAGAGTGATTAATATAAGTTGTTAGAATTTGCTTCGAAATCGTTGTAAAATAAATAAAGTTTAATATGGAAAACCCTAATGTTTTTTATTCTTTTATTTTTAAGGATAATAATAGCTATATTAAGGTAGAACTTGTGAGAAAGAGATAGCAGTGTGGTTCAAAAGCTGTCTCCATTTCTCAGTAAAAGTGTTTGTTTCGGAGAAATACAATTGTTTCTTCGATTTATATTTTATATTTATATATATCTTCCGAGGGCGTCGCTCATATGGGATACCGGTAGCGACGATAAATAAATGTAAAAACACACACAAAATGAACAATTGGCCATTATTTGAGTTTGATGACACATACATGTACATGCTGTTTCTTTTTTCAGCTACATTTGTGTCTGTTTTGGGGAGGTTTTCTGCATCGCTGGGTGGGAATTGACTGTCGTGTGTTGTTGGGAGGTATCGTTCATGAGAGGTGAACTTGTATTAAAACGCAACGGGTGAGAATAAAGGTGACGCTATAAAGAGGGTGTCGCTCATGGGAGGTGGCGTTTGGGGAGGTGGGACTGTACTATGAGTAAATGAATGAAAATATGTATACCTGGAGTCGTATATATATGTTCTATGTACTGAATTATCTCAGTAAAGAAGTCTTAAAAATATAGTTGAACGATCATAATCATTCGAAAGGAGTTGTTTGGATTGTGCACATCTTGTTTATCATCTAAGATTTACATCCCTATTGCATTTCCTACGATGAACGTATGTGCACTGATTGTATACAATTTCACATGAGAGTTCCCAACTAATGGTATACAGCTAACATGCGCATTCGAAGTTACGGGCATGCGCATTCGAAGTTAGTGTTTGTGATGAGAGTGTGTGTTTTACGTTTATTTATCTTCGCTACCGGTTGCCCATATGAGCGACGCCTCCTGAAGAGATTAGTCATTTTAGATTTTGGAGGATGTTGCATGATACAGAGTCTACTCTGGTTCTTTAACGTGCACGGTGTAAACCACCGACACGAGACTTCGGTTTAACGTCCCATCTGAAAGACTGTTAATTTTATTAGTGTCAGACGGGGGATCGAACCTGCGATCCCTGGATTACCGGTCCAGCGTGCTACCACTGGATTACAGATCCGTCTGTGTGTGATGAGACACTCTAGCGGTCATTTGTATAACGACGATGATAATCTCAAGTCATTATGAGCCCCATTATGGAAGGCAAATTTACCTTATTTGCTTTAAAAAGTCTCACTGAGTATTTAAAGCAGCATTACATCGTAATAAATGATGTTTTACAAAATCGAAATAGTCGCTCAGAAACGATAACATTTCAATAAATTTAAACCGTAGTATACGCGAATTTATTTTTCAATATACGAACTGTAAACACGCACAGCGCGCATGCGTAAAACAACAGAGGATGTAGAAAACAACGTATATAGTTTGAACATGAAAGACTATCTATCTATCTTCCTCTAATGTCGACCCCTCGCGGGGATGTAGAAATGTCCCTAAAAGACTTAGCTAACAGAGGTATGAATCAACATATCAAGTAATTTAATTAAAAAAGACAACGTGGCACAAATGGGGACGACGCATTCCGAATGTAAACAAGTGCGGACGATGCGTTCCGGTTGTAAACAAGTGTGTGACCGATCAACTCGGAAAGTCCTACTTTCGGTTTCGAGTTTGTTTATCGCAAAAAAAAAACTGTTTACCAAATGAACATAAGCATAAAAAGTATAATGTTAGAATGTGTAGCAGCATTGCTACCCATACGTAAAATTGAATTTTTCAAATATCTTTTATTTCATACGATGTAATGCTGCTTTAAGGCGGATATAAGAAATTCTTTTTTTAAGTTCAATACAATTTTATTGCCTGTATAACTTGACATACAATATGCGCATAGCTACGAAACATAATGTACTGATACGTGCATAAATCTCGAAAGTCTCCGCAAATGCAAAAACAATCTTATGTTTGCAAATCTAAAATGGTTAGACACACAGTGTTTTAAACGTGTTACGTTTTCGTAGAAACACATGGGAACAAAATAAAATAGTTTCCATGGTTAGTGCATAATTGGGTTAGTGAAAACTTGCAATGTAGTCAACGGAACATGAGTTTCATATAATCCATTAACAAATGCCAAGTCTAGGATCGAATCCTGCTCGAGACACCGTGCCGACTTCATCCCACGTTGGCGGTTCAAGCAGCTGGTCAAATATGATGTCGCCAACAACGAGTACTTCAATTATGATGCCTCTTCCTGAATCACCGCTCCTATATGTCCATACTCGCCCATGTAGAAACTGCAGGAACGGGTTATCTCTAATGTCAAGCTCTTTGCATGTCTCATGACACCATTCCACCTTCGGATCAGAGGATCGCACCAATAGAAGACGGACATATTGTGTCGATCCATAATAGTGCGCACACTCGAAGAATAAAAGTGGGACAGAGAGTTGTGGCTTTTTTGGAATTTTATGCTTCATATAACATTCCTTTTGCTGCATATTCACTTGTCGGTGCTTTTTTTTGTTCTTACTTTTACACCCACCGTTGTTTGATTTCTTGCTCTTTTCCATTTCATCATCACATTCAGGAGCATCCCATTTGTCTTCGTTTTCACTATCACTTCCATCTTTCATTTCATTCCCAAGATATGTCATAATGTCCCGAACTCTGAACACCATCCTCTGTGTTCCATACGGCGAGCGACGTGGCATTTCCAATGACGAAATAGCTAGCCAAATTCCTTTTAATTCCGCATAACTTGCTAAAGGAGCTCTCGCTGGTAGGTCCGTTTGACCTCCATATAATTTGCCACTTTTTGTAATCGATTTCTTTCCTTTCAATGTTGTACAGTGCAGGAAGTATTTTATTTCTTCCTTATCGTTATAATCCGCCTTCTCCAGCAATTTGTCCCAGTAAGCATCCAGTGTTTCCTTTCCAGTTCTAGAAACACCCCAATCCGTTCTATCAATATGGTGTGCCATCTTACAATGTTTGTTTAAATTTCAAACGGATGAGTAACTTATCGATTGTATAGTGTTAAAGTATACTTGGAATTCAAACCGAAACAGACATAACCAGATTACACAAATTGCAACCGATATAGCTAGGCGGCCTACAGTCACTTTAATCTATATCTACTACAAAGGCAATGCATACTCGATTAATACCTACATGTGCTAATGTGTATACTAGTTTAAATGTAATTGTCTCTTATCATTATGTGTGTGCTTTACGTTAATTTATCGTCGCCACAAGTTGTCCATACTAATATGAGCGACGCGCCCTGAAGATATTAGGCATTTTAGATACAACTAGAGACATATTCCAGATTCTCTTCTGATTCTTGTGCATGCATGGTGTAAGCGAACCGACACGAGACATCGGTTTTAAGTCCCATCTGAAAGACTGTTAATATTATTATGGTCAGACGGGGAACCCTGATTTCGCAGTCCAATGGTCTAACCACTGGACGACTGCTCCGTCTTTGTAGATCTAATAAGACTCATCTTCGTTGTTATGTAAGTATGTAATCACTGGTAATCCAGGGATCGCAGGTTCGATCCCCCGTCTGACCCTAAGCAAATTAACAGTCTTTCAGATGGGACTTTAAACCGAGGTCTCGTGTCGATGCTTTAAACCGTGCACGTAAAAGAACCAGAGGAGACTCTGGAATGGGTCTATTTCTGTACCATTGAACTATCCTAAAAATGACTAATCTCTTCAGGAGGCGTCGCTCATATAGGCAACCGGTAGCATAAACATACACATGTAATTATGTGTGAATATGTTTGTGATTATTAGATTATTTTGAAGACAAAGAAACAATCCTTGTATTTCATTTCGTCAAGTTATGTTCAGATGTCATGCAACACCGAATGTTATTAGTATAATATTATACAGAAATATGTTCTCTTCTTGGGTGTATTCGTCGCCTAGAGCATGATTAGTGTCCATTGTATTATAGTCATGTATTGTAAAATTGCATATGTAAATTTATGATTATTTACTTGTAATCCTTGTATTTCGAGAGCAACAAAGAGTATAATTTATGTAAGACGCAGGAATGGGACTGAATTAAACTAATTAAGCACACACTAAAGACTAATCAGTTAAGCATAAATGCAAATATATCCAGAAAATAATGACTGCATATTAGAAATAACTTACACAACAGTTATTGAATGCTCTAAATACATTTTTGTATCGTAAATTCAGATAAAAACTAAGGAAATTGTATATATATGTGTGCTCTATTACTAAAACGTGACTAAAACAATGGTAATAGGAAACCAACATGTGTAGTCATAAATCAACCAAGAAATCTCAAATGGAAATCAAAACAAAACTAACCAAAGAAAGAAACACTGAGTCTGTGAAAGTCTAAAGTTCTAAACGGAGGCTATGCGTCCAAAGACGTCCAGTACTGTTGGTTGGTACATCTCGCATTCCCTCTATCTAAGACCACACTCTTCGCTGTTGGCCATCCCACAGCAACATGGAAGCCGACCTGGAGTTAACACGCAGAGTCTTACGTCGTCAAATGGGATGCTTGTACAATTGATAACCAATCAGTTGATGTATCAATAACTCCAAAGGGCTTTCAACCAACTATTTCAATAATGTCAGCGTCTGACCTGAACTTATATGTGTACCGGGCGTACAACGTAGTAACAATACGGAACATTCATTGTGATGTTCTTTAAAGATGTTGAGCCGAGTGATGGCGATGGTAGCCACAGAATACATCACATTGTAATCAACCTACACTGTCCCAAGTGACACTCGCTGCCATTCTGCAGCCGGTTGTAATATATATTGGCTATTTTGTAAATAATAGACACGTTTGAACATTCGTATATATCTTGTTATGAAAAGATGTTCAAAGAACATAGTAGGCGGAAGAAAATAATATATTGTACTTATAGTATGTAGGCCTACTATTACTCAGATTTGACTATCTTAGTACATATACATAGTCCCAAATGTTTAATACCAAGTAGTTTTAGTAATAATATTCATATTATTATATATTTGTTCTGTGGATATGGGTCATCAGAGAAATTCTCTTTGAGCTAGGCCATTAATTAACTCAACAGCGTTGCCCCCTCCCGACAAATCGGTTAGGAAAATCGTCATATGAACTAGCGCTTAACTTAGACAATGTATGTATGTTCTATTAATGTCAAATCCTTTTTCATGGGCAAGCTTAGCCGACCTAAGTGGTTAACCAGTACTAAGCAATGTGTGTGAGGTGCCTTGCTCAATGACAGGTATATAACATTTGAACAAATTATCAAAATAATTAAATATATTACATACGAGTTTTTCGATGTGGAGGCAGATCTTGTAAGATGTTCAGCAGCATGTGTGTTTTACGTTTATCGTCGCTACCAGTTGCCTATATGAGCGACGCTTCCTGAAGATATAGTCATTTTAGACTTTTGGAGGATAGTGCAATGATATAGACAGATACCCATTCCAGAATCTCCTCTGGTTCTTTTACGTGCACGGTGCCGGAGAACAATATGGGCTTTTGAAATTATGGGTATATTTGATCGGTCAACACCACAAAAAAATCAATCCTATTTCATAGATCTAACTTTGTTCTAGACAAAATGTACAATGACATTGGACATTGCCAGACACAAGAGACATAGGTCCGAAGGCTATACAGTACTTCTATATAATCCGATTTAGTGGTGCATAACCCAGACACAAGCAACCTTGGATAAAATTTAATAAACGCTAGACATCAGCTAAACACATAAATGTATAAAAAGTTGACACAAGCTATTTTTTTTAAGAATGGCCGATAGGGGTTACACAAAATAATATAGATCTATTGTTTCATTAATTACCCATACATATTCAAGTTTCTATTGTTCAAAGCACAGGGATTCGGCACGTTTGAGGGTACTAGTACCACTAGTATACTAGTACCCACAAACGTGCAGAATCCCCGTGGTTCAAAGCATTGGGATTAATAATTATAGCCAATTTAAAATAAAAAGAGGAGAGATGACAATGTTTCAATTGATTATTTTTAGAGTAATTATGTTGGATCATGACACATCTTGGACGGTATATCCTGTACATTCAACCAAGCTGCTACCCAAACCTGCAATGAAGACAGAATGGTCAGACAAATACAGCGTACATAGCACTAGGACAGACATTACTTTGGCCTAAGTAGGCCTATATGTTTTAGATGGTATTAAGAAATGCTGGAATGTTAGGTCTTTAATTGGACCGGACTGTGGAAACTGTTATTCTCAACGTCAGGCTTAATGTACGCGGAAATACTTATGAATAGGCACATGTCCTGCATTGTTGAGTGTATATATAGAGAGTGTCCACTTATCTCTATAGGCCTACTTACTATTTTGCAGATTGCGTATTCTCAGGATAGGTATAGATCTATACATTGGTGTATGAATACTCATTATAGGTAGGGTTACAACATGTCCAGCCTTATTAAAGTCTAAAAGAGTCTACTTGTCACACACTTATTAAAGTCTAAAAGAGTCTACTTGTCACACACACTAACCGCCCACACGGCCCCTCGTGCTATAGTGGGCACTACTCGTAACCGGAGGGTCACACACAATACTGCAATACTTATATCTACGTTTCCCTGTACATACATACTCGATACAGTTATATTCAATATTTAATAAATAGTATCCAAATGTTTATGGCTGCATATACTTCCCCAGCTGCATAAGTTTGGTCACATATGACAGTTCAATTGAATAGCAATTTAGAGTTGTCGGTAGAAAGACACGCCCACTATCGAAAAGCTTTCCGACATTTTGACCAAGTCACATGATCATTTTTACATCGGAACAGTCGAATACGGCATATAGGTACGACAAGTAGCAGACATAACCTGCATTTCCTTGAATACAAAGCTAAGTATCTTATATTGGTCATCAAATGAATATTGATTTTCACCAGATGTATATTTAAACTCACGTATATAACAACTTTTATGTAAATTATGCAAATTGTGGAAATTCAGTTAGTGTATTTGCATAATACAATTTTGACACCTTCTTCCAATAGACTTGTCTGCGCATAGGAAAGTAGGACAGACTATTTGGATTGTTATGTTGCTAAAATGGCGGGTGCAAAACCAGCCGTTCATGTTGTTCAGTTGAGGCGAATAAATGTTCCTGAAATTCTTGTGAAAGGAAATAAGTTTATCAAATGGGACGACGTAAGTATCTTGAGCAAACTGCAACGAGTCGGTGAAGTTGGACATCTTTTCCATCAGGGTCACCGAAACGCAGTCATGCAGGAATGAAATTTATTATATTTTATTCATAATATTGACACATAGACTGTGTCAGGGTACACATACTGTTGATTATACTTAAAATTAAAAAATAATAGTTTGAAAGAAATGAAAGCGTGTATGAACATTTTACTAGTAACGATCCATGTGTTGGGACATTAAAAATGTTGGCAAATTTGCATGTTTTGAGTAAAATATTCACTTCTTCAAGTTCTTGACAATCCATACTAAATATGTGTCTACAAAATCTTGTCTGTGTATGTCTTGTTATTAGTAAGTTTGCTAGACAGCTATCCGCTTGTCGATATATGAATGTTAAACAACACATTCTTTTTAGAATCGGCCCATAGTTGAGCTTAAAATGTTTACCCCAACTTATTTTTCATTACTTATATTTTGCTTATAACTACTGAATACTTTTAACTTCTTTGCGATGGATTGATGCACAACATGTCATTGCGAGGGGTTTCACATTTAGGGGAACATGGATAGGGTTTATTCTAGAGTGGTAAAAAGGGCAGGGTGGGTCAGAAAAGGGGCAGGGTGGGCCAGAAAAAGGGCAGGGTGGGCCAGAAAAAGGGCAGGGTGGATTTTTACCCGCAAGAGGGCGCGGCGGAGCTGTCACACCACCCCCACCGAGAAAACATTAAAACATGTATTTTATTATAAATTAATACACCAAATAGTAGCTGTAAACATTTCCATAAACCTTTTGATACCCGTAGACAACATAACCAGACACACAAACCCATATTGTTATAAACACATCCCTGTCAACAAAGATTCATACAAATTCTCTTTTTATCCAAGAACCGTCATCCAATGGAACTTGTTACCCCTTGCCGCACATGAAGCAATAACAGTTGATGGCTTTAAAGCACTTATCCCCGTAAATGCCCTCCCAACCATGATCTAAAGCATTCACTCTATGTACAAAATCTTAAACAATCACTGTAGTATATTTGTCTTTGGACATTCACTTATTTGTTAATTAATCATTGTAAATATCATCATATCAAAATTCACCAACGACGACACATAATCCTCAATATTGAGGGAGTGCCGAAATCACCAAGAAGAAGAAGGTAACTACATTCTTTATTATGAGAGGCTGCTGATGCATATTTTAACAAGAGTTCAGATCAAACCTGATAGAAAGTTTGCTCAAATGCTAAAGTAATTTGCTGTAAAACGTTGCCCAATGGCTAAATTGAAAGCGTGTTTGAAAAGCACAATTCAGAACGAAATCAATATGATGAAGCTTGTATAAATAGTCCATTTCGGTATTTTGATGTCCATTTCGGAAATCCCAAATAATTCTGTTCGTACTGTAAATAGCCCTATGTCCCATAATTAACTATACCGGGTTTGTTTTGATAATCACTACATTCCTCTTGTGCATATTGTTAGTGGAATGACTTTTGACTGCTTTTTTCCCGGATGACTTTGAATACTGATTGTCTTTCCGCAGGGATCACAAAACAAACCGTGTATGTCCGGTTTTTCAACCATTTCTCATACTTTTGACCGGATTCGTCGATTTCTTCCAACCATTCCCATCTCCACTTGTTCTTTACATCTTTTTCTAGTAAGCCTTTTTTCTCAACCACCCAACTGAATAATGACATCAACCACGCGTTTTGACCCTAAACCTGGGCGGAGCAAGTGATGAAGGCGTTCTTTATGCGTGGTTGATACTATATTCTGATCGGCTGGTTGAGATACAGATTTTATGTTTTTTTCAAATTCACCAAATAGAAAACAGAGGTGATTGTCGCTAAATGAGTTGTTTCCCTTGTCAGTCTATTTTCCTTTGAAATAACGACAACTCTTCGTCATCTTGCGCGCGCGCACTCAGCCCGGTTCGTTCCGATCGTAAACGAGGTAACTTTCGGGACTTTTCGGAGCGTGTAGTTCAATTGACTAACGGAAAAGGGCGGAAATGCGCGAAACCAGTTCTATTTTAAGTAACATGTCTTGCATCTACGTTTTGAATATGTCTACATTCAATGGTAATTACGTTAAAACTAATTCTCGAAATACTAGGTGTTACAATCATAGGCCCTACTTTTTCTTTTTTTTTAACAGTTGCAGTCATCCAATTATCACCAATTAATCCATTGATAAATCGATTTCTTATGGTATCGGCATAATTATGCCCCCAGCTGTTGTGTACAGTATATACTAATTATTGATAAATTAAACAGATCACACGTATCGGCTAATATACGGTTGACCGTTTAACATACCTACCTTACGATGATTGACAGCTAATTAAGCATGATCAAAGAGTCGTGGTTCTAGTTTGGGCAGAAGGGCGGAACAAATTGGGCAAAAGGGCGGGGCTAAAAAGGGGCAGGGCGCGGCGCCCTGCCATTCCACTCTAGAGAAAACCCTAATGGATAGATAGATACCAGATTACAGAAGAACCATAAACAGCTCACTTCTCACCAATGCAACCCGGGTTTGATCCTCGGACCGGGAAGTATGTGAGATGGTACATGGTCGCCAGATCAAACAGGTGGGTTTTCTCCGGGTACTCCGATTTCCTCCCACACGAATGACCACATATACACTTTCATCCGCGCCAACGAGAGTGATTAATATAAGTTTTTAAAAACTTGCTTCGTAATGGTTGTAAAATAAATAAAGTTTAAGAAAAACTATAAATGTTGCTGTAAGATTAAGCAATTTGTTCATCTTGATTGGCCAAGTATGTAGGATGCATTATGGGTATATCGCGGTACTAGCTATTAAAAACCAAAATACAAATATACTATTATGTACCTGAATTTAACTCATTTTGCTTCATCCTATGACTTCTCCACTTCAACATTACAAATACACAAAGAAGAAATACTATTGGGAATCACTTGTGTTTATCATGTTTTTGGCGCCATCGTGTCAGCAGTTACCTAGTCAGTAGTTCTGAGTATACCGCGGCCAAGGCCCTGATTTGGGTGTTTATACAAAGGTAGTCGTAATAAAATTATGTGAGTATTTAATAGAGACATTAATCTGTATAATATGTAAGTCTAGCAGTAAATTTATCATTTTAACATAAAACATGAATATCCTTTTAATCTCCCACCAGAAAACAACAAATAGCTTTAGGCCCACGATGGGCCTACTTTTTATGAATAATAAAATGCGGGAATCTGGCTATATCCCCACATGTCAATAGATGTACATCACAGGAGAAAGTTCCATAGATATAAATATCATCTTGATTTTAATAAAAAAAATACTAAATTTGGGGGGGGGGGGGTCTGTTTTGAAAAATAATCATTCAGTAGAAAAAGCGCGTCTCGGACCTTAAAAGTATGCTCATATTTGGAATTACGGGAATTATGTAGTAACCTAAGCACGTGATCTAAACAGTTTCATTCATAAATATCAGATAGCAGACCGCCATTTTACAAGTTGGAATGAACATAAATATATATCATGGACATTTGGACTTGGAGCATTTTTTCAGATAAAGGGGTGGGGTAATTTTACATTGATCTTGATATTCAGGTAAGCATCTTGCATCAGTAATTTACTCACCACTTACATGACAGTTTATGATTTCTTGTTTATCAACACATGTTTACCTTTCTGGGTCAACATTGATCCAATGGAAAGAATGATAGGTGTTATTTTACCTCGTTCTGAAAAATTGTGGATGCCTCGGTATGTTACGACCAGCGGTATGTTAAGAAACGACTATATGTTCCATTAATGTCAAACTGCTTGTGCGGACATGTTTTCCTGGGCAGGCTTAGCTGACCTAAGCAGTTAACCAATACTAAGCAATGTGTGTGAGATGCCTCAAGTGATTAATGACACTACATGTACATACAATGTACATTGTCATGACTTGAGTATCGAACCCGGGACTGTTTGATTCCAAATCCTAAGCTCTACCACCGGACCACGGATGCCACAAGTGTGCTGGGTTACCGGTAGCTGGTACGGTTTTTGACTTTAATAACCAGAATTACTTCATTATATAGCCAGCAGGTCCAAAGAGCCCGCTAGCGTGGCAGGCTTTACGGTAACGCGAGTTGAGATGAGGGTGTCAATATGTTATCTAAATTAAATTCTTTGTACTGAAAAATGAATTGTTGGAGAATAGTTAAGGGAGACCAAACAGGGTTCCCTCTGTCTGAATGTTTGTCTGCGCCATTTCTGGCGCCAATTGAAAAACACTGAAGCCAATTTAAAAATCTTGGAGCCAACTTAGACCATATAGGTCACATATAAATATTTGAAGCCATGTATTTGTCAAAAGTCACAAAACATGTGCCAAAAAAAAGGATGGTGCCAAATATTTTCGCCAATTCACAAAGTTTTTTGGCGCCATTGGCAACCGACAGTGGGAACCATGCCACATCGAGGCAAGACAGAAATAGGTAATGGATCCGCATCGATGTCCGAACGCGTTCTTAATGAGATAGATTAGTCCGAAAGCGTTCTTATGAGCCAGATTAATATTCATTAACACTATAAAATTTAATAGTTGAATACAATCAACAAACACGATATTACGGTCATAATATAAACATTTTCCGGCAAATTAAATACATAACAATTGAACAAATGTAATAACACATCGTTGGAAATAGTTTAAACTCTGATTGAAATTTTCGAATTGATAGACAAAATATCCGCTTTAATTAGTCTACACCTTAGAATATATATATTTAACATGTTGTCAGATGCATTGGTAGACATAGTGTAACGGATATATGACTGGCCTATGATCCCCGTCTGACCCTAATAAAATTAACAACCTTTTAGATGGGAATTTAGACCGAGGTCTTGTGTCGGTGCTTTACACAGTGCACGTAAAAGAACCAGAGGAGACTCTGGAATGGGTATATGTCTGTATTATTGCACTATCCTCCAAAAATCTAAAATGACTAATCTCTTGAGGAGGCGTCGCTCATATGGGCAACCGGTAGCGACGATAAATAAATGTAAAACACACATAACGGATTTTATTAGGGTCAGACAGGGAATCGAACCTGCGATCCCTGGATTACCAGTCCAGCGTGTTACCACTGGACTACAGATCTGTCTGCATATTTTGTTAAATACATGGCTTCAAATATTTATCTCAAATTATCTGTGAACTATATTGCTCCTCGTTGGCTCTCTATTTTTTAAAATTGGCTCCATTTTATTTTCAATTAGTGACAGAAGTGTTGCAGACAAAAATTCAGACAGAGGGAACCCTGAATAAATATTTTTTCTCAATGTGAGCATGTTGATTTGGAATAATATGACATGACCAATTGGAAAACAATGCATCAATGATCTTAAACCGATTTGTTCACATTGGTATGCAATCCATGAATGGGATATTATAGCGAATTTGTATTGTAAAAATATATTACAATTACAGGGATCAGTTTATGTGGGCGAAATTGTCTTCTCCCTAAAAAAAAAAAAATGTTTTTTGGTTTTTATGATTTTCAAACAAAATTTTGTCTAGTAAGATACACTGGCCCATTATAAAGCACTCCTATTCAAATGTTGTATTTAATGATTGTACTGTGCATTTTAACCCTATTTTGCAGAAGTATATTAAAGAACACCATTTAAGGAAGCGATCACGCGCTTTCTCACTTCTCCCAAACATTCTGACCTAGAATGAACCCTGTAATTATAAGCTGTATGAAATACCCATACAAATCATGAAGATAACAAATATTAATATAACAAAATATTAATGGGAGTTACCTGTATACACCTGCCCACATACCTGTATACACCTGCCCACATACCTGTATAAATACACCTGCCCACATACCTGTATACACCTGCCCACATACCTGTATACACCTGTCCACATACCTGTATACACCTGTTCATATACATGTATACACCTGCCCACATACCTGTATACACCTGCCCACATACCTGTATACACCTGCCCACATACCTGTATACACCTGCCCACATACCTGTATACACCTGCCCACATACCTGTATACACCTGCCCACATACCTGTATACACCTGCCCACATACCTGTATACACCTGTTCATATACATGTATACACCTGCCCACATACCTGTATACACCTGCCCACATACCTGTATACACCTGCCCACATACCTGTATACACCTGCCCACATACATGTATACACCTGTTCATATACATACCTGCCCACATACCTGTATACACCTGCCCACATACCTGTTTACACCTGCCCATATACCTGTATACACCTGCCCATATACCTGTATACACCTGCCCATATACCTGTATACACCTGCCCATATACATGTATACACCTGCCCATATACCTGTATACACCTGCCCATATACATGTATACACCTGCCCACATACCTGTATACACCAGCCCACATACCTGTATACACCTGCCCACATACCTGTATACACCTGCCCATATACCTGTATACACCTGTTCATATACCTGCCCATATACCTGTATACACCTGTTCACATACCTGTATACACTTGCCCACATACCTGTATACACCTGCCCATATACATATATACACCTGCCCACATACCTGTATACACCTGCCCACATACATGTATACACCTGCCCACATACCTGTTTACACCTGCCCATATACCTGCCCATATACCTGCCCATATACCTGTATACACCTGCCCATATACATGTATACACCTGCCCATATACCTGTATACACCTGCCCATATACATGTATACACCTGCCCATATACATGTATACACCTGCCCATATACATGTATACACCTGCCCATATACCTGTATACACCTGCCCATATACATGTATACACCTGCCCATATACATGTATACACCTGCCCATATACCTGTATACACATGTCCATATACATGTATACACCTGCCCATATACATGTATGCACATGTCCATATACATGTATACACCTGCCCATATACATGTATACACATGTCCATATACATGTATACACCTGCCCATATACCTGTATACACATGTCCATATACCTGTATACACATGTCCATATACATGTATACACCTGCCCATATACATGTATACACCTGTTCATATACCTGTATACACCTGTTCATATACCTGTATGCCTACCTATGTGCATGTATACACACCTGTTGATATGCATGTATACACACCTGCTGATATGCATGTATACACACCTGTTGATATGCATGTATACACACCTGCTGATATGCATGTATACACACCTGTTGATATGCATGTATACACACACCTGCTGATATGCATGTATACACACCTGCTGATATGCATGTATACACACCTGTTGATATGCATGTATACACACCTGCTGATATGCATGTATACACACCTGCTGATATGCATGTATACACACCTGTTGATATGCATGTATACACACCTGTTGATATGCATGTATACACACACCTGCTGATATGCATGTATACACACCTGCTGATATGCATGTATACACACCTGCTGATATGCATGTATACACACCTGCTGATATGCATATATACACACCTGCTGATATGCATGTATACACACCTATGAAACATGATGTAAGAATAATTGACATGCGTTTTGGTTTATACAAATTTATTTTAGCTCGATTGCGAAACAAGTTCTTAAATCTTGTATCTTAAATGGAATCCATCGCCCCGAGGGAGAGAGAATCTTGAGGCAATGTGGAATTTAAATACCTTGCCTAAGGGCACAATCGTAACGGCTCCAGCGGTGCTCGAACTCCTGGCGTGTTGACATGTGTGATTGCATATGAAATAATAATTATTGAAATTTCTTGATTCAGATTACATTTTTACACTTGGAATGAGCTGATTTCTGTCTTTGTCTCATATATCGATTGATATACATGTATAGCTATGTATCAGTGTGTCGGCTATAAATCGGTAATATATGTTTGTTGCTAAGGTGATGACTCTTGCCGGTAAACAGTACTTAGTGATATTTCAAGTAACCTTTCTTTGGCCTTGTTAGCCCCCAAGGTAACATGAAGTAACCTGGAATACTTTGCAGAAGTTCTCTATATAATCAAGGTTCTAGTTTATACTGTGAATGTGATTTTAGAAATGGTGGATTCCAATCTGAATGTTGTCGTTATTGACACAACAACCGATCCAATTCAACCACATTTCTTTAAAACTAATCTCTTCTTCTTGTGCTCTGATATTTCATGTTCTTGAACTTTCTTCAAATACAGTTTTCATGAAACTTTACCAGAGTTTGCCTGACACCGATCAGACAAACAGGGATCAGTTTAGAGGGCGATGTGGGCGAAATTGTCGCCCTAGGGACCCTGACTTCGCCCTCTGGGGGCTCCACTTCTCCCTAAAAAAAACACAATTTTTTTGGTTTTTACGATTTTCAAACAAAATTGTGTCTAGTAAGATACACTGGCCCATTATAAAGCACTCCTTCTATTCAAATGTTGTATTTAATGGTTGTAATGTGCATTTTAACCCTATTTTGCAGAAGTATATTAAAGAACACCATTTAAGGAAGCGATCACGCGCTTTCTCACTTCTCCAAAAAATTCTGACCTATAATGAACCACCCTGCACAAATGATTAAAATGCACATAAAATTCCACTATATATTGTCTGACCAAAGGATATTTTGTCTGACATGGCAGTCGGTCCTACAGATTTCGGGAAGACTGCAAATATTCATTTAAATGTTAACCTTTTTCTTTTGACATCCAAAACTATTTACTCTGACACTAATACAATACAAATTTTATTTATATCATCAGGCTAATTTCTCACATGCTTAATTGACCCCCCACCCACCCCCAAGGACATCACTTACGTTAATTCTAATAGCAACTTGTCTCATGCACAGCCTTAATATACAACAAATTAGTGTTACTGGACACTGACTCTAAACAAATCAATAAAACCTCATGCCTGGCAGTAGATAGCTACATGAGTACATGTATCTGGCAAATTGTCTTTCAATCAATTACCCGATGAACCAATCCTGGTCGAGATTTTGGCCAATTTCTCATCAGTATATTATTAAGTTAATTAGCCCAACATTTTGGACATAATGTATACCAACACAACCTTTCTGTATGATTGTATGGTTATCATAGTGTTACATAGATGGCGTCCGTGGTCCAGTGGTAGAGCGTCAGATTTGGAATCGAACGGTCCCGGGTTCGATACTCGGTCATGCCACGTATGTAGTGTTATTGAGCAAGGCACCTCACACACATTGCTTAGTACTGGTTAACCACTTAGGTCGGCTAAGCATGCCCAGGAAAACATGTCTACGTCCCCGCAAGGGGTTTGACATTAATGGAACATACATACACAGAGAAATCCATTTCGCTTGTATGTACAGTGTCTACATCCGCTATGTCATAGTCGGTTATGTCGAATTATCCGGTTATCTCAAAGTCGGATCAAAGTCCCGTTTCAGACATTATCATTATACATACAACTGGCTCCGTTTATATCGAATTTCGGTTATGTCGAAGTAGTTTGCTCGGTCTGATGGAATTTGACATAGCGGATGTGGCTTCTGTGGCCGAGTGGTTGCGGTCGTTCACTTCTGTTCAAATCACCTGCCCTCACCATTGTGTGTTTGAATCCCACTTGGGGTGTCGAATTCTGTCATGCGAGGAAGCTATCCTGCTGGCATGCGAGGAAGCTATCCTGCTGGCATGCGAGGAAGCTATCCTGCTGGCATGCGAGGAAGCTATCCTGCTGGCATGCGAGGAAGCTATCCTGCTGGCATGCGAGGAAGCTATCCTGCTGGCATGCGAGGAAGCTATCCTGCTGGCATGCGAGGAAGCTATCCTGCTGGCTTGCGAGGAAGCTATCCTGCTGGCTTGCGAGGAAGCTATCCTGCTGGCATGCGAGGAAGCTATCCTGCTGGCTTGCGAGGAAGCTATCCTGCTGGCTTGCGAGGAAGCTATCCTGCTGGCTTGCGAGGAAGCTATCCTGCTGGCTTGCGAGGAAGCTATCCTGCTGGCTTGCGAGGAAGCTATCCTGCTGGCTTGCGAGGAAGCTATCCTGCTGGCTTGCGAGGAAGCTATCCTGCTGGCTTGCGAGGAAGCTATCCTGCTGGCTTGCGAGGAAGCTATCCTATGGCATGCGAGGAAGCTATCCTGCTGGCATGCGGAAAGTCACTCCCAGGGTCTTCCTCCACAATTAATGGCTAAATAGCTGTCGGGGCGACTTTAAACCCATAAATACAAATACATAGCATTTATATAGCACAAAAATTAAATATTATTCTATTGTTCTTCACAATTACAGATGCAATTTTAAACATTTACCCATGACAATAATATATGGAAATATAAATAAAAATGTATACATATATAGATATAACTAGGATTCTAGGAATTGGATAAGAACATATTTTATCATGATATCTACACCATTACAGTATATAAGTGAATGATTGGATTAACGATAAAACAAACAAACAAATCATTTGTGAAACACACTTGCAACTGTTATACAATCCTGGAAAAAATGTTTTGACCCTTTCCCTCATAGAAGCACCTCTTGATGCCATTACCAATACGACATACATTGACAATGTAGTAACCAAACCAATGTTCATAAACCCTTTCCCTCATAGAAACACCTCTTGATGCCATTACCAATACGACATACATTGACAATGTAGTAACCAAACCAATGTTCATAATTAAGGCCAGAATCTTATGTAGTTCCAGTAATATCTATGGAGGTGGGATAGATATGGCGACTACTTATCCACTGAATGATAGCTAAATGACTGTCGTTTGTATGGAGATATAATAGTATATTAACCTAAATATCTATGATGGAATGGGTTAATAATTAAATGAATGAATGAAGTTATTGCAAAATAATTTATTTAGCATATAAAATATATCAGCATATAAAATATAGCAACATTTACGATTGTCTTGTATATTTTCAGAGTTCTGCAATTGGGGTACCTGTAACCCTAAAGGTGGACATGAATGGATATATACTGTACTGGAGAGACCAGAATAAGGTAAGCAATCACACGTTGACCGTCTTATAATATTAACCTCTCTAAGGTCATTTTTAATTGCTAGCAGGTTGATTGTCATATAATATCAACCTCTATCATATAATATCAACCTCTAAGGTCATGTCTAATTGCTAGCAGGTTGATTGTCTTATAATATTAACCTCTCTACTTAAAGTCATTATTAATTGCTAGCAGGTTGATTGTCTTATAATATTAACCTCTCTACTTAAAGTCATTATTAATTGCTAGCAGGTTGATTGCCTTATGTTATTGACCTCTCTAAGGTCACTATTATTTGCTAGCAGGTTGATTTCCTTATGTTATTGACCTCTTTAAGGTCACTATTATTTGCTAGCAGGTTGACCATCTTGTACTATCGACCTCACTAGGGTCATTATTACTTGCTGGCAGGTTGACCGTCTTATGCACCGTCTTATGCTATCGACCTCTCTCAGGTTATTATTAATTGCTAGCAGGTTGATTGCCTTATGTTATTGACCTCTCTAAGGTCACTATTATTTGCTAGCAGGTTGACTATCTTGTACTATCGACCTCTCTCAGGTTATTATTAATTGCTAACAGGTTGACATCTTATGCTATTGACCTTTCTAGGGTCATTAATGATTGCTAGATTCTCACAAATAAACCCGTCTCTAAATTGGACCCACCCCCCTCAATTTTAATTTGAAAATTAGACTTAAGGATACATAATTTCAATCAACTAATTCAGTTGGCATCAAACATTTATTATCGAAAACTTTCTCCATCAAAAGTCCAGAATTAAAAAAAACACAGTTTCATCCTGCACATGTGTAGTTTGGTTGCCGCTCGATAGTCATGCTTTATATGTAAATCAGCACACCGTGTTACCAAATAAGAATATTTGTTTGAGTTCATTTGATTGCCGTTTATTGTTTTGCAACAAATCTGACTTTACAGGTTTGTCAGTTTTAATGTAATTTTGGTAAATCAGACTTCTATATCTATCTATCTATCTATCTATCTATCTATCTATCTATAGATCATGATTTGTTCTGACATTCAGTACCGGTACAATACCAATGTTTGATCTATATGCAAAGTATTATTTGTAGGAAATACATTTACATATATCAATAAACTCTGCTTTTGTAAATAGAGAAAACTCATTAATGTGAAATAGAGGCATTGGAAATATAACTGTATCAAAACATGCATTCTTCTACAAACTGTTTCGATGAAGTGATGCTATATTAGACAGCTGCATGCTGTAATCAACCAGAGAAATATATCTGCATCTTGACTTTTTTATCACAAATATTTTATTTACATCCTTTGTCTGTCTCTGTATTTTTATTCTACATTTGTACATGTGACTGGTGTTGGGCAATTTTCAGCAAGCAGGGGCGGGCCACGCAGGGGCGGGTCACGATGGCGGAGTAAGTAACCATAGAAACGTGAACGCATGGTTGCCGTGTAGAACACCAACGTTAAGCATGGTCTGGCAGGTCGGAAAGTTATTGAGCATAGTCAGCATTACTTATCTCTTCTCGCATACCCACAACAGTTTCATCTGTGACCTTTTGGAATTTGAGGGTACAGTCTAAAAATTGTGGGTTTATCATATACGTGCGTAGTAATATGAACACTGAAATATTATACATCGGAAATTGGCGAAAATCATCAATATTCAGGCATGACATTTGTAGGAATTCATAAATACATTAACTTAAATTCAGCTACATTTTAACCTTAGACTACAGCGTTAACGGCACCGAATGATCACTTATCCTACCCCTATAATTCCAAGGATTGAAGCACTTTGAACTATGCCGTGTATGAATATGATCAGCAACCGCACAAATCGCGAGAAATAAATTCGGTAGACATAGTATTTTACGGGAAGCCTTTTTGTTTAGATTCTCGGTGATTAATTATGCGGACCTATTTATGGGTTTTCCTGTCACTGCGAGTATGTAGCTGCTGCCGTGATTTATTTTAATCAAGCATTTTGAATATTTTGTGTTAATTGCCTAGAAAATTGTTCTGCTGTGTATAACTTGCAGTTTGTTCTTGGTGTAAGATCAATCAAATGCCAGTTTGCCGTCGTTCAAATACGGCAAAATTATAGCCAATATTGTACTTTTATTGTTTAACCAATTAGTTATTTATGGAGTGTGCTATATCTAGATATTGGATTTTGCGCATGCACGGCTTTTTGTGAAACTGTCTTATATCGACGAGTGGAGCATACTGTAAGTTGTGTTTGGTCACATGTTAGATTATATACAAAATAACAAATGCTGCGGCCGCTAACTCACCCTTGCACTTACGGTATTTTGCATGTACGTGTAATCGACCAAGTACCAATGAATACAAAGAAATTCCTGAATAGAATCAAGCAGTGTCAATGTAGTTGTACAGTGAACTTTTATATATTAACCCATTCAACCCCAAGTAACTGACATGGACTGGTGCGTGATATTTTCAGACCAATAAATTAATAAGAAAATTACCATTGGACCAGTTCATTTATCAAAATGGGTAATTTTATCTAAAAATAGTAATAATTATTACTGGCAAAAAAGTGCAGATCCTGATGAGACGGCTCGTCACGAGCCGGCTCATCTGGATCTACACTTTTCATAAGCCTATTTAGAGGCCTGTGGGGTTGAAAGGGTTAAATCGAATGGTTGATTAACCCTTTCCCTCATAGAAGCACCTCTTGATGTCATTACCAATAACGACATACCAATGTTCATAATAATGACCAGAATCTCATGTAGTTCCAGTAATATTTATGGAGGTGGGATAGATATGTCAACTACTTATCCACTGCATGATAGCTAAATGGCTGTCATTTGTACGGAGATATAATAATATAGTAACCTAAATCTCTATGAAGGAAAGGGTTAAGTTATACAATTTTGCATTTCACAGAATGGACATTTAGAACAATATTATTATGGGTTGCGCTACCAATGACTATAAGTGATACCGATAGCTTTCAATGTTCATGGGTGGCTAATCAGTTACACTAACTCCAATAAAAATTTCTTTCATGATAAGAAGCAATTCTAAAGGTGTCTCTCATTCCCCAAGTTTATAAAAATTGGTCATTTTGTACTTTGGGCGGGTTCGAGCCCGGCTCAGACCGTGTCTCATTTATATGAAAAAGTTGGCAGTTTTTTACGGAGGTTGGTGCACCCAAGTACTGGTTAACCGTTGGAGCCTGCCCAGGAAAGGTGTTGTTAGGTAAACTGCCCGCCGGCGATATAGCCCAAAATGGTGCTGATGCAGGCGTAAAACCCGAAATAACATATAACAACTGTACTTGGGGTAATTCTAAATGCCACTAAAACGTCGGAACAAACGATTCTGAAAGCGTTCCTATTAACGATGCATAGCGACTTGGAACCAAAATTTAGGCGTATAATTCACTGAAAAAAACCCATTGGAAAGCATAAAGGAATGTTGTAATTGGTGTAATCATATTTGTTTTTTGGTACATTTCAAGTCCGCCTCCGTGGTCGAGCGGTTACGGTCACTGACTTGTATACCACTGTAACCTATCATCACTGATGGTCACGGGTTCGAGCCCCGCTCAGGCCGTGTCCCATTTATATGAAAAAGTTGGCAGTTTCTTACGGAGGTTGATGGACCCAAGTACTGGTTAACCGCTGAAGCCCGCCCAGGAAAGGTGTTGTTAGGTAAACTGCCCGCCGGCGATATAGCCCAAAATGGTGCTGATGCAGGCGTAAAACCCGAAATATAATATAAAATTGTACATTTCAAGAATGTATTCTGTATTCATTGAGCTCGGTCGTAGCAATCCGCTAGCATCCGGTTTAAATATAACATCCCTGTTCCTGCATTTTATGGTCTAAGAGATTTTTTATTACGCTTCAATGCAGTTTCCAGTATTTTGATTGGATAACGGTGCAGTAAATATATTGTGATAGCTCCGGGCTAGGCAGGGTATATACGTCTTAAGATACCTACCTTTCACATGCCATTCTTAAAATAAAACGTGAAGCTGCGCGTTCGGTACGATAATGTGCCGTGGATCTGTACAAGACGCGGAAATAAATGTGGAGGTAATTGTTCAAAAATTTACACCATTTAACTAGGTTGAATTTCTTAACACACAGCGAAATCATAGCAAAATACGATGTGAAAATCTATTGGACATTTACGAGATTCCAAAAACCTGGACGTGCCGGTGTCAAGGTAAAAATCATCCATCATGAAATTACTCAATTGAGGCGAAGCTGATAACCCCAGGCCGGCACTCATACCTGTAAACCTACCAAATAACGTCTATTATAATACATAATTCTTCATGCCTTCGGAGTGTTTTGATTCGTCTTAAAGCCAATTTACAGATTCTGCTATTCCGATTCACAGATAATAAGCCTGAATTAAAGATGAAATTACATTGCTCAATAACTGTTCCTACCTTGACGACTTAATCACCAGCTGTTTTCAATAATTTCTTCATATTTTTGTATGACCTTGGAGCATGGTACAGACAAGTATACCAGTACTTTTATAGAACACACAGTTTTTCATGTTTTATATTTTCAGATAACATGTAGGTTTCTTTTTATCCCCAGCATGGTTGAAGTCAGGTTTTAGTTGTTTCAAAATATTGGATGCTGTAATTTTTGTACGTTTGGTTTATTCATGAATCAAATAGAAAGACGAAGCATGGTTAAATAGAAATAGATTTAGGCAAGTAGAAATCATTCCTGATTCGTAGATTATTATCCCAGTCGACTGCCCAATGACTTGTATGTTTGATTTTTCATGAATCAAATAGAAAGACGAAGCATGGTTAACTCTTTCAACACCAAGTAACTGACATGGACTGGTCCATGATATTCTTAGACCAATAAATGAATAAGAACATTACATTCGGACCAGTTCATTTATCAAGAGGGGTAATTTTGTCTAAAATTAGTAATACTACTCGCAAAAAGTGCAGATCCTGATGAGACGGCTCGTCACGAGCCGGCTCATCTGGATCTACACTTTTTGTATGCCTATAAATATCTGTGGTGTTGAAAGGGTTAAATAGAAATAGATTTAGGCAAGTAGAAATCATTCCTGATTCGTAGATTATTATCCCAGTCGACTGCCCAAAGACTGTTAGAAAGTAATTGCTACATTGTAGATCGTACTCGACAGCTCCCCATCCATTTTATTGAGTAAAATATAAATGTGTTTTGTAAACTAATAGATTTTATCATGTCATCATTTGTATGGTAATTGTGTATATATATATATTGGGTCTTACATGAGTTGGTGATTTTATACCATATTTTATGAAACGATTTTTGGAATGTTGCTATTATACGAGTTTCATAAAAGATGGTATAAAATGACCACGAGTTGCTACTTTCATTTTGACGCCAAGCATCGGCACAAGTTGTCGTGACGTCACTTCGCAAAACAGCATCATATTTACGTTTTAAACAGTGTTATAATTACGTCAAGACTTCTTTTAAGTCGTTGTTAATATCTACCAATTCATCTATAAATATGCATAATTTACAGTTTATTTTACAGTTTAACCCTTTCAACACCACAGACCTCTAAATAGGCTTACAAAAAGTGTAGATCCAGATGAGCCGGCTCGTGACGAGCCGTCTCATCAGGATCTGCACTTTTTGCCAGTGATATGACTATTTTTTTGACATAATTACCCATTTTGATAAATGAACTTGTCTAAATGTGATTTTCTGATTCATTTATTGGTTTATGAATATCATGGACCAGTCCATGTGAGTTACTTGGTGTTGAATGGGTTAATTTACAAATTATAATGATTATTCTCTCATCCAATCAGAATCCTTCCAGGTTGTATTACACGTGTGTACATGTAAGAAAATATGTGATGGCTGTATGAAACTGAATACAAGCAAAGTTATGTGATAAAACACACTATATAGATCATGCGTAATAATCACCTACATGTACTTTATTTCATTGATCACCATCTGTTTTCTGTTTCCATAGTTATTATTTAGGCAGACTACTAAATTGTGTTGACTTGTTGAAGCAACAGTTTGATGACCTACACACCCCCACCCCCACCCGGTTTTCGCTAAATTTTGAATAATAATAAAAATGTGCACATTCTGCTTCGAAAATGATGGCACATTATTGCATTATCGAGCAATTCATTTCAATTTCAGAGAAGTCCTTTATGCCCATAATTGTCCGTGATCCTGACTGAGAAAATACGGCTATTTAAATGAGTAAGCTACGCAACCCAAGATTTGAATGTTACAACCTAAACTTTTAATAATATTAAACTTACAGTAGTGATACCTGTGAAATAATTGACATTTTTTACGTCGCCAAAAACCAGAAATGTCCAAATTACTTGCGATACAAAACTTGAAATTTAGCTTTGAAATATAATTATGTTTCTAAGAAATTGTGTCCATTATGCAATGTATCATACAGTGTTGTTTTCTATTATACAGACAGATCTGTAGTCCAGTGGTAACACGCTGGACTGGTAATCCAGGGATCGCAGGTTCCGATCCCCCGTCTGACCATAATAAATTTCAGATGGGACTTTAAACTGAGGTCTCATGTCGGTGCTTTACACCGTGCACATAAAAGAACCAGAGGAGACTCTGGAACTGGTCTCTGTCTGTATCATTGCACTATCCTCCAAAAAATCTAAAATGACTAATCTCTTCAGGAGGCGTCACTCATATGGGCAACCGGTAGCGACTATAAATAAACGTAAAACACACACAAGTTTTCAATTACCCTCTATTACATTGTCTTTCTCTTTTCTTCTTCTTTTCGAGGGTATAAATGTCTGCCCGCATGAATCGCTGTGAGCGAAAAAAGTGTAATAATTTTCAAGTTTAGACTGCATAAAATTTATACTATTGGTTGCTATGGAAACGCATTTAACCTTATTTTGTGTGAAGCATTCATAATATGTGCAGTTCAACAAGCATCTGATATATAACCAACCAACTACAGTCATTTTCAATGTTTTATGGTTTATTTTGTTTTTACAAGCACCGTATCGCAACATTTATTGTTACGCATTTGGCCCGTTTAATCAGATCGCATCACATAATTTATATCATACGTATGGCTTAACCCATTCAACACCAAGTAACTGACATGGACTGGTGCATGATATTCTTAGATCAATAAATTAATAAGAAAATTACATTTGGACCAGTTCATTTATCAAAATGGGTAATTTTTGTCTAAAAATAGTAATATTACCAACAAAAAGTGCAAGTCGTTATGAGCTGGCTCATCTGGATCTACACTTTTTGTAAGCCTATTTAGAGGCCTGTGGTGTTGACCCATTCAACACCAAGTAAATGACATGGACAGGTGCATGATATTTTTAGACCAATAAATTAATAAAAATTTACATTTGGACCAGTTCATTTATCAAAATGGGTAATTTTGTCTAAAAATAGAAATACTACTGGCAAAAAGTGTAAATCCAGACGTCTCATTTAGAGGTCTGTGTTGTTGAAAGGGTTAAGATGGAGAGACGTTCAAGTTTTTGAAGGGAGAAGTTAGTTGACTCTATATATAATATTTTCTATATGATGTAAACCTTTCTCCGCAGCTCAAGCTAGGGAGAAGTGAGACACCTGGTGGAGAAAATTTCTCACAAATTGCCTGCTACCTTAGTTTATATTTAAAATTTATTTTAGCTTGATTGTGAAACAAGTACTTACAACTTATATTAATCACTCTCGAGATGTCATTCCTGATGGAATCCATCGCCACGAGGGAGAGAGAAGAAGCAATGTGGAATTTAAATGCCTTGCCTAAGGGCACAATTTTAACGGTTACAGCTGTGCACAAACTCCGGGCCTTTCGCACCTGAAGTGAACGCGCTACCACTGTGCTATCGCCACTTCCACAACTTTTAAAAGCCTGCTATACATTGAGCCCAGTATTATATATTGTAGTAGTACATCGAAACTTACAGAACTGGATACACCTACTGGTGTAGAGGAACAAATTGAATGTAGTTAACCTGGTTACAGGGACTGACGCTTCATATATATCATATATATGTACTAAACTCTGTCCCATCTACCCGCGGAACCTCACTCCCGATTAGCGCAGTGGTTAGCTCGCTCGCTTCTCACCAATGCAATCAGGGTTCAATCCTCGGACTGGGAAGTATGTGAGATGGTACTGTGGTCGCCAGATCGAACAGGTGGGTTTTCTCCGAGTACTCTGGTTTCCTCCCACACGAATGACCACATATACGCTTTCGGCCGCGCCAACGAGAGTGATTAATATAAGTTGTTGAAACTTGCTTCGCAATCGTTGTAAAATAAAGAAAGTTTAAAAAACCCTAATGTTTCTGTTCATATAATAAGTACATTTGCTTTAGCATTATATCATCGCAATTAGCCAGAAGAGAAATTTAGGATGGAGACCTTTTTTTATTTGTTAAACTATTTGTACACTTGTGGCGAAAATAACAGTCAAATATATCACGGAATTTCATTAGAATTGTGTCAAAACAACGCAATTCTAATGAAATTCCTTGACATATTTCCAGAGTTTTCAGTTACAAATAAGAGAAACAGATTAATGATTTGTCATTCGCTACTATTTTCAATATTTGATCTATTTGGTTGCCAGCTGATAACATTTATTCCAATAAAACCTGGCGAAGAGCGATTGTGACGTCGCACCTTGCGAAAGTGATAAAAGTAATTCGAGTGAGTTACTCTTAAAACTGTTACGACCGAGATTATTGCGCAATACATCTAGACGTTTAGTCGCTATAAACTACTAGGAAGTTTTTTCAAAAAATATTCTTTTACATCCAGACATGTTGAATATGATGATAGCTTCAAGTTGGACGCATTGTTACACTTGTTGGCATTTTTCCATTATGCATTCCAATTGTACTAGGTTATAGCTTATTTCAGAATTCCAACTCCATATTTGGAGTGTTTTGTCATCCACCATTCACAGCAGCCACTGCTTTGTCATCCTATAGTAACCATGCATTCCAGAACTTATAATTGAAGTATTTTGCAATCTCACAGCAGCGACCATTTCAGAACCTATATTTGGAGTATTTTGTCAGATCACAGTGGCCATTTCAGATACCTATATTTGGAGTATTTTGTCAGATCACAGCAGCCATTTCAGAACCTATATTTGGAGTGTTTTGTCAGATCACAGCGACCATTTCAGAACCTGTATTTGGAGTGTTTTGTCAGATCACAGCAGCCATTTCAGAACCTATATTTGGAGTATTTTGTCAGATCACAGCAGACATTTCAGAACCTGTATTTGGGAGTGTTTTGTCAGATCACAGCGACCATTTCAGAACCTATATTTGGAGTATTTTGTCAGATCACAGCAGCCATTTCAGAACCTGTATTTGGAGTGTTTTGTCAGATCACAGCGACCATTTCAGAACCTATATTTGGAGTGTTTTGTCAGATCACAGCAGCCATTTCAGAACCTGTATTTGGAGTATTTTGTCAGATCACAATAGCCATTTCAGAACCTGTATTTGGAGTATTTTGTCAGATCACAGCAGCCATTTCAGAACCTGTATTTGGAGTGTTTTGTCAGATCACAGTGGCCAATTCAGATACCTATATTTGGAGTATTTTGTCAGATCACAGCAGCCATTTCAGAACCTATATTTGGAGTGTTTTGTCAGATCACAGCGACCATTTCAGAACCTGTATTTGGAGTGTTTTGTCAGATCACAGCAGCCATTTCAGAACCTATATTTGGAGTATTTTGTCAGATCACAGCAGACATTTCAGAACCTGTATTTGGGAGTGTTTTGTCAGATCACAGTGACCATTTCAGAACCTATATTTGGAGTATTTTGTCAGATCACAGCAGCCATTTCAGAACCTGTATTTGGAGTGTTTTGTCAGATCACAGTGACCATTTCAGAACCTATATTTGGAGTGTTTTGTCAGATCACAGCAGCCATTTCAGAACCTGTATTTGGAGTATTTTGTCAGATCACAATAGCCATTTCAGAACCTGTATTTGGAGTGTTTTGTCAGATCACAGCGACCATTTCAGAACCTATATTTGGAGTATTTTGTCAGATCACAGCAGCCATTTCAGAACCTGTATTTGGAGTGTTTTGTCAGATCACAGTGGCCAATTCAGATACCTATATTTGGAGTGTTTTGTCAGATCACAGCAGCCATTTCAGAACCTATATTTGGAGTGTTTTGTCAGATCACAGCAGCCATTTCAGAACCTGTATTTGGAGTGTTTTGTCAGATCACAGCAGCCATTTCAGAACCTATATTGGAGTGTTATGTCACACAGAACATATATTTTTGCAACCAATTTACAATTTATATATTGGCATTATATCCTGTAATATTTGGGTTCGGATTCTATTTCCTGCTAAATTAAGACAAGGTCAATTCTGTGATTTATTTACAGTTAATTATTTCTTGGTTAGAAATTGAAACACCTAAGAAGTTTGTCATGACCTGTGTACAATCATGGCACCCTGACAACGATGTGGTACTCTTTCCTCTCACAGATGTTGGGTATCAAACCCACAAAGATTGTTTAAAAATTATATAAATTTCATGAGGTAGTAGATGAAAAAACCAATAATAAAATTGCACTGTATGAATTGTGGAAAAAAAGTGGTCTTAAATTTCGAAATTGTATGCACGGATACTTCACAACTTTCAGATTAGTTGCTGGTCTTTCTCAGGGCTCATTCTAGGTCAGAATATTTGGGAGAAGTGAGAAAAACACACGATTGTGTCTTTAAATGGCTTGTCATTTAATATACTTCAACAAAATAGAGTTAAAATACACAATGTGACCATTAAATAGAACATATGAATAGAAGCAGTGCTTTATAATGGGCCAGTGTATCTTACTGGATAAAATTTAGTATGAAAATTGTAAAAGAATTTTTAAGGAGAAGTGGAGCCTCCAGGGGGCGAAGTCAGGGTCCTTAGGGCGACTATTTTGCCCAAGTTCGCACTTTAGAATGAGCCCTGCTTTTCTAATCATTGGTCCAAGCATTACATGGAAATAGGAACACGGTTATATATTTGTTCTGATGGATTAATCAGAAGTTTCATAAATAGTGTGCGCATGTCAATTCCCGCTTCCAATTTCACAGCAGACACAATAATATAATCGAGCAGAATCCACTATAGTTTACCATTTTTGTGCGGAAAAATTGGAAAATAGAGGAAATGTCATTGGTTCCCGTTGGAATTGCATACTTGTTAATGTAAATTGAATTTGCATAGGCTTCTCCATGATAAATGCCGATATAATTTGTTATTCGTAATAATCGTTTGCTCTCTCATTGACATATAAAACCTTCCTCTGTTCTATGGGATAGCTGAGAATGTTAGTTTTTTAATCATGTAATTTCTCCTGATATTTGCAGCAATATAATGACACTGATTTGTGTAAAATAAATATATTTATAATGTACCCTTTGGGGAACAAATGGTTGCATTTTGCTTGAATGCTTGAGATGATAATTATATGTATATATGGCGTATGTAATAAATACCACACAGCCGGTTCAATAATTATAGGATGTTCTTTCCTTTCCACGTTGATTTGAGATTGCTGTATACATATATAGGATGTTCTTTCCTTTCCACGTTGATTTGAGATTGCTGTATGCATATATATAGGATGTTCTTTCCTTTCCACGTAGACTTGAGATTGCTGTATGCATATATAGGATGTTCTTTCCTTTCCACGTTGATTTGAGATTGCCGTATGCATATATAGGGTGTTCTTTCCTTTCCACGTTGATTTGAGATTGCTGTATGCATATATAGGATGTTCTTTCCTTTCCACGTTGATTTGAGATTGCCGTATGCATATATAGGATGTTCTTTCCTTTCCACGTTGATTTGAGATTGCCGTATGCATATATAGGATGATCTTTCCTTACCACGTTGATTTGAGGTTGCTGTTGAAGTATGACCCGGTAATATAGCAAGTTTGCTCAAAGCGCTTACATCTACATAATACTCCCAACACTCAATGCTGAGTGGAAGTCGTGATAGCGCAGTGGATGCGCGTTCGCTTCAGGTGCGAAAGGAGTTCGAGCCCCATTGGAGCCGTTACGATTGTGCCCTTAGGCAAGGCATTTAAATTCCATGTTGCCTCTTCTCTCTCCCTCATGGCGATGGATTCCATCAGGAATGAGGTCTCGAGAGTGATTTATATAAGTTGAAATAACTTGTTTCGCAATCGAGCTAAAATAAATTTGTATAAACTAATGCTGAGTATGACTTGTCAGTGATAGTGGTTAAAATCTCATTAAGTGCAGAGCGTGTTCAATACTACATACTAAGGTTAACAATTGTCGAATATACTTGTTTCCAGCACAGTAAGGGTTAAGCATGAAGAGCTCCGTTTATTTTCATATATTATTACAAGTATAGGACATCCATTCTGGATATAATCCCCCCATGGTGTTTGATACAGGTGGATATAATCCCCCCATGGTGTTTGATACAGGTGGATATAATCCCCCCATGGTGTTTGATACAGGCGGATATAATCCCCCATGGTGTTTGATACAGGTGGATATAATCCCCCATGGTGTTTGATACAGGCGGATATAATCCCCCATGGTGTTTGATACAGGTGGATATAATCCCTCATGGTGTTTGATACAGGTGGATATAATCCCCCATGGTGTTTGATACAGGTGGATATAATCCCCCCATGGAGTTTGATACAGGCGGATATAATCCCCCCATGGTGTTTGATACAGGTGGATATAATCCCCCATGGTGTTTGATACAGGCGGATATAATCCCCCCATGGTGTTTGATACAGGTGGATATAATCCCCCATGGTGTTTGATACAGGTGGATATAATCCCCCATGGTGTTTGATACAGGCGGATATAATCCCCCCATGGTGTTTGATACAGGTGGATATAATCCCCCATGGTGTTTGATACAGGTGGATATAATCCTCCCATGGTGTTTGATACAGGTGGATATAATCCCCCCATGGTGTTTGATACAGGCGGATATAATCCCCCCATGGTGTTTGATACAGGCGGATATAATCCTCCCATGGTGTTTGATACAGGTGGATATAATCCCCCCATGGTGTTTGATACAGTCGGATATAATCCCCTCATGGTGTTTGATACAGGTGGATATAATCCCCCCATGGTGTTTGATACAGGTGGATATAATCCCCTCATGGTGTTTGATACAGGTGGATATAATCCTCCCATGGTGTTTGATACAGTCGGTTATAATCCCCTCATGGTGTTTGATACAGGTGGATATAATCCTCCCATGGTGTTTGATACAGGTGGATATAATCCCCCCATGGTGTTTGATACAGGTGGATATAATCCTCCCATGGTGTTTGATACAGGCGGATATAATCCCCCATGGTGTTTGATACAGGTGGATATAATCCTCCCATGGTGTTTGATACAGGCGGATATAATCCTCCCATGGTGTTTGATACAGGCGGATATAATCCCCCCATGGTGTTTGATACAGGCGGATATAATCCTCCCATGGTGTTTGATACAGGCGGATATAATCCTCCCATGGTGTTTGATACAGTCGGATATAATCCCCTCATGGTGTTTGATACAGGTGGATATAATCCCCCATGGTGTTTGATACAGGTGGATATAATCCCCCATGGTGTTTGATACAGGTGGATATAATCCCCCATGGTGTTTGATACAGTCGGATATAATCCCCCATGGTGTTTGATACAGTCGGATATAATCCTCCCATGGTGTTTGATACAGTCGGATATAATCCCCTCATGGTGTTTGATACAGGCGGATATAATCCCCCCATGGTGTTTGATACAGGTGGATATAATCCCCCCATGGTGTTTGATACAGGTGGATATAATCCCCCATGGTGTTTGATACAGGTGGATATAATCCCCCATGGTGTTTGATACAGGTGGATATAATCCCCCATGGTGTTTGATACAGGTGGATATAATCCCCCCATGGTGTTTGATACAGGCGGATATAATCCTCCCATGGTGTTTGATACAGGTGGATATAATCCCCCCATGGTGTTTGATACAGGTGGATATAATCCCCCATGGTGTTTGATACAGGTGGATATAATCCCCCATGGTGTTTGATACAGGTGGATATAATCCCCCCATGGTGTTTGATACAGGTGGATATAATCCCCCATGGTGTTTGATACAGGTGGATATAATCCCCCATGGTGTTTGATACAGGTGGATATAATCCCCCATGGTGTTTGATACAGGTGGATATAATCCCCACATGGTGTTTGATACAGGCGGATATAATCCTCCCATGGTGTTTGATACAGGTGGATATAATCCCCTCATGGTGTTTGATACAGGTGGATATAATCCCCCCATGGTGTTTGATACAGGTGGATATAATCCCCCCATGGTGTTTGATACAGGTGGATATAATCCCCCCATGGTGTTTGATACAGGTGGATATAATCCTCCCATGGTGTTTGATACAGGTGGATATAATCCTCCCATGGTGTTTGATACAGTCGGATATAATCCCCCATGGTGTTTGATACAGGTGGATATAATCCCCCATGGTGTTTGATACAGGTGGATATAATCCCCCCATGGTGTTTGATACAGGTGGATATAATCCCCCATGGTGTTTGATACAGGTGGATATAATCCCCCATGGTGTTTGATACAGGTGGATATAATCCCCCCATGGTGTTTGATACAGGTGGATATAATCCCCCATGGTGTTTGATACAGGTGGATATAATCCCCCATGGTGTTTGATACAGGTGGATATAATCCCCCATGGTGTTTGATACAGGTGGATATAATCCCCCATGGTGTTTGATACAGGTGGATATAATCCCCTCATGGTGTTTGATACAGGTGGATATAATCCCCCATGGTGTTTGATACAGGTGGATATAATCCCCCATGGTGTTTGATACAGGTGGATATAATCCCCCATGGTGTTTGATACAGGGGATATAATCCCCCATGGTGTTTGATACAGGCGGATATAATCCCCCATGGTGTTTGATACAGGTGGATATAATCCCCCATGGTGTTTGATACAGTGGATATATTTGATACAGGTGGATATAATCCCCCATGGTGTTTGATACAGTCGGATATAATCCCCCATGGTGTTTGATACAGTCGGATATAATCCCCCATGGTGTTTGATACAGGCGGATATAATCCCCCATGGTGTTTGATACAGGTGGATATAACCCCCCATGGTGTTTGATACAGGTGGATATAATCCTCCATGGTGTTTGATACAGGTGGATATAATCCCCCATGGTGTTTGATACAGGTGGATATAATCCCCCATGGTGTTTGATACAGGTGGATATAATCCCCCCCCATATAAAACCCAAGTATGACATCTGCCACATTCAGATTCTTGGTAGGACCCCGTACCCTGATGCTAACAATGAGTGTGGTAACATATGCTATGGAGATCACATCTCTCTTTATTCCAATGTAACAATACTTTATTCCTCAATGTAGGCAAACACCATAGTGTCAATTTTATAACTAACATACAGTCAAACCTGTGTTAGTTGTCACCTCCATTAAGCAGCCAATCTGTATTAAGCAGCCAGTTTCCAGATTCCCAATACAATGTTTTATTATACATTTGTCCTCTATTAAACAGCCACCTGTGGTAGGCGTCCACTTTTTATGATTCCCTTGGCTGGCTGCTGAAGACAGTTTACTGTGTATGCGAATTGTAAGCTAATAAAAAGAAATAGTGGAAGTTGTGATATCGCAGTGGTAGCACATTCGCTTCATGTGCGTATGGTCGGGAGTTTGAGCCCCGCTGGAGCCTTTACGATTGTGCCCTTAGACAAGGCATTTAAATTCCACATTGTCTCTTCCCTCTCCCTCGTGGCGATGGGTTCCATCAGGAATGAGGTCTCGAGAGGGATTAATAGAAGTTGTAGGAACTTGTTTGGCAATCGAGCTAAAATAAATTTGTATACACTAAAGAGAAATAGGTCTGTTTCTAATTGTAGCCTATGTCCGCCTCCGTGGTCGAGTGGTTAAGGTCGCTGACTTGTATACCACTGTAACCTATCATCACTGATGTTCACGGGTTCGAGCCCCGCTCAGGCCGTGTCTCATTTATATGAAAAAGTTGGCAGTTTCTTACGGAGGTTGGTGCACCCAAGTACTGGTTAACCGCTGGAGCCTGCCCAGGAAAGGTGTTGTTAAGTAAACTGCCCGCCGGCGATATAGCCCAAAATGGTGCTGATGCAGGCGTAAAACCCGAAATATAACATAACATAATTGTAGCCTATAATTATGTACGTTTCTTTGGTGTTTTTTGTTAGCTTTTTGGCTTTAAACTCGCACCTACAGCTTATGCCATATGGCGACTCTCCAGTTGCTATTTGGTTTACGGAAGACCCCGGGTGCCCTCCAAGCATTATTCCAAGCACGGATGAGCACACAGGTAGAACCACCGACCTTCCACAAGACAGCTGGATAGCTTCCTCACTTGAAAGAATTCAACATCCCCAGCTGGAGTCAAAACGACAGAGGTGATGGGCATGTGATTTGAAGTGAACGACCGTATGTTATAACCACTTGCTCACGGAAGCACAGTTAAGCCATTCAACACCAAGTAACTGACATGGACTGGTCCATGATATTCTTAAACCAATAAATGAATCAGAAAATCACATTTGGACCAGTTCATTTATCAAAATGGTAATTTTTCTCTAAAAATAGTAATATTACTGGCAAAAAGTGCAGATCCTGATGAGATGGCTCGTCACGAGCCGGCTCATCTGGATCTACACTTTTTGTAAGCCTATTTAGAGGTCTGTGGTGTTGAAAGGGTTAAGCCTGTCTATAAAAGTCCACCAATTGATGTGGCAAAAAGTGGTCATTGTTGACCCATTCAACACCAAGTAACTGACATGGATGGACTGGTGCATGATATGTTTAGACCAATAAATTAATAAGAAAATTGCATTTGGACCAGTTCATTTATCAATTTATGGGTAATTTTGTCTAAAAACAGTAATATTACTGGCAAAAAGTGCAGATCCTGATGAGACGGCTCGTCACGAGCAACAAGCCAGCTCATCTGGATCTGCACTTTTTGTAAGCCTACTTAGAAGTCTGTGGTGTTGAAAGGGTTAACAGGTTAAAATACATTGATGTGACTTGATTGTCGACTTATATTGTTGTCTTTAGAGATATTGACTTTTTTGCTTAGATGTTTGTTCGCAATGAACTCTACATGTAAATGATACATAGCACAAGACAGACTCTCCTCTCATTTCCAAGTGAAAAATGTTTATTTCTTAGATGTTTGTTTTGCACCGGGACTCTACATGTAAATGATACATAGCACAAGACAGACTCGTCCTCTCATTTCCAAGTGAAAAATGTTTGTAATGTAATTTTATCAAGAGTGTCGGTTGCCTGAAAGCCAAGGAAGCTTGCCTGACTTCTCTGAATTGGACATTCAGCTTGCCTCTTCCTGATTAAATCAGAACATATGAATACTCAAAGTCTGTCTATGCATGAAATCTGCATAGATAAAAAACTAGCAGTACATCTGAGACATTTAATCTGCCCATTGTAGAACATTGGTTAGGATACTAAATACAAGATGTTTTCTTGATTTGAAATTCAAATTGAAAACTAGAAATGTGTATACATAATGAATGAAGTAGTTTACATTATGCCAGTTAACCCATTTTTATTCTGGATACCGTTACAGTATTTGCTAAGAACATAGAGCCAGATCAACCGCCACGGAATGTGCCGTCTGATCAGGCTCTATGCTGTTTGCTATTCAGATGATCTTGCTAAGATACTTGGCTATGTAGCAAACAACATAGATCCAGATCAGCCGCAGCGTAATTAAACAACATAGATCCTGATCAGCATGCAGCATCACACTGTGGCTGATCTGGATCTATGTTGTTTACAAAAGCTGCAAACAACATAGATCCTGATCAGCATGCAGCGTCACGCTGCGGCTGATCTGGATCTATGTTGTTTGCAAAAGCCTTTAAATATATCCAGAATGAAATGGGTTAATTATAGAACCGTTGAAATCGGTGTAGTCGATGTAAATCAGAACGTTACCATGGAAAATGTTGTGTTAGTAGAACATAATTATTTTACTCGGATTACAACAGAAATATACTTTTTATTAAAACACTTATTCCAAGCCCATATTGCTACATCCCACGGTCCACATAAATATCATGAAATTGGTAATAGGTGATCCTATGAAACGGAAGTTTAAACTTTATTGCGAAGCAAGTTTTAAAAACTTATATAAATGTGTATATGTAAATGTGGTCATTCGTGTGGGTGGAAACCGGAGTACCCGGAGAAAACCCACCTGTCCGATCTGGCGACCACCATACCATCTCACATGCTTCCCGGTTCAAGATTCGAACCTGGGTTGCATTTGTGAGAAGCGAGTGCGCTAACTAACCATTGCGTTAATCGGACAGCTGAAATGGAGCTTTCCTGCCTCCCATACGGATCAGTGACCCTGCAATAACATCAAGACCTGAGCTCCCTATATGTTAACCCTTTATAACCTACATGCATAGAACAAGTGTCCTTTATTTGTTGGAAATGGGTTAACTATATAACTTTTCCCGTAATGCTTCCAACTGGGATCCTGGTAAATATTTGAGGACAATTTCAATGCGACTTTATTAAGTTTAAAGGATTGCTGCATGATGGCATTTTAGCTCTAATCAATCACATGGTAACGTATTGTTTATTAGGAATTAATTTGCGTCTGTCGAGTTTCAGGAATCCATGGAACATTTCCCAAGGATCAAACCGGGGCTTTTTTCAGTAAAAGTTAATTGATTCCCGTCTTTAACTAAAGACATTATCATGCCGTATTTAGTAATTCTGTCGTTTACGGTACAGATAATCGTTACTGGAAGTGCAGACACTGTTAATTGAAATTGTGACTGAGCATCTTGCTCAGCTGTAAAATGTTCTTATCAGTATTTAGGAGCTTTTCTCTACTTGTGATCCATACTTATAGACAAATCCATCACAGAAAACGGAGGTCGTAGTAACTTACTTTTATTATTTGGATTCTGTAATCATTCAGTATTGATGTGTTCTTTTAGCATTGTAAGGGATCTAATTAATGCTAATTGGGACATTCAAGTCTTCTATTTGCCATTTAGGTATATCTCGTAACTGATTTACTCACCATGCAATGAGATCTAAGGAACTAGTACAGATCTGTCTTTGTTCGTCTTTTGAGTTTGTGACTTTTCTACTTTGCTAGTCCATTGGGTTAGAGACTTTTGTTAGTCCTTTTTATGTGTTTGACGCATCTCCACTTGCTGAATTGTCTTTGTTAGAACATTTGTTTGACACGTTTCCGTTTGCTGAAATATCTTTGTCAGTTCTTTGGGTTCAGCATATCTTCACTTGCTCATAGTCTGTCAATCCTCTGGGGTAGGCATCCTCCATTTGCTGATTTGACTTTTATAATCCTTTGCGCTCAATCATGACATTTCCACTCTCTGATTTGTCTTTGTAGTTCTTAGGGTTCAAGACTTCCTTCAGTGATTGATTTGTCTTTGTTAGTCCTTTGAATTCAGGACATTTCCACTCTCTGATTTGTCTTTGTAGTTCTTAGGGTTCAAGACTTCTTCAGTGATTGATTTGTCTTTGTTAGTCCTTTGATTTCAGGACATTTCCACTCTCTGATTTGTCTTTGTAGTTCTTACGGTTCAAGACTTCTTCAGTGATTGATTTGTCTTTGTTAGTCCTTTGATTTCAGGACATTTCCACTCTTTGATTTGTCTTTGTAGTTCTTAGGGTTCAAGACTTCTTCAGTGATTGATTTGTCTTTGTTAGTCCTTTGATTTCAGGACATTTCCACTCTTTGATTTGTCTTTGTAGTTCTTAGGGTTCAAGACTTCTTCCGTAATTGATTGATCTTTATCCTCTATGTTCTCAAATTCTTCACTTGTTAGCTTTTTTGTGCTACCTTATCTATGCTAGCTCGTTGGGTTCAGCACTTCTCCACTTGCTGTGCCAGATCTGTGAACATATCTGAATATTCCTACCAAGATGGCTTCCAGAATTGCAGGACACTGAGGACATCAACCAGTAAATTAATTAGACTGCTATCCTATTTGACAATATATGTATTAAAACTATACCTGTCTGAGCATGGATAAATTTATCTCGATCTTGCGATGGATGATGGATGACCCATGCATTTAAGTTAATTAATTTGGTCACCGTTTCAAGTGTATAATATTACGGTATCAGTAATCTTGTGATATCCACACATTGGAAAATCTCCATGGTCCCAACAAAACATATACGTGTATATACGTTCTATTGACGAGAATTGAGTCGCCCATTGCAAATCCATGTATACAATACAACAGGTAGTGTGTCAACTATTGATAGTGCGGTGGTAGCGCGTTCACTTCAGATGCGAAAGGCCCGGAGTTCAAGCCCCTCTGGAGCCGTTACATTTGTGCCCTTAGGCAAGGCATTTAAATTCCACTTTGCCTCTTCTCTCTCCCTCGTGGCAATGGATTCCATCAGAAATTAGGTCTCGAATATGATTAATATAAGTTGTAGGAACTTGTTTCGCAATCGAGCTAAACTAAATTTGTATAAACTAAGCTGTTGCAAGAAAGAACTAAAAGTGTCATTCTGTGTCCAGGGGGGCTCCATGGCCGAGTGGTTTAGGTCGTTGTTTTCAAATCACATGCTCCTTATAGCTGTAGATTCGAATCCCACTATGGCTGTTGAATTCTTTCATGTGAGGAAGCTATCGGACCAGATTGCAGAAGGTCAGTGGTTCTATCTGTGTGCCTGTCCATGCCTAAAATACGTCTGGGAGGGACACCCGGCGTCTCCTCCACCAATAATAGCCGGAGATTCGCCATAAGGCCTAAGCTGTTGGGGCGACGTTAACCCCAAAATCAATACAAACAGTGTGCGTCTCCCAACACTCTGCAATAGCTCTCTATATAATGTTGATTAGCCCTAAAACAAACAAAACAAACACAAACCCGAAGTAATATTTTCTTCAATGAACCGCCATTTCCAGGAACAATGATTGGTATACACATATACACATTTATATATACACAACCCTGTATTTGTAAATCAATTTATGTGATTTATCGTCTGCCAGTGATTTTGGCTGACGTTGATTTCTTAATGCTGATCCAAAAAAATTATTTTGTGGCATTAGATAAGATTTGTTTTGTGTCCAGAAGTGATTGTAGCGTGACCTTTAGAGTTTGCCATAGTGTGTTCTCTAATGATACTGAGTATTGATTCTGATGGAACTACTTTTTGTAGCAATTTATCTTCACAGCCAAACAAGAAACAGTCTTACTGTTATGGTTGATGAATCAGTTTTTAATATCTGATCTATTTCTACCCCATGTGGTTTCGATGGGGGTTAGGGTGTGGTACAAGATATTAATTTGGAATTGAGACCATTGCCGAACAATAGCATGATCATAAGAGGTGTAATATTCATTAATACTGTCTGAACACTTCATTTTTATCCTGCTGCATCTATCTGTGATTCCTGCTGCATCTCTCTGTGATTCCTGCTGCATCTCTCTGTGATTCCTGCCACATCTCTGTGATTCCTGCCACATCTCTCTGTGATTTCTGCTGCATCTCTCTGTGATTCCTGCTGCATCTATCTAATTCCTGCCACATCTCTCTGTGATTCCTGCTGCATCTCTCTGTGATTCCTGCTGCATCTCTCTGTGATTCCTGCTGCATCTCTCTATGATTCCTGCTGCATCTATCTAATTCATGCTGCATCTCTCTGTGATTCCTGCTGCATCTCTCTGTGATTCCTGCTGCATCTCTCTATGATTCCTGCTGCATCTATCTGTAATTCCTGCTGCATCTCTCTGTGATTCATGCTGCATCTATCTAATTCCTGCTGCATCTCTCTGAGATTCCTGCTGCATCTATCTAATTCCTGCTGCATCTCTCTGTGATTCCTCCTGCATATATCTGTAATTCCTCCTGCATCTCTCCATGATTCCTGCCACATCTCTCTGAGATTCCTGCTGCATCTATCTAATTCCTGCTGCATCTCTGTGTGATTCCTCCTGCATCTAGCTGTAATTCCTCCTGCATCTCTCTGTGATTCCTCCTGCATCTCTCCTAGATTCCTGCCACATCTGCCACATCTCTCCATGATTCCTGCCACATCTCTCCATGATTCCTCCTGCATCTCTCTGTGATTCCTTCTGCATCTCTCCATGATTCCTGCCACATCTCTCTGTGATTCCTCCTGCATCTCTCCATGATTCCTGCCACATCTCTCTGTGATTACTGCTGCATATCTCTGTGATTCCTGCTGCATCTATCTAATTCCTGCTGCATCTCTCTGTGCTTCCTGTTGCATCTATCTAATTCCTACTGCATCTCTCTGTGATTCCTGCTGCATCTATCTAATTCCTGCTGCATCTCTGTGCTTCCTGTTGCATCTATCTAATTCCTACTGCATCTCTCTGTGATTCCTGCTGCATCTATCTAATTCCTGCTGCATCTCTCTGTGCTTCCTGTTGCATCTATCTAATTCCTACTGCATCTCTCTGTGATTCCTGCTGCATCTATCTAATTCCTGCTGCATCTCTCTGTGATTCCTGCTGCATCTCTCTGTGATTCCTGCTGCATCTATCTAATTCCTGCTGCATCTCTCTGTGATTCCTGCTGCATCTATCTGTGATTCCTGCTGCATCTATCTAATTCCTGCTGCATCTATCTAATTCCTGCTGCATCTCTCTGTGATTCCTGCTGCATCTATCTGTAATTCCTCCTGCATCTCTCTGTGATTCCTGTCACATATCTCTATGATTCCAGCTGCATCTCTCTGTGATTCCTGCCACATCTCTCTGTGATTCCTGCTGCATCTCTCTGTGATTCCTGCCACATCTCTCTGTGATTCCTGCCACATCTCTCTGTGATTCCTGCTGCATCTCTCTGTGATTCCTGCCACATCTCTCTGTGATTCCTGCCACATCTCTCTGTGATTCCTGCCACATCTCTGTGATTCCTGCCACATCTCTCTGTGATTCCTGCTGCATCTATCTGTGATTCCAGCTGCATCTCTCTGTGATTCCAGAGTGTTAAGCCGTTCCAGAGTGTTAAGCCGTTGATGCGCTGTTCATCCTAACTCTATGCAACAACAAGAATTGATCTATTTATATTACGTAATACACAATAGCTGCAGATAGTTTCATTTTAAATGATGACTAGTCTACTAGTTTAGTTCTTCCATTTCTTCCGTTGTGCATGAATTTGCAGCACTGAATCATGAATCATTGTTCTGTTAATTTCGAGTCTTGCATTGTTAATGATAGCTGTGGCTACATTTTGGCATGTTTTATCCCATCAAGATCTAAGCCAATAATTGTGGAAACACTTCCTGTTCAAGATCTACATGTAGGTCAATAATTGCACAAAATCTTCCTGTTCAATTAAGATCACAGTCAATAATTATAAGCAGTGAAAATATCACATTCAGTCTTACGGTATAAATACCACATCCATTGTCCGAGTAATACAGTATAAATACCACATCCATTGCCAGTGTAATACAGTATAAATACCACATCCATTGCCAGTGTAATACAGTATAAATACCACATCCATTGCCCGAGTCTTACAGTATAAATACCACATCCATTGCCAGTGTAATACAGTATAAATACCACATTCATTACCAGTGTAATACAGTATAAATACCACATCCATTGCCCGAGTAATACAGTATAAATACCACATCCATTGCCTGAGTAATACAGTATAAATACCACATCCATTGCCTGAGTAATACAGTATAAATACCACATCCATTGCCTGAGTAATACAGTATAAATACCACATCCATTGCAGAGTAATACAGTATAAATACCACATCCATTGCCAGTGTAATACAGTATAAATACCACATCCATTGCAGAGTAATACAGTATAAATACCACATCCATTGCCAGTGTAATACAGTATAAATACCACATCCATTGCCAGTGTAATAAAGTATAAATACCACATTCATTGCCAGTGTAATACCACATCCATTGCCTGAGTAATACAGTATAAATACCACATCCATTGCCAGTGTAATACAGTATAATTCCATATCCATTGCAGAGTAATACAGTATAAATACCACATCCATTGCCTGAGTAATACAGTATAAATACCACATCCATTGCAGAGTAATACAGTATAAATACCACATCCATTGCCCGAGTAATACAGTATAAATACCACATCCATTGCCCCCGAGTAATACAGTATAAATACCACATTCATTGCCCTAGTAATACAGTATAAATACCACATCCATTGCCCTAGTAATACAGTATAAATACCACATCCATTGCAGAGTAATACAGTATCAATACCACATCCATTGCCTGAGTAATACAGTATAAATACCACATCCATTGCCCGAGTAATACAGTATAAATACCACATCCATTGCAGAGTAATACATTATAAATACCACATCCATTGCCAGAGTAATACAGTATAAATACCACATCCATTGCCTGAGTAATACAGTATAAATACCACATCCATTGCAGAGTAATACAGTATAAATACCACATCCATTGCCTGAGTAATACAGTATAAATACCACATCCATTGCCCGAGTCTTACAGTATAAATACCACATCCATTGCCAGTGTAATACAGTATAAATACCACATCCATTGCCTGAGTAATACAGTATAAATACCACATCCATTGCCCGAGTCTTACAGTATAAATACCACATCCATTGCCTGAGTAATACAGTATAAATACCACATCCATTGCCGGAGTAATACAGTATAAATACCACATCCATTGCCAGTGTAATACAGTATAAATACCACATCCATTGCCTGAGTAATACAGTATAAATACCACATCCATTGCCTGAGTAATACAGTATAAATACCACATCCATTGCCTGAGTAATACAGTATAAATACCACATCCATTGCCCGTGTAATACAGTATAAATACCACATCCATTGCAGAGTAATACAGTATAAATACCACATCCATTGCAGAGTAATACAGTATAAATACCACATCCATTGCCAGTGTAATACAGTATAAATACCACATCCATTGCCCGAGTAATACAAATACCACATCCATTGCCAGTGTAATACAGTATAAATACCACATCCATTACCCGAGTAATACAGTATAAATACCACATCCATTGCAGAGTAATACAGTATAAATACCACATCCATTGCAGAGTAATACAGTATAAATACCACATCCATTGCAGAGTAATACAGTATAAATACCACATCCATTGCCCGAGTAATACAGTATAAATACCACATCCATTGCCCGAGTAATACAGTATAAATACCACATCCATTGCCCGAGTAATACAGTATAAATACCACATCCATTGCCTGAGTAAAACAGTATAAATACCACATCCATTGCCCGAGTAATACAGTATAAATACCACATCCATTGCAGAGTAATACAGTATAAATACCACATCCATTGCCTGAGTAATACAGTATAAATACCACATCCATTGTCCGAGTAATACAGTATAAATACCACATCCATTGCCAGTGTAATACAGTATAAATACCACATCCATTGCCAGTGTAATACAGTATAAATACCACATCCATTGCCCGAGTCTTACAGTATAAATACCACATCCATTGCCAGTGTAATACAGTATAAATACCACATTCATTACCAGTGTAATACAGTATAAATACCACATCCATTGCCCGAGTAATACAGTATAAATACCACATCCATTGCCTGAGTAATACAGTATAAATACCACATCCATTGCCTGAGTAATACAGTATAAATACCACATCCATTGCCTGAGTAATACAGTATAAATACCACATCCATTGCAGAGTAATACAGTATAAATACCACATCCATTGCCAGTGTAATACAGTATAAATACCACATCCATTGCAGAGTAATACAGTATAAATACCACATCCATTGCCAGTGTAATACAGTATAAATACCACATCCATTGCCAGTGTAATAAAGTATAAATACCACATTCATTGCCAGTGTAATACCACATCCATTGCCTGAGTAATACAGTATAAATACCACATCCATTGCCAGTGTAATACAGTATAATTCCATATCCATTGCAGAGTAATACAGTATAAATACCACATCCATTGCCTGAGTAATACAGTATAAATACCACATCCATTGCAGAGTAATACAGTATAAATACCACATCCATTGCCCGAGTAATACAGTATAAATACCACATCCATTGCCCCCGAGTAATACAGTATAAATACCACATTCATTGCCCTAGTAATACAGTATAAATACCACATCCATTGCCCTAGTAATACAGTATAAATACCACATCCATTGCAGAGTAATACAGTATCAATACCACATCCATTGCCTGAGTAATACAGTATAAATACCACATCCATTGCCCGAGTAATACAGTATAAATACCACATCCATTGCAGAGTAATACATTATAAATACCACATCCATTGCCAGAGTAATACAGTATAAATACCACATCCATTGCCTGAGTAATACAGTATAAATACCACATCCATTGCAGAGTAATACAGTATAAATACCACATCCATTGCCTGAGTAATACAGTATAAATACCACATCCATTGCCCGAGTCTTACAGTATAAATACCACATCCATTGCCAGTGTAATACAGTATAAATACCACATCCATTGCCTGAGTAATACAGTATAAATACCACATCCATTGCCCGAGTCTTACAGTATAAATACCACATCCATTGCCTGAGTAATACAGTATAAATACCACATCCATTGCCGGAGTAATACAGTATAAATACCACATCCATTGCCAGTGTAATACAGTATAAATACCACATCCATTGCCTGAGTAATACAGTATAAATACCACATCCATTGCCTGAGTAATACAGTATAAATACCACATCCATTGCCTGAGTAATACAGTATAAATACCACATCCATTGCCCGTGTAATACAGTATAAATACCACATCCATTGCAGAGTAATACAGTATAAATACCACATCCATTGCAGAGTAATACAGTATAAATACCACATCCATTGCCAGTGTAATACAGTATAAATACCACATCCATTGCCCGAGTAATACAAATACCACATCCATTGCCAGTGTAATACAGTATAAATACCACATCCATTGCCCGAGTAATACAGTATAAATACCACATCCATTGCAGAGTAATACAGTATAAATACCACATCCATTGCAGAGTAATACAGTATAAATACCACATCCATTGCAGAGTAATACAGTATAAATACCACATCCATTGCCCGAGTAATACAGTATAAATACCACATCCATTGCCCGAGTAATACAGTATAAATACCACATCCATTGCCCGAGTAATACAGTATAAATACCACATCCATTGCCTGAGTAATACAGTATAAATACCACATCCATTGCCCGAGTAATACAGTATAAATACCACATCCATTGCCTGAGTAATACAGTATAAATACCACATCCATTGCCCTAGTAATACAGTATAAATACCACATCCATTGCCAGAGTAATACAGTATAAATACCACATCCATTGCCCGAGTAATACAGTATAAATACCACATCCATTGCCCGAGTAATACAGTATAAATACCACATCCATTGCCCGAGTAATACAGTATAAATACCACATCCATTGCCAGTGTAATACAGTATAAATACCACATCCATTACCCGAGTAATACAGTATAAATACCACATCCATTGCAGAGTAATACAGTATAAATACCACATCCATTGCAGAGTAATACAGTATAAATACCACATCCATTGCAGAGTAATACAGTATAAATACCACATCCATTGCCCGAGTAATACAGTATAAATACCACATCCATTGCCCGAGTAATACAGTATAAATACCACATCCATTGCCCGAGTAATACAGTATAAATACCACATCCATTGCCTGAGTAATACAGTATAAATACCACATCCATTGCCCAGTAATACAGTATAAATACCACATCCATTGCCTGAGTAATACAGTATAAATACCACATCCATTGCCCTAGTAATACAGTATAAATACCACATCCATTGCCTGAGTAATACAGTATAAATACCACATCCATTGCCCGAGTAATACAGTATAAATACCACATCCATTGCCTGAGTAATACAGTATAAATACCACATCCATTGCCCGAGTAATACAGTATAAATACCACATCCATTGCCTGAGTAATACAGTATAAATACCACATCCATTGCCCTAGTAATACAGTATAAATACCACATCCATTGCCTGAGTAATACAGTATAAATACCACATCCATTGCCCCCGAGTAATACAGTATAAATACCACATTCATTGCCCGAGTAATACAGTATAAATACCACATCCATTGCCCGAGTAATACAAATACCACATCCATTGCCAGTGTAATACAGTATAAATACCACATTCATTGCCCGAGTAATACAGTATAAATACCACATCCATTGCAGAGTAATACAGTATAAATACCACATCCATTGCCCCCGAGTAATACAGTATAAATACCACATCCATTGCCCGAGTAATACAGTATAAATACCACATCCATTGCCCGAGTAATACAGTATAAATACCACATCCATTGCCCGAGTAATACAGTATAAATACCACATCCATTGCCAGAGTAATACAGTATAAATACCACATCCATTGCCAGTGTAATACAGTATAAATACCACATCCATTGCCTGAGTAATACAGTATAAATACCACATCCATTGCCAGAGTAATACAGTATAAATACCACATCCATTGCAGAGTAATACAGTATAAATACCACATCCATTGCCTGAGTAATACAGTATAAATACCACATCCATTGCCAGAGTAATACAGTATAAATACCACATCCATTGCCAGAGTAATACAGTATAAATACCACATCCATTGCCAGAGTAATACAGTATAAATACCACATCCATTGCCAGAGTAATACAGTATAAATACCACATCCATTGCCAGAGTAATACAGTATAAATACCACATCCATTGCCAGTGTAATACAGTATAAATACCACATCCATTGCCTGAGTAATACAGTATAAATACCACATCCATTGCCTGAGTAATACAGTATAAATACCACATCCATTGCCAGAGTAATACAGTATAAATACCACATCCATTGCCAGAGTAATACAGTATAAATACCACATCCATTGCAGAGTAATACAGTATAAATACCACATCCATTGCCCGAGTAATACAGTATAAATACCACATCCATTGCCCCTGAGTAATACAGTATAAATACCACATCCATTGCCCGAGTAATACAGTATAAATACCACATCCATTGCCCGAGTAATACAGTATAAATACCACATCCATTTCCCGAGTAATACAGTATAAATACCACATCCATTGCAGAGTAATACAGTATAAATACCACATCCATTGCCAGAGTAATACAGTATAAATACCACATCCATTGCCAGAGTAATACAGTATAAATACCACATCCATTGCCCGAGTAATACAGTATAAATACCACATCCATTGCCAGTGTAATACCACATCCATTGCCCGAGTAATACAGTATAAATACCACATCCATTGCCCGAGTAATACAGTATAAATACCACATCCATTGCCAGAGTAATACAGTATAAATACCACATCCATTGCCGAGTAATACAGTATAAATACCACATCCATTGCCTGAGTAATACAGTATAAATACCACATCCATTGCCCGAGTAATACAGTATAAATACCACATCCATTGCCAGAGTAATACAGTATAAATACCACATCCATTGCAGAGTAATACAGTATAAATACCACATCCATTGCCAGAGTAATACAGTATAAATACCACATCCATTGCAGAGTAATACAGTATAAATACCACATCCATTGCCAGAGTAATACAGTATAAATACCACATCCATTGCCCGAGTAATACAGTATAAATACCACATCCATTGCCCGAGTAATACAGTATAAATACCACATCCATTGCCCGAGTAATACAGTATAAATACCACATCCATTGCCAGAGTAATACAGTATAAATACCACATCCATTGCCCGAGTAATACAGTATAAATACCACATCCATTGCCAGTGTAATACAGTATAAATACCACATCCATTGCCTGAGTAATACAGTATAAATACCACATCCATTGCAGAGTAATACAGTATAAATACCACATCCATTGCAGAGTAATACAGTATAAATACCACATCCATTGCCGAGTAATACAGTATAAATACCACATCCATTGCCGAGTAATACAGTATAAATACCACATCCATTGCCCGAGTAATACAGTATAAATACCACATCCATTGCCCGAGTAATACAGTATAAATACCACATCCATTGCCCGAGTAATACAGTATAAATACCACATCCATTGCCCGAGTAATACAGTATAAATACCACATCCATTGCCCGAGTAATACAGTATAAATACCACATCCATTGCCCGAGTAATACAGTATAAATACCACATCCATTGCCCGAGTAATACAGTATAAATACCACATCCATTGCCAGAGTAATACAGTATAAATACCACATCCATTGCCAGAGTAATACAGTATAAATACCACATCCATTGCAGAGTAATACAGTATAAATACCACATCCATTGCCCGAGTAATACAGTATAAATACCACATCCATTGCCCAGTAATACAGTATAAATACCACATCCATTGCCAGAGTAATACAGTATAAATACCACATCCATTGCCCGAGTAATACAGTATAAATACCACATCCATTGCCCGAGTAATACAGTATAAATACCACATCCATTGCCAGAGTAATACAGTATAAATACCACATCCATTGCCAGAGTAATACAGTATAAATACCACATCCATTGCCAGAGTAATACAGTATAAATACCACATCCATTGCCCGAGTAATACAGTATAAATACCACATCCATTGCCTGAGTAATACAGTATAAATACCACATCCATTGCCAGAGTAATACAGTATAAATACCACATCCATTGCCAGAGTAATACAGTATAAATACCACATCCATTGCCTGAGTAATACAGTATAAATACCACATCCATTGCCCGAGTAATACAGTATAAATACCACATCCATTGCCTGAGTAATACAGTATAAATACCACATCCATTGCCCGTGTAATACAGTATAAATACCACATCCATTGCAGAGTAATACAGTATAAATACCACATCCATTGCAGAGTAATACAGTATAAATACCACATCCATTGCCAGAGTAATACAGTATAAATACCACATCCATTGCCCGAGTAATACAAATACCACATCCATTGCCAGTGTAATACAGTATAAATACCACATCCATTACCCGAGTAATACAGTATAAATACCACATCCATTGCAGAGTAATACAGTATAAATACCACATCCATTGCAGAGTAATACAGTATAAATACCACATCCATTGCAGAGTAATACAGTATAAATACCACATCCATTGCCCGAGTAATACAGTATAAATACCACATCCATTGCCCGAGTAATACAGTATAAATACCACATCCATTGCCCGAGTAATACAGTATAAATACCACATCCATTGCCTGAGTAATACAGTATAAATACCACATCCATTGCCCGAGTAATACAGTATAAATACCACATCCATTGCCTGAGTAATACAGTATAAATACCACATCCATTGCCCGAGTAATACAGTATAAATACCACATCCATTGCCTGAGTAATACAGTATAAATACCACATCCATTGCCCGAGTAATACAGTATAAATACCACATCCATTGCCCGAGTAATACAGTATAAATACCACATCCATTGCCCGAGTAATACAGTATAAATACCACATCCATTGCCAGTGTAATACAGTATAAATACCACATCCATTGCCCGTGTAATACAGTATAAATACCACATCCATTGCCCGAGTAATACAGTATAAATACCACATCCATTGCCCCCGAGTAATACAGTATAAATACCACATTCATTGCCCGAGTAATACAGTATAAATACCACATCCATTGCCCGAGTAATACAAATACCACATCCATTGCCAGTGTAATACAGTATAAATACCACATTCATTGCCCGAGTAATACAGTATAAATACCACATCCATTGCAGAGTAATACAGTATAAATACCACATCCATTGCCCCCGAGTAATACAGTATAAATACCACATTCATTGCCCGAGTAATACATTATAAATACCACATCCATTGCCAGAGTAATACAGTATAAATACCACATCCATTGCCCGAGTAATACAGTATAAATACCACATCCATTGCCAGAGTAATACAGTATAAATACCACATCCATTGCCAGTGTAATACAGTATAAATACCACATCCATTGCCTGAGTAATACAGTATAAATACCACATCCATTGCCAGTGTAATACAGTATAAATACCACATCCATTGCAGAGTAATACAGTATAAATACCACATCCATTGCCTGAGTAATACAGTATAAATACCACATCCATTGCCTGAGTAATACAGTATAAATACCACATCCATTGCAGAGTAATACAGTATAAATACCACATCCATTGCCAGTGTAATACAGTATAAATACCACATCCATTGCAGAGTAATACAGTATAAATACCACATCCATTGCCAGTGTAATACAGTATAAATACCACATCCATTGCCAGTGTAATACAGTATAAATACCACATTCATTGCCAGTGTAATACCACATCCATTGCCTGAGTAATACAGTATAAATACCACATCCATTGCCAGTGTAATACAGTATAATTCCATATCCATTGCAGAGTAATACAGTATAAATACCACATCCATTGCCTGAGTAATACAGTATAAATACCACATCCATTGCAGAGTAATACAGTATAAATACCACATCCATTGCCCGAGTAATACAGTATAAATACCACATCCATTGCCCGAGTAATACAGTATAAATACCACATCCATTGCCCTAGTAATACAGTATAAATACCACATCCATTGCCCGAGTAATACAGTATAAATACCACATCCATTGCCTGAGTAATACAGTATAAATACCACATCCATTGCCAGAGTAATACAGTATAAATACCACATCCATTGCCCGAGTAATACAGTATAAATACCACATCCATTGCCCGAGTAATACAGTATAAATACCACATCCATTGCCCGAGTAATACAGTATAAATACCACATCCATTGCCAGAGTAATACAGTATAAATACCACATCCATTGCCCGAGTAATACAGTATAAATACCACATCCATTGCAGAGTAATACAGTATAAATACCACATCCATTGCCTGAGTAATACAGTATAAATACCACATCCATTGCCCGAGTAATACAGTATAAATACCACATCCATTGCCCGAGTAATACAGTATAAATACCACATCCATTGCCCGAGTAATACAGTATAAATACCACATCCATTGCCCGAGTAATACAGTATAAATACCACATCCATTGCCCGAGTAATACAGTATAAATACCACATCCATTGCCGGAGTAATACAGTATAAATACCACATCCATTGCCAGAGTAATACAGTATAAATACCACATCCATTGCCAGAGTAATACAGTATAAATACGACATCCATTGCAGAGTAATACAGTATAAATACCACATCCATTGCCAGTGTAATACAGTATAAATACCACATCCATTGCAGAGTAATACAGTATAAATACCACATCCATTGCCCCCGAGTAATACAGTATAAATACCACATCCATTGCCCCCGAGTAATACAGTATAAATACCACATCCATTGCCAGAGTAATACAGTATAAATACCACATCCATTGCCCGAGTAATACAAATACCACATCCATTGCCAGTGTAATACAGTATAAATACCACATCCATTGCCAGAGTAATACAGTATAAATACCACATCCATTGCCAGAGTAATACAGTATAAATACCACATCCATTGCAGAGTAATACAGTATAAATACCACATCCATTGCCAAAGTAATACAGTATAAATACCACATCCATTGCCAGTGTAATACAGTATAAATACCACATCCATTGCCAGAGTAATACAGTATAAATACCACATCCATTGCCAGTGTAATACCACATCCATTGCCTGAGTAATACAGTATAAATACCACATCCATTGCCCGAGTAATACAGTATAAATACCACATCCATTGCCCAAGTAATACAGTATAAATACCACATCCATTGCCCTAGTAATACAGTATAAATACCACATCCATTGCCCTAGTAATACAGTATAAATACCACATCCATTGCCCGAGTAATACAGTATAAATACCACATCCATTGCCCGAGTAATACAGTATAAATACCACATCCATTGCCGGAGTCTTACAGTATAAATACCACATCCATTGCCCGAGTAATACAGTATAAATACCACATCCATTGCCCGAGTAATACAGTATAAATACGACATCCATTGCCCTAGTAATACAGTATAAATACCACATCCATTGCCCGAGTAATACAGTATAAATACCACATCCATTGCCCGAGTAATACAGTATAAATACCACATCCATTGCCGGAGTAATACAGTATAAATACCACATTCATTGCCAGAGTAATACAGTATAAATACCACATCCATTGCCCTAGTAATACAGTATAAATACCACATCCATTGCCCTAGTAATACAGTATAAATACCACATTCATTGCCCGAGTAATACAGTATAAATACCACATCCATTGCCAGTGTAATACAGTATAAATACCACATCCATTGCAGAGTAATACAGTATAAATACCACATCCATTGCCCCCGAGTAATACAGTATAAATACCACATCCATTACCAGAGTAATACAGTATAAATACCACATCCATTGCCTGAGTAATACAAATACCACATCCATTGCCAGTGTAATACAGTATAAATACCACATCCATTGCCAAAGTAATACAGTATAAATACCACATCCATTACCAGTGTAATACAGTATAAATACCACATCCATTGCCAGAGTAATACAGTATAAATACCACATCCATTGCCAGTGTAATACCACATCCATTGTCTGAGTAATACAGTATAAATACCACATCCATTGCCCGAGTAATACAGTATAAATACCACATCCATTGCCCAAGTAATACAGTATAAATACCACATCCATTGCCCTAGTAATACAGTATAACGGCGCGATATAGCCTGAACTGTGCTGATGCGCCGTTAAACCAAATAAAATAGAAATAGAAAATACAGTATAAATACCACATCCATTGCCCGAGTAATACAGTATAAATACCACATCCATTGCCCGAGTAATACAGTATAAATACCACATCCATTGCCTGAGTAATACAGTATAAATACCACATCCATTGCCTGAGTAATACAGTATAAATACCACATCCATTGCCTGAGTAATACAGTATAAATACCACATCCATTGCCAGAGTAATACAGTATAAATACCACATCCATTGCCAGAGTAATACAGTATAAATACCACATCCATTGCCAGAGTAATACAGTATAAATACCACATCCATTGCCCGAGTAATACAGTATAAATACCACATCCATCGCCTGTGTAATACAGTATAAATACCACATCCATTGCCCCTGAGTAATACAGTATAAATACCACATCCATTGCCCGAGTAATACAGTATAAATACCACATCCATTGCCCGTGTAATACAGTATAAATGCCACATCCATTTCCCGAGTAATACAGTATAAATACCACATCCATTGCAGAGTAATACAGTATAAATACCACATCCATTGCCCGAGTAATACAGTATAAATACCACATCCATTGCCAGTGTAATACAGTATAAATACCACATCCATTGCCCGAGTAATACAGTATAAATACCACATTCATTGCCAGTGTAATACCACATCCATTGCCGAGTAATACAGTATAAATACCACATCCATTGTCCGAGTAATACAGTATAAATACCACATCCATTGCCCGAGTAATACAGTATAAATACCACATCCATTGCCCGAGTAATACAGTATAAATACCACATCCATTGCCTGAGTAATACAGTATAAATACCACATCCATTGCCCGAGTAATACAGTATAAATACCACATCCATTGCCCGAGTAATACAGTATAAATACCACATCCATTGCCCCCGAGTAATACAGTATAAATACCACATCCATTGCCCGAGTAATACAGTATAAATGCCACATCCATTGCCAGTGTAATACAGTATAAATACCACATCCATTGCCTGAGTAATACAGTATAAATACCACATCCATTGCAGAGTAATACAGTATAAATACCACATCCATTGCAGAGTAATACAGTATAAATACCACATCCATTGCCCGAGTCTTACAGTATAAATACCACATCCATTGCCCGAGTAATACAGTATAAATACCACATCCATTGCAGAGTAATACAGTATAAATACCACATCCATTGCCCGAGTAATACAGTATAAATACCACATCCATTGCCCGAGTAATACAGTATAAATACCACATCCATTGCCAGAGTAATACAGTATAAATACCACATCCATTGCCCGAGTAATACAGTATAAATACCACCTCCATTGCCAGTGTAATACAGTATAAATACCACATCCATTGCCAGTGTAATACAGTATAAATACCACCTCCATTGCCAGTGTAATACAGTATAAATACCACATCCATTGCCAGTGTAATACAGTATAAATACCACATCCATTGCCAGTGTAATACAGTATAAATACCACATCCATTGCCCGAGTAATACAGTATAAATACCACATCCATTGCCCGAGTAATACAGTATAAATACCACATCCATTGTCCGAGTAATACAGTATAAATACCACATCCATTGCCAGTGTAATACAGTATAAATACCACATCCATTGCCAATGTAATACAGTATAGATACCACATCCATTGCCAGTGTAATACAGTATAATTACCACATCCATTGCCCGAGTAATACAGTATAAATACTACATCCATTGCCCGAGTAATACAGTATAAATACCACATCCATTGCCCGAGTAATACAGTATAAATACCACATCCATTGCCAGTGTAATACAGTATAAATACCACATCCATTGCCAGAGTAATACAGTATAAATACCACATCCATTGCCAGTGTAATAACACATCCATTGCCAGAGTAATATAGTATAAATACCACATCCATTGCCAGTGTAATACAGTATAAATACCACATCCATTGCCAGTGTAATACAGTATAAATACCACATCCATTGCCCGAGTAATACAGTATAAATACCACATCCATTGCCCGAGTAATGCAGTATAAATACCACATCCAATGCCCGAGTAATACAGTATAAATACCACATCCATTGCCCGAGTAATACAGTATAAATACCACATCCATTGCCCGAGTAATACAGTATGAATACCACATCCATTGCCCGAGTAATACAGTATAAATACCACATCCATTGCCCGAGTAATACAGTATAAATACTACATCCATTGCCCGAGTAATACAGTATAAATACCACATCCATTGCCTGAGTAATACAGTATAAATACCACATCCATTGCCTGAGTAATACAGTATAAATACCACATCCATTGCCTGAGTAATACAGTATAAATACCACATCCATTGCCTGAGTAATACAGTATAAATACCACATCCATTGCCCCCGAGTAATACAGTATAAATACCACATCCATTGCCCGAGTAATACAGTATAAATACCACATCCATCGCCTGTGTAATACAGTATAAATACCACATCCATTGCCCCTGAGTAATACAGTATAAATACCACATCCATTGCCCGAGTAATACAGTATAAATACCACATCCATTGCCCGTGTAATACAGTATAAATGCCACATCCATTTCCCGAGTAATACAGTATAAATACCACATCCATTGCAGAGTAATACAGTATAAATACCACATCCATTGCCCGAGTAATACAGTATAAATACCACATCCATTGCCAGTGTAATACAGTATAAATACCACATCCATTGCCCGAGTAATACAGTATAAATACCACATTCATTGCCAGTGTAATACCACATCCATTGCCTGAGTAATACAGTATAAATACCACATCCATTGCCTGAGTAATACAGTATAAATACCACATCCATTGCCCGAGTAATACAGTATAAATACCACATCCATTGCCCGAGTAATACAGTATAAATACCACATCCATTGCCCCCGAGTAATACAGTATAAATACCACATCCATTGCCCGAGTAATACAGTATAAATGCCACATCCATTGCCAGTGTAATACAGTATAAATACCACATCCATTGCCTGAGTAATACAGTATAAATACCACATTCATTGCCAGTGTAAATGATTTCATTCTCGTAATGTAATTATATATATGTGGCAATAAGAAGCTCCTTTCACCGTTAGAAGGTTTCTTTCACCGGCTGATCACCTCCAAAGGTAATTAATGCTTAACCCATTCAACACCAAGTAACTCACATGGACTGGTCCATGATATTTTTAGACCAATAAATTAATAACAAAATTACATTTGGATCAGTTCATTTATCAAAATGGATAAAAAAATTCTAAAAATAGTTATATTACTTGAAAAAAGTGCAGATCCTGATGAGACGGCTCGTCACGAGCTGGCTCATCTGGATCTACACTTTTTTGTAAGCCAATTTAGAGGTCTGTGGTGTTAAAGGTTAAAAGAAGATTCATTTTTTGTCACATATTGTGACAATTTATTTTGATTTGCAACACATTGCAACACATTGCCACTTAGCATTGCCCAATTTTCTTGTTGTAAATTGACAGGGTAGGTTGAACCGGAGAGAGTGTGGTCTTGTAATATTCATTGAAGCAATATAACAAGCCGGACTGAGATGTCAGTCGTAGGGCTCATTATTGGTGTCACATATTGATTATTCCATTTTGTCTCTTGTGTCACAGACTGGTCGATCACAGAGTAGTAATTCTCGCTAAATCCGTGCCGAGATATAGTTCACGACATGGAGAATGTTCTTTCATCAACTGTTCATTATCATTTATGTCCATGAATATTTGTTCTTGAACAGTTCATGAATACACATTCTAATGGTTCATGAATCTTCCAAGAACTTTGAACAATCTAATCTTCTTGAATTATTTCGGAAACATGAATAACCTTGAAAACTGAATCTTCCAAGAACTTTGATGAACAGTCTAATCTTAGTAAATTATTCGTGAAACATGAATAACCTTGAAAACTGAATCTTCCAAGAACTTTGATGAACAGTCTAATCTTAGTAAATTATTCCTGAAACATGAATAACTTTAAAAACTGAATCTTCCTAGAACTTTGATGAACACTCTAATCTTCTTGAATTATTCCGGAAACATGAATAACTTTGAAAACTGAATCTTCCAAGAACTTTGATGAACAGTCTAATCTTAGTAAATTATTCCGGAAACATGAATAACTTTGAAAACTGAATCTTCCAAGAACTTTGATGAACAGTCTAATCTTAGTGAATTATTCCTGAAACATGAATAACCTTGAAAACTGAATCTTCCAAGAACTTTGATGAACAGTCTAATCTTCTTGAATTATTCCTGAAACATGAATAACCTTGAAAACTGAATCTTCCAAGAACTTTGATGAACAATCTAATCTTAGTGAATTATTCCTGAAACATGAATAACTTTGAAAACTGAATCTTCCAAGAACTTTGATGAACTGTCTAATCTTCGTGAGTTATTCCGGAAACATGAATAACTCTGAAAACTGAATCTTCTTAGAACTTTGACGAACAGTAAATTCCTCCTGAATTATTCGTGAAACATGAATAACCTTGAAAACTGAATCTTCCAAGAACTTTGATGAACAGTCTAATCTTAGTGAATTATTCCTGAAACATGAATAACTTTGAAAACTGAATCTTCCAAGAACTTTGAAGAACAGTCTAATCTTCGTGAATTATTCCGGAAACATGAATAACTTTAAAAAACTGAATCTTCCTAGAACTTTGATGAACAGTAAATTCCTCCTGAATTATTCGTGAAACATGAATAACCTTGAAAACTGAATCTTCCAAGAACTTTGATGAACAGTCTAATCTACTTGAATTATTTCGGAAACATGAATAACCTTGAAAACTGAATCTTCCTAGAACTTTGATGAACAGTCTAATCTTAGTGAATTATTTCGGAAACATGAATAACTTAACAGAAGTTTAATTGTTCTCCTTCAAAATTTCACTTTCACTAAGCTTTCTCTTATTTCTATTTATTTATTTCCCTGTTACTACACAACAATCATTTCCTGATTATAACTTGGAGAAAAGTCTGTTGAGGCGGAGAAAAGGCCACCCATATTTCCTGTGTAAGATTATCTTTGTGAATCTTGAGCAACTCTTGCTTGTAGAATTAATATTTTCACATATCTGCTCTCTACAGCGGAACTCCGTTTCTAATATTAATTTATACGCAAATATATAATCATTCAATTTAGTATCAAATATAAAATTGCATTTTGGTTAACAGGGCCTCCGCGGCCAAGTGGTTTAGTATTAACAGTCTTTCAGATGGGACGTTAAACCGAGGTCTTGTGTCGGTGCTTTATACTGTGCACGTAAAAGAACCAGAGGAGACTGGAATGGGTCTCTGTCTGTATCATTGCACTATCCTCCAAAATCTAAAATGACTAATCTCTTCAGGAGGTGTCGCTCATATGGGCAACCGGTAGCGACGATAAATAAACGTAAAACACAGTGGTTTAGTTTGTCAACGTCAAATTCAATGCCCCGAATCACTGCTGGTTCGAATGCCACTAGGTGTGTCGAATTATGGCATGTGAGGAAGGCTGGCTTGCGTGATTCTACCCGTCTTCCTCCACCAATAATAGCTGAAAAGTCGCCATATGACCTAAGCTGTAGATGCGACGTTCAACCCCAAAGCAAACAAACATTACGTTTTGGTTAGCATGACTTTTGTGTAATTAAATATGTTTGAAAGATCACTTAATTTGACATCATTTTTACTCATATCTTGATTTCATTCATGGCTTCAGAATTTGGTCTTGTATAAATTATGTTTTCCTTTCTATTTAAATTATGATTCTGTTTCTATATTAGAGTAAAAAAAGTACATACCTAGAAGTATGTGAGTCACTCGCTGTTGTTTCACTTGTCCTTAAATTATTATATGTGTGTATTAGTTTTAACAATTGTTGACATATGGCCTTCATTTGTAGCTCTGCTGTAGCGTTTGCATATACTTGTGAAGTTACACATTAGACAATTAATTGTTGATTGTTTGTTCACTTATGCACTCATAATCTACTCGGAAATGTGAGCATAAAACTGGAAAAAATACGAAAATCGCTCTTCAAATAGAGCAGTTATTTGAATTTGAAAACTTGGAAATATTGTTCAAATTGGCACCATTTTGAATATTTGTGGGTCGTTATAATATCGTACTTGTAGTTACATAAAGATTAAATTCCTGTTTGGCAAAATAATGAAACCATTATAATTATGATACCAAAATAGGTATAATAGTTAAGTAATATATACTTAAACACAATAGAAACGCAACCGTATATATATATACATAAGAATATTTAATAATCAACAATGAATTTCAACACATAAATATTAATTTCGTTAAGCCAGGCTATGCACTATATCACCTAAACTAATCCATTTCTCACAGTTTTCATGTAATAATTCTCAGTTAACCCTTTCCCCCATAGAGCTGTAGTTTTATTTCATACATTTGGCTGTAATTTACCAATCGTAGGCAATGGATAAGCTGTGAACTTGCCTACTCCACCTTCTTAGAGGTTACAAGGAATTATTAAGTGTTGTATACACTACGTTGTTCCGGTCTTTATTATAGCTTGTTTGACTACTAATGTGTCGATCTATGTCAATAGGCATTGGCGTCGAGAGGCGCTTCTAAGGGGGAAGGGTTAAAGTGTATCGCTTGAAAAATATTTGTAATATAGTATGTACATAGAAAATAAAATTCTAAAATGTTGCGTTTTTAATGCCGTCAAGTATGTAGCTTATAATAGAAAATGTTGAATTAAATAGTTGTATAATTTGGATTTTTTAAAAAGTCATGTGACTCGGTTAATCAAAGATGGCCACCTCCGTAATTATCTATTAGAGATATTGAACCCTTCATCACTTCTTTATTTGCAGTGCCATTTTCAAAATTCTTTCCACAGTTTATGTTTAACCCATTCAACACCAAGTAACTCACATGGACTGGTCCATGATATTCATAAACCAATAAATGAATCAGAAAATCACATTTGGACAAGTTCATTTATCAAAATGGGTAATTATGTCTAAAAATAGTCATCTCACTGGCAAAAAGTGCAGATCCTGATGAGACGGCTCATCATGAGCCAGCTCATCTGGATCTCCATTTTTGTAAGCCTATTTAGAGGTCTGTGGTGTTGAAAGGGTTAAGTGAGATTTATTTTTCACCATTAACATGAATCTTGTAGATGGTTTCCTTTAAACCGAACACTTGTTGACTTATGGCTTTTGTTTGTAGCATCTTGTAGCATTTACATATAATTGTTAAGCTATAAATTGTTGCAGTGAATGCTAGCATAATCAGGCCAATACAAATAGTTGTTTGTTTACCTGTCCAGTACATTTAGCTTAACCAGTATTTTTACGTGAAATTTTTTTAAGAAATGAACATTTTACATATAATTTAACAGCAGTAGACTGTAAGGGATTAGAACGAACGAAAACTTATTCTATATAGTTTAGCGCATTGTGTTTGTTGTAATTTATACTTTTCCAATGAAATATAGAAATTTATCAGTAAAATAAAATGTGTTATTCCACTGGTTTAAAGCAGGTAGGCTGACTATGTCTTGGACAGGTCGCCAAGATAAATATTTGTACAACCCTGGAAACCTGTTGCGATTCCACTTATGTGATATATAAATATTTATCTTTTTAATTGGTTATCTAAAGATACACTCAAAGTTCTAACTGTAGTTCTTTTGTGAGGCCAACCCCTTGTCTGACTGAGAGCATTGTGTAGTATTATTAAAATTCTGCATGATTTTCTTAATTTCAGGATATGGACTCCCTGGACATTTCCATCATACGTGACACACGGACCGGAAAATATGCAAAAGTACCAAAAGTAAGTTAGAGATGTATGTCAGATGTATGTCGGATGTATGTCGGATGTATGTCAGATGTATGTCAGATGTATGTCGGATGTATGTCGGATGTATGTCGGATGTATGTCAGATGTATGTCAGATGTATGTCGGATGTATGTCGGATGTATGTCAGATGTATGTCGGATGTATGTCGGATGTATGTCAGATGTATGTCAGATGTATGTCGGATGTATGTCGGATGTATGTCGGATGTATGTCGGATGTATGTCGGATGTATGTCGGATGTATGTCGGATGTATGTCGTTGATAGAAATGCTATCGATGTATCACCTATTATTGACTGATTGGATACGACGCAAAAAAATGAATAGTTAGTTGTATTTGTCTGTGTCACTAATCCGTCTGTATGTCTGTTTAGTTTAAACATATTTATTCGGATCAAGTACATAATATTATATAACCTTATATGAACACAAAGTTGATACCGATATGGATTTGGAAACAAGCTTAAAGCTTATGTCAATCCTTTTCCATGTTGGAGTGCGTTTAAAGGGTACAACATTGCTAGGCGAATAGTAATGGCGTGTGGAAGTGTCCACTAAATATAAAATGTAGATAAACTATTTAAATACTTAAAACAGAAGTAACATATCCAAATGGTTGCAGTTGATGCAGCTAAGCGTTAACAAATATTTTCGACATCGCGTTGTTGAAATTTTGATGTAGCGAGAAGAAAATGTTGGATCCTAATATGCAAAAATTATTCTGGTTTTGTCACACGACGGGCCGGGACCAAAACCGAGAGAACTCTCACACTCCACTAGGTACCAAAACGCTTTGTTGCTGCTATATAGCTCTGGACATTTAGATAAAGTGTGGTGTTACTGTCTAGAGGGAGGTGCTCATCGCTAAACAAGATGTCTGTTTGTGGACATGATAAGTAAAAATGTAGTTGATGTGTTTTTGATGAAACTTGTGAATCGATTATAGTTTCGATCCCCTGTGGTAACACGCTGGACTGGTAATCCAGGGATCGTAGGTTCGATCCCCCGTCTGACCCTAATAAAATTAGTAGTCTTTCAGATGAGACGTTAATCCGAGGTTTTGTGTTGGTGCTTTACACTGTGCACGTATAAGAACAAGAGGAGACTCTGGAATGGATCTCTGTCTGTATCATTGCACTATCCTCCAAAATCTAAAATGACTAATCTCTTCAGGAGGCGTCGCTCATATAGGCAACCGGTAGCGACGATAAATAAACGTAAAGCACACAAGTCAGTGCATGCACTCTGGTGGGCTTTGTAGCTTCTTCTTATGTTCATCTGAAATTATGTTATTGCATTAAGTCGGATTTGTTTGAGAATATAATTATCTAAAATATTCCTGATTAAATCATTCAAAACCAAGTAACTGACATGGACTGGTGCATGATATTTTTAGACCAGTAAATTAATAAGAAAATTACATATTGGACCAGTTCATTTATCAAAATGAGTAATTTTGTCTAGAAATATGATAGTTACTCTGGATGTACAAATTTGTGGATGTTTAGAGTAACAACTGTGGTAAACCTCTGAACAGGCCTCGATATATTTTGCCTGGTCAGTCAAATAAATATATTTTAACACCGAGACTATTACTTGGGCCGTATTGAGTTTCTGATCATATCAACGCCTGGGGAAGCTTGTGGGATTGTCCGTGTAATTATTGACTCACATTAATCCTATTAATAGGCCTATTAGCACGTGACTTTAATGATGTACTTGAATCGAAAACGAGGCACTGCAATGTTGATAAAACTTTATAATTGGCCGCCATTGTTTACGGGTCAGCGGAACAATAAATAGTTTTAAAAAGTACAATGTGCATCTGATTTGACATATTTACTCAAGATTTAAGTCATCCTTAGTTCAATTACGCCGAATCGACCCATTACCATCTAAATGTAATATTTAAAATCCGCCATCTCGTCGATATAACACAGAAACGGGAAATTATATGTTTGCAATGTAAATGAGTGTATAGGAGCATTCATGTATATTTGGAAATGATCATGTATAATCGTGCCTGTTCGGCGATTTCCGATAAAATTCCGTTACTATATTTAGCGATATTATCTTGTAGAGAATCCGTCTCCGTGGTCCAGGGATCATTTTAGAGGTGCCCCCTTCTCCCTAAAAAAAAAAAATATTTTTTGTTTTTTACTATTTTCAAACAAAATATTGTCTAGTAAGATACACTGGCCCATTATAAAGCACTCCTTCTATTCAAATGTTGTATTTAATGGTTGTACTGTGCATTTTAACCCTATTTTGCAGAAGTATATTAAAAAACACCATTTAATTAAGGAAGCGATCACGCGCTTTCTCCCTCCTCCCAAAAATTCTGACCTAGAATGAATCCTGGTGGTCGAGTGGTTAAGGTCACTGACTTGTATACCACTGTAACCTATCATCACTGATGGTCACGGGTTTGAGCCCCGCTCAGGCCGTGTCTCATTTATATGAAAAAGTTGGCAGTTTCTTACGGAGGTTGGTGCACCCAAGTACTGGTTAAGTGAACTACCACATTATAGTGATACTCATTGGCTACTGATAAATGGTCTTTATTACTGAAATTTACACAAATCAATTGTGCAAAATATTTTATTCAAGAATGGTACATAACACAGGAATAGTTAGGATTGGGGAAAAAGTTACTTCGAATCCCTTTCCTTAAATACAATTGCATACACACACACATTCTGTTATGACAGGTTACATTACAAGTATTGTTTTGTATGACATGTTTTATAATGCTATAAAACGAGCTTAATCACAAGATGGAAATAAAACATGCAACAAAAACTTTCAGAAATTTACGATTTTGTTGGAATCTTTCGCTTTGATATGAAAGGGAGAGAAATAAAGACAAAAATAAACTGGAACCCCCCCCTGTGATTTTGCTGCTCCAGATACACCCCCACACCCCCCAACCGTTCCATCTGATGACCTTATTGTAATCTTGCTGTCGCTGCTATGTATCCCTGTACTTTTAGGATAACACATTCATTTTTGGATCAGTTCATTTATCAAAATGGGTAATTTTGTCTAAAAATAGCACTAGCCGGCTCATCTGGATCTACACTTTTTGTAAGCCTATTTAAAGGTATGTAGTGTTGAAATAGTTAAACATGCACTTTCCCGCGGAGCAAGTAACCTCTACATGGACAGACAGAGTGCACATTTTTAATGTTTTTATAATTTGTGGATGGCGAGCATGTTCCGTATGTTTTATGTATTCTGTCCAGGCCATTATAGTGACATCTCGCCGCTAAGATCAAATATACCAGAACATTCCGTGCCAAAAATAATTTAGCCCTTTCCTTCATAGAGATTTAGGTTAATATACTATTATATCTCCATACAAACGACAGCCATTTAGCTATCATGCAGTGGATAAGTAGTCACCATATCTATCCCACCTCCATTGATATTACTGGGACTACATAGAGATTTAGGTTAATATACTATTATATCTCCATACAAACGACAGCCATTTAACCCTTTCCCTCATAGAGATTTAGGTTAATATACTATTATATCTCCATACAAACGACAGCCATTTAGCTATCGTGCAGTGGATAAGTAGTCGCCATATCTATCCCACCTCCATAGATATTACTGGGACTACATAGAGATTTAGGTTAACATACTATTATATCTCCATACAAACGACAGCCATTTAGCTATCATGCAGTGGATAAGTAGTCGCCATATCTATCCCACCTCCATTGATATTACTGGGACTACATGAGATTCTAGCCTTTATTATGAACATTGGTTTGACTACTACATTGTCAATATATGTCGTATTGGTAATGGCGTCAAGAGGTGCTTCTATGAGGGAAAGGGTTTATGAACATTGGTTTGACTACTACATTGTCAATGTATGTCGTATTGGTAATGGCATCAAGAGGTGCTTCTATGAGGGAAAGGGTTTATGAACATTGGTTTGACTACTACATTGTCAATGTATGTCGTATTGGTAATGGCGTCAAGAGGTGCTTCTATGAGGGAAAGGGTTAATACAACTTTTTCTTATATGCTGATATGTGATATATATATGTGGACCTCTCTACATCCGAATTTTCGGCTTAAAAGCCTTTTTCAATGAGTTTCATACAAAAATCCCATCTAATTCATTTTCTTTAAGATTGTTAAAAATCCCGGCTAATTCATTTTCTTTAAGATTGTTAAAAATCCCGGCTAATTAATTTTCTTTAAGATTGTTAAAAATCCCGACTAATTCATTTTCTTTAAGATTGTTAAAAATCCCGGCTAATTCATTTTCTTTAAGATTGTTAAAAATCCCGACTAATTCATTTTCTTTAAGATTGTTAAAAATCCCGACTAATTCATTTTCTTTAAGATTGTTATGAATAATTTTGTTCCATGTTTTTGTTGCATCGCCATTTCTTTTACATCACAATAAAAAGGTCAGCGCCTCATACATAAACAAATCTAATACCAAATCAGGTAAACGCTGCTAGTGAGGCCCCAAAAGGAGTAATTAAAATACCAATTAACCCTTTCAACACCACATGCCTCTCAATAGGCTTACAAAAAGTGTAAAAGCCATCTCATCAGGATCTGCACTTTTTGCCAGTAATATTACTATTTTTAGACAAAAATTACCCATTTTGATAAATGAACTGGTCGAAATGTAATTTTCTTATTAATCGGAAAATATCATGCACCGGTCCATGTCAGTTACTTGGGGTTGCATGGGTTAATATCATGCAACAGCCCATGTCAGTTACTTGGGGTTGCATGGGTTAATATCATGCAACAGCCCATGTCAGTTACTTGGGGTTGAGATTGGGTTAAAGTGCAAGAGAAGACACATTATGGCTGTCCGATTAGCGCAGTGGTTAGCGCACTCGCTTCTCACCAATGTGACCCGGGTTCGATCCTTGGACAGGGAAGTATGTGAGATGGTACGATGGTCGCCAGATCGGATAGGTGGGTTTTCTCCGGGTACTCCGGTTTCATCCCACATGAATGACCACATATACGCTTTCATCCGAGCCAACGAGAGTGATTAATATAAGTTGTTAAAACTTGCTTCACAATCGTTGTAAAATAAATAAAGTATAAATGAAGAGAAGACACATTGTCCACACACTTCTATTTTCCGCTATAGTTTGTTTATTTATCAACAGAATGTGCAATAATACAAAAAACAATAATGTGTGTGACTTGGTATTCATCAAATAAACACCAAATAGTGCAATTTATTACATAAATTTTTCAGCAGAGATTTATGGGCATGTACGTACAATAGTTCTAAGGAACGACACCCGAAAAGCAGTGAGAAATAAAATGCGACATGTCACTTATTTCAATGAGTCGAAATAACAACGTTTTATTTCACTAATAAATTTCTCTATTATTTTCATTGTAACGCATAAAATAAAATGTATATATATTTATTCAGCACTTTTATTTCACTCGTGAATTCTATAGATCACTATAAAGCATATGAGGGTAACTTGGTTTTGTTATTAGATTTGTATTGAAATGACTAGAAATTTACAGCTGACATTTGCATCATATTTCATATAGGAAGTTGCCTGGCTCATCTCTATGTGAGGAAAATCAATTCTTTGGTTTTGCCAATGTTGTAATTTCCTTGCAAGATATTCTTTAATAAATCAAGTGGTCTGTAATATAGGCAGATGAAAGAAATTGTAGTCAGCCTTTCTTTCCCTGATAATTGCAGGATTTAGGAAACACTTAATATTATGTTGTTAGATCAGCCCGGGCCCGGTCCAGTAAATTATGTCGTTAGATCTGTCCAGTCCAGTAAATTATGTCGTTATAACAGTGCCTGGCCTTCTAAATTATATTGTTAGATCGGTCATGATAAGTTATGTTGTTAGATCGGCCACGATAAGTTATGTTGTTAGATCGGCCACGATAAGTTATGTTGTTAGATCGGTCATGATAAGTTATGTTGTTAGATCGACCACGATAAGTTATGTTGTTAGATCGGCCACGATAAGTTATGTTGTTAGATCGGCCACGGTAAGTTATGTTGTTAGATCAGCCACGATAAGTTATGTTGTTAGATCGGTCATGATAAGTTATGTTGTTAGATCGACCATGATAAGATATGTTGTTAGATCGACCACGGTAAGTTATGTTGTTAGATCGGCCACGGTAAGTTATGTTGTTAGATCAGCCATGATAAGTTATGTTGTTAGATCAGCCATGATAAGTTATGTTGTTAGATCGACCATGATAAGATATGTTGTTAGATCAGCCATGATAAGTTATGTTGTTAGATCGACCATGATAAGTTATGTTGTTAGATCGACCATGATAAGTTATGTTGTTAGATCAGCCATGATAAGTTATGTTGTTAGATCAGCCATGATAAGTTATGTTGTTAGATCGGTCATGATAAGATATGTTGTTAGATCGGCCACGATAAGTTATGTTGTTAGATCGACCATGATAAGTTATGTTGTTAGATCGACCATGATAAGTTATGTTGCTAGATCGACCATGATAAGTTATGTTGTTAGATCGACCATGATAAGTTATGTTGTTAGATCGGCCACGGTAAGTTATGTTGTTAGATCGACCATGATAAGTTATGTTGCTAGATCGACCATGATAAGTTATGTTGTTAGATCGGCCACGGTAAGTTATGTTGTTAGATCGACCATGGTAAGTTATGTTGTTAGATCGACCACGGTAAGTTATGTTGTTAGATCGACCACGGTAAGTTATGTTGTTAGATCGACCACGGTAAGTTATGTTGTTAGATCGGCCACGGTAAGTTATGTTGTTAGATCAGCCATGATAAGTTATGTTGTTAGATCGACCACGGTAAGTTATGTTGTTGGATCGACCACGGTAAGTTATGTTGTTAGATCGGCCACAGTAAATTATCTGTATCATACATTTGATGAGATACTTGTCACGTTTAGTGAGACTACACAGTCCAGGCTTGTTTAAAAAACGATTGCAAAACAAGCTTTAACAAATTATATTAATCACTCGCGATGAAAGCGTAAATGTGGTCATTCATGTGGGAGGAAACCGGAGTACCCGGAGAAAACCCACCTGTCCGACCCCACCGTACCATCTCACATACGTCCCAGTCCGGGTTGCATTGGTGAGAAGTGAGCGCGCTAACCTCTGCACTAATCGGACAGCTTGTTTAATGTCTTAAAGTTGGTGGTTTTACCCTGGTAGCCGGCAGTGTCTGTATCAATATCTGTGAATCCACTAAATAAACCTGGAACCGTGGCTTGGAATGCGGCGATACATATAATATCTGTGAATCCACTAAATAAACCTGGAACTGTGGCTTGGGAGGCGGCGATACATATATTATCTGTGAATCCACTAAATAAACCTGGAACCGTGGCTTGGAATGCGGCGATACATATAATATCTGTGAATCCACTAAATAAACCTGGAACCGTGGCTTGGAATGCGGCGATACATATAATATCTGTGAATACACTAAATAAACCTGGAACTGTGGCTCGGGAGGCGGCGATACATATAATATCTGTGAATCCACTAAATAAACCTGGAACCGTGGCTTGGGAGGCGGCGATAATTATAATATCTGTGAATCCACTAAATAAACCTGGAACTGTGGCTTGGGAGGCGGCGATAATTATAATATCTGTGAATCCACTAAATAAACCTGGAACTGTGGCTTGGGAGGCGGCGATAATTATAATATCTGTGAATCCACTAAATAAACCTGGAACTGTGGCTTGGGAGGCGGCGATACATATAATATCTGTGAATCCACTAAATAAACCTGGAACTGTGGCTTGGGAGGCGGCGATACATATAATATCTGTGAATCCACTAAATAAACCTGGAACTGTGGCTTGGGAGGCGGCGATAATTATAATATCTGTGAATCCACTAAATAAACCTGGAACTGTGGCTTGGGAGGCGGCGATACATATAATATCTGTGAATCCACTAAATAAACCTGGAACCGTGGCTTGGAATGCGGCTATACATATAATATCTGTGAATCCACTAAATAAACCTGGAACTGTGGCTTGGAATGCGGCTATACATATAATATCTGTGAATCCACTAAATAAACCTGGAACTGTGGCTTGGAATGCGGCGATACATATAATATCAGTGAATCCACTAAATAAACCTGGAACTGTGGCTCGGGATGTGGCGATACATATAATATCAGTGAATCCACTAAATAAACCTGGAACTGTGGCTCGGGATGTGGCGATACATATAATATCTGTGAATCCACTAAATAAACCTGGAACCGTGGCTTGGAATGCGGTGATACATATAATATCAGTGAATCCACTAAATAAACCTGGAACCGTGGCTTGGGATGCGGCGATACATATAATATCTGGAAGCACGCCTACAGTCAGCATTCATTAAAATGAGTTAAATCTGATTATAAAATCCATTAGAAGCGTAAAAATCACCACATTATTTTTGCTTATTTTCATTTCAGGAGGGCAAACTGAGAGAATCCTGCATGATTGGACCTCAAGACGTTCCTCTAGAGGACAAAACTGTCACTATTGTGTATGGAACCGATATGGTGGACGTCGGCATAGTCAACTTTGTTTGTGCCAGCCGAGACCTTGCAGTGGTATGTAACAGCCTACAGGTGTACCACAATCAGTCGGCAATGTTTATGTGTACATTGAATGCATGAGTCATGACCAGTTGGATAATGATAATATAATTGTTTGATACATTCTTGCTTGTAAATGACTGTTATACCCTTATGCTTGATTGGCTAACCGTTGTCTTTGTATCGTTGTTCTGTTGTAGCAAATAATTATTGATATCAGCAGTACAGTTGAACCTGTTTTAGCTTTCACCTCTATTAAACAGCCATACTGTTGTAGGCAGCAACCCAATTACCAAATTCTCAATGTCGGAATGTGGAAGTTGTGATAGCGCGTTCGCTTCAGGTGCGAAAAGCCCCCGAGTTCGCGCCAAGCTGTAGCGATAACGATTGTGCCCTTAGGCAAGGCATTTAACCCATTCAACCCCAAGTAACTGACATGGACTGGTGCGTGATATTTTCAGACCAATAAAATAATAAGAAAATTACCTTTGGACCAGTTCATTTATCAAAATGGGTAATTTTATCTAAAAATAGTAATAATTAGTACTGGCAAAAAAGTGCAGATCCTGATGAGACGGCTCGTCACGAGCCGGCTCATCTGGATCTACACTTTTCATAAGCCTATTTAGAGGCCTGTGGGGTTGAAAGGGTTAAATTCCACGTTGCCTCTTCTCTCTCCCTCGTGGCGATGGATTCCATCAGGAATGAGGTCTCGAGAGTGATTTATATAAGTTGTAATAACTTGTTTTGCAATTGAGCTAAAATATATTTGTAAAAATTAAGTAGTCACTGTGCTAAGCAGCCACGTTTTGGCATTTCTTTGGCTGGCTTCTTAAGGCAGGTTGCCGTTGTAAATTTGAATGTACTTAATATATTATCGTATTGCAAAACCTGCTATTGTTTTGGGCCAAACTGTGGCTGTGCATCATTAAATTGGCACACAATTAATGTTATGTTGAGATAACCAAATGACGATAATATGGATTCAATGATAATTGTTATTATTATGTTAGAAAAGTGTGATTCAAGGGTTCATAGAAGAGACAATGTCTTATCGTAGAATCACCACACAGTAAGCATTTCACTCTGTAAAAATGCAGAAAACTTAACTGGCATAGTCATTTCATACCCATCATGTGCTTTTGTGAATAGCAGCATGTTAGACTAGACTGTATTGGTGTTTATGTACTACTAGATAGTACATGAATAACAGCATGTTAGACTAGGCTGTATTGGTGTGTATGTACTACTATATAGTACATGAATTACAGCATGTTAGACTAGGCTGTATTGGTGTTTATGTACTACTAGATAGTACATGAATTACAGCATGTTAGACTAGGCTGTATTGGTGTTTATGTACTACTAGATAGTACATGAATTACAGCATGTTATAATAGGCTGTATTGGTGTTTATGTACTACTAGATAGTACATGAATTACAGCATGTTAGACTAGGCTGTATTGGTGTTTATGTACTACTAGATAGTACATGAATTACAGCATGTTAGACTAGCTGTATTGGTGTTTATGTACTACTAGATAGTACATGAATTACACATGTTAGACTAGGCTGTAAACACAAACAGAATTACAGCATGTTAGCTAGGCTGTATTGGTGTTTATGTACTACTAGATAGTACATGAATTACAGCATGTTAGACTAGGCTGTATTGGTGTTTATGTACTACTAGATAGTACATGAATTACAGCATGTTAGACTAGGCTGTATTGGTGTTTATGTACTACTAGATAGTACATGAATTACAACATGTTAGACTAGGCTGTATTGGTGTTTATGTACTACTAGATAGTACATGAATTACAGCATGTTATACTTGGCTATATTGGTGTTTATGTACTACTAGATAGTACATGAATTACATGTTAGACTAGGCTGTATTGGTGTTTATGTACTACTAGATAGTACATGAATTACAGCATGTTAGACTAGGCTGTATTGGTGTTTATGTACTACTAGATAGTACATGAATTACAGCATGTTAGACTAGGCTGTATTGGTGTTTATGTACTACTAGATCTGTTATATTATCCCTCTATTGTATGGGGCACCATTTTCCTATTTATTCGTTATTTAGGGATATCCATAATTACAGGCACTTCATTTTGCTATTTATTCAGCATTTATGGATATCCATAATTATTGGATATACATAAAATAGATTATTGGATATCCCAAAAAAAATATCCATAATTTGATTTTTGGATTATCCATTAATAGTTTGGATTTATGGATATCCATATATTGAATTATGGATTTCCAATAATTGAATTATGCATATCCATATATCGAATTATAGATATCCAACAATTGAATTATGGATACACATAAATACTGAATAAATAGCATACTATTGCCTATTAAACTGAACATAATGTAATTATATAATTGCCCGCATGCTGCTTTTTTCACGTTATATTTGGTATCGCAGTATCCCAATACTTTCGTAAATGAACATGATTAGTGTTAAGATTTAGTGGTATATGACCTAAGAGCACCAGATTCTACATTCAGGCTCCATTTTCAAAATATGTGTCATGTGACCTTGTGTTCTATTTTTAGAACAGCAACCCTCTGACACATAAAAAGTGAAGTGAAAAAACAACATCATTGTGGTTTTGTATTTAAAACAGCATCAAACAATAGACTTACAAGAGGAGGTACTTTCTATTGTTGGTTCATTATATATATATAAATTTTAAATTATTTTCTTAAAATTTTGTTTGGATATTCAAAACTGCTAACAAGTATTTTTTCCAAAAATTTGTTAATTTGGTTAGCACGAAATTAGCATTCACTCTCATGATTATTTGTAAAATACTGTAAACAGGGTCATATTTATTTCAATTAATTGGCAATCATCAATGGTAAAACAAACTATTGTGTCATATTTACTTTTCTGAGAACTAATATCCCAGAATGATGTTGAAGCATCATATATATTTGCCTTCAGATATCTGTTTCACTGGAAATATTTACTAGTAATTAGAATATAGGAACTGGCAGTATACAATATGATCTACGATGTCCTGTAGCCCAGAGCTTATTCTACATTCCAATACTGCTTGCTATCCACATGTTCAGTTTGCTGGCATTGATTTTGTGCTCTTTAAATATGATAAACATCTTAATTAATTATCTGTTACAAAATTTGTTGCCTATCGCTTATTAATCAATAACTAATTTCTGTTTGATTTGTAGAGCTTGTTGAGATAGATATCGGTGTTTATTTGAGGATAATACCGTAATGCATTCAACACCAAGTAACTGACATGGACTGGTGCATGATATTTTTAGATCAATAAAATAATGCGAAAATTACAGTTGGACCAGTTCATTTATCAAAATGGGTAATTTTGTCTAGAAATAGTAATATTACTGGCAAAAAAGTGCAGATCCTGATGAGACGGCTCATCTGGATCTACACTTTTTGTAAGCCTATTTAGAGGTCTGTAGTGTTGAAAGGGTTAAGAGATTTCCATCTATGCTGGTGAATTATTATTCAGATACAGAGATGAATGGGCTACTGTGACAGATAACAGGCAAATTGTAGTTAAAGCACCTATAAATCCGACACACTATATGGCTCGTGTTACTCGGACAGCATTTACTGTCAAAACTATTTACAGGAAAACTATCATGCTTCCTGCAAAATTGTTTGTCGCTGAATGCTGTCCAACCTGTGCCATGTTTTCTTTAATTTTGAAATAACATCCCACTTCCATTAACGGTGCAAATAGCAAAATGCACTGAATTCTCGATGTCGCGTTACACGTTACTTTAGGAATTTAATTGAGAATAGGTTTTTATATCACTTGAGATTGCAAATTCGTACTTTAATATTGTTAAATGCAATCTGAAACAATTGGTGGGATAGTATACCTTTGTACAGTTCTGTTGCCATCAGTCTCTGCCTCCGTGGTCGCTGACTGATGGGTCACAGGTTCGAGCCCCGCTCAGGCCGTGTCTCATTTATAAAAAAGTTCGAAGTTCTTTTACGGAGGTTGGTGCATCAAGTACTGGTTAACCGCTGTGACCTGCCCAGGAAAGGTGTTGTTAGGTAGATTACCCGCTGGCGACATAGCACAAAATGGTACATAAAACCTGAACAAACAAACTTCGTTGATCTTGGTCTTCTAGATGCATGATTTGCATGTTTGTACAATATAGGTGGTATGTGCGCGTACTGCTTAAATAATAACGCATTCATGAAATTGTAGACCAATCAGGATGCAATGACTATTGACTTCAGTGTGAAAACAATTGCTACAATTATTGACCAATCGATACACTGTACTTAATGTCGTTATTAAGTCCTATATCAAGGGACGTAGCTAAATTATAAGCACACCTGTTATCAAAACATGAACATAATATTATGTGCCCTAAGTTCTTTAGGGCAGTTGACAATCAGAGAACTAGAGTAGTTGTCAATCAGAGAACTAGAGTAGTTGTCAATCAGAGAACTAGAGTAGGTGACAATCAGAGAACTAGAGTAGTTGTCGATCAGAGCCGGTACGATTGTGCCCTTAGGCAAGGCATTTAAATTCCATGTTGCCTCATCTCTCCCTCATTGCGATGGATTCCATCAGGAATGAGGTCTCGAGAGTGATTAATATAAGTTGTAAGAACTTGTTTCGCAATCGAGCTAAATAAATTTGTATATACTGAATAGTAGAGTCTGCAAGACACAAAATGATTAATTGTAACAAATGTAGCTCCACCTTCAGTTTTTCAATTTATTTTCCATTATCAACTTTTCATGGTGAAGACAAAGTTCTGTATTGGGTTGCATAGGGTGTTGTGAACAATGTCATTCACCTGCCAATAACCCAGTATGTCACATTACAATGCAAGTATGAAGAAATCCACTTTAGAAATGAACATATTTGAAGTGATTGAAAATAATTTGACAAGGAGACATCACTCCCGTGGTGAGGAGTAGTTGTATTGTGGTGAGGAGTAGTTGTATCGTGGTGAGGTGTAGTTGTATTGTGGTGAGGAGTAGTTGTATCGTGGTGAGGAGTAGTGGTATCGTGGTGAGGAGTAGTGGTATCATGGTGAGGAGTAGTTGTATTGTGGTGAGGAGTAGTTGTATCGTGGTGAGGAGTAGTTGTATCGTGGTGAGGAGTAGTGGTATCGTGGTGAGGAGTAGTGGTATCGTGGTGAGGAGTAGTTGTATTGTGGTGAGGTGTAGTTGTATCGTGGTGAGGAGTAGTTGTATTGTGGTGAGGAGTAGTTGTATCGTGGTGAGGAGTAGTTGTATCGTGGTGAGGCGTAGTTGTATCGTGGTGAGGCGTAGTTGTATTGTGGTGAGGTATCGTGGTGAGGAGTAGTTGTATCGTGGTGAGGCGTAGTTGTATTGTGGTGAGGTATCGTGGTGAAGAGTAGTTGTATCGTGGTGAGGAGTAGTTGTATTGTGGTGAGGAGTAGTTGTATCGTGGTGAGGAGTAGTTGTATCGTGGTGAGGAGTAGTTGTATTGTGGTGAGGAGTAGTTGTATTGTGGTGAGGAGTAGTTGTATCGTGGTGAGGAGTAGTTGTATCGTGGTGAGGAGTAGTTGTATCGTGGTGAGGAGTAGTTGTATCGTGGTGAGGAGTAGTTGTATTGTGGTGAGGTGTAGTTGTATCGTGGTGAGGAGTAGTGGTATCGTGGTGAGGAGTAGTTGTATCGTGGTGAGGAGTAGTTGTATCGTGGTGAGAAGTAGTTGTATCGTGGTGAGGAGTAGTTGTATCGTGGTGAGGAGTAGTTGTATCGTGGTGAGGAGTAGTTGTATTGTGGTGAGGAGTAGTTGTATTGTGGTGAGGAGTAGTTGTATCGTGGTGAGGAGTAGTTGTATCGTGGTGAGGAGTAGTTGTATTGTGGTGAGGTGTAGTTGTATTGTGGTGAGGAGTAGTTGTATCGTGGTGAGGAGTAGTTGTATCGTGGTGAGGAGTAGTTGTATCGTGGTGAGGAGTAGTTGTATTGTGGTGAGGTGTAGTTGTATCGTGATGAGGAGTAGTTGTATCGTGGTGAGGAGTAGTTGTATTGTGGTGAGGTGTAGTTGTATCGTGATGAGGAGTAGTTGTATCGTGGTGAGGAGTAGTTGTATCGTGGTGAGGAGTAGTTGTATCGTGGTGAGGAGTAGTTGTATCGTGGTGAGGTGTAGTTGTATTGTGGTGAGGAGTAGTTGTATTGTGGTGAGGAGTAGTTGTATCATGGTGAGGAGTAGTTGTATCGTGGTGAGGAGTAATTGTATCGTGGTGAGGAGTAGTTGTATCGTGGTGAGGAGTAGTTGTATTGTGGTGAGGTGTAGTTGTATCGTGGTGAGGAGTAGTGGTATCGTGGTGAGGAGTAGTTGTATCGTGGTGAGGAGTAGTTGTATCATGGTGAGGTGTAGTTGTATCGTGGTGAGGAGTAGTTGTATCGTGGTGAGGAGTAGTTGTATCGTGGTGAGGAGTAGTTGTATCGTGGTGAGGAGTAGTTGTATCATGGTGAGGAGTAGTTGTGTCGTGGTGAGGTGTAGTTGTATCATGGTGAGGAGTAGTTGTATCGTGGTGAGGTGTAGTTGTATTGTGGTGAGGAGTAGTTGTATTGTGGTGAGGAGTAGTTGTATCATGGTGAGGAGTAGTTGTATCGTGGTGAGGAGTAATTGTATCGTGGTGAGGAGTAGTTGTATCGTGGTGAGGAGTAGTTGTATTGTGGTGAGGTGTAGTTGTATCGTGGTGAGGAGTAGTGGTATCGTGGTGAGGAGTAGTTGTATCGTGGTGAGGAGTAGTTGTATCATGGTGAGGAGTAGTTGTTCTGGTGAGGTGTAGTTGTATCATGGTGAGGAGTAGTTGTATCGTGGTGAGGAGTAGTTGTATCGTGGTGAGGAGTAGTTGTATCGTGGTGAGGAGTAGTTGTATCATGGTGAGGAGTAGTTGTGTCGTGGTGAGGTGTAGTTGTATCATGGTGAGGAGTAGTTGTATCGTGGTGAGGAGTAGTTGTATCGTGGTGAGGAGTAGTTGTATCGTGGTGAGTTGTATTGTGGTGAGGTGTAGTTGTATCGTGGTGAGGAGTAGTTGTATCGTGGTGAGGAGTAGTTGTATTGTGGTGAGGAGTAGTTGTATCGTGGTGAGGAGCAGTTGTATCATGGTGAGGTGTAGTTGTAGCGTGGTGAGGAGTTGTTGTATTGTGGTGAGGAGTTGTTGTATTGTGGTGAGGAGTAGTTGTATAGTGGTGAGGAGTAGTTGTATCGTGGTGAGGAGTTGTTGTATTGTGGTGAGGTCACTGAGGCGTAGTTGTATTGTGGTGAGGAGTAGTTGTATCGTGGTGAGGCATAGTTGTATCGTGGTGAGGAGTCGCGAATCCATTCCAAATTGATTAGATATAATTTCATGAACCATTACAGAACTGTATAAATGTATAAACAACTGACCTTTATATATCATGGGATTTCCTACGACACAATTCTATAATGAAATTCCATATCATATTTCCAGAGTTTTCAGTTCCAAATTAGAAATTAATGAAATTAATTTGAACTACCGTATATAATATAATATTATATCCTTTGTTTTACCCAGCATGCAAATAGGTAATCGTGCCTTTGATGTTGCATGTTATATGTATTGTTGGTATATATATATTTGTGTATCTTTTCTACCCCCCACAGGACTACACTAAGGTAATGGAAACGTACGCTGTCTACTTAGTGAACCATAATACCTAACATTCTCATCTACTAACTCTCGCTACTTAGCTAACTAATCATTTGTTTATGAAATGGCTTATACTAATTGACTTGATATGTTTATATACAGACCTTTGGCCATTGGCATAGCCCCTCACACAATCAAAAGTAATCTAAACAGTTTGGTTTGCACTTTTTCTTGCTGTTTTGTGAAACCTTCAGTTTGTTAATCAGCACTACTACTATCACTGCACATTAAATTGGCATGAAAGTACCGTTATATACTAGGTTAACGCATTGTTGTAGAGTCATTTATAGAACAAATTTCATTTTCCAATTTAAACTAAATAGTTCATGATTGTACAACACAGATATGAGCTGCAACACAACAAAACCAACATAGTGCTGATAAAAACAGATGACTCAAGAACATAATAATTATATAAATGTATATGGTATTTACAGTTTGGTACCAAGTTTATATTTCTAGCATTAGTCGTGTTCGCCTCCGTGGTCGAGTGGTTACGGTCGCTGACTTGTATACCACTGTAACCTATCATCACACAGTTAGCCACGAGTACAGTACAGCTAGCCATGAGTACAGTACAGCTTGCCGCGAGTACAGTACAGCTAGCCACGAGTACAGTATAGCTAGCCATGAGTACAGTACAGCTAGCCATGAGTACAGTACAGCTAACCACGAGTGATAATAATAGCTTTCTATGTTCATAATGAAATATTATTCGATCATTCATTTAAACAAGCAAATATTCTTTTTATTTTATTGCTGAATAGTGTTTTCATGATAGAAAACGATGCAACTGTGCGTTAAATCACGCTAGAACATTGTGTTTAGACGACCATAAATGACATCACAAAAAACATCATCAATGACGTCACTGACAGCTTGAGTCTGAAAACGTTGACAATATTTCAACATGCAGCGGCTAGGTATCACACATGCAAAGCAGTGAGAAATAAAGCGTGTTATTCCACTGCTTGCGCCACACTGGAGCCGTTACGATTGTGCCCTTATGCAAGACATTTAAATTCCACGTTGCCTGTTCTCTCCCTCGTGGCGATGAATTCCATCAGGAATAAGGTCTCGAGAGTGATTAATATAAGTTGTAAGAACTTGTTTCGCTATCAAGCTAACATAAATTTGTATAAACTGAACTAATTGATTGAGGTTACTACTGTGGTTTCAAAATAGAGTAATAACAGTTATTAACCTTTAGCATGCTGTAGGCAAGATGAGACGACTTTGAATGAAATATCTCAAGCCGTACTTTCTAGGAAAAATAAGGAAAATATTACATATTTGTTCCCATGTTCATTTCACCTACAGCATGCTAAAGGTTAACAAACATTTGATACAATATTTGCATTACAGGTAAATCATGTTGTTAGCATTACCACTAAAGTATAGATATCTTAACCCATTCAACACCAAGTAACTGACATGGACTGGTCCATGATATTCTTAGACCAATAAATGAATAAGAAAATTACATTCGGACCAGTTCATTTATCAAGATGGGTAATTTTGTCTAAAATTAGTAATACTACTTGCAAAAAGTGCAGATCCTGATGAGACGGCTCGTCACGAGCCGGCTCATCTGGATCTACACTTTTGTAAGCCTATATAGAGGTCTGTGGTGTTGAAAGGGTTAAGCATTTTGTATGTGTGATAAAATTGACCTTATATGTTTAAACAATACGTTAAATCATTACCTGTAAGCTATCGTATATTGCCTTACATATAATACAGTAGTGTAATATTCCAATGGTTTTATTACTTTACTTTGAAAGAAAAGTACTGTTATGAATGCATTTTTTTAATTAAGATTAGTTCAAGATTAATTATTCGTAGGTGTACTGGTACATGTAAGATCATTGATTGAGAACATATAGGTACAAATCAATATCGCTACTATTACGGGGGGGGGGGGGGGAACCCAATATAGCA
>CM026404.1:70890169-70909748 GCA_014843695.1 Archivesica marissinica
AATTGTTACTGCATTCTGAAGTTTACAAAGGCTGATTATCATCCAAAGTTTACAGTACTGTAAAGAATTCTTCTAAATTATAAGGTAGAATAGTCAATATATGAAATACAGTATTGATTAAGTCATATTAACCCCTTATCCCCTACAACTCGCTAGAGATATTCCAGGAACTCCACAACTCACTAGAGATATTCCAGGAACCCTACAACTCGCTAGAGATATTCCAGGAACCCTACAACTCGCTAGAGATATTCCAGGAACCCTACAACTCGCTAGAGATATTCGAGGAACCCCACAACTCGCTAGAGATATTCCAGGAACCCTACAACTCACTAGAGATATTCCAGGAACCCTACAACTCGCTAGAGATATTCCAGGAACCCTACAACTCGCTAGAGATATTCCAGGAACCCTACAACTCGCTAGAGATATTCCAGGAACCCTACAACTCGCTAGAGATATTCGAGGAACCCCACAACTCGCTAGAGATATTCCAGGAACCCTACAACTCACTAGAGATATTCCAGGAACCCTACAACTCGCTAGAGATATTCCAGGAACCCTACAACTCGCTAGAGATATTCCAGGAACCCTACAACTCGCTAGAGATATTCCAGGAACCCTACAACTCGCTAGAGATATTCGAGGAACCCCACAACTCGCTAGAGATATTCCAGGAACCCCAACTCACTAGAATTCCAGGAACCCTACAACTCACTAGAGATATTCCAGGAACCCTACAACTCACTAGAGATATTCCAGGAACCCTCCCCACAACTCATTAGAGATATTCCAGGAACTCCACAACTCATTAGAGATATTCCAGGAACTCCACAACTCATTAGAGATGTCAGGAACTCCACAACTCATTAGAAATATTCCAGGAACCCTACAACTCACTATAGATATTCCAGGAACCCTACAACTCATTAGAGATATTCCAGGAACCCTACAACTCACTAGAGATATTCCAGGAACCCTACAACTCACTAGAGATATTCCAGGAACCCCACAACTCACTAGAGATATTCCAGGAACCCTACAACTCACTAGAGATATTCCAGGAACCCTACAACTCACTAGAGATATTCCAGGAACCCCACAACTCACTAGAGATATTCCAGGAACCCTACAACTCACTAGAGATATTCCAGGAACCCTACAACTCACTAGAGATATTCCAGGAACCCCACAACTCACTAGAGATATTCGAGGAACCCCACAACTCACTAGAGATATTCCAGGAACCCTACAACTCACTAGAGATATTCCAGGAACCCCACAACTCACTAGAGATATTCCAGGAACCCCACAACTCACTAGAGATATTCCAGGAACCCTACAACTCACTAGATATATTCCAGGAACCCTACAACTCACTAGAGATATTCCAGGAACTCCACAACTCATTAGAAATATTCCAGGAACCCTACAACTCACTAGAGATATTCCAGGAACCCTACAACTCACTAGAGATATTCCAGGAACCCCACAACTCACTAGAGATATTCCAGGAACCCTACAACTCGCTAGAGATATTCCAGGCTTCCTACAACTCACTAGAAATATTCCAGGCTTCCTACAACTCACTAGAAATATTCCAGGATTCCTACAACTCACTAGAAATATTCCAGGAACCCTACAACTCACTAGAGATATTCCAGGAACCCTACAACTCACTAGAGATATTCCAGGAACCTTACTATTCACTAGAGATATTTCAAATACCCTACGACTCTAGAGATATTCCAGGTATCCACTTTCAGAGATATTCCAAGAACCCTACAACTCACTAGAGATATTCCAGGAACTGTACAAGTGACTAGAGATATTCTATGAATCCCTTACAGATATTAATATAAGACTGAACAGGTTGGGGTAAATTTTAAATATCTGTATCGATAATGAATGAAACATGTGCACAAAAGTTCGTATTTACAAAGATAATTGTGTTTTAATCTAATCAGCTTTTATCAAAAATATTTACTTTTGGCTTACTATTGAGACAAAATTTACTGAGATCTTATGATATGTTATCTTGTGTTCTCAGAGGTGAATAAAAACTATGCGATATGTATTTTATCACACAGATGTAAGGCATCAGATTTGTTATTGGTTAGTAATGCCATAGGCGTATGCACATACATTCTTCATGCAGGCAGATGCACACTCTTATATCTATAGCCAGCCCTGTAATCTGCCGCGTTTATCCGGCTGCTAGAAATAGATACACCTTTCTTGCTATGGTTCCATTTGTAATCTACCCTAGTAGAATACTATTGATTAAAGCTAGCATTCGTTTCTTTAAACTCTGTTATTTTTTTTTGTAATTACGGAGTTATTGATAATTTTGAAAAATTACGGGAGGTAATTTGCATATTCACAATTTCACGAAAATAAAATTAATGTTGTTTAATTTTACTCTAAAACCTGAATAACTTATTATTGAAGTTAAAATTAAATGGAATTACCGACAATAATCATGTTTTCTAAGAATCTGCCACTTACATGTAGATATATGAAGTAAGCAGCACATAATTTACAAATACAGGAAAAGGTATGTAATATCATTCATAATTTCTATGACCCATATTTTCAAGTTGCGGACTAATTAAGTAAGGCTCAGATTTCTTGCACACATTGCATCTTTAGACGGCTTGCAAAATCACGGTTTATGGATTGGTGATTTGGTTTGTCCATCCACTTGCTAATAAACGCTTTTCAACAATTTTGCAAACAAATATTTTCAGATTGCTATAACCTAGAACATTAAAATAAATAAACAAAAATAGTTGCTGACCTTCACCTCTGATAATTATGGGTCAAGGTCATTAGTATTTAATCTACATTAATAAATACAAACTAGTTTTCCTATGGATGCTCATAGCTTCATGAAACTTGATCCAATTAAATAGTGTATGATATTTGTCCACAACATTGTACAACTCTATATATCTTCATTGCATGCTTGATGACTTGGTGAAACATTAAATTGAATTAAGTAGCCGCTCACATTAAGCAGCCTTTATATCAGAGGTCTCGTTAAACTCTCCACATCAAGATACCGTTGTATCAGAGATCTTGTTAAACTCGTCACATCAAGCAGTCTTTATGTTGGAGATCTCCTTAAACTCTCCACATCAAGCAGCCTTTATGTCAGAGGTCTCCTTAAACTCTCCACATCAAGATACCGTTGTATCAGAGATCTTGTTAAACTCTCCACATCAAGTAGCCTTTATGTCAGAGGTCTCGTTAAACTCTCCACATCAAGATCCCTTTTAAGTGAGCCCATTACCAAAGTGCAAAGCATATTAATTTTAGTTTAAACAATATTTTATTCAAGAATGGTACATAACATAGGAATAGTTGCAACAGCACAGTTAGGATTAGGAAAAAAGTTACATAGTAACTTATTCGAATCCCTTTCCTTGTATTAATTTTTGCAGGTAATTTAATTTTTAATTAATTTAGTTTTTGCTTCCATATAACTTCTGAACAAATTAAGTTGCTACAGTATAACCTTCCCCAACAGTCACCTCCAATAAACGAGCCACTTAATTGTTCTTTTTGTCTCGGTTTAGCAACCCCCAGAACACTTCTCACTCTTGTTCATATAAACTAGATTGGTGCATCTCAGTGTGGCGGAACGCTATGAAATTTGGTTTGTAGCATCTTCTTGTTATTGATAATTTGGTGACCACTTACTTTAGCTCTTACTAACCAAAGCTCTTGTTAAGAACACTTACAGTCGTAGCATTTTAATTCATTGTCTTTTAGCCTTTAGCACGCTGTATGTAAAATGAGCAGATAACAAATGTGTAATAATTTTCTTATTTTTCCTAGAAAGTAGGGCTTGACATTTCGTTGAAATCGTCCCGATTCAGTTAACCCATTTCATTCTGGATACCGTTCAAACGGTATCTGCAAAGAACATAGAGCCAGATCAACCGCCACGGAACGAGCCGTCTGATCAGGATCTATGCTGTTTGCTATTCAGATGATCTTGCTAAGACACTTGGCTATGCAGCAAACAACATAGATCCTGATCAGCACGCAGCGTCACGCTGCGGCTGATCTGGATCTATGTTGTTTGCAAAAGCCTTTAAATATATCCAGAATGAAATGGGTTAATAACACTTCATAATCGATTGAAACAACTGCAACTTGTCTTCATTTTATTTGAATCGATTTTCGTCTTCCGTTGTATCAACTTTTCCGAGAAAAACGCAATTTAGGAGGCATCAATTATAAGCAATTTTGAAGCAATTGTCTTGCATAATTAAAAGTTCTTGAGAAGTTGAAACGTGCGAGGCTGCATCGTAATTGCATGATTGGATCGAGAATTTAAGTGACAGTTTCCTTTTTTAATTTACTCTGTGCAGGAAAATTATTTTTATAAACTTTACAAACTTCCTGCAAAAAAGACGAGAACAATATTCAAAAGTAGCTAGTACATGATTGTGTTTGCATGTTTTAGTACAATGAACACAGAGGCAATTAACTTTTGAAAGCCGTGCCCTTAAGAATACGACCAAGCTAAAAAATGCCTTATGTGCACTTGTACTACAAATGTATGTGCATCTTTTTGCAAGATTCTCTCATCAGTGTTTGGAGAATGTGCATTATGGATGAATACAATCACTGGTAGCAATTCTGGACTTCTCAAGAGACAACAAGAAGCTCGTTAACAATGAAATAATACAGTTATGTCAGTAAAATGTATCTTTCGATCTTGTAGGACTTGCTGTCAATTTGATGATAGTAGGGTCAACATGATGTTAAAATTGCACTCAACAGCCAAATTTTAGGGCCTTGTATGCCAGTCTAGTTGTGGTTTATTATAGGAAGGACTGACTCCCTTTGCTGAGTTGTTAAATATCACTATTACTTGAAGAATCACTGTCACAATTGCCAAAAATAGAAAACGGTTCCGGCAAGCTAACTTGTCGTTTAGATGAAGGATGTCTGCAGCTGGAGGTCACAAGGGTCAATGTCACTGAATAATAGAAATATGGTTTCCACATAATAACTTTTGCTTGAAATAAGAATTTGGAAGCAAACTTGGTATACTGGTAACTTACCGTAACAAAATGGGTTTTTTCTGTTCTATTGTGGTCAATGGGTCAAGATCGCTGTTCCTAAGAAATAGAAATTAAGTGTTTTCTTCTGGGTCAAGGTCACAGGTGCTATGAATAGAAGCACTCTTCCTACTCACTAACTTTACTACGGATAATATGAGGTTGTGGTTGTGGTTGTGTTTTAGTTGTTAAAACAAAGTCAATTTGATTTCATACCTGTTAACCAAAAAGCAAAATAAACTGACATAATATATAAAACCAGGTTTTCATGGAATCTACATGTTTCCATGTTTCATGCTTAATGAAAGTGCATATGTTTCAGAGACTCGCTGGAACTGTCAGTGCAATCAGCTGATGTGTGCAGCTTACTGTCTACTTACAGTGGCACTGTGTACTTGATCTGTACCATCATTCGATTCCCAGATTTTGAGGGTTACCACATCCACCCATTTTATGTTTTTTTTATTATTTGTTAATTTTCAAAATGTTGGTTTTAATTATTCCTAGGAAGTAAATTTTCCATTCTTTTCTAGTCAGTAAACAAACTTAATATGTAATATAAGTAAAATCGCATTTAATGCCAGCAAACAATGATGTGATGTAAACAAAAACTGACTTAATCCCATTGATGTCATGCAAGCAAACACTAACGTGATTCCTGACTGATAGGATGCACACATAAACTGACTTGAAGCCATGGATGTCATACAAGCAGATACTGACGTGATCCCTGACTGTGATGTAAACAAAAACTGACTTGAGGTCACTGATGTCATGCAAACAAACACTGATGTGATCATTGACTGATAGGATGCAAACTGACTTGATGCCACTGACGTCATGCAAGCAAACACTGACTTGATGCCACTGACGTCATGCAAGCAAACACTGACTTAATGCCACTGATGTCATGCAAGCAAACACTGACGTGATCCCTGACTGATAGGTTGTAAACAAAAACTGACTTGATGCCATGACACAAACAAACACAACACCCAAAAAACAAAAACACACCACACACAAACAAACACAACACCCAAAAAACAAAAACTGACTTGATGCCACTGATGTCATGCAAACAAACACTAACGTGATCCCTAATTGATGTGGTGTAAACAAAAACTGACTTGATGCCACTGATGTCATGCAAACAAACACTAACGTGATCCCTAATTGATGTGGTGTAAACAAAAACTGACTTGATGCCACTGATGTCATGCAAACAAACACTAACGTGATCCCTAATTGATGTGGTGTAAACAAAAACTGACTTGATGCCACTGATGTCATGCAAACAAACACTAACGTGATCCCTAATTGATGTGGTGTAAACAAAAACTGACTTGATGCCACTGATGTCATGCAAACAAACACTAACGTGATCCCTAATTGATGTGGTGTAAACAAAAACTGACTTGATGCCACTGATGTCATGCAAACAAACACTAACGTTATCCCTGACTGATGTCATGCAAACAAAAATTGACTTGATGCCACTGATGTCATGCAAGCAAACACTGACGTGATCCCTGACTGATGTCCTGAAAACAAATATTTACTTATCACACTGCTGTAATGCATACAAAACATGCCGTATAAAACTATAATGGTGGAATTTTATACATCGAATATGCCCAACATTCACATTTGCCTCCAGCTGTTTTCAGATCATAGTTAGAACACTGACTCCTGTAAACAATTCAAGCGCGTATAGTCTTCATGTTTCATGTAAAGTAGCTGCTGTACGGTTTTACACATCTAGAATTGCCTTCTGTCATTAAGATACAGATGAGCAGTGTCAACACAGATTATGTTATGAATTCATCTGTCTGTCTAGCGCAATGTAATATCCTAAAGTATTAGTGTGCTGTTCAGTTTCCTAGAGAACCAGAACTCTCACCGCTGGGAGCTCCGGAATTTGACTGCCCATTATTCAACCAACTCGCCATTTATGTTTATGTAGTTTCCAATGCCTTAAAACTACATCAGTATGAGTGTTTGATTAGCTAGGCAGTGACATAAACGCTGCAATAACTCTTTGCATGTTAGCTTTGACAATAACAATCAAATATGTCATGCAATTTCATTAAGGCACAATTCTCATATAATTCCATAACATATTTCAGTTACAAATAAGAAAAATATTTATATATTTATGAATTGTCGTGTGCTACAATTATTTGAACTATTTATAGCCTTTATTTTTTACCAAATATGCAAACAGTTTAATACAAGGGAAGAATATGTCAATAAAAAATATATCTAAATGTGACCTAGCAATTCGAGCATTAATTCTTACAGTAACTGTTGTAAAATGTGGTTTGTTGATGATCTTCAAACATACTCACATGTGGAACTAATTAACATATTATGCGCTGTTCTGAGTGACACTTTCCCATTGGTCAATAAAAAATCCATATAAAACTGAATTGATTTATCAACAGTGTTTAAGTTTGATCCCCTGTCTGACCGTAATAATATTAACAGCGGGGTCCGCCTCCGTGGTCGAGTGGTTAAGGTCGCTGACTTGTATACCACTGTAACCTATCATCACTGATGGTCACGGGTTCGAGCCCCGCTCAGACCGTGTCTCATTTATATGAAAAAGTTGGCAGTTTCTTATGGAGGTTGGTGCACCCAAGTACTGGTTAACCGCTGGAGCCTGCCCAGGAAAGGTGTTGTTAGGTAAACATAACATATTAACAGCGGAGACTATTAATTATTATTATTATTATACCATTCTTATTGAGCGCCTTTATCATATAACAATTACACGTTCAAAAGCGCTGTACATAAACATGTAACATAACACACACATAACAATAAAACTCAAAAGATTACAAAATATAGAATGCAAGGTTAAGGATGTGATAAAAGTACGGGGAAAATTATATAATTTCGATTTTTACATGTTTTAAATACTTTTTATAGTACACTTAATCTAATGAGGAATGTACTTAAAATATGGATTGTATATTAGGTACACAAAATAAGAAATTATAGATTAAAACTACAACATATAAACCATATGATACAAACTTTAAGAAATGGAAAGATAATTGAAATCGCCCTAGTGCATAATAAAATCGTTTACAATACTATCATGAATAAAGTACAAACAATATAATATCATTTTAAAGTAAAATGTTTTAGAGAAAACATAATAAACTGATAGTACTAAAAGTGATAAACGAAAAATTGCAATGTCACAGTTTATGTTCCATAAAATTGAATGAAATAATGTGTTTTCAGTCCTTTCTTAACCCATTCAACACCAAGTAACTGACATGGACTGGTCCATGATATTTTTAGACCAATAAATTAATAACAAAATTACATTTGGATCAGTTCATTTATCAAAATGGGTAATTTTTTTCTCTAAAAATAGTTATATTACTTGAAAAAAGTGCAGATCCTGATCTCGTCACGAGCCGGCTCATCTAGATCTACACTTTTTTGTAAGCCAATTTAGAGGTCTGTGGTGTTGAAAGGGTTAAATGAACACGATGTTGGCAATCCCCGAATCATAAGACGGAAGAGCATTCAGTCATAAAACTTTGATCACCATACGCAACAGTTTGAGGTCTCGTGTATCGGTGCTATACACGTGGCATGTAAAACAAGCAGGGATGCTCCTGGAATTCTAGCATCTTCTGTATCTTGTACTATCCTCCAAACAATGTAATGACTAGTATACTTCTGGAGGCGTTGCCCGGATTAAATAGTTACATCACAAATGCATTTCCTTCTATGAACGTATGTGTCCTAATTGTATACACTTTCATATGCATCTGACATGCGCACTCGAAGTTACGGGCATTCAAAATGTTCGGCAGCGTTCGTCGCGAGAAAAGGCGTGTCTTACAGTTTTACGATGTTCCAAGGATGATCTAGTTACCTGTCCCGGCGCACGGGAAGTTGCAAATCTGGACTAAAAACAAGTTAAATGCCAAGTGTGCTATATTTCCTTTGTGAAAACAATAATTAATGTAAATATAAGTAATGAATCACTGGTTAATAGTTTCCATCTGGGTATGAACCACATTGGGCGTGTTCAAAGTTAGCGTGGATGCCATCGGCCTCCACACACTTTAGCCACGCCCAATGTAATTCATACCACGATGGAAACCATTAACCCGCGATTCATTCCTTTAATCAGAGAGAGACGCTTAACCCTTTCAACACCACACCTCTAAATAGGCTTACAAAAAGTGTAGATCCAGATGAGCCGGCTCGTGACGAGCCGTCTCATCAGGATCTGCACTTTTTGCCAGTGATATGACTATTTTTAGACATAATTACCCATTTTGATAAATGAACTTGTCCAAATGTGATTTTCTGATTCATTTATTGGTTTATGAATATCATGGACCAGTCCATGTGAGTTACTTGGTGTTGAATGGGTTAATCAGTGTACGTATCATATCCAATTGCTCAACTTGTCTGGGTTTACTTTTCACTACTATGTTTGTCATGTATGAGCAATGTCCCGTTAGGACAAAACAGAGCAATCCAATTATTTATATATAAATTTTCAAGACAATTAAATTGTTTTGTCTTTTAAGATTTACAACGTTTTATTGACTTTGTTACATTCCACAGAGAGAGAGAATATGGTTCATCATTGATTTATCATATTAGCCAAGCGGAGGAAACTATCCAGTATCATGGATATAAGAGTAACAAACTGTTTGAGCATATATATAGGATCTTACACGAGTGGTGATTTCATACCATATTTTTATAAAACTCGTTGCTATACACGGTGCATGAAACTCGTTGCTATACACGGTGCATGAAACTCGTTGCTATACACGGTGCATGAAACTCGTTTCATAAAATATAGTATGAAATCACCACTCGTGTAAGATCCTTTTTATCACATTACCATATTGGGTTTTAACCCTTTCAACCCCACAGGCCTCTAAATAGGCTTATGAAAAGTGTAGATCCAGATGAGCCGGCTCGTGACGAGCCGTCTCATCAGGATCTGCACTTTTTTGCCAGTAATAATTATTACTATTTTTAGATAAAATTACCCATTTTGATAAATGAACTGGTCCAAATGTAATTTTGTTATTAATTTATTGGTCTAAAAATATCATGGACTAGTCCATGTCAGTTACTTGGGGTTGAAAGGGTTAATAAAAAAATTACAATTTTACACAAAATAATGCTGCTACTTTCATTTTGGTGCCAAATGTCGGCGCAAATTGTCATGACGTCACTAAATTGTCATAAAGTCGCTACGCAAATAGCATTTATATTTATGTTTTAAACAGCGTTATAATTGCGTCAAGACTTATTTTAAATCGTTGTTTGCAAGCCATTAGGGTGCCATTACATCTCAAAGAGCAAATACAATGCATTTTTTCACGTATAAATGCATTGCTACTACAAATTCTTCCGAATACATTCGAACACGGAATCAATAAACAGTGTAGGATGTCATATAACGTTCACCCACGCTCTTGAATTGATGTTTTTTTTATTTGTCATTGGAGCCAATACTAAACGCGTGATACTGTCGTTTAGAGCTATATGTACTTTAATTAGTCTTCAAATAATTATGAATAGGCACAAATGTGAGATATAACGGTAAATCTCTACCATAAATTGTGTTATTCGTGATACACGAGTTGTATTACGCTTGGATGTCGACCCTATTTACGTTATTTTGTTATATCAACAAACCGCAATATACGACGTTTGTTTATTAGTTGAAATTCTCAGTTTTTGAGGCATATTTGGAAAAAATTATAATAGATTATAGGAAATTATGTTCTGCAGAAATTTGTGTTTTCATTGATGTAGTGTCGCTTTAATGTTATGTACCAATTCAAATAGAAATATGCAGACATTAAAGTTTAATTTATAAATTATACGGATTATTCTCTCAACCAATCAGAATCCTTCCTAGTGTTGTTACACGTGTGTACATATAAGACATTATGAGGTGGTGTTATTACACTGAATACAAGCAAAGTTATGTGATAAATTTATATCTGCAGTATACAATTTGGCCGGAGCCATGCGAAAATGTACACTCAGATATTTTTCATAAAAATGCGAAGAAAATGTTTAAATTAGATTAAAGTTGCACATTTCCCCCACTTTCCATTTCTGTATAGTTTCAAAGGAATTCTTATTTTAAGTTAAAGCTATGCCGTTTAAATTTCTATATCAAATATTGTTAAGATTTCGAAACTGTTGCCATAGGAACAATATTTCCAAGCCCATCACTTTTTTTAGGAAAAAAGATAATGGCATGATATTTGGTCATATCATGATATAAACTTAATGTTGTGGAATGTGAATATGAATGATGATGTAAACAATAGCAATTTCTTATCTTATAATTATATTGATAGTAAAACATACTGACATCATAAGCGATCAAAATTATAAGTAAAACATACTGACGTCATAAGCGATCAAAATTACAAGTAAAACATACTTAACGTCATAAGCGATCAAAATTACAAGTAAAACATACTGACGTCATAATCGATCAAAATTACAAGTAAAACATACTGACGTCATAAGCGATCAAAATTACAAGTAAAACATACTGACGTCATAAGCGATCAAATTTACAAGTAAAACATACTGACGTCATAAGCGATCAAAATTACAAGTGAAACATACTGACATCATAAGGGATCTAAATTACAGATTGTAGAATGTCATTAATGTTGGCAGCGCAACATTTCAAACGTTCTTTCAAAAACACCTGTCAATATTTGTCACTAAGCAAATTTCAATATTGTTGTTTCAAAGATTTGTTTATGGGACATTGTGATATAGAGCTGAAGTATCAATGTCATTTTTGTTAATTATGTCCGTTGTTGTTCGTGTGCAGCCGGCCATTTGTCAGAATATAATCAAAAACTCCATCCTAAAATTATTGTTTCATATCTGATATCACTCAGCCATTCATGAATAGATGAAACTGAACATTTAACATCCTTATGAATTGAAATAAATAGTAGTTGGGCAACAATAGTCAAACATTGTCAACCCAAGTATGTACAAACGATACAAGTTAGAGCATGATGTACAGTACAGAGTCTGTCTGATTAATAAATAAAGATTAAACTTACAGTACAAAGTCACTCTTATTAGACGACATAAGTGTATTAAACGTTCTTAAGTTCGACCATGCTATATTTGGTAAAAGTTTATTACGTATAATCAAGTATTTTTTACATGTCATTAATAAATGGTACTCGGTATCTATAGAATTTGAATTACATTGTTGACATAAGTAAGAGGCAGAATATATTTAGCTACACTGTCTGGTTGGTTTATGGCAAACTTACATCAAACAGCATAGTATGAGAGAAATACCCATGCTTCAAAAACTTGGTCAACACATCAGCATTGTACATAATATATAAACGTACATAATTCAAGCCAAACCTATTGAGTCAGGAAGAACATACGCATATATGACGAGGGAATATTCCAAGACAAGAATTGCTCTGGAAAATGTGTGTTTTGCTGCCTGTGTTACGTCTAAGCTGGGGGAGTATTGCATGACATTTGATAATGAGAGAGTGGCAACAGGTTGCTATGGAATATGAAAATAAAACGCAATATCGATGTTAGCCAATGACTTGGACAACTAACAGAACTTCCGCCTAATTATGGTTTGTGTCTTATAGCTAATAGCGATCACGCATTCTGTAGGCCTGTCTACAAGGCCATGAATATATATTTTAGAGGTATGGCCAGCCGTTATTATATTTTCCGAGTGGAGATGTATTTTCTCATTATAGCGTTCATACATTCTGTGGCCCTGTTAAAAATTGCTAACATAATATTTAGGCTTGTCTCGTAGCTTATTGCAATCATGTGTTTGATCTTGTCCAAAATTGCTTGCATAATATCTTTACGTATCAACACAAATTGTGTTGCTGTTTTGTTAAACCCAAACAAAGTTTATGTTTTTATAAAAAATTTTTTTAACTTTTTCTGTTTCAGTTGTTGTGTGAAGAACTATTAAATTATGCCTACAATTTGCTGGCCCAAAATGGCAGCTGTCTTACATTCCTGGAAAAAGCCTTCACAAAACTCATACATGTACTAGATGTCAATGGAAAAATACCAGTTAAAAAGTAAGTAACCCTCTTACATTCCTATAGAAAGCCTACACCAACACTCATACATGTACTAGATATCAACGGAAAAATACCAGTTAAAAAGTAAGTAACCCTCTTACATTCCTATAGAAAGCCTACACCAAAACTCATATACATGTAATAGATATACGCTTTCATCCGTTCCAATGACAGTGATTAATATAAGTTGTTAAAGCTTGTTTCACAATCTTAGTAAAATAAATAAAGTTTATACTAATCTAAGGTGGTGTGTGGTTGGGCTCAAAACTCACAGCCCTTGTTTATGAGGCGAACTCTGCATCCAGGCTTCCATTCTTGCAGAATCTGTACACCAAACCTGTACATATACTAGATGTTCACCATAGAACACCTAGACAAATATTCCATATACAACACTACATAAAAACTGAAGTAGAAATGTTGATGAGACTAGTTCTGCAAGCTAGCGTTCAATTGCTCTCAGTAAATTGTCCATAAATGACAATTGTTTAACATTCCTGGAGAGTGTTTTTTAATGCCAAATGCGTGCCAATAAAACAACAAAACTGCCTCTGTAAATGTGTTTGGAGAATTTTATGTAAATATGAGTTGTTTAGCATTTTAAGCTGAGGGCTATACCACTTCATGTACGTGATATTTGAGTTCAATCAAGGCCACATCTCATGCATCTCATACATCTATTTAAAAGACACATGCGACCTACTTTCAAATCTCATAAAAAGCATGCAATGTCACACTTCATCTAACATTGCTTCTTTTTGTATAGGATTAACTGTAATCTTGATTTTGACATGAAATGTATGGATTTTCTCACTTTTCATGTGAAAAATATTGCTTTTCACCCTCTCTATCTGGAACATGTCTGAAAGAGAATTGTGAACAGTTCACAGATTCTGCTTGTCAGGTATTGTTGTCTACATGGGTGTACTCATTCGGTAATTCCCAAAAATTAGACCAGGGAGAATACGAATCGAGTGCAATGGAATTCAGTTCTGACACAGTTCCATCACAGTGCCATTGAAATAGGGTGCTGATTCCGAGTATTCATTCGTCAATGATTTATTCCTAACCCAAGATGGCTGACCAGTTTCTTATTCAACATAGATTGTCACTATACTGTAGTATAGTGCCCAGTAATATTACTTACTGCTACAGCAGGCAGAATGACGGATTTTAGAGAGGTATCTTTCTTCGATGTTATCATCGCTTTCAGAGTCTAAAATGTTGTGAATTATCAATAGTTCTAGCGCCATTTTGTTATGGAACTGTTCCGACCGACACAATTTACTAGAAGAACCGATGGATTGTCGGAACTAAATTCCGAGCTGTCCGCCTCCGTGGTCGAGTGGTTAAGGTCGCTGACTTGTATACCACTGTAACCTATCATCACTGATGGTCACGGGTTCGAGCCCCGCTCAGACCGTGTCTCATTTATATGAAAAAGTTGGCAGTTTCTTACGGTGGTTGGTGCTCCCAAGTACTGGTTAACCGCTGGAGCCTGCCCAGGAAAGGTGTTGTTAGGTAAACTGCCCGCTGGCGATATAGCCCAAAATTGTGCTGATGCAGGCGTAAAACCCGAAATATAACATAACATTATCCCCCCCCCCCAGCGCAGGCAATGTTGACATTGTGACATGTGCTGCTTGGGACTATAACACAAATAAAATAATATAAAATTTTTAAAAAAACAACTACATTTATATGGGGAAATACAACCACCAACAGCAAACATAGTTATGCGGTAGCGCTACATGACCTTAGATGTCGATGCGCCGTAAAACACCATTCATTCATTCAGTTACGCGGTTAGTTGCCTGTAATTGATATTGAAATGTTTTTATCTATGTGTTTGTGAGTGATGTAATAATACAGTGGTGATTGGCACATTTTCCCCTAACAAAGACATGTCTATAGATTAATCAATATGGCAGATACACCAGCCTCACAGATCTTCACTGACTTCCTTACACCACGCCCACCAGAGATTTCAGACCACAGCTTGATTTATACGTTTCTCTGCTATTTTTACAGCACACTTTCTAATTCACAATTCTCATGTGGGCAGCACTTAATTGCCAACATAATCAACTGAACCCCTTCTGTTTTATGCGGTGTTTAACCCATTCAACCCCAAGTAACTGACATGGACTGGTTCATGATATTTTTAGACCAATAAATTAATAAGAAAATTACCTTTGGACCAGTTCATTTATCAAAATGGGTAATTTTATCTAAAAATAGTAATGATTATTACTGGCAAAAAAGTGCAGATCCTGATGAGACGGCTCGTCACGAGCCGGCTCATCTGGATCTACACTTTTCATAAGCCTATTTAGAGGCCTGTGGGGTTGAAAGGGTTAATTCACCTATCGTTGAGTGTATGTACGATGTTTAGTTGTTTGACATGACAGACTTCATAGTAATTTTAATTTGATTGTACATGTATTGACTGTTTTGTGATAAATTGAAATAAATATTATATCTATGTGTTTTACGTTTATTTATCGTCGCTACCGGTTGCCCATATGAGCGACGCCTCGTGAAGAGATTAGTCATTTTAGATTTTTGGAGGATAGTGCAATGATACAGACGGAGACCCATTCCAGAGATTCTCTGGTTCTTTTACGTGCACGGTGTACAGCACCAACACGAGACCTCAGTTTAAAGTCCCATCTGAAAGCCTGTTCATTTTATTAGGGTCAGACGGGGGATCGAACGTGCAGATCCGTCTGTTATTGTTATATCTATATAAATTATAATACATTTTTTGTCTACACTCAGCAAAATGTTTAATCGGTCACCTGGTATTTTATATTATTAGGAGCCAATTAATAATCATACATTATAAATAATTATTTATAGTCATTTTATGCATTTTATCCGAAATGATTATACAGAAAATCATGCATAATGATCTGTAATAAAATATAACCAATAAGATGATGTGAATATTGATATTATTTGGTTATTAGTTTGCGTCAAATACTGTAAAACATTAGGTGACCTGTTGGGAATTTTGTTGAGTGTATATCTATCTATATATACATACATCAACCTGCTAAGAATCATTAGCAGACGGATCTGTAGTCCAGTGATAACATGCTGTACTGGTAATCCAGGGATCGCACGTTCGATCCCCCGTCTGACCCTAATAAAATTAAGTCTTTCAGATGGGACTTTAAACAGAGGTCTCGTATCGGTACTTTACACCGTGCATGCAAAAGAAGCAGAGGAGACTCTGGAATGGGTCTCTGTCTGTATCATTGCACTATCCTCCAAAAATCTAAAATGACTAATCTCTTCAGGAGGCGTCGCTCATATGGGGCAATCAGTAGCGACGATAAATAAACGTAAAACACACACATAAGAATCCTTAGAATTGGTTCATTGTTTTATGGCTATTGTAAAGTTTATATGTAATTTTATTGCCCGCAGTATCATCAAGATGGTTACGAAGGACAACAAAGAAGATCGTAGACGCGTAGAGAAGGCGTTGGAGGCAATGGGATTTAAAGCATCAAAAGTAGGTCACCGTATGGCAATGCATGCCTCCCTTTACAATAGTATGATGAAAAGAAAAATGATTGCAAGATGTTGTATCCTCACTTCCAACGCTGTCGTCTCTGGTCACGGGTCATTCACTATTATTTACTCGAATAGTGGAAGTCGTGATAGCACCTTGCAGTGGTAGCGCGTTCACAGGTGCGAAAGGCCTGGAGTTCGAGTCCCGCTGGAGCCGTTACGATTGTGCCCTTAGGCAAGGCATTTTAAATTCCACATGCCTCTTCTCTCTCCCTCGTGGTAATGGATTCCATCAGTAATGGGGTCTCAAGAGTGATTAATATAAGTTGTAAGAACTTGTTTCGCAATCGAGCTAAAATAAATTTGTATAAGATTTACTCGAAAAGACTGATTCTAAAAACCATATACCATTAAACCTGTCTCTAAACAGCCAGCCAATGGAATCACAGAGAGTGGTTGCATAGCACAGGTGGCTGCTTAATAAAGGGCAAATATCTAATAAAATAACATATTGGAATCTGGAAACTGGCTGCTTAATGCAGGTTGGTTGCTTAATAGAGGATTTATGGAGATGCATAGGTCTTGTGCATGTACGTTCTTACAGTTATCACTATGTTGCATGCATGTTCATAGATATAGGAAACGGCGAGGAGATACACAGTCCTCGCGCAGGCATGTTCATACACAGAAAGGGGACTCGGACGGACATTCCAACTTCATGAATGCTTGTTCACAAAGATAGTGGGTAGAGAGGAGGCGCACAGTCCTCGTGCATGCATGCTCATAGATGAAGGTCATGTAGAGAACATGCACAGTCCTCGTGCATGCATGCTCATAGATGAAGGTCATGTAGAGAACATGCACAGTCCTCATGCATGCATGCTCATAGATGAAGGTCATGTAGAGAACATGCACAGTCCTCATGCATGCATGCATGCTCATAGATGAAGATTATGTAGAGAACATGCACAGTCCTCATGCATGCATGCTCATAGATGAAGGTCATGTAGAGAAACATGCACAGTCCTCGTGCATGCATGCTCACAGATAAAGGTCATGTAGAGAACATGCACAGTCCTCATGCATGCATGCATGCTCATAGATGAAGATCATGTAGAGAACATGCACAGTCCTCATGCATGCATGCTCATAGATGAAGGTCATGTAGAGAACATGCACAGTCCTCATGCATGCATGCATGCTCATAGATGAAGATCATGTAGAGAACATGCAAAGTCCTACATGCACAGTCCTCATGCATGCATGCATGCTCATAGATGAAGGTCATGTAGAGAACATGCACAGTCCTCATGCATGCATGCTCATAGATGAAGGTCATGTAGAGAACATGCACAGTCCTCATGTATGCATGCATGCTCACAGATGAAGATCATGTAGAGAACATGCACAGTCCTCATGTATGCATGCATGCTCATAGATGAAGGTCATGTAGAGAACATGCACAGTCCTCATGCATGCATGCTCATAGATGAAGATCATGTAGAGAACATGCACAGTCCTCATGTATGCATGCATGCTCATAGATGAAGGTCATGTAGAGAACATGCACAGTCCTCATGTATGCATGCATGCTCATAGATGAAGGTCATGTAGAGAACATGCACAGTCCTCATGCATGCATGCATGCTCATAGATGAAGGTCATGTAGAGAACATGCACAGTCCTCATGTATGCATGCATGCTCATAGATAAAAGTCATGTAGAGAACATGCACAGTCCTCATGCATGCATGCATGCTCATAGATGAAGGTCATGTAGAGAACATGCACAGTCCTCATGCATGCATGCATGCTCACAGATGAAGGTCATGTAGAGAACATGCACAGTCCTCATGCATGCTCACAGATGAAGGTCATGTAGAGAACATGCACAGTCCTCATGCATGCATGCATGCTCATAGATAAAAGTCATGTAGAGAACATGCACAGTCCTCATGCATGCATGCTCATAGATAAAAGTCATGTAGAGAACATGCACAGTCCTCATGCATGCATGCTCATAGATAAAAGTCATGTAGAGAACATGCACAGTCCTCATGCATGCATGCTCATAGATAAAAGTCATGTAGAGAACATGCACAGTCCTCATGTATGCATGCATGCTCATAGATAAAAGTCATGTAGAGAACATGCACAGTCCTCATGCATGCATGCATGCTCATAGATAAAAGTCATGTAGAGAACATGCACAGTCCTCATGCATGCATGCATGCTCATAGATAAGTCATGTAGAGAACATGCACAGTCCTCATGCATGCATGCTCACAGATGAAGATCATGTAGAGAACATGCACAGTCCTCATGTATGCATGCATGCTCATAGATGAAGGTCATGTAGAGAACATGCACAGTCCTCATGCATGCATGCTCATAGATGAAGGTCATGTAGAGAACATGCACAGTCCTCATGTATGCATGCATGCTCATAGATGAAGGTCATGTAGAGAACATGCACAGTCCTCATGCATGCATGCATGCAGATGAAGATCATGTAGAGAACATGCACAGTCCTCATGTATGCATGCATGCTCATAGATGAAGGTCATGTAGAGAACATGCACAGTCCTCATGTATGCATGCATGCTCATAGATGAAGGTCATGTAGAGAACATGCACAGTCCTCATGCATGCATGCATGCTCATAGATGAAGGTCATGTAGAGAACATGCACAGTCCTCATGCATGCATGCTCATAGATGAAGATCATGTAGAGAACATGCACAGTCCTCATGCATGCATGCTCATAGATGAAGGTCATGTAGAGAACATGCACAGTCCTCCTGTATGCACGTTCTTGCAGTTGTTGCTACATTGCGCCCATCTGCCTCGGAACTGT
>CM026404.1:70910748-71018476 GCA_014843695.1 Archivesica marissinica
GTTCCAGCAGAATACATAACTGTGTTTGTTCCAGCAGAATACATAACTGTGTTTGTTCCAGCAGAATACATAACTGTGTTTGTTCCAGCAGAATACGTAACTGTGTTTGTTCCAGCAGAATACGTAACTGTGTTTGTTCCAGCAGAATACGTAACTGTGTTTGTTCCAGCAGAATACGTAACTGTGTTTGTTCCAGCAGAATACGTAACTGTGTTTGTTCCTTGTTCCAGCAGAATACATAACTGTGTGTTCCAGCAGAATACGTAACTGTGTTTGTTCCAGCAGAATACGTAACTGTGTTTGTTCCAGCAGAATACGTAACTGTGTTTGTTCCTTGTTCCAGCAGAATACATAACTGTGTGTTCCAGCAGAATACGTAACTGTGTTTGTTCCAGCAGAATACGTAACTGTGTTTGTTCCAGCAGAATACGTAACTGTGTTTGTTCCTTGTTCCAGCAGAATACATAACTGTGTTTGTTCCAGCAGAATACATAACTGTGTTTGTTCCAGCAGAATACGTAACTGTGTTTGTTCCAGCAGAATACATAACTGTGTTTGTTCCAGCAGAATACATAACTGTGTTTGTTCCAGCAGAATGACACGATAGACCCGAACAAGTTTATGTTTGATGATTTCTTCACATTCTACAGACATCTGGTAGGCCGAACAGAATGCGATAAGGTCTTTGATGAAATGTAAGTCATTCAGTAGTTACTTACCAAAATGGATAATATAGATGCTGAGAGGGTGGGGTAAGTCCTCCATGGCTGCCGTGGTTACCCAGTGTGGTTGTCGAATTCTTTCATGTGAGGAGTTTATCAAGCTGGTTTGTGGAAGGTTGGTGGTTCTACCTGTATACAGGGTCCTACTCCACGAGTAACAGTTGGAGACTTGCCATATGACATAAACCCAATAATGAAACTAACAATCAGATGTTAAACATTGGTTAAGGGTCAAGGTCGCATATATAGGTCAGTGGTTAATGTGCACAGTTGTGGAAGCAGTGTTAAAGGAGGTATTGATCACCTTGAGTGTTATTTCTTGTTACGGAAAATTTTACCAGAGTATGTCCTGTATTTGCCGTTTTAATGAATGAAATTTAAAGTCTGTCTGTATGTTGCTAAGTAACTATCTTTAAAATATCTTTTTATGACTGGAAGACAACTCTAGTATAGAGATGTCACCTTTTTGTCTCGCCCTTTTTAGTGGAAAGCTAGACTAAGCAGTCACTTTTCCGGAGGCGGGCCGTCGTCGCCAACAATGATGCATATATTTGCATATAACTAAGAAAGCGTTTAATTAAATTTAATCTTTTATAACTTGATATCATTTCTAGGGGTTGTTCCCTGACCCCCTAACTAGTCCCACCACCAAGAGTGACCCTGAACCTGAATTTTGAAAACCATTAAAAGTTATTGCTTGCAAACTTGGCATACACATACAAGGACTAATCCTCTACACCCTACCAATGTCCTTGGAATGTAAAAAAGTCCCAAACATTATTATTTCTCAAAAAAAAGTTGGAAAGCTTCAACACTTTGCATACACATACCAGTACTAATTCTGAACACCAACACCAAGTCTCCACCCTACCACTGACAGTCAATCACGCTTGGCAATACATATCCCAGTACTAATTCTGAACACCAACACCAAGTCTCCACCCTACCACTGACAGTCAATCACGCTTGGCAATACATATCCCAGTACTAATTCTGAACACCAACACCAAGTCTCTACCCTACCACTGACAGTCAATCACGCTTGGCAATACATATCCCAGTACTAATTCTGAACACCAACACCAAGTCTCTACCCTACCACTGACAGTCAATCACGCTTGGCAATACATATCCAAGTACTAATTCTGAACACCAACACCAAGTCTCTACCCTACCACTGACAGTCAATCACGCTTGGCAATACATATCCCAGTACTAATTCTGAACACCACATTAAGTCTCTACCCTACCACTGACAGTCAATCATGCTTGGCAATACATATCAGTACTAATTCTGAACACCCACAAAGTCTCTACCCTACCACTGACAGTCAATCACGCTTGGCAATACACATACAAGGACTAATTCTGAACACCCACATTAAGTCTCTACCCTACCACTGACAGTCAATCATGCTTGGCAATACACATACAAGGACTAATTCTGAACACCCACATTAAGTCTCTACCCTACCACTGACAGTCAATCATGCTTGGCAATACACATACAAGGACTAATTCTGAACACCCACATTAAGTCTCTACCCTACCACTGACAGTCAATCATGCTTGGCAATACACATCCCAGTACTAATTCTGAACACCAACACCAAGTCTCTATCCTACCACTGACAGTCAATCATGCTTGGCAATACACATCCCAGTACTAATTCTGAACACCAACACCAAGTCTCTACCCTGCCACTGACAGTCAATCACGCTTGGCAATACACATACAAGGACTAATTCTGAACACCAACACTAAGTCTCTACCCTAACACTGACAGTCAATCATGCTTGGCAATACACATACAAGGACTAATTCTGAACACCAACACTAAGTCTCTATCCTACCACTGACAGTCAATCACGCTTGGCAATACACATCCCAGTACTAATTCTGAACACCAACACTAAGTCTCTACCCTGCCACTGACAGTCAATCACGCTTGGCAATACACATACAAGGACTAATTCTGAACACCAACACTAAGTCTCTACCCTACCACTGAGTCTGACAGTCAATCACGCTTGGCAATACACATACAAGGACTAATTCTGAACACCCACATTAAGTCTCTACCCTACCACTGACAGTCAATCATGCTTGGCAATACACATACAAGGACTAATTCTGAACACCCACATTAAGTCTCTACCCTGCCACTGACAGTCAATCACGCTTGGCAACAATACACCCTTATGGCAGTGGCCACGTTTCAATGTTTTAGTCTCAGTTTGAATATAAAACACATAATTTTGTTATAGACCGTAAAGAAGTGTGATGCGACAAAATCCCATTTTGTTTAGTGTCTCCAAAGACCATGATACAAAGCGGCGGCGTATTATTTTGCATTATTGCCTACGGAAAAAAATAAAGTTGCAAATTGATTTTCAATTTGAAGCAAATAAAATAAACATCTATATAAATATAAAAGTGACATCTATGTTTTACTACCGGTTAAGATAATATCATTTTAAGGAGATTTACTTGCCTAATTATGAACTTGAGAATGATGTCTATGGATAGCCGGAACAGATGATGGATAATTGAATTAGAATAGAGTGTTATTACAATGAGATAAAATACATTTTATGAAGACAGATTGATGCAAAATTAATTTAAAGAGCACATAGAAGAGAAATGTTTAAGCTAGACAATTCAAAATCTTGAGAGAGTTTCTTGTAGGTTTGGGAAAAGTTTGGCGACACATTCGACTGCTCACTATATCATCTATCTAAGTAACTGAGTTCTCTGAAGACTCCTTGTAGCTTGCCGTCCATACTCTCCTATAAAACGTTTTTTTTTAGAAATGTGTTAACCCATTTCATTCTGGATACCGTTCAAACAGTATTTGCAAAGAACATAGAGCCAGTTCAGCCGCCATGGAACGTACCGTCTGATAAAGCTCTATGCTGTTTGCTATTCAGATGATCTTGCTAAGACACTTGTCTATGTAGCAAACAACATAGATCCTGATCAGCATGCAGCATCACGCTGCGGCTGATCTGGATCTATGTTGTTTGCAAAAGCCTTTAAATATATTCAGAATGAAATGGGTTAAATGACACTGAATATTTCTTCAACTTGCACCGGCTGAATATGCAATTTATGCTTGGTCTGGTACCCATTTTACCAACCCAGTCTTATATGTGAGTGCATGACCAAAGTAAGGGGTCGTCTTATAGGTGAGATCACTTATAGGCGAGTATGGATGGTACCGTAGCTGTAATGTAGTACAATTAACCCATTCAACACCAAGTAACTCACATGGACTGGTCCATGATATTTTTAGACCAATAAATTAATAAGAAAATTACATTTGGAACAGTTCATTTATCAAAATGGGTAATTTTTCTCTAAAAATAGCAATTTTACTGGCAAATAGTGCAGATCCTGATGAGACGGCTCGTCACGAGCCGGCTCATCTGGATCTACACTTTTTGTAAGCCTATTTAGAGGTCTGTGGTGTTGAAAGGGTTAAATTCCATTTCCAGTGGGGCCAAGAAGAAGCCGTATTTGACATCGGAACAGTTTGTGAAGTTTCTGAATAATGAGCAGAGAGACCCGCGCCTCAATGAGATTCTATATCCATACTTTACGCAGAAACAAGCGCTGGAACTGATCCACCAGTACGAGACGAAGCCAAACATGTCTGCAAAAGGTACTTTTATTAAGTGTAGCTAAAAATAGAATTATGTAGGTCGAATTAAAAAACCGGGTTATGTGATCTGACTAAAGAATCATTTAACCTGTTTTTTCATAGACATGTAGCAGTTGGATAATTGGTTGATAATTGGCAATTTCTGTCCAAAATGTAGGTCACTAGGTCAAAGGTTACAATGTTGACACAGGTAGTGTATTATATAGAAATTAAGTCGTCTTAGTATAAAATACGTATATGAGATATGAATAAAGACTATATTAACTTGGATTTGCAATCAAAGGACAGATCAAAAATAGAATGATGTCATGTGATCTGTACATTATTTTTGTACTGCCGTTATTCATTGCATTGTAGCCGTCAAATAGGGAGAAGCGGAAAACCAAAGAGAACGAACAACTTTCACCAAGATCGGCCCACCAACCATCGCAAACAAAAAATGAAATGAATGTTATATAGAAACAGTGAGAGGACAAATACATTTCTTATTCCTTTTAAGCTCTATGAAATACACGAGAATTATCCAGACAATGCATGTCATCAGAAATATAATCCACTATGAATAGCCCAATGTAGTGGAATAAACATCAGTCAAAATGGACCATAAAAATATGGCAAAGATTTCGGTGCATTTGCACTGCCGGTACATAATTACATGATAGAGCAAGTCCGCCTCCGTGGTCGAGTGGTTAAGGTCGCTGACTTGTATACCATTGTAACCTATCATCACTGATGGTCACGGGTCTAGCCCCGCTCAGGCCGTGTCTCATTTATATGAAAAAGTTGGCAGTTTCTTACGGAGGTTGGTGCACCCAAGTACTGGTTAACCGCTGGAGTCTGCCCAGGAAAGGTGTTGTTAGGTAAACTGCCCGCCGGCGATATAGCCCCAAAAATGGTGCTGATGCAGGCGTAAAGCCCGAAGTATAACATAAATATAACATAATGATAGAGAAAAATAAAATATGAACCAAACAAACATAATCAGCGACATTGCGCGTTCGCTTCAGGTGTGAAAGATCCGGAGTTCGAGCCCCGCTGGAGCTGTTACACTTTGTGCCCTTAGGCAAGGCATTTAAATTCCACGTTGCCTCTTCTCTCTCCCTCGTGGCGATGGATTCCATCAGGAATGAGGTCTCGAGAGTGATTAATATAAGTTGTAATAACTTGTTTCGCAATCGAGCTAAAATATGTGTATAAACTAATCAGCGACATTGGGTACATGTAACCATGTTTGCGGTTGAGCAGATTTTTAGGGGTTTCTGTGGCCGACTTCAAATCACTTGCCCATCGCCGCTCCAGATTTGAATCCCACTATGCCACAGTCCATACTGTGGTTGTGCGGCATAACAATTCAAACCGTACTAGTTGCTATAGGAAGTGATACAGGGTACACGACAGGGAGCTATCTCTATGAGGCCTCCAGTAGGGGACACGACCGGGAGCTATCTCTTGAGGCCTCCAGTAGGGGACACGACCGGGAACTATCTCTTGAGGCCTCCAGTAGGGGACACGACAGGGAGCTATCTCTATGAGGCCTCCAAGCCCCTACGTCTGAACAACAGTTTATTTAGGTGTTGGATAGTAGGGGACACGACAGGGAGCTATCTCTCTATGAGGCCTCCGGGCCCCTACGTCATAACAACAGTTTATTTAGGTGTTGGATAGTAGGGGACACGACAGGGAGCTATCTCTCTATGAGGCCTCCGGGCCCCTACGTCATAACAACAGTTTATTTAGGTGTTGGATAGTGGAAGCATCCAGTGTGTTATAACCGTCGCTATGACGCATGTTTTGGTGTAACGAATGAAATAATGAAACTTGTATACAATAAATTCTGCTTATAATGAATACCTTGATTTAAGGGACAGCTGAATATTAGGAACTAAAAATAAATCCACTTTCCTTAGGAATATTATATGGGTATAAAGAGCGCATGAAATTCCTTATAAGCAGATTTTACTGTATACAGTTGTAAAAACAACCTGCTTGTATGGTCTGTCTTATTGCATCATTTTACCTCAAAATCCCTTCTCCTGTCTAAATTCTTCACTGTCTAACCATTGGACAACAGCCTATCTATTAATAGACGTCTGATTAGCGCAGCGGTTAGCGTGCTCACTTCTCACCAATGCAACCCGGGTTCGATCCTCGGACCGGGAAGTATGTGAGATGGTACGGTGGTCGCCAGATCGGACATGTGGGTTTTCTCCGGGTACTACGATTTCCTCCCACACGAATGACCACATTTACGCTTTCATCGAGAGTGATTAATATAAGTTGTTAGAACTTGCTTCGCAATCGTTGTAAAATAAATAAAGTTTAAACTTTAATAGACACAAATTTCAAATTCTACAAACATAGGGGCCGAGTGATTACTGTCGTTGTCATCACATCACTTGGTCCTCCTCACTGCTGTAGGTTCGAATCCCACTGGGGACGTCAAATTCTTTCATGTGAGGAGTCCGCCTCCGTGGTCGAGTGCTTACGGTCGCTGACTTGTATACCACTGTAACCTATCATCACTGATGGTCATGGGTTCGAGCCCCGCTCAGACCGTGTCTCATTTATATGAAAAAGTTGGCAGTTTCTTACGGAGGTTGGTGCACCCAAGTACTGGTTAACCGCTGGAGCCTGCCCAGGAAAGGTGTTGTTAGGTAAACTGCCCGCCGGCGATATAGCCCGAAAATGGTGCTGATGCAGGCGTAAAACCCGAAATATAACATAAATCATGTGAGGAATATATCGAGCTTGCTGGCTTGCGGACGGTTGTGGTTCTATACTGGTTACTGAAATACTAAATAGGGGCACCACCCACCCACGGTCTTCCTGCATAAGTAATAGCTGGTGTGAAATGTAGGAATGGAAGCGCCGTCATAACGGGTTTCATAAACCAACAATGCAACCAGTATACTTTCATCTGGACAGTCTTCATGATGTGATGAAAGAATGGTCATCTATCTGTTGTATGATCTGCGAATCTCTATTGATGTTTCTCGCATGATATCTCAGTTTCAAAATTCCTTTCTTAGGAATACTGTATATTCTATTTCTCTTTTAACCCATTCAACACCAAGTAACTCACATGGACTGATGCATGATATTTTAAGACCAATCAATTAATAAGAAAATTTATATTTGGACAAGTGCACTTATGTAATTTTGTCTAAAAATATCAATATTACTTTGACAAAAAGTGCAGATCCTGATGAGACGGCTCGTCACGAGCCGGCTCATCTGGATCTACACTTTTTGTAAGCCTATTTAGAGGTATGTGGTGTTGAAAGGGTTAAACATTTAAAATGAATTGCATTTTGAATTGTGTCTCACCTCTTGCGCTGTGCAAATGGAATCTGTAAAGTAAGCCATGCCAGTCATAGAATGTATGTGTACATTGTACCCAGATATTGTAATCAAAGTTTTGTGTTTTAAATTCTTGACTAAATAAATTCTTCACATGTGAGTACTATGCCCACAGTAAACTACTTGCTTCTGGAATGTGGAATGTATTGCTCAAGTCATTGAAAATAAGGTCAATATTTTTTATTAATAAATGTAGTAGACCACGGTCAATTTGATCCCCCCCCTGTCCTTTTTGTTGAAAGGGGAAAGGGCGATTGGTAATGGTTCTATGTCTGCCCACCTGGTCCCTCAGTAACAAAATATCTCATTTGAATAATTATAATTTGATCTTTTTCAAATTTGGTTCAAAGATAGTCCCTGTGAGACAATCCCCTTCAAACTTGGTCACTGTCTTTATTGATATATTATGTCTTGGCCAAGTTTGATAATCAACCGGATTGCCTAAGGTCATATTGGAAATGGAAGTCGTGATAGTGCAGTGGTAGCATGTATGCTTCAGGTGCGAAAGGCCCGGAGTTCGAGCCCTGCTGGAGCCGTTATGATTGTGCACTTAAAGGCATTTAAATTCCACATTGGCTCTTCTCTCCCTCGTGGCGATGGATTCCATCAGGAATGAGGTCTCGAGAGTTATTAATATAAGTTGTAAGAACTTGTTTCGCAATAGATCTAAAAATTTGTAGAAACTAAAGTAATATTTGAGTTATGATTCTTGGCTTGTCAAAATTTTATGATTTTGTGATTTCCGCAATGTGGTATTTTTTTTGTGCATTTTAATTTTTAGAGAATTTCTGTATGAAAGGACTGTTGTGATACACCTTAATAACTCCTTTACAGTCACGGTAATTTCACTCGTATAGAATTTTCTATCAACCACTCAATATGTTAGCATTTCAATTGAATGCATTTTGCTGATTAGTATATTGCGCTAAGTAATTTCCAAGAAGTTATGTTTGCTCAGCTAAAATTTTCAATTTCAAAAATAGTTAAACATTTATCTATTATTTATTAGCAATAAATGTGTGATGATGACTATGTATTAGATAGAGCTTTAGCTTTGCAGGTGCTCTGTGAGATAAGGATTTATCAACAACCATGCACGTGTACCCGTGCTCGGTCTTAGGTGTGCTTGCATACATGAGGATATGTAATGTAAATACTCCAGTAGGTAAACGGTCCAGAGTGCTCATTTGCGATATGGTCACTGGTTCGAGCCCAACTCAGTTTGGGATATGGTCACTAGTTTGAGCCCCACTCAGGCCGTGTCTCTTTATTAGAAAAAAGTTGGCAGTTTCTTACGGAGGTTGGTACACCAAGTACTAGTTAACCGCTGGAGCCTGCCTAGGAATGGTGTTGTTAGGTAAACTGCCAGCCGGCGATATAGCCCCAAAATGGTGTTGATGAAGGCGTAAAACCTACTGAGGTGTAAAGCAAACTGAAGGCATATTATGTGCATTTTGTACGTGTCTAGTTGTTCTTTTACCATATTTTCAATGACTTGTTCTGTCCTATGGCTATGACTTAACATTGACATGTATGTATGTTTTGATCTTTATAAGAACAAAGTAGTTTGGACGAGGGTAAGTAAGCATGAACGCCTCCGTTTCACGTGCATGAAATCCACGAGTATGACACACTGCTTACGTGCAGAGTGATTCTTAGAAAGCAGGTTTTTTTATCCTCGTGGGAAATTTAATTTAAGCTATTATTTCTGCCTACTGAGAAAGCCTGATCGGTTAACATTTAAAGGGTATTAACTGGAGTTATCAGCAAGATTATCGCTTGTGTTGTTTAATCGATTCTACTTAGCTATTTAAAATGCTAATATCATTTCTTGGAAATGGCAAATTATGGAGATATTGGACAAAACATATAGCTATTTAATGATTGGGTTTGTGAAGCATATTGAATATGTTACGCTTAATAGCAGTGCTGTCTGTAGGTCTCTGTAACCAGTAGTTATCATCATTGACTTTCAGCAACCACTGGAGGTTTGTATCCCAACACACGTGTCAAATACTTGCACGTGAGCTATCCAGCTAGTTGATGGATAGTTTGTTGTTCCACCATTGTTACCGATCGTGCCTAAACTGCTTGTGCGAACTTAAATCCCACAAACTTAGGGTTCCCTCTGTCTGAATTTTTGCGCCAATTCTGTCGCCAATAGAAACAAACTGGAGACAACTTGAAAACTTTGAACCAACTAAGAGTCATATAGTTCACACATAAATATTTGATGCCAGGTATTTGACAAAACGTGTGCCAAAAAAAAAAAAAAAAAAAACATTTGCGCCAAATATTTTCGCCAAAAAAAAAATTTAGTGCCAGTATTTGTACTTTGGCGCCATTGGCTACCCTGCAAACAAACATTACTGATATGTAATCAGGCTTTCACAGTACATTTTGGTATGTTATTGAGAATGTATGTTCTCACTGCTCATACAATTAGATCAGAAGACTGTTACAGCTATAACGAATCCACTAACAAAGTAATTTGGAAAACACTGTGCAAAATTGTGTACAGAGAGAATATCTGGGTATATATGGGTGTGGATGGACTGGTGTATGGAAACCCATGTACGCCCAAACATGCCCATGTTCTTAGATAATGGGCTTTGTATCGTCCCGTATACACCGATCTGTGGAACACCAAGAATATGGATTCGAGCACTCCTGTATACTTGGACATACATGCTTTGTATACTTCCATATAGGGACGTATGTTGCGCAATGGAAAGTCTTCCACACCCTGTTGTATGAGCATGTTGTATTATTTAGATCTGTTTATCGCCCATGGCAACCCGATACAATAATCGTCTTTACTGTAAAAATTGATGCAACGCAAACGAAACTTGATTGCAACTACCACAAAGATTGTAACTACCACAACGATTGTAACTACCACAAAGATTGTAACTACCATAAAGATTGTAACTACCACAAAGATTGTAACTACCACAAAGATTGTAACTACCACAATACATCTTATTATTATTTCGATCTAATTTAATGTTTCTGTGTTTCAACTTTTCGCAGTCAAGAGCATTTTTTGTATCGGGCAGCATGGCTTGTTTACACTAACCCTCCTCATGTTTTATAGATTGTTTCACGGACCACCCAGATACTTATTATTTTTATTATTTTCAGTTTCTAGATCAGAGCCTGCCCTATCCATATTTTCAGTTTCTGGATTAGAGCTGCCCTATCCATATTTTCAGTTTCTGGATTAGAGCTGCCCTATCCATATTTTTAGTTTCTGGATTAGGGCTGCCGTATCCATATTTTCAGTTTCTGGATTAAGGCTGCCCTATCCATATTTTCAGTTACTGGAATAGGGCTGCCCTGTCCATATTTTCAGTTTCTAGATCAGGGCCTGCCCTGTCCATATTTTTTCTTGTAGCATAAATATTTTGGTGAATATTAACATGCTCATTGTTTCTTGCCACAACTCATTCAATACCCAAGTAACTGACATGGACTTGTCCATGATATTTTTAGACCAATAAATTAAGATGAAAATTTCATTTGGACCCGTTCATTTATCAAAATGGGGTAATTTTGACTAAAAATAGTAATATTACTGGCAAAAAGTGCAGATCCTGATGAGACAGCTCATCTGGATATACACATGTTGTAAGCCAATTTAGAGGTCTGTAGTGTTGAAAGGGGTAAGTTGTTAGTGCAGTAGTACTATAGTAAACTGTATGTTGCAAATGATACCACTTTATCTACATGAAGTGCATGACCTTATACAAATGATGTAACGGTATTTTTTAGGCAAGATTATTTGAAATAACACACATGTGATTTGTGTTACTTTGAGACAAACGTAGTGGGCCGAGTCTCGTCACAAGCTCACATGGAAGTAATACATGTCATTTTAACACATTCAACACCAAGTAACTGACATGGACTGGTCCATGATATTTTTAGACCAATAAATTAATAACAAAATTACATTTGGATCAGTTCATTTATCAAAATGGGTAATTTTTTTTCTAAAAATAGTTATATTACTTGAAAAAAGTGCAGATCCTGATGAGACGGCTCGTCACGAGCCGGCTCATCTGGATCTACACTTTTTTGTAAGCCAATTTAGAGGTCTGTGGTGTTGAAAGGGTTAATGTTTTGTTGATCATATACCTGAATGGCTTCAGTGTTCCCCATTAACCCGTAAGTATAAGGTGGGTTAACTGGCATGCTGGGTGTGAATAACACTAAACATGAGTGTGTATCAAGGTCACGGCAGATTGAAATATACGACATTAAATTTTTGTGGGGTGGCCGAGTGGTTATGGTCGTTGACTTCAAATCACTTACATCTCACCACTGCTGGTTCGAATCCTACTGGGAGTGTCGAATTATTTCATGACTTGTGGAAGGTTGGTGGTTCTACCTGGGTACCACCAACGCCTAAAATACTGCACCCGTGGTCTTCCTCCGCCAATAATGTTGTCGGTGTGATGTTAAACCCCAAAACCAAAACAATATTTGCTGTGTTGAAATTTTATATTGCATATTAATTTATGTACATGCTCATATGGGTAGCGACGATGATAAATAAACGTAAAACACACACACACACACACACACACACACACACACACACACACACACACACACACACACACACACACACACACACACACACACACACACACACACACACACACACACCACACACACACACACACACACACACACACACACACACACACACACACACACACACACACACACACACACACACACACACACACACACACACACACACACCACCACACACACACACACACACACACACACACACACACACACACACACACACACACACACACACACACACACACACACACACACACACACACACACACACACACACACACACACACACACACACACACACACACACACACACACACACACACACACACACCACACACACACACACACACACACACACACACACACACACACACACACACACACACACACACACACACACACACACACACACACACACACACACACACACACACACACACACACACACACACACACACACACACACACACACACACACACACACACACACACACACACACACACACACACACACCACACACACACACACACACACACACACACACACACACACACACACACACACACACACACACACACACACACACACACACACACACACACACACACACACACACACACACACACACACACACACACACACACACACACACACACACACACACACACACACACACACACACACACACACACACACACACACACACACACACACACACACACACACACACACACACACACACACACACACACACACACACACACACACACACACACACACACACACACACACACACACACACACACACACACACACACACACACACACACACACACACACACACACACACACACACACACACACACACACACACACACACACACACACACACACACACACACACACACACACACACACACACACACACACACACACACACACACACACACACACACACACACACACACACACACACACACACACACACACACACACACACACACACACACACACACACACACACACACACACACACACACACACACACACACACACACACACACACACACACACACACACACACACACACACACACACACACACACACACACACACACACACACACACACACACACACACACACACACACACACACACACACACACACACACACACACACACACACACACACACACACACACACACACACACACACACACACACACACACACACACACACACACACACACACACACACACACACACACACACACACACACACACACACACACACACACACCACACACACACACACACACACACACACACACACACACACACACACACACACACACACACACACACACACACACACACACACACACACACACACACACACACACACACACACACACACACACACACACACACACACACACACACACACACACACACACACACACACACACACACACACACACACACACACACACACACACACACACACACACCACACACACACACACACACACACACACACACACACACACACACACACACACACACACACACACACACACACACACACACACACACACACACACACACACACACACACACACACACACACACACACACACACACACACACACACACACACACACACACACACACACACACACACACACACACACACACACACACACACACACACACACACACACACACACACACACACACACACACACACACACACACACACACACACACACACACACCACACACACACACACACACACACACACACACACACACACACACACACACACACACACACACACACACACACACACACACACACACACACACACACACACACACACACACACACACACACACACACACACACACACACACACACACCACACACACACACACACACACACACACACACACACACACACGACAATGTCAATCTTGCCATGAAAGCTGTCTACCTATTGTTAATCATACATATGCAAGTTGCATTTAGACAACAGCCACCTGCATACCTGCATACCTGCCGAAGTGTAAACATGATTTTCAATGCAATTAACTCTTTGCGGTGAAAATAGCAGTCGTATATGACATGGGATTTCATTAGAATTGTGACATATTTCAAAAAAATTCCGTTTTAAAGTAAGAAAAACACATTTAATAAATTGTCGGCTGCTACATTTATTTGAACTATTTATAGCCTTTATTCTACCCAGCATGCAGAGTTAAATGAAAATTCATCTTCTCCTTGTCGTCCGCCTCCGTGGTCGAGTGGTTAAGGTCGCTGACTTGTATACCACTGTAACCTATCATCACTGATGGTTACGGGTTCGTGCCCCGCTCAGGCCGTGTCTCATTTATATGAACAAGTTGGCAGTTTCTTACGGAGGTTGGTGCACCCAAGTACTGGTTAACCGCTGGAGCCTGCCCAGGAAAGGTGTTGTTAGGTAAACTATATATAGCCCGAAATGGTGCTGATGCAGGCGTAAAACTCGAAATATAAATAAACTTCTCCTTGTCAAATGTCTGTCAGAACATATACGTAATACAGCATCGCTAACACTGAGAGGAAAAAACAACTAAGTGGTGAATAATTGATGGCAGTGATTAGTGCATCCTAATTATTAGAACAAGTCCAATGAATTATTAATGTCCGAGGCAATTAGTGTGAAAATATGGGTGGCCATTTAATCTGATTGCTTGTTAGTTTGGGGGAAATGTTTCGGCAAATGATGTTGTACAAGCTTTTGTGGGGAGTTTACTGTGGTTCGTCTGGTTAAATGTGGGATGGGTGTGGGGCATATAGTTGGGGGGTGGCCTAGTGAAGGGGATTAGTTTAAACATTATTTATTTCAGTATTTGTACATGTAATCAAATGATTTTACATATGATGGAAGGGGATTAAAATAGGAAGCACATAGCAATATAGGGAACAGAAGGGATGGGGTTACATAGCAATATAGGGAACAGAAGGGATGGGGTTACTGAGCAATATAGGGAACAGAAGGGATGAGGTTACTGAGCAATATAGGGAACAGAAGGGATGAGGTTACTGAGCAATATAGGGAACAGAAGGGATGAGGTTACTGAGCAATACAGGGAACAGAAGGGATGAGGTTACTGAGCAATATAGGGAACAGAAGGGATGGGGTTACTGAGCAATATAGGGAACAGAAGGGATGGGGTTACTGAGCAATATAGGGAACAGAAGGGATGAGGTTACTGAGCAATATAGGGAACAGAAGGGATGAGGTTACTGAGCAATATAGGGAACAGAAGGGATGAGGTTACTGAGCAATATAGGGAACAGAAGGGATGGGGTTACATAGCAATATAGGGAACAGAAGGGATGGGGTTACTGAGCAATATAGGGAACAGAAGGGATGGGGTTACTGAGCAATATAGGGAACAGAAGGGATGAGGTTACTGAGCAATATAGGGAACAGAAGGGATGAGGTTACTGAGCAATATAGGGAACAGAAGGGATGAGGTTAGTGAGCAATATAGGGAACAGAAGGGATGGGGTTACTGAGCAATATAGGGAACAGAAGGGATGGGGTTACTGAATATAGGGAACAGAAGGGATGAGGTTACTGAGCAATATAGGGAACAGAAGGGATGGGGTTACTGAGCAATATAGGGAACAGAAGGGATGAGGTTACTGAGCAATATAGGGAACAGAAGGGATGAGGTTACATAGCAATATAGGGAACAGAAGGGATGAGGTTACTGAGCAATATAGGGAACAGAAGGGATGAGGTTACTGAGCAATATAGGGAACAGAAGGGATGAGGTTACTGAGTAATATAGGGAACAGAAGGGATGGGGTTACTGAGCAATATAGGGAACAGAAGGGATGAGGTTACTGAGCAATATAGGGAATAGAAGGGATGAGGTTACTGAGCAATATAGGGAACAGAAGGGATGAGGTTACTGAGCAATATAGGGAACAGAAGGGATGTGGTTACTGAGCAATATAGGGAACAGAAGGGATGAGGTTACTGAGCAATATAGGGAACAGAAGGGATGAGGTTACATAGCAATATAGGGAACAGAAGGGATGAGGTTACTGAGCAATATAGGGAACAGAAGGGATGAGGTTACTGAGCAATATAGGGAACAGAAGGGATGAGGTTACTGAGCAATATAGGGAACAGAAGGGATGAGGTTACTGAGCAATATAGGGAACAGAAGGGATGAGGTTACTGAGCAATATAGGGAACAGAAGGGATGGGGTTACTGAGCAATATAGGGAACAGAAGGGATGAGGTTACTGAGCAATATAGGGAACAGAAGGGATGAGGTTACTGAGCAATATAGGGAACAGAAGGGATGGGGTTACTGAGCAATATAGGGAACAGAAGGGATGGGGTTACTGAGCAATATAGGGAACAGAAGGGATGAGGTTACTGAGCAATATAGGGAACAGAAGGGATGGGGTTACTGAGCAATATAGGGAACAGAAGGGATGAGGTTACATAGCAATATAGGGAACAGAAGGGATGAGGTTACTGAGCAATATAGGGAACAGAAGGGATGAGGTTACATAGCAATATAGGGAACAGAAGGGATGGGGTTACTGAGCAATATAGGGAACAGAAGGGATGAGGTTACTGAGCAATATAGGGAACAGAAGGGATGAGGTTACTGAGCAATATAGGGAACAGAAGGGATGGGGTTACTGAGCAATATAGGGAACAGAAGGGATGGGGTTACTGAGCAATATAGGGAACAGAAGGGATGAGGTTACTGAGCAATATAGGGAACAGAAGGGATGGGGTTACTGAGCAATATAGGGAACAGAAGGGATGAGGTTACATAGCAATATAGGGAACAGAAGGGATGAGGTTACTGAGCAATATAGGGAACAGAAGGGATGAGGTTACATAGCAATATAGGGAACAGAAGGGATGGGGTTACTGAGCAATATAGGGAACAGAAGGGATGAGGTTACTGAGCAATATAGGGAACAGAAGGGATGAGGTTACTGAGCAATATAGGGAACAGAAGGGATGGGGTTACTGAGCAATATAGGGAACAGAAGGGATGGGGTTACTGAGCAATATAGGGAACAGAAGGGATGAGGTTACTGAGCAATATAGGGAACAGAAGGGATGAGGTTACTGAGCAATATAGGGAACAGAAGGGATGAGGTTACTGAGCAATATAGGGAACAGAAGGGATGAGGTTACTGAGCAATATAGGGAACAGAAGGGATGCGGTTACTGAGCAATATAGGGAACAGAAGGGATGGGGTTACTGAGCAATATAGGGAACAGAAGGGATGGGGTTACTGAGCAATATAGGGAACAGAAGGGATGGGGTTACTGAGCAATATAGGGAACAGAAGGGATGAGGTTACTGAGCAATATAGGGAACAGAAGGGATGGGGTTACTGAGGTATGGGATGGGTGCAAGTGTGGTTTCTGTCGGTCCTTGCAGTCTAGTGATGGGAGTGGTTTAGTATTGCGGGTGGGAAAGACGAGTTTCTCCAGGGGAACTTGACTGACTCTGAGAGGATGTGATGGAACCTGGTGTCTGACAAGTAGTGAGCACCGTTGTATCTGGCATGGAGGGAGAGGGGTTCAAGCCTGGGAACTTGACATGTCTGAGAGGATGTGATGGAACCTGGTGTCTGACAAGTAGTGAGCACCGTTGTATCTGGCATGGAGGGAGAGGGGTTCAAGCCAAGTTTCTCCAGGGGAACGTTACATGTCTGTGAGGATGGGATGGAACCGGACAAGCTGGTGTCTGACAAGTAATGGGGGTGGGATTGTCTATGTGGACTGGCCTGTCAGAACCGGACAGCCTTGAATATGACATGGAGGGAGAGGGATTCAAGCCAAATTTTTCCAGAGAGAATTTGCATTTCTGTGTGGATGTGATGGAATAAGACAGCCTGGGTGAGGGCTAGAATCCAAGTTTCTGGGGGCCACGTTCATTTCTGAGGGGATGTGATGGAACCAGACCGCATGGGTGAGGGCTAGAATCCATGTTTCTGGGGGCCACGTTCATTTCTGAGGGGATGTAATGGAATAAGACAGTCTGGGTGGGGGCTAGAATCCATGTTTCTGGGGGCCACGTTCATTTCTGAGGGGATGTGATGGAATAAGACAGCCTGGGTGAGGGCTAGAATCCAAGTTTCTGGGGGCCAAGTTCATTTCTGAGGGGATGTGATGGAACCAGACAGCCTGGGTGAGGGCTGGAATCCAAGTTTCTGGGGGCCACGTTCATTTCTGAGGGGATGTGATGGAACCAGACCGCATGGGTGAGGGCTAGAATCCAAGTTTCTGGGGGCCACGTTCATTTCTGAGGGGATGTGATGGAACCAGACCGCATGGGTGAGTGCTAGAATCCAAGTTTCTGGGGGCCACGTTCATTTCTGAGGGGATGTGATGGAACCAGACAGCCTTGGTGGGGGCTAGAAGCCAAATATCTCCATGGGAACAATGGTGTATCTGAGGTGTCTAAGCCAAATAGGCTGGTGTCTAACAAAGATGGAGGTACATTTGGAGTTTCTCCAGGGGGACATTTGCGAGGGACTAGACAGGACCAGAGAGTGACTGGGAGTGGATACGGGTACAAGACGAGTCCCAGGGGGACATGGCATGTTTGAGGATCATTGACTTGAGTTGAAGTGTGACACGTCCTATTGAAGTGTGACACGTCCTGTTGAAGTGTAACACATCCTGTGGATCTGTGACATGTCCTATTGAAGTGTGACATATCCTGTTGAATGTGACAATGTCCTATTGAAGTGTGACACGTCCTGTTGAAGTGTAACACATCCTGTGGATCTGTGACATGTCCTATTGAAGTGTGACATGTCCTGTTGAATGTGACAATGTCCTGTTGAAGTGTGACAATGTCCTGTTGAAGTGTGACACATCCTGTTGAAGTGTGACAATGTCCTGTTGAATGTGACAATGTCCTGTTGAAGTGTGACACGTCCTATTGAAGTGTGACACGTCCTGTTGAAGTGTAACACATCCTGTGGATCTGTGACATGTCCTATTGAAGTGTGACATATCCTGTTGAATGTGACAATGTCCTATTGAAGTGTGACACGTCCTGTTGAAGTGTAACACATCCTGTGGATCTGTGACATGTCCTATTGAAGTGTGACATGTCCTGTTGAATGTGACAATGTCCTGTTGAAGTGTGACAATGTCCTGTTGAAGTGTGACACATCCTGTTGAAGTGTGACAATGTCCTGTTGAATGTGACAATGTCCTGTTGAAGTGTGACATGTCCTGTTGAATGTGACATTGTCCTGTTGAAGTGTGACACGTCCTGTTGAAGTGTGACAATGTCCTGTTGAATGTGACAATGTCCTGTTGAAGTGTGACACGTCCTGTTGAATGTGACATTGTCCTGTTGAAGTGTGACACGTCCTGTTGAAGTGTGACAATGTCCTGTTGAATGTGACAATGTCCTGTTGAAGTGTGACACATCCTGTTGAATGTGACAATGTCCTGTTGAAGTGTGACACGTCCTGTTGAATGTGACAATGTCCTGTTGAAGTGTGACACGTCCTGTTAGCCATCCTAACTGCCATCGAAATACTTCCAAATCTTTCCCACCATACTGATAGTTGTGAATTATTTGAATGTCAATTCTGCAACTACATTGTGATGCTTGTCAGTAGAATTGATTTATTTCGATATGGGTTGTTTGACTTGCTATCCAAACATGACCAGTATACAGATAGGCTGAAACATTGCCGAAAGCCAGCAATATTGACAGGAACATGATTGGACGACGTGGATCATTCCTATATAGATGAGCGAACACTCGTATAAGATGTCTCTATATGTGTGTGCGTGTTTCTGATTTAGGGATGTTGATGATGTTTGAGTACTAAAATTCCCTCGCTCGCCTTTATTGCTCACAAAATGTTATCTGTGTCCATCCGCGTATCACACGCACAGTTTTGTTTTATATTTACTTATGTTTGTGTCTTGTTCATACCTCTGGAGAAGTGTTAGTTACTCATGACTTCTCTGAGGATATAAGATATGATAAATAAAATGTATAATGCAAATGTCAGCTGGTTTTTTTGTGGGCATGAGATTGGCCGCGAGGATATAAGATGTGATAAATAAAATGTATGCACAAGCTGTGTTAGTTTTGTGCGTATGAGATTTGGCGTGGTGAGACTGTCGCCATGCGGTACACCTGCACATAATGGTTTTTGTTTTTGTGGGTATGAGATTTGGCGTGGTGAGAGTGTCGTCGCCATGCAGTACACCTGCACACAACTGAAGTATTTAATGTACCTCTGCTCTCTTCAATCGTAATTTGTTGACGAGATTGAATTTATTTTATTTGGTTCCGACACTCGTTATGACGAAAAATACATAAATATGTGTTTAAAAGCCATTGATGAGATTCAGGTTAGTTTTGTTAATCAGGATAAAGAGAGGTTTATGTATTGTTATCTATCATCTATCATACTTAAATAAAACGCAACGCAAATCTCCTGTGGGGTTCTACCGGTTAATACATTATATGAAAATTATGAAATTAAGGTCATGGAAGCAACGGATTGGCATACTTGTAATGTGCTGTACACCGAGATATTCTATGTGTCCCATATTTACAAATGTATATATAATGTGCTGTACACCGAGATATTCTATGTATCCCATATTTACAAATGTATATATAATGTGCTGTACACCGAGATATTCTATGGATCCCATATTTACAAATGTATATATAATGTGCTGTACATCGAGATATTCTATGTATCCCATATTTACAAATGTATATATAATGTGCTGTACACCGAGATATTCTATGTATCCCATATTTACAAATGTATATATAATGTGCTGTACACCGAGATATTCTATGTATCCCATATTTACAAATGTATATATAATGTGCTGTACACCGAGATATTCTATGGATCCCATATTTATTTGTAATGTACTTCACACCGAGTCTGCCTCCGTGGTCGAGTGGTTAAGGTCGCTGACTTGCATACCACTGTAACCTATCATCACTGATGGTCACGGGTTCGAGCCTCGCTCAGGCCGTGTCTCATGTATATGAAAAAGTTGGCAGTTTCTTACGGAGGTTGGTGCACCCAAGTACTGGTTAACTGTTGGAGCCTGCCCAGAAAGGTGTTGTTAGGTAAACTGCCCGCCGGCGATATAGCCCAAAATGGTGCTGATGCAGGCGTAAAACCCGAAATATAAAATATAACATAACTTCACACCGAGATATTCTATGTATCCCATATTTATTTGTAATGTACTTCACACCGAGATATTCTATGGACTCCATATTTATTTGTAATGTACTTCACACCGAGATATTCTATGTATCCCATATTTATTTGTAATGTACTTCACACCGAGATATTCTATGGACTTCATATTTATTTGTAATATACTGATAGTCTACTCGCCAGATAGATAATTATTGTTTTAATAGTAATTTAGTAACTTAATTTTCAAAATCGGCCCACTAATGAACTTGTGTTTTTGATAAAATATTTATTTGTAAATTACCCCCCTTTATGCAAATTTCTTTGCAAAAGTGCATATCAATTGAAAATTGTGGTTTACTCAGTTTAGCCATGGGATGATTATGCATATTATTTATAGTTTAATTGTTCAAGTTTTTCACAAAAGAAAGCAGCAGCCCCCTTATGCATTTACTTGTACTTAGAATGTGCCGTACATAGAGATGTGCAAAACAGATGATTAAGACTCGTGTTTGCTGTTTTATATTTCCATGTTTCAATAATAATTTAATCAAATTTTAAGTAATATTTTAAAGATTTGTACACAAATGAATTTATTTTAGTTTGATTTGTTTCGGTTATTACGCCCCTTTATGGATATTACCTCCCTTTATGGATATTACCTCCCTTTATGGATATTACCTCCCTTTATGGATATTACCTCCCTTTGAGTTTAGTCCCCATCTAGTTTGTTTTCTGTTGATTTATTGTTTGTCCATAGCTTCATAATTTAGTATAGATGATTTGAGTTATATTTATCACTGTGTATATGATGTAAATATTGTGTGCCGTAGAGGTAGAAAACCATTGTTATCTGCTCTAACTGATTTCATGCGTAGAAAGTAGATTAGCAAGATGTCATTCCGAGATTGTGCTTTGCAATACTGTAGAGCGGTAGATATGTGTGCTAGATAAGCCTTGTGCTGCTGTCCATGTGGATTCAGCTGTATTGCTGTTTATTATTTGCATACAATAATTGTAGTTAAAACACTGTTGTGACGTCATCATACCTTTGTACTTGCAGTCCATTATTCTTAATATTGGACTGGTGTTAAAAGGCCAGAGTATTATATTAAATATTATTAAATAAGCGTACATGCAGGAAATTAACAATTATAATTAATAGGATCGTGTTACATAAGTGTGTGTTTTAAGTAAGATATAAGCCTCAAACGGATACAATATGTAAAATAGTGGTATTGTCTTCGGCACTACGCGTCTCACACAGTCCAATATTTTACATATTGGATCGTTTTCGGCTTATATCTTATACAGAAATACATAGTGCACTGGATTGATATCGGCGTTATAGGATCATGGATTAATAATGTACCCAAAACGGAGTAGAATGGATTTTTGTTTCCTCTGCAATTACTTTTTTCAACAATAGACTACGTCTGATGAATATTTGTATGAGCTCTAAATAGGACATGTAAATCTGTCCTAACGTTATAAAGTCATTTAAAGTGTCTGACGGCTATAAATCTGCATTAACCTTTGGTGAACAGTTTTCTCCAGGGGCGTATCCAGGAAATAATGAAAGTGGGATGCTAAGTTAGTAACACCAGCTCCAGACAGCAATGTTTGCGTGGTCACCACATTTGGTCCATCGAAGTGTTTCCATTGGTGAAAATAAAATGTTCGCCACTTTTTTTATAGCCCCCATCATGTCGACCCCAATACCCCTCCCCCCAACATTTTTTTCCTTTTTTCGGTCCGCCTCTGTGGTCGAGTGGTTATGGTCGCCGACTTGTATACCACCCACTGTAACCTATCATCACTGCTGGTCATGGGTTCGAGCCACGCTCGGGCCGTTTCTCATTTATATGAAAAAGTTGGCAGTTTCTTACGGAGGTTGGTGCAGCCGTAAAACCCGAAATATAAATAAATAAAATAATTTTTTTCTTTTTCTATTTTATTGTTTTGCGTCTAACATCCTGTCGGGATTTAGGGATTTGCTGGCAGGTGTGAAACAGACCTTAACTGGGATACAGCTACGGTTGGAAATTGGATATAATTATAACGTGAGATCGACAACTGAAGGAAAAATAAGTAACTTTTTTAAAATTTTGTTTTCTTCGCCAAATCATTATTTCGTTTTCGCCAATTCCTTCTTGTTTTCCGCGAAATGCAGAAATGGCGACTGCCAGCAGGAACCGTGCATCGTAGGGGAGTCTGGGAGCATGCTCCCCCGGAAAACTGAATACCAAATGGTGCAATTTGCTGTTACCTGTTGTGCAAAATGAGGGTAGGTAGGTGCAACTATCTTATAGGAAATTAATGAGATGAAAAAGCAACACTCTGGGAATATAGGAGGGTGCTCGTGTCCCCTGAGCACCCCCTGGATATGCCCCTGTTCTCTCTATTCAAACTGTTCATAGATAATTATCATATACACACATGTTGGCAAATATTAATTATGCCCATCATTTGTTTATTTTAGTGGTTTACGTTTTATTGCAAATATACTAAAAAGACAAAAGTTTTGCAACGGTATTTTTTATCTCGGCAATTAAAGTCAATAACAAGCAGTATCGCGTTAAATATTATGTAATCTAAATTGTCAATGTATCGTACACAGTTGCTCAAAAGTTGGTCAAAAGTTGGTCAAATTCAATTAAGATTACTTAATAATTAATGTGATACTGCTTCTTATTGACTTTAATTATTGATATTAAATATTCCAGTGCAAAACTTTTGTCCTTGAGTATATATTGCAACTTGCAAAAATAAGTGTCAGAAATAATAATAATTTTATATTGAAGATAATAACCTGTTCACAAATGCATGACTTTGCAATAAATACATGACTTTGCAATAAATACTATGCTTGGAAGCATTTTTGTGATAGAAAACAATACAAACACTAGAAAGCCGTAAATGGTGATTTATCAAATGATTGCACCTGGGAACCAAACGTGTAAAACAGTGAAACATAATCTTGCATCTTTCACTGAGAACTCATCATTCATTTGAAAGTTGTAGTGCATTATAGTAGTTGAGTGTAGAAAGAGGTATGTCCTATTATGTTTCAAAATCGAGAGGTTTCACAGTTTCCACTTAACATTCTGCAATGTAGTAGAATAAACTATTTCTACCTATTTATTTATCAAAAAGTTTTTTTTTCACAGATATGTAACGATTTTGATGTAATAATGCAAATATACTGTGTAGCACAGATGGATAATGTTTCTATAGGATAACTATGAAGTTAAATCGAAGTGCACCAGACTAACTGAAACAGCAGAGCTTATCGTCTGCATTAACTACCAGCGCAGGCATCCTGCATTAACTACCAGCGCAGGCATCCGGTTAAAAACACAGGACATCCAGTTAAACACACAGGCATCTTGTTAAACACACAGGCATCTTGTTAAACACACAGGCATCTTGTTAAACACACAGGTATCTTGTTAAACAAACAAGCATCTGGTTAAACACACAGGCATCTGGTTAAACACACAGGTATCCGGTTAAACACGCAGGCATCCGGTTAAACACGTAGGCATCTGTTTAAACACACATGCATCCGGTTAAACACACAGACATCCGACTAAGCACACATGCATCCGGCTAAACACACAGGCATCCGGTTAAACACACATGCATCCGGCTAAACACACAGGCATCCGGTTAAACACACAGGCATCCGGTTTAACACACACGCATCCGACTAAGCACACATGCATCCGGTTAAACACACAGGCATCCGACTAAACACACATGCATCCGGTTAAACACACAGGCATCCAACAAAGCACACATGCATCCGGCTAAACACACAGACATCCGGTTTAACACACAGGCATCCGGTTTAACACACGGTACAACTAACTTGAGGAATTGTCAATACAATCAATTTTTTTTTTTAATCGAACTTTCTTCACACATTCAATATTTGAAAGAAACAAATACAATGTAGTGTATCTATCATACTAAAATTCAGCCTATCACAATCTGTCTATTACAGTTGGGCAGGTCATCAGACAGTATTCTGGTTAAACAGTGCGATTTTCTTATCTCTGATATACCTTATATTCCAGAATAAAATTATTGATGCCCTTGACTCGATGCATCATGGGATTGTTACCTGTTAATTCTATACGTATTTACATAAACTACAGACGGATCTGTAGACCAGTGGTTAACACCTTGGACTGGTAATCCATGGATCACAGGTTCGATCCCCCGTCTGACCCTAATAAAATTAACAGTCTTTCAGATGGGACGTTAAACCGAGGTCTCGTGTCGGTACTTTACACTGTGCACGTAAAAGAACCAGAGGAGACTCTGGAATGGGTCTCTGTCTGTATCATGCACTATCCTCCAACAATCTATAATGACTAAACTCTTCAGGAGACGTCGTTTAAATGGGCAACCGAAAGCGACGATAAATAAACGTAAAACACACAAAACTACATTCAGATAAACTGTGTACATGATTGAAAACTTCTTTATTTTCTGTCAATGTTAAGGAATTGACGTTTGTAGTTATTTAATTAGTATGTAATATCATGTAATATCATACTATGATTTTTTTTTTGCGTTTTGAAGACTTTTTCATGTTAACATATTTCGTGTCAAGGCATGACTGCATTAAAAACGCAACATTTTAGAATTTTATTTTCTATGTACATACTCTATATAGCAAATATTTTTCTAGCGATACACTTTAACTGCGAATTATTACATGAAACTGTGAGAAATGGATTAGTTTAGGTGATATAGTGCATAGACTGGCTTAACGAAATTAATATTTATATGTGTTGAAATTCATTGTTGATTATTAAATATTCTTATGTATATATATATGGTTGCGTTTCTATTGTGTTTAAGTATATTTTTAAAGTTGATTAAAAGCATGTTGGATAAGAGATAGTACTATTTGCACATGTCGTTGTATTTTGTTCTATATTTTTCTAGGTCATTTTTCTCAGGAAGGATTTCTGAAATTCCTAATGTCGGAAGATAACAACCTGATTCCAGCAGAGTACCTAGATCTAAGCCAGGACATGACACAACCTTTATCCCACTACTTTATCAACTCCTCACACAACACATACCTAACTGGTAAGTAAATTAAAGTTAGGACATGACCCATGCATGACTGGTAAGTAAATCTAAGTTAGGACATGACCCATGCCTGACTTGTAAGTAAATTAAAGTTAGGACATGACCCATGCCTGACTTGTAAGTACCCATGCCTGACTTGTAAGTAAATTAAAGTTAGGACATGACCCATGCATGACTGGTAAGTAAATTAAAGTTAGGACATGACCCATGCATGACTGGTAAGTAATTATAAGTTAGGACATGACCCATGCATGACTGGTAAGTAAATTAAAGTTAGGACATGACCCATGCCTGACTGGTAAGTAAATTAAAGTTAGGACATGACCCATGCATGACTGGTAAGTAAATTAAAGTTAGGACATGACCCATGCATGACTGGTAAGTAAATTAAAGTTAGGACATGACCCATGCATGACTGGTAAGTAAATTAAAGTTAGGACATGACCCATGCATGACTGGTAAGTAATTATAAGTTAGGACATGACCCATGCATGACTGGTAAGTAAATTAAAGTTAGGACATGACCCATGCATGACTGGTAAGTAAATTAAAGTTAGGACATGACCCATGCATGACTGGTAAGTAAATTAAAGTTAGGACATGACCCATGCATGACTGGTAAGTAAATTAAAGTTAGGACATGACCCATGCATGACTGGTAAGTAAATTAAAGTTAGGACATGACCCATGCATGACTGGTAAGTAAATTAAAGTTAGGACATGACCCATGCATGGCTGGTAAGTAAATTAAAGTTAGGACATGACCCATGCATGGCTGGTAAGTAAATTAAAGTTAGGACATGACCCATGCATGACTCGTAAGTAAATCAAAGTTAGGACATGACCCATGCATGACTGGTAAGTAAATTAAAGTTAGGACATGACCCATGCATGGCTGGTAAGTAAATTAATGTTAGGACATGACCCATGCATGGCTGGTAAGTAAATTAATGTTAGGACATGACCCATGCATGGCTGGTAAGTAAATTAAAGTTAGGACATGACCCATGCATGGCTGGTAAGTAAATTAATGTTAGGACATGACCCATGCATGGCTGGTAAGTAAATTAATGTTAGGACATGACCCATGCATGACTTGTAAGTAAATTAAAGTTAGGACATGACCCATGCATGACTGGTAAGTAAATTAAAGTTAGGACATGACCCATGCATGGCTGGTAAGTAAATTAAAGTTAGGACATGACCCATGCATGACTCGTAAGTAAATCAAAGTTAGGACATGACCCATGCATGACTGGTAAGTAAATTAAAGTTAGGACATGACCCATGCATGGCTGGTAAGTAAATTAATGTTAGGACATGACCCATGCATGGCTGGTAAGTAAATTAATGTTAGGACATGACCCATGCATGACTTGTAAGTAAATTAAAGTTAGGACATGACCCATGCATGACTGGTAAGTAAATTAATGTTAGGACATGACCCATGCATGACTTGTAAGTAAATTAAAGTTAGGACATGACCCATGCATGACTGGTAAGTAAATTAAAGTTAGGACATGACCCATGCATGACTGGTAAGTAAATTAAAGTTAGGACATGACCCATGCATGACTTGTAAGTAAATTAAAGTTAGGACATGACCCATGCCTGACTGGTAAGTAAATTAAAGTTAGGACATGACCCATGCATGGCTGGTAAGTAAATTAAAGTTAGGACATGACCCATGCATGACTGGTAAGTAAATTAATGTTAGGACATGACCCATGCATGACTGGTAAGTAAATTAAAGTTAGGACATGACCCATGCATGACTGGTAAGTAAATTAAAGTTAGGACATGACCCATGCCTGACTTGTAAGTAAATTAAAGTTACGACATGACCCATGCCTGACTTGTAAGTAAATCTAAGTTATGACCCATACTACATATCTTAAGTTAACGTATACATGACTTGGATGTCGATGTGAGCTAGGACCCGAGTGTTAATTATATGTCTGAATTTATTATTTATCCAGGTCACCAGTTCACTGGCCGATCCTCGGTCGAGATTTACCACCAGGTATTGTTAACCGGGTGCCGATGTATAGAACTGGACTGTTGGGATGGTACAGATGAAGAACCCATCATTACCCACGGCTTTACTATGTGTACAGATATAGCATTTAAGGTACTGAATCTGTTCGTATGTCAGTAGATGCAATTGTGATTGTTGTATCTCATTTGGGCTGTATATATTGTTCATATGTATGAGAGGTGTCACCCCCTGTGCTGTATATATTGTTCATATGTATGAGAGGTGTCACCCCTTGTGCTGTATATATTGTTCATATGTATGAGAGGTGTCACCCCTTGTGCTGTATATATGGTTCATATGTATGAGAGGTGTCACCCCTTGTGCTGTATATATTGTTCATATGTATGAGAGGTGTCACCCCTTGTGCTGTATATATGGTTCATATGTATGAGAGGTGTCACCCCCTGTGCTGTATATATTGTTCATATGTATGAGAGGTGTCACCCCCTGTGCTGTATATATTGTTCATATGTATGAGAGGTGTCACCCCCTGTGCTGTATATATTGTTCATATGTATGGGAGGTGTTACCTCCTGTGCTGTATATATGGTTCGTATGTATGAGAGGTGTTACCTCCTGTGCTGTATATATGGTTTGTATGTATGAGAGGTGTCACCCCTTGTGCTGTATATATGGTTTGTATGTATGAGAGGTGTCACCCATTGTGCTGTATATATGGTTTATATGTATGAGAGGTGTCACCCCTTGTGCTGTATATATGGTTCATATGTATGAGAGGTGTCCCCCCTTGTGCTGTATATATGGTTCATATGTATGAGAGGCGTCACCCCTTGTGCTGTATATATGGTTCACATATGAGAGGTGTTACCCCATGTGCTGTATATATGGTTTATATGTATGAGAGGTGTCACCCCTTGTGTTGTAGACATGGTTCACAAGTAATGAGAGGTCACCCCTTGTGTTATAGAAATGGTTCACCTATATGAGAGATGCCCCCTTGTGTTATAGAAATGGTTCACCTATATGAGAGATGCCCCCTTGTGTTATAGAAATGGTTCACATATATGAGAGGTGCCCCCTTGTGTTATAGAAATGGTTCACATATATGAGAGGTGCCCCCTTGTGTTATAGAAATGGTTCACATATATGAGAGGTGCCCCCTTGTGTTATAGAAATGGTTCACATATATGAGAGGTCACCCCTTGTGTTATAGAAATGGTTCACATATATGAGAGATGCCCCCTTGTGTTATAGAAATGGTTCACATATATGAGAGATGCCCCCCCCCCCCCCACACACACCATTGTAGGTCAGTACATTTATTTCTAGTTGTTGAAATAAACTCCTTATTTCCTTCAGGATGTGATAGAAGCAATAGCAGCTAGTGCCTTTAAAACCTCAGACTATCCGGTGATACTCTCGTTCGAAAACCACTGCTCGTAAGTTCACCTGGTGCACAATGTATGAATATACAGGCTGTTTGTAATGTTGATAACAGTTTACAATGTTTATATAAATTGGCTTAAATATTGCGGGAGTTTATAAAGTGGATTCGTACACCAGATGTATGTTTTCAGTGTTTCAGAAACAAATTCACAAACCAAAGCTATGATGAACAGAGATGATAGTTGCTAAATTAACCCTTTCCTTCATAGAGATTTAGGTTAATATACTATTATATCTCCATACAAATGACAGCCATTTAGCTATCATGCAGTGGATAAGTAGTCGCCATATCTAGCCCACCTCCATAGATATTACTGGGACTACATGAGATTTAGGTTAATATACTGTTATATCTCCATACAAATGACAGCCATTTAGCTATCATGCAGTGGATAAGTAGTTGCCATATCTATCCCACCTCCATAGATATTACTGGGACTACATGAGTGTCTGTCCTTAATTATGAACATTTGTTTGGCTACTACATTGTCAATGCATGTCGTATTGGTAATAACATCAAGAGGTGCTTCTATGAGGGAAAGGGTTAAAAGGGGTTTGGTGTAATTCACATTTTTCACAGAGTTCAAGGTCATTAGTATTGACCTCCGAGTCTGTCACTGATGGAATTTCTATGTAGATTTAACAGTGCTTTTTGCCAATGTTGGAATGTCGCATTGCCTAGTGGTTAAAGTCTACGGAGCGGGATGTTGAAGGTTCGAACCACGTCAGTGTTCAGTCTGATATGGCCGGTTGGGGAGCCGCCTGCTAATTAAATAATGGTTACCGATTGCCTACCAACTTGGCGCCAGGCATACAAGCATAGGAATCGGGAGGTACTGATGTTCATAAAAAGAGATGTCTGATAAATCAGAAATGGCTGGCCCTTTAAATAAGGGTGACACTTAACCCTTTGCCTGTTGAGTAAATAAAATCACAGTTGCAAACAATATAGATCCAGATCAGCTGTCTGATGTTGTTTGCTATTCAGCCAATTGTTTTAGCTCCACTATCCGATAAAACACGTTCTGTTCCGTCTGATCTGGCTCTACTATTTGCAAAAGTGATTTTTATCTGCCGCTAGTGTGTAAAGGGTTAAAATAAACAAACTGTAGAATACACAAGGTTGCTTTGAATACGTTCATGAATTACAGGTTTCAGTCTTCATAACTTTGATAAATATTGAACTAAGATTCCCGCCTCCATGGTCGAGTGGTTAAGGTCGCTGACTTGTATACCACTGTAACCTCTCATCACTGATGGTCACGGGTTCGAGCCCCGCTTAGGCTGTGTCTCATTTATATGAAAAAGTTGGCAGTTTCTTACGGAGGTTGGTGCACCCAAGTACTGGTTAACCGCTGGAGCCTGCCCAGGAATGGTGTTGTTAGGTAAACTGCCCGCCGGTGATATAGCCCAAAATGGTGCTGATGCAGGCGTAAAACCCGAAATATAACATATATATAACATATGAACTAAGATTCTTGTATGCTAATATGCTAGCTATACTATGAATGCTTCAAAGCGAGATCAAGCAAACATCCATAGAATAACTCGATACGAATGATTCCATCCATGGCCGGGGCTAGTACAACTATTTTGTATATTATTTTCCACTATAACCAGGGATGGGTATTCGTAATCAGTATTCGTATTCATTATTCATCGTTATTCGTGCAAATACACAGTAATCGTAGTCAAGCTTTTGGAAAGTATTCAAACCCCCCCCCCCCCCCCCCCCAGTCAGGAAAGGTGTTGTTAGGTAAACTGCCCGCCGGCGATATAGCCCAAAATGGTGCTGATGTAGGCGTAAAACCTGAAATATAATAATAATTCAACCCCATCTCTGACTATAACAAGCCTTTCATATGAAAGTTTGTCGTGGTTGTACCGTGCCTAATCAACAAGTGTATTGGATCGCATCTCGATCACTCTGTAGCAGTCTCCTATTTCTCTTTGCTTTAAACTTTATATATTTTACAACGATTGAGAAGCATGTTCTAGCATAACTTATACTAATCACTCTCGTTGGCGCGGATGAAAGCGTAAATGTGGTCATTCGTGTGGGAGGAAACCGGAGTACCCGGAGAAAACCCACCCTTTATTTATAACGATTGAGAAGCAAGTTCTAGCATAACTTATATTAATCACTCTCGTTGGCGAGGATGAAAGCGTAAATGTGGTCATTCATGTGGGAGGAAACTGGGGTACCCGGAGAAAACCCACTTGTCCGATCTGGCGACCAAAATTCCTATTTCTCAGGGGTGGCGGCTCCTATATAACAATAATAATGATGAAAAGACTCCTGGTGGCCTCCAGGTTGGCAGGCAAGGGCAGTAAGTAAAGATCCACACTATTATGAAATATTCCAAAAATATGTCCGTCCTGGAATTCGTAAGTAAGGTAATATGTAGAGTGTAGACCAAGGTGCCCCAATATTCATGGTCATTAGAATCTACTACATACAGAATGGTATTCTAAGGAATGGATGATTAGATAAATGATATTCTAATTAGACAAATAATCTTTCTAAGGAATGGATGATTAGATATTGGATTATAGTCTGATAGCCTTATATATATTTCCATAATTCAGGAAGAATTTATTCCGACGTTCTGTAATGTTCTGCATATCTGTCCAAATTTGAACTAGTTTTTGTGTAAATTGCATCCATTTATGTAAATTCATTTATAAAATTACTAAAAGTCTGCAAATGATGGTTTACTGAATGGAAAGCTAGGATAAATTTGCATAGGAATTATAGTTTCATTTTTGAAAAATGTCATGTTATTTTACCGATTTCTTGCATGTTCGCGCTTAAAGGAGCTTTTTTTTGTTAGTTTTAGAATTACACCCATAATCAATCACAATTACAATCGGAATTCCAAAATATGTTTTTTACGCCATTTAAAAAATTCACACTAGCATCCGTGCAGAACTGTCCAGATAGTGCAACGAGCTACCAAAATATGGCTTAGTTTAGATGGACTAGTTTGGGCTGAATCGTGCAGACACTTAAACTGACAAACAAACCCTGTGCAAATACTAGTCTGGTGTGCACAGATTGCTTGTCTGCATGTAACACGGTATCGTCTGTGTGCACAGATTGCTTGTCTGCATGTAACACGGGACCGTCTGTGTGCACAGATTGCTTGTCTGCATGTAACACGGGATCGTCTGTGTGTATAGATTGCTTGTCTACATGTAACACGGGATCGTCTGTGTGTACAGATTGCTTGTCTGCATGTAAACGGGATCGTCACTTGTCTGCATGTAACACGGGATCGTCTGTGTGTATAGATTGCTTGTCTGCATGTAACACGGGATTGTCACTTGTCTGCATGTAACACGGGATTGTCTGTGTACAGATTGCTTGTCTGCATGTAACACGGGATCGTCTGTGTGTACAGATTACTTGTCTGCATGCAACACGGGATCGTCTGTGTGTACAGATTGCTTGTCTGCATGTAACACGGGATCGTCACTTGTCTGCATGTAACACGGGATCGTCTGTGTGTACAGATTGCTTGTCTGCATGCAACACGGGATCGTCTGTGTGTACAGATTACTTGTCTGCATGCAACACGGGATCGTCTGTGTGTACAGATTGCTTGTCTGCATGTAACACGGGATCATCTGTGTGTACAGATTACTTGTCTGCATGTAACACGGGATCGTCTGTGTGTACAGATTGCTCGTCTGCATGTAACACGGGATCGTCTTGTGTGTACAGATTGCTTGTCTGCATGTAACACGGGATCATCTGTGTGTACAGATTGCTTGTCTGCATGTAACACGGGATCGTCTGTGTGTACAGATTGCTTGTCTGCATGTAACACGGGATCGTCTGTGTGTACAGATTGCTTGTCTGCATGTAACACGGGATCGTCTGTGTGTACAGATTGCTTGTCTGCATGTAACATGGGATCGTCTGTGTGTACAGATTACTTGTCTGCATGTAACACGGGATCGTCTGTGTGTACAGATTACTTGTCTGCATGTAACATGGGATGGTCTGTGTGTACAGAATGCTTGTCTGCATGTAATACGGGAGCGTCTGTGTGTACAGATTGCTTGTCTGCATGTAACACGGGATTGTCTGTGTGTACAGATTACTTGTCTGCATGTAACACGGGATCGTCTGTGTGTACAGATTGCTTGTCTGCATGTAACACGGGATCGTCTGTGTGCACAGATTACTTGTCTGCATGCAACACGGGATCGTCTGTGTGTACAGATTGCTCGTCTGCATGCAACACGGGATCGTCTGTGTGTACAGATTGCTCGTCTGCATGCAACACGGGATCGTCTGTGTGTACAGATTACTTGTCTGCATGTAACACGGGATCGACTGTGTGTACAGATTGCTTGTCTGCATGTAACACGGGATCGTCTGTGTGTACAGATTACTTGTCTGCATGTAACACAGGATCATGTGATTGGGAGACAAGCAGGAAGTAGGAAGCTTTGTATAGAAAATAATTGAAACATAAGCTATTTCATTATAATATAAGTTTCACATTATAAAGATACAGTTAAACCTGTTATAAGCAGCCAGCCAAGGGAATCACAGAAAGTGGCTGCTTATCACAGGTGGCTGCTTAATAGAGGTCAAATGTATAATAAAACAGCATATTGGGAATCTGGAACCTTGCTGCTAAATAAATGTTGGCTGTTTAAAAGATGTGACCACTAACACAGGTTTGACTGTAGTGCTATTTGATTCAATGAAAATGGTTACTTAGTAACCATTTTCTATGTTATCTGGATGTTTAATATTACCCAGCTTCTTTAACCCTTTCTATCATAGAAGCACCTCTTGGCGCTATTACCAATATGCCATACATTAACAATGTAGTAGCCAAGCCAATGTTCATAATATAGGTCAGAATATCATGTAGTCCCAGTAATATCTATGGAGGTGGGATAGATATTGCCACTACTTATCCACTGCATGATAGCTAAATGGCTGTCGTTTGTATGGAGATATAATAGTATATTAACCTAAATCTCTATAAAGGAAAGGGTTAAATGGCTGTCGTTTGTATGGAGATATAATAGTATATTAACCTAAATCTCTATGAAGGAAAGGGTTAAATGTCTGTAGTTTGTATGGAGATATAATAGTATATTAACCTAAATCTCTATGAAGGAAAGGGTTAAATGGCTGTCGTTTGTATGGAGATATAATATTATATTAACCTAAATCTCCTGTAGTCCCAGTAATATCTATGTAGGTGGGATAGATATGGCAACTACTTATTCACTGCATGATAGCTAAATGGCTGTCGTTTGTATGGAGATATAATATTATATTAACCTAAATCTCATGTAGTCCCAGTAATATCTATGGAGGTGGGATAGATATTGCAACTACTTATTCACTGCATGATAGCTAAATGGCTGTCGTTTGTATGGAGATATAATATTATATTAACCTAAATCTCCTGTAGTCTCAGTAATATCTATGTAGGTTGGATAGATATGGCAACTACTTATTCACTGCATGATAGCTAAATAGCTGTCGTTTGTATGGAGATATAATAGCATATTAACCTAAATCTCTAGGAAGGAAAGGATTAAGGCATATTTCAACTAATTTTTTATCATCAATAATGTTATTTTTTTATGTTATTTTTGTCTCTTTTGTTATAATCAGATTCAAAACTACATTACTTTTAAAGAATTTATTTAATTTTTCTTCTTGTTAGTTTAAACATATTTTTTATTTCCCAATATAATACATATTGAACAATGCATACAACACGCATAATCAGAATACAGAATCAGGATTAGAATGGAAAACAGGAGTCTTATATAATTCTTCTCCTTTCTTCATGTTGGCGTCTGTGTCTATACAATCTCCTTTAATGCACGTATGTATGTATGATGACTAAATAAAATAGCTTCGAGTATGCCACTCTGTGTTCTACCCAGAACAACATTCAAAGAAGGTGAAAGAGAGAAAGAAATAGTAAAACACAACACGTAAGCCCAGCCCCCCCTCCCCCTATAAATGTTTTTTTAAAAATTAGATGCATTATAGGAGAAATTTAAGAATAAAATATTGCATTATATATAATCAGTGTATCTGTATCATAATTCTTTTTCTCAGTGAAATAAAAAATACACTGGAGATCTAAGAATTTCTTTTTAGATATTCAAACATGGTAACTGGATTCAGACAGGGTGATAGCAATTTAACATGTGGCTGCTCCGCCCTGTTTCATCATAACTGGATTCAGACAGGGTGATAGCAATTTAACATGTGGCTGCTCCGCCCTGTTTCATCGACGTAGAGAGACTGCCACCAGTTGTAATAATTGCTGTTTCAGACTTCAAACCATTGGCCCCGAGGTTATAAAACGTTTCTCAGATCTCAAACTCAAGCTCAAATGATCTGATTGGTTGATTCTGAGTGTTACTGTAACCAATCAGACGCTTGAGAATGAGTTTTGAGATTGGAGAAAAGTTTTATAACCTCGGGGAGGGGGGGGGGGGCATGAATCCGTGACATTTACTTTTGCGGATCATTTATCACTGTAAAACAAATGCTGGATTGAAACATGTTTAATATGCTCATGCTGTTTCATTGTTTTCATTGTAGCGTAAAGCAGCAAGCGAAAATGGCTGCCCACTGTAGGAACATATTTGGAGAAATGTTGTTAGTCGATTCCATTGAGGGATATCCTGTAAGTCTGTAGGATGAATAACTCTGTATGAATATGTTTTAGAAATATGGCTCGATATAGGGAAGGAATTCCCGTAAAGTATTTATCAAAAATCCACGGTTAATTGTCTGGCCTGTAAGTATGCTTTTCGAAAAAATAAGTTATTACGTTGTTGTCATGATTGGAACGGCGACTTCCTCCAGCGTTTCAAAATCTTGGACAAGTTCCTTGTGCTTCACATTGTTCACATTGACTAAGGCACAAAAAAACCTGTGTTTTTTACCCCGACCCTGAATTTGTTTATGAAATTTTGAAAGAAAGAAAAATGCAAACTTGTGTTTTTCACTTTTTTCTGTGCCCAAGTATGGTTACAAAATTCCACCAAAATAAAAAAAAATCTTACCAACTGATCCTATTTTTTGTGTGCACAAAACAGTAAACACAGGGGTTTTTTTGTGGCCTAATCAATTTTCACCCTGTTTGTCAATGTTAAACACTTGTTAACTGGTTGTTGGCAACTATTGGCAGCTATGTTTGTTTTTTTCGCAGTAAGATGTGCAAATTTGACATGTCCTCATTAATGAGATATTATTAAACCTAGCTGTTAGGAGCGAGGTTTCTCTACATCTGTGTCTGTGTGTGTGTATGTGTGTCTGTGTGTGTATGTATGTGTGTATGTATGTGTCTGTGTGTATGTATGTGTACGTGTCTGTGTGTATGTGTGTACGTGTCTGTATAGGACAGTATAACTCAAAAAGTTGTGGATGGATTCTGATGAAACTTTGTGGATAGAGGGTTGGTCCAGGAGGAAGTGAGTCAATTGTGGGATGTGGTGAAGGCATGTGATCATGGAGGTATGTGATCAGGGAGGTATGGTGATCAGGGAGGTATGTGGATATATAGAGGGTTGGTCCAAGAGGAAGTGAGTCAATTGTGGGATGTGGTGAAGGCATGTGATCGGGGAGGTATGGTGATCAGGGAGGTATGTGGATATATAGAGGGTTGGTCCAGGAGGAAGTGAGTCAATTGTGGGATGTGGTGAAGGCATGTGATCGGGGAGGTATGGTGATCAGGGAGGTATGTGATCAGGGAGGTATGGTGATCAGGGAGGTATGTGGATATATAGAGGGTTGGTCCAAGAGGAAGTGAGTCAATTGTGGGATGTGGTGAAGGCATGTGATCGGGGAGGTATGGTGATCAGGGAGGTATGTGGATATATAGAGGGTTGGTCCAGGAGGAAGTGAGTCAATTGTGGGATGTGGTGAAGGCATGTGATCGGGGAGGTATGGTGATCAGGGAGGTCAGCGATCAGGGAGGCATGTGGTCAGGGAGGTATGGTGATCAGGGAGGTCAGCGATCAGGGAGGCATGTGGTCAGGGAGGTCTGTGATCAGGGAGGTATGTGATCAGGGAGGTCAGCGATCAGGGAGGCATGGTGATTAGGGAGGTATGGTGATTAGGGAGGTATGGTGATCAGGGAGGTATGGTGATCAGGGAGGTATGGTGATCAGGGAGGTATGGTGATCAGGGAGGTATGTGATCAGGGAGGTCAGCGATCAGGGAGGCATGGTGATTAGGGAGGTATGGTGATCAGGGAGGTATGGTGATCGGGAGGTATGGTGAACGGGGAGGTATGGTGATCAGGGAGGTATGGTGATCAGGGAGGTATGGTGATCAGGGAGGTATGGTGATCAGGGAGGTATGGTGATCAGGGAGGCCTGTGATCAGGGAGGTATGGTGAGCAGGGAGGCATGTGATCAGGGAGGCATGTGGATATATAGAGGGTTGGTCCAGGAGGAAGTGAGTCAATTGTGGGATGTGGTGAAGGCATGTGATCAGGGAGGTATGTGATCAGGGAGGTATGGTGATGAGGGAGGTATGTGGATATATAGAGGGTTGGTCCAGGAGGAAGTGAGTCAATTGTGGGATGTGGTGAAGGCATGTGATCGGGGAGGTATGGTGATCAGGGAGGCCTGTGATCAGGGAGGTCAGTGATCAGGGAGGCATGTGATCAGGGAGGCATGTGATCAGGGAGGTCAGCGATCAGGGAGGCATGTGGTCAGGGAGGTATGGTGATCAGGGAGGTCAGCGATCAGGGAGGCATGTGGTCAGGGAGGTCTGTGATCAGGGAGGTATGTGATCAGGGAGGTCAGCGATCAGGGAGGCATGGTGATTAGGGAGGTATGGTGATTAGGGAGGTATGGTGATCAGGGAGGTATGGTGATCAGGGAGGTATGGTGATCGGGGAGGTATGGTGATCGGGGAGGTATGATGATCAGGGAGGTATGGTGATCAGGGAGGTATGGTGATCAGGGAGGTATGGTGATCAGGGAGGTATGGTGATCAGGGAGGTATGGTGATCAGGGAGGTATGTGATCAGGGAGGTCAGCGATCAGGGAGGCATGGTGATTAGGGAGGTATGGTGATCAGGGAGGTATGGTGATTAGGGGAGGTATGGTGATCAGGGAGGTATGGTGATCAGGGAGGTATGGTGATCAGGGAGGTATGGTGATCAGGGAGGCCTGTGATCAGGGAGGACTGTGATCAGGGAGGCATGTGATCAGGGAGGCATGTGATCAGGGAGGCATGTGGATATATAGAGGGTTGGTCCAGGAGGAAGTGAGTCAATTGTGGGATGTGGTGAAGGCATGTGATCGGGGAGGTATGTGATCAGGGTGGTCTGTGATCAGGGAGGCATGGTGATCAGGGAGGTATGGTGATCAGGGAGGAATGTGATCAGGGAGGCCTGTGATCAGGGAGGTCAGCGATCAGGGAGGCATGTGGTCAGGGAGGCCTGTTATCAGGGAGGTATGTGATCAGGGAGGTCAGCGATCAGGGAGGCATGATGATCAGGGAGGCATGTGATCAGGGAGGCATGTGATCAGGGAGACATTGTAATCAGGGAGGCCTGTGATCAGGGAGGCATGTGATCAGGGCGGTCTGTGATCAGGGCGGCATATGGTCAGGGAGGTCTGTGATCGGGGATATCTGTGATCAGGGAGGCATGTGATCAGGGAGGTCAGCAATCAGGGAGGTCTGTAATCAGGGAGGTCTGTGATCAGGGAGGCATGATGATCAGGGAGGCATGGTGATCAGGGAGGCCTGTGATCAGGGAGGTCAGCGATCAGGGAGGCATGGTGATCAGGGAGGTCAGCAATCAGGGAGGTCTGTGATCAGGGAGGTCAGCGAAGTGTCCACTCCCATTGACTCTATATCACTGTAAAAGCAAGCATTTGTTCTTGTCTCAAACACCAGCATGGGGAGCATCCCTCCGAATGCTGTCCTCTTAGTTAGTTTCGCAGTTCTTGTAGTTATGTGAATTTAAGGAATCTTAAGCCAGTACCTATACTGACTTACAAGGTGAATGTACTGACTTACAAGGTGAAACTGTAGCTTGCGTTAGTCCTATGATCATTTATACAATACTATGATAAGTATCGAACTACCGACATCAGATCACTTGTCCCTTACTGATGTAGCTTCAACCACCAATTCTTTCATTTAACCCATTTCATTCTGGATATATTTAAAAGCATTTGCAAACAACATAGATCCAGATCAGCCGCAGCGTGACGCTGCGTGCTGATCAGGATCTATGTTGTTTGCTGCATAGCCAAGTGTCTTAGCAAGATCATCTGAATAGCAAACAGCATAGATCCTGATCAGACGGCACATTCTGTGGCGGTTGATCTGGCTCTATATTCTTTGCAGATACCGTTTGAACGGTATCCAGAATGAAATGGGTTAAGGAAGAAATCCAGTTGGCTGGCAAACGGTCTGTTGTTCTACCCAGTACCTGTCAGAGCCTGAAATACTGCATTGAGTCGGCACACCTTGGCTCTCTTTCTTCATCAATAAAGGCTGTAGCATTAGCTCAATACCCTAGACTGTGATCAGATATACCATTCAGCTGATCCGATTGAAGACTAAACATGGACACATGTGCACAATCGATGCCTATAATCAATAAAAGCTGTGTTCATTAACATTGTGCCTGTGTTATATTTGTGTTTATCTTTTCAGATTGAAGCCGATATTACCCTACCAAGCCCGGAACAGCTGAAGCGGAAAATTATTGTGAAAAACAGAAAGAAGCATTTTCATAAGAGTAAGTGTTTCACTGATGACTGACGTTCAATGGCTTTAGTCCGCCTCCGTGGTCGAGTGGTTAAGGTCGCTGACTTGTATACCACTGTAACCGATCATCACTGATGGTCACGGGTTCGAGCCCCGCTCAGACCGTGTCTCATTTATATGAAAAAGTTGGCAGTTTCTTACGGAGGTTGGTGCACCCAAGTACTGGTTAACCGCTGGAGCCTGCCCAGAAAAGGTGTTGTTAGGTAAACTGCCCGCCGGTGATATAGCCCAAAATGGTGCTGATGCAGGCGTAAAACCCGAAATATAACATAACATCAATGGCTTTAATTATTGGGTCGGGCACACCACTCTACATTTTCTTCCGAAATTATGTTAACAGTTATTCTTGATAATTGTTCTTGTATGCTACAAACTATAGCCAAGTCTTGGAGCGACATTTGATTTAATATTTGATGCAGCCCCTCAGTTGATGTAATCACTTGATACTCTCTTTAAGGGTTAATTTAATTTGGATTAATGAAGAATTATTATGTGCAGGTGCCTAAGGGTGAGATATTACGGTAAATATTCACCCACTTTAACTGTGATCATTGTTCACAGAGCTTTATGTTGGATGCATGTGTTGGTTAATAGTTGGTAAATATTCTGTTTCTGTTGCGAATGACCAGTACAGAATAGTAATTGTTACATGCATTGGTTTGTGTTGGTTAATAGTTGGAATTATTCTGTTTCTGTTGCGAATGACCAGTACCAATGCTCGACCTGTACAATGCTCGACCAGTACCAATTCTCGATCAGTACCAACTCTCGACTATGTTTCAATTTGTCCCAGTTTCTGCAATAAATCTCATTATTTTCACAATATGCTTACGGAAACATAAACTCGTCTGCTGCTTATAAAGTGTGGCATAGGTCCCAAGTTTCTGGCGTTGTAGATGAATATTTTTAGAAGAACACTTTCAGTTCCAGAAAGGAGATTCAAATTTAATTGTGGTCATAATCATAAAGTGTTTTGAAAATATTCACATCAGGAAGCAAAATCTAATGATATCTTTGTAGAATTTACTCAAAAAGTGTTGGTTGAAATGTATGAAAAACACGTCATCCAGACTGAAAGTAAAGGTACTGACACACACTAATTGCGGATATAGCTGTGCTTCATTTATGTATCTACATGTAGGAAGTTGTGCAATGTTTAATCAAATTACTTCACTAACCGTCTACATATACCTGTGAGTGATGTTGTCGGCCAAGTAAAGTAACTCGGCAAAATTGTCACTGCCAATTATTATGTGCACAGTGAATATATTTGTGAAATATTAGTTATTTTAAATGTAAAAAAAATGGTAATGGTTTATGAATAGTAAGTCAAAAGTCGAGAATTGGTTCCCTCAACATTTATGAATGGCCAGTCAAAAGTCGAGAATTGGTTCCCTCAACATTTATGAATGGCCAGTCAAAAGTCGAGAAATTGGTTCCCTCAACATTTATGAATGGCCAGTCAAAAGTCGAGAAATTGGTTCCCTCAACATTTATGAATGGCCAGTCAAAAGTCGAGAAATTGGTTCCCTCAACATTTATGAATGGCCAGTCAAAAGTCTAGAAATTGGTTCCCTCAACATTTATGAATGGCCAGTCAAAAGTCTAGAAATTGGTTCCCTCAACATTTATGAATGGCCAGTCAAAAGTCTAGAAATTGGTTCCCTCAACATTTATGAATGGCCAGTCAAAAGTCTAGAAATTGGTTCCCTCAACATTTATGAATGGCCAGTCAAAAGTCTAGAAATTGGTTCCCTCAACATTTATGAATGGCCAGTCAAAAGTCTAGAAATTGGTTCCCTCAACATTTATGAATGGCCAGTCAAAAGTCTAGAAATTGGTTCCCTCAACATTTATGAATGGCCAGTCAAAAGTCTAGAAATTGGTTCCCTCAACATTTATGAATGGCCAGTCAAAAGTCTAGAAATTGGTTCCCTCAACATTTATGAATGGGAAGTCAAAAGTCTAGAAATTGGTTCCCTCAACATTTATGTTGTCGATCAAACTTACCAGTATTAAACACACTACAATACGCATTAGGTCTCAAGTAACAACATCAATTAGGTCAAAAGTGTCAAGTTTACGCTCAGTCTCCTGAAATAGTTACAAATATTATTTATTGAATGCTTATGCTGCTTCTCGATTCAAATTTCGTGAAAATCAATTGAGAGTTGTTATTTTGAGGCTTCATGTTTGTTTGTGTCTCGTGAAACATTTACCGGTAATAACAGTTTATTGCCATTCAGAATAACACCGTCATGGATCACAAATCACAAATTGACGATTTGTGAGCTTGGTAATGCAAACTATTGTGGACACGAAATATTGTAGCCGTTAAAAGTTTAAACTTTATTTATTTTACAACGATTGCGAAGCAAGTCTTAACAACTTATATTAATCATTCTCGTTGGCGCGGATGAAAGAGTAAATGTGGTCATTCGTGTGGGAGGAAACCCACCTGTCCGATCTGGCGACCACCGTACCATCTTGCATACTTCCCAGTCCGAGGATCAAACACGGGTTGCATTGGTGAGAAGCGAGCACGCTAACCACTGCGCTAATCGGACACAGCATTTAACCCTATCAACACTACATACCTCTAAATAGGCTTACAGAATGTGTAGATCCAGATGAGCGGCTCATTATGAGCTGTGACAATGACAAATTTACGCATTTTGATAAATGAACTTGTCCAAATGTAATGTTCTTATCAATGTATTGGTTTAAAAATATCATAGCCAAGTCCATGTCAGTTACTTGGCCCGGTTGAATGGGTTAAAGCAGAAACAATAAGTGTTGCGAATGTTTGCAGGTATACAGAAGCCGCCTAGTTAATCTGTTTCTTGTCGTTTACTTTGTATGGTATTAGGTAAGCAGAAAGTCACCTCGCCGAAAACATCAAACCCACGGAAACAGGTTAAGCAGAACAGTCAGGAGGTTACAGGAGACGATGGCGAAGTTATTGTGGAAAAATCTCTCGTAGCAAAGTTAGAGAGCCAATCTGAAAGTGTAGATGATAGTCAAAAACCAGACAAAGGCGAGGACGACATATACGAGTCTGAGTCCTCCGAGAGTGATGACGACGATGAGGTGACGGGTTTGACGGAGGAAGAGGAGAAGGAGAGGCAGCGAGAGAAGCGAGAGAAGGTGAGGGAAGATCTGCAGCACAGATTCTTGCTGTGTCATGTTTATTGTACTTTGTAGTTCGCTCATTGTCGATTATCTAAGATACATGTAATACTGCTAACTATAGATAGAATAGAAACTAGGAATGTCATGTTTTATTGTATGTGTAATTTATTATCTTGCGTGATGGAAGTCTGTACAACTATTGCAATGCCACCACTATCGACATGTGTAGACGTACGTTTAACCCATAACCTGCCGAATAAATTGGACGGAATGTGCATAGCGCCGTATCCTATCAGGATCTATGTTGTTTGCTATTCAGACACGTATTTTAGCTCCACTATACGACTAGCAAACAGCATAGAGTCTGATCAGACAGTACGTTCTGTGCTTTTCTGATCTGGCTCTATGCTGTTTTTAAAAGCGACTTTTTGTTGTGAGTGGCAGGTTACGGGTTAATGTACTTCTTCATAGTCATCCTGGTGCTTCAGGGTCTTCATGTGCCTGTCCATGCAGGTTTTATTCCACCGTACAATCCAGGATGGCCGTCTTGTTACTATAAATGGATTTGCATTTGACCTTCGGTTTGTTGCTTTACTTATCTTCTTTAAATTCATCATGCAACTTTAGACATTAAAGACACACATCTCTGCAGGCAAAATATTGTGCATGATCCAAGATGGCTGACCTTTTACTGAGGATACTATAATGTTGTTGTTTTGATTCTGGCTAAGCTGCTGTACATAATCTCTGCATAAAATTCATCATATTACTTCACTGATTCACAATATCTGCATCGATTTCATCATGACACACAGAGCAGTTATACCTCACATGACTATCCCATGCAAAATTTGCCATACCCGAGAAATTTGCCATACCCGAGTGGGCGACATTTTTCAATGTCTCATGGCAATGTCTCGCCTCTGAACAGCCTCATTAGGAACAAAATCACGCTCGTCAGGTGTTTAGTTCAGCTATCACCGATGTGTATGAATGAATCAAAGTTGTACATGTAAGGTGGCATATATACTATATTCAGAATGAAAACCTCTAATTTTCATGTATATATTATTAATTCTGGAATGTGACTGTCTCTTTTTTAAAATTAGTTTTCTCTACTTTTATTGACTCGTATACCTGTTTATTTCCTTTTGTTATTTTTGTTTGTCCTCTATCTATGTTTACTTTGGGATTTTTTGGAATATTGATTATTTTAGAGCATAAGATCGTGACATACAGTGCATTATCTCTGGATTAAGGAATTTTAATATAGTGTTGTTCTAAAATTGAACATTAAGATGTAAATTTATGAGATGTCTTTAGCACACAAGCCTTAGTACCATTGTACAGATAAGTATTGCATCTTGTAGTATAGATGTCATTAAAACCATCATGAATGAAAGAAAAGTTTGTGGGAGCGTGTGCGTCTGGTTGGACTTGACTTTTTATTGTTAAATGATTTAAGTATCGGTTTAATTTTAACCTTTCCCTCATAGAAGCACCTCTTGACGCCATAATATAGTAGTCAAACGAATGTTCATAAAAAAGTCCAGAATCTCATGTGGTCCCAGTAATATCTATGGAGGTGGGATAGATATGGCGACTACTTATCCATGTACATTAACCCTTTCCCTCATAGAAGCACCTCTTGACACCATAATATAGTAGTCAAACGAATGTTCATAGATATGGCGACTACTTATCCACTGCATGATAGCTAAATGGCTGTCGTTTGTATGGAGATATAATAGTATATTAACCTAAATCTCTATGTAGTCCCAGTAATATCCAGTAATATCTATGGAGGTGGGATAGATATGACGACTACTTATCCACTGCATGATAGCTAAATGGATGTCGTTTGTATGGAGATATAATAGTATATTAACCTAAATCTCTAGGAAGGAAAGGGTTAATTAATAAGATAACACTTTTATTATATTAATATTTGCAGTGTTTATTTCTGTGAACTGTAATAATACATTATCTCATACTCGCATAGATTATCTCCTCAATTTATTAACCGGAGAATTCGACATAACCGACTTTGACATAACGGTTGTAGACTGTAGCTAATTTTAAATGCTATTAGTAGCAAGATAAAGTAATTACAGCTTTACGGATAGGTTTGCAACAGTACAGAGACATCAATGTCCTACTGTCGTAGGTGGATATGTTTCGTGAATATCGACTCGGCTCCGATTACCGAGATAATGCTGTTCTACCAACAAAACCATTTTAATAGTAGGATAACGACTCTGGGTTATGGTCCTATATTTTCTTTTATTGTCAAATAAATATAACTTTAAAAGTAACAATGCACCTCTGACTTTAAATGCACTTGATTCCGAAATATTCTGTTATTTTGTCGTATAAATACTATATTTTATCTTAAGATAAAGCGTGATCTAGGGATTTACTGGAATGAGGGATGCGTGAGTTACATGTAGTCAAAACAGAAGGGCTTAAATAGTTTGCTTTGCAAGAATTGAGGTAACGGTATTTGTTGTGTTGGCCAGATTTTTGGTGGTCGGCCGGGTAGGTGGCTTTGCTCTCGGCAGTGTGATCTAAATGAGATGTTTTACTTATCTGTATACCTTCATGACATGTATGATGACTTGTTCCGTTTCACCTGCGAACACCTATGAAATAAGCACAATTAATGGCCACCTGCACAGATGTAAAAAGCAGGAAATGTCACTGTGTTATATTCGATGGAGGTAATCGTCAGTTACAGCAGGTGTCCAAGGGGCCGTTATAGTTGCATTTACAGCAGGTGTCCAAGGGGCCGTTATAGTTGCATTTACAGCAGGTGTCCAAGGGGCCGTTAAAGTTGCATTTACAGCAGGTGTCCAAGGGGCCGTTATAGTTGCATTTACAGCAGGTGTCCAAGGGGCCGTTATAGTTGCATTTACAGCAGGTGTCCAAGGGGCCATTATAGTTACATTTACAGCAGGTGTCCAAGGGGCCGTTATAGTTGCATTACAGCAGGTGTCCAAGGGGCCGTTGTAGTTGCATTTACAGCAGGTGTCCAAGGGGCCGTTATAGTTGCATTTACAGCAGGTGTCCAAGGGGCCGTTATAGTTGCATTTACAGCAGGTGTCCAAGGGGCCGTTATAGTTGCATTTACAGCAGATGTCCAAGGGGCCGTTATAGTTGCATTTACAGCAGGTGTCCAAGGAGCCGTATAGTTGCATTTACAGCAGGTGTCCAAGGGGCTGTTATAGTTGCATTTACAGCAGGTGTCCAAGGGGCCGTTATAGTTGCATAATTATTTTGTATGGATAACCACATTTTGTATGTTTTCCGTTCAAATCTTGCGTACTAATCTCTCACACATGTTATGTACAAATATTAATGAAGTTTAAAGTTGTTGATATGAGCAGGTTGAATCAATTAACAGTTGTTAATTACAACATTGTGTTGAAACATGTTTGTCTTGCAGGGAATGAGTTGAGCAGATGCTATTGAATGTATTTGTGTGTATAATATTGTACGAGTCTTGCTCTATGTGCTGTATTGCTTGTGCCACTATGTGTTGTGATCTTGTGAGGTCGTGTTAAACATTACTGTTTAACCAAGTGATATTTAAAGTTTAAACTTTATTTATTTTACAACGATTGCGATGCAAGTTCTAACAACTTATATTAATCGCTCTCGTTGGCGCGGTTGAAAGCGTAAATGTGGTCATTCGTGTGGGAGGAAACCGGAGTACCCGGAGAAAACCCACCTGTCGTGTGGCGACCACCGTATCATCTGACATACTTCCCGGTCCGAGGATATTAGTTTGTATTTCTTAGCTTCATGGTATATATTACACTACTCACAGAAAGTAAGTAATTCAAACAACTGGACAATGGTGTGCATTGACAAACTGAATATTACAATACTACTGTAATACTTTAAAGCGACATTGCATCCCAAAAAAATAAATACATAGTTTACCTATAAATAGCATTACCACTACAAATTCTTCCGAAATAATTCGAACACTAACTTTTAATCAATAAACAGTGTTTTTGCAGTCTACAAACTCACAAAAGTGAAAGTAGGATTTCATATAACAGCCAGCCACACTCCTGAATTGACGTTTATTGGCGTCTATGCTAAGCATTTGATACTATCATGTAGAGATCATTTAAATCTGATCAGTCTAAAAATAAATATGCATTTTCACAAGTGCGAGATATAGCTGTAAATCGGTATGATACATGTTGTTTTTCAGAATACACGCGATGTATTACGCATGAATGTTGACCATATTTACATTATTTTGTTATGTCAACAAGCGCTGTATACTCCAGTTGTATATTAGTTGAAATAGTCAAGATTCTGTGAAAAATACTTGGGGGAAAAAATAATACCATGTAATAGTAAATTACATTCTGCAGGTATTTGCAATGTAGTATCACTTTAACAATGTGACTTTAATGATTTCTAGATTTTATTGTGATGTATATGTACACGTAAGGTGATACAACAGTTTCACGAAGAACCCGTAATTTGTAAATAATTAAGTTTTGCGCAGAACCCTTAATTTGTAAATAATTAACAGTTTCGCGAAGAACCCTTAATTTGTAAATAATTAAGTTTCGCCCAGAACCCTTAATTTGTAAATAATTAACAGTTTCGCACAGAACCCGTAATTTGTAAATAATTAACAATGTGTTGTATCTTCTGTGTTTATTTGTATATTATTTATTATAAAGTCTTCTGCTGTAACTTGTCCACACTGTTATCTATGGTGTATCGCCTAACTGTCGACAGTAAAGGACAGTCATTTTGCTATATATTAGCCGGTGATTCCCTTGCTGGACTTACTTGGGCATTGCTACGACTAGTCTACTAGTGCTTTGCATCTCGACATAAACGCTGTCTATGAATGAATTAGACAAGTAACAGTATTCCCAAGCATGATTGTACATGTATAGATAGACAGTAAGGAATGCCAACCCAAGTGTACTATTGAAGATAAGGTCTGCTTGTTTCTTGTCGGCGAGTATGACGCAGTCTGTACTTGATTAATTCTTGTCGCAGAGTATGACGCAGTCTGTACTTGATTAATTCTTGTCGCAGAGTATGACGCAGTCTGTACTTGATTAATTCTTGTCGCCGAGTATGACGCAGTCTGTACTTGATTAATTTTTGTTGACGATGAGATTTGTTGTCGTCTTCTTGCTATATTGCTATCATGAAAAATGAAATGTTTTAATTGATGTAATATATTTCACTGGTTTACATAAACACTCGGCACCTACATAAACAGATTCGAATAAATACTGAGCACTGACAGGACTAAAAAGGCCTACTCGGCAATCTACATACATTTACTCTAAAACACATTACTCTGACTAATGTTTACTCTAAAACACACTGGGGCACCGACCAACATTGGCCTACTCTAAAACACACTGGGGCACCGACCAACATTGGCCTACTCTAAAACACACTGGGGCACCGACCAACATTGGCTTACTCTAAAACACACTGGGGCACCGACCAACATTGGCCTACTCTAAAACACACTGGGGCACCGACCAACATTGGCTTACTCTAAAACACACTGGGGCACCGACCAACATTGGCTTACTCTAAAACACACTGGGGCACCGACCAACATAGGCTTACTCTAAAACACACTGGGCACCAACCAATATAGGCTTACTCTAAAATACACTGGACATCAGGGTAACGACATTGGAGGGTTCTAAAACACACCAGGCACTGTGATAGGTGATGTTGTTGGCTGACACAAACAAGTGGACCTTGAGTGGCATATAACAATATAATCTCGTAGAGAATGTCATGCAGACTGGAGTACACCGGTATGTGATGTAAGAGAAACGCTGGAGTACACACCAGTATTGAATGTGATAGCTGTTGTATTTTCCATTTCTGTCCAGCTTGATGATGATGATTATGACGACAGTGACCCCGAGATGTATGGTGGGGAGTACATGGTACGCTGCATTCCGCAGTACGTGATGCCTGCTGCCTATTTATTTGCATGTCTTTTATTTAGTTTTCACGAAGCAGCATTCACTTCAACCATTTACCACAATGTGCCCAAAGTTTTAATGAGAGTTTAAATTAGTTTTTTTATGTTCGGTCATTGAAATTAAAGCAATTATTTTTTACATTTATGTTTTCCTTGACTGGTTACTAAATATAGAACTTAGATCAGATGAATATGAAAGGTACGATTTTTACGTATAGATTGCGACTGTAAAATGTCACCAATTTGTGCTTGTGCCAGTCATACAATGTGCCCATACCCTGACCACCCATCTAGGTGACCCACCTACCAGGGAGTCATGGTACTCCACCCATCTAGGTGACCCACCTACCAGGGAGTCATGGTACTCCATCCATCTAGGTGACCCTCCTACCAGGGAGTCACAGTACTCCACCCATCTAGGCGACCCTCCTACCAGGGAGCCCCGGTACTTCACCCATCTAGGCGACCCTCCTACCAGGGAGTCACAGTACTTCACCCACCTAGGCAACCCTCCTACCAGGGAGTCACAGTACTCCATCCATCTAGGTGACCCTCCTACCAGGGAGTCACAGTACTCCACCCATCTAGGCGACCCTCCTACCAGGGAGCCCCGGTACTTCACCCATCTAGGCGACCCTCCTACCAGGGAGTCACAGTACTCCACCCATCTAGGCGACCCACCTACCAGGGAGTCCCGGTACTCCACCCATCTAGGCGACCCACCTACCAGGGAGTCACGGTACTCCACCCATCTAGGCGACCCACCTACAGGGAGTCACGGTACTCCACCCATCTAGGCGACCCACCTACCAGGGAGTCCCGGTACTCCACCCATCTAGGCGACCCTCCTACCAGGGAGTCATGGTACTCCACCCATCTAGGCGACCCACCTACCAGGGAGCCCCGGTACTACACCCATCTAGGCGACCCTCCTACCAGGGAGTCACTGTTCTCCACCCATCTAGGCGACCCTCCTACCAGGGAGCCCCGGTACTACACCCATCTAGGCGACCCTCCTACCAGGGAGTCACTGTTCTCCACCCATCTAGGCGACCCTCCTACCAGGGAGTCACAGTACTCCATCCATCTAGGCGACCCACCTACCAGGGAGTCGCCGTACTCCATACATCTAGGCAACCCTCCTACCAGGGAGTCACAGTACTTCACCCACCTAGGCAACCCTCCTACCAGGGAGTCACAGTACTCCATCCATCTAGGCGACCCACCTACCAGGGAGTCGCCGTACTCCATACATCTAGGCAACCCTCCTACCAGGGAGTCACAGTACTTCACCCACCTAGGCAACCCTCCTACCAGGGAGTCACAGTACTCCACCCATCTAGATGACCCTCCTACCAGGGAGTCACGGTACTCCATCCATCTAGGCGACCCACCTACCAGGGAGTCACGGTACTCCATCCATCTAGGCGACCCTCCTACCAGGGAGTCACGGTACTCCACCCATCTTTAGAATGTTTGTATAACTGGTAATTGCTTTCCGCTTGTTATGAATTTGTGGGGGGGGGGGGGGGGGAAAAGAACATGAAAATATAACTCTGGTTTTAAATATAACTTGGATTTAAATATAACTTGGATTTAAATGTAACTCTGGTTTTATCATCTACAGTTGTCCAAGAGATATCATAGAGGTCCATCCAAAACATTGTTTTGGTCATTTCTTAAAGATATTTAAATCGCTCTAGGGGGTTTTCACTGTTTTACATGGAAATGATAACCATTGGAGGGGGGGACGGGGACTGCATTGCATGGTGTATGGTAGAAGTATAGAAGCTGTATATATAATAGATGTGTTTGAGAGCTTGATTTTCATTTTTCAGTTAAAGGTTAAACAAGAGAAGGTATGAGCCCATACTTATATTTCAACAATCATTTTTTTTTACCTCTAATCACCAGTTTTGATATATGTCTCTTATAAGCTTCTCCACTAACGCTTCATAACTATTTAACATTTTGTAGTCACTAATAAGATAAGCTTCAGTTTGGTAATTGTCATTCGACTGTAGTATTGGTGAGATCTAAGCGGGGCGCTAGTACCTCAGGTATTGATGTTTCCGTTGTACATTCTGACAAATAAGGTCAATGCTCTGCCCAGAGAGTGAACGGGTAATATTTCGGGTAATTCTCGTTAGCGATCGGGCTAGCGTAATTGTCTGTTTGTGTACTCAGGATGTGGCCAGTAATTAATTTGTCATGCAAAGTAAATATCTATTGTAATTCTCTCATCAATGGCGGGGAATTGTCCGGTTAATTATTGATTGTCCGCAGTCGATATTTAAACTAACTCCATGTCATCAGCGGGCAATGGTTTGGGTTATTATTTGTCACGGGCAGTCAATATTCAAAGTAACTCGATGTCAACGGCGGGCAATGGTTTGGGTTATTATTTGTCATGGGCAGTCAATATTCAAAGTAACTCGATGTCATCAGCGGGCAATGGTTTGGGTGGGCAGTCAATATTCAAAGTAACTCTATGTCATCGGAGGGCAATGGTTTGGGTGGGCAGTCAATATTCAAAGTAACTCCATGTCATCGGAGGGCAATGGTTTGGGTGGGCAGTCAATATTCAAAGTAACTCCATGTCATCGGAGGGCAATGGTTTGGGTGGGCAGTCAATATTCAAAGTAACTCCATGTCATCGGAGGGCAATGGTTTGGGTGGGCAGTCAATATTCAAAGTAACTCCATGTCAATGGCAGGCAATGGTTTGGGTCATTATTTGTCATGGGCAGTCCATATCTAATGACGGCCAATGGTTTCGTAATTGGGCTGGCAATTTTTACACATTTTAAAATGTGTGTGTAAGTCACAATTCTGGGCAAGTAGATATTTGTGGAACATTTAACAAATTCTGGGCAAGTAGATATTTGTGGAACATTTAACAAATTCTGGGCAAGTAGATATTTGTGGAACATTTAACAAATTCTGGGCAAGTAGATATTTGTGGAACATTTAACAAATTCTGGGCAAGTAGATATTTGTGGAACATTTAACAAATTCTGGGCAAGTAGATATTTGTGGAACATTTAACAAATTCTGGGCAAGTAGATATTTGTGGAACATTTAACAAATTCTGGGCAAGTAGATATTTGTGATATATAGCCAGAGTTACTAGTCGGTGATGATCATTAAACTTTAGCTTAAATCTCTTAACTTGTAAATTAACACAAAATAATCTCATTGCACCATTTATACGGGAGTTCTTTGAAACACAGTGATTTTTATGGTGTTTAATTTGTAAATATTTACTGGCTTCTTTTACTCCATGAATTTTCTAGCTTTCAAAGTACAAGCACATAAATTACATGAGTTAGTTTAGTTTGAACCTCTAGACACCCCAAGTAGATGAAAGGTTACGCTTCTGTTTACACCGGGATGCCCGTCCGTGTTGGAAATACTGCTCGGACGGGCACCCGTGGTTTTCCTCCCACAAAAATAGCTGGAAAGTCGCTATATGACCTAAACTGTAGGTGCGGCTTTAAACCCTAAAAACAAACATCTTCTGTTTACAGTAATACCTTCCAATAATGAATGATTTCGATAAAGACTACCCCGGAATAATGACCCTTAATAACCTGTCTGTAAAGACCACCATTTTGTCCTTGCATAAGGCCATTATCAGTGCTTTTTTTAACCTGCGATGAAAGTCCATTTATTAACACCACTATTTTGCCATTTCCATGGATGGTCTGGTCTCTACATCTAATATATGCAGTTCAATCTGTGTTACAGACCACCCACGAATAAGGACCATCCATTGATAACTTAATTGTCTGCCACCATTTTGATATCCTCTATGTAGTTATCAATGCATTTTAATCTCCAATTGGAGAGCACCTGTCAATACATTTTAATCTCCAATTAGAGAGGACCTGTCAATGCATTTTAATCTCCAATTAGAGAGCACCTGTCAATGCATTTTAAACTCCAATTAAAGAGAACCTGTCAATGCATGTTAATCTCCAATCAGAGAGCACCTGTCAATGCATTTTAATCTCCAATTTGAGAGCACCTGTCAATGCATTTTTAAACTCCAATTTGAGAGCACCTGTCAATGCATTTTAATCTCATTAGAGAACATCTGTCAATGCATTTTAATCTCCAATTAGAGAGCACCTGTCAATGCATTTTAAACTCCAATTAGAGAGCACCTGTCAATGCATTTTAATCTCCAATTAGAGAGCACCTGTCAATGCATTTTAATCTCCAATATTTGAGAGCACCTGTCAATGCATTTTAATCTCATTAGAGAGCATCTGTCAATGCATTTTAATCTCCAATTAGAACGCACCTGTCAATGCATTTTAATCTCCAATTAGAGAGCACTTATCAATGGAGACATAGCACAGTTGTAGCACGTTCGCTTCAGGTGTGGAAGGTTCGGACCAACTGTAGCCGTTATGATTGCGTCCTGTGGCAAGGCATTTAAATTCCACATTGCCTCTTCTCTCTCATTCATGGTGGTGGATTCCATCAGGAATGAGGTCTCTAGAACGATTAAATTAATGTTGTAAGAATTTTTTCTCAAACTAATGATACCCATGTTTTTCCATTCCTGTGAGTTGTCTTTACAGACAGGTTTGACTGTATATACAATATTATCTATTAGTGGATTGTGTATATACATTTACTGTGTGAAGTGAAGGTCCATCTGCATTATGCTTCGGGAATGTTCATTACAATATAACATCATATGCACTATGTTTTAAATGTAGCGGGTTTTAGCGATATTATTGCAGAGTGTATGAATATTGCCTGTAGATTTATAACCAGTCCCGATATATATCTGGCAAAGTAGAACATAATTACTCAAGAAAATGTAAACCAATTTGTATTTGTGCCCAGAAAATTGTGTTCATTTACGTGGTAACATACCATTTGTTATGGCTGTGAAACGGTGATTGCCATTGATGATGATCCAAAATTATACGTTCGATTCTGACATAGACATGTCAAAAGGGGAGCTAATTACATGTCTGCTAACTCAGACTGTCTGCTCAGCCTTAATTGAGTTGATTGGCCAGAAAACGATCAAACAAACACACATTTGTATGCAATAATGCAAGATTGTGAATTATTAGCAGAAAAATATAGGTGGCACAAATATAATTTGTTTACCAACATTATAGCGCGAGTCTCTGTGGTGTTATGGATCCTGTGTCTACCTTGTAACCAAGGGGTTGTGAGGTTTTCGAGAACCACGTCTGCCTTGTAACCAAGGTGTTGTGAGGTTTTCGAGAACCACAGTGATGGTGTCTTAGGCAAGACACTTAAATCCACATTACCTCTCCTCTCTCCCTTACGGTGATGGATTCCATCAGGATTGAGATCCCGAGACTGATCCTCTCTCCCTCATGGTGATGGATTCCATCAAGAAGGAGATCCCGAGACCATACCTCTCTCCCTCATAGTGATGAATTCCATCACCAATGAGTTCCTGAGACCTCTCCTCTCTCCCTCATGGTGATGGATTCAATCAGGAAATGTGTATGCACTAACGCGAGATATCATGACTAATATAATGCACTAATTCACCCCTCTAACCAATAAAATGCTACATAAATTGGAAGAAATGTGCAAACAACATAGATCCATGTCGGCAGTCTGATCATGATCTATGTTGTTTGCTATTCAGCCAAGTGTTTTAGCGCCACTATCCGAATAGTCTTTATCAGACTGCACATTCCGTGCCATCTGATCTGGCTCTATGCTGTTTGCAAAGGCGACTTCAGTCGTGTTTAGCAGATTACGGATTAACGGTAACATTGTTCGTCTGGCAAGTATTAAGCCACGTACCGAGTGTACATTTCAGATTTCCATAAAATGACAAAATCTTTAAAATGTATGTTTCAAGAACCTATATATATATGTTTCCAACAGCCCGCTTTCCTTAACCCATTTCATTCTGGATATATTTAAAGAGTTTTGCAAACAACATAGATCCAGATCAGCCGCAGCGTGACGCTGCGTGCTGATCAGGATCTATGTTGTTTGCTACATAGCCAAGTGTCTTAGTAAGATCATCTGAATAGCAAACAGCATATAGCCTGATCAGACGGCACGTTTCGTGGCGGTTGATCTGAATCTATGTTCTTTGCAAATACCGTTTGAACGGTACCCAGAATGAAATGGGTTAAGAAGTAACCTTCTCTAGTACCCGTAAAGGCTTTCACCTCTTTCTTTTTCAGACATTTTAGCATTACAAGTAAAGTGTTTAACTTCTCTAGTCATTACAGGATCAATCTTGTCATTTTGTAGAGTTGTGTTTAATGGTTGAGCACCGTTGCTGTCCAAATGTTTCACTAGATTTTCTCCTCTCCTCGCTTCTTCTGTTCTTTCAGTTACTCACAGATTTTGAAGTGTTAGATGCTATAATATACATTCCAGCATAATTTGGTTTTTTAGCGTTTCTTAGAAGTATGAAGAGAGGTGAATCAGTTCCTTAGTAAGTTGTTTCTCCGGAAATACTCTAGTGCGGTCGGTGTGTTAAATGTGAGCAAATACAGATGCACTGATGTGATTAGTGTTAAATTAGCTGTATGTATCAATACAGCTGCAGATATCGTGTATGTATCAATACAGCTGCAGATATCGTGTATGTATCAATACAGCTGCAGGTATCATGTCTGTATCAATACAGCTGCAGGTATCATGTCTGTATCAATACAGCTGCAGATATCGTGTATGTATCAATACAGCTGCAGGTATCGTGTCTGTATCAATACAGCTGCAGGTATCATGTCTGTATCAATACAGCTGCAGATATCGTGTATGTATCAATACAGCTGCAGATATCGTGTATGTATCAATACAGCTGCAGATATCATGTCTGTATCAATACAGCTGCAGGTATCGTGTCTGTATCAATACAGCTGCAGGTATCGTGTCTGTATCAATACAGCTGCATGTATCGTGTCTGTATCGATACAGCTGCAGATATCGTGTATGTATCAATACAGCTGCAGGTATCGTGTATGTATCAATACAGCTGCAGATATCGTGTATGTATCAATACAGCTGCAGGTATCATGTCTGTATCAATACAGCTGCAGGTATCGTGTATGTATCAATACAGCTGCAGATATCGTGTATGTATCAATACAGCTGCAGATATCGTGTATGTATCAATACAGCTGCAGGTATCATGTCTGTATCAATACAGCTGCAGATATCGTGTATGTATCAATACAGCTGCAGGTATCGTGTCTGTATCAATACAGCTGCAGGTATCATGTCTGTATCAATACAGCTGCAGATATCGTGTATGTATCAATACAGCTGCAGATATCGTGTCTGTATCAATACAGCTGCAGGTATCATGTCTGTATCAATACAGCTGCAGGTATCATGTCTGTATCAATACAGCTGCAGGTATCATGTCTGTATCAATACAGCTGCAGGTATCATGTCTGTATCAATACAGCTGCAGGTATCATGTCTGTATCAATACAGCTGCAGGTATCGTGTCTGTATCAATACAGCTGCAAGTATCGTGTCTGTATCAATACAGCTGCAGGCATCGTGTCTGTATCAATACAGCTGCAGGTATCGTGTCTGTATCAATACAGCTGCAGGTATCGTGTCTGTATCAATACAGCTGCAGGTATCGTGTCTGTATCAATACAGCTGCAGGTATCGTGTCTGTATCAATACAGCTGCAGGTATCGTGTCTGTATCAATACAGCTGCAGGCATCATGTCTGTATCAATACAGCTGTCTGTGTCATGTCTTATAAATACGGTCCGCCTCCGTGGTCGAGTGGTTACGGTCGCTGACTGGTATACCACTGTAACCTATCATCACTGATGGTCATGGGTACGAGCCCCGCTCAGGCTGTGTCTCATTTATATGAAAAAGTTGGCAGTTTCTTACGGAGGTTGGTGCACCCAAGTACTGGTTAACCGCTGGAGCCTGCCCAGGAAAGGTGTTGTTAGGTAAACTGCCCGCCGGCGATATAGCCCAAAATGGTGCTGATGGTGCGTAAAACCCGAAATATAACATATAACTTATCAATACAGCTGCAGATATCATGTCTGATAAACCCAGCTGTATGTATCATGTCTGTCCAATATGGCTACCACCGTCATGCCAGTCCAATATAGCTGCCTCCGTCATGCCAGTCCAATATGGCTGCCTCTGTCATGTCTGTCCAATATGGCTGCCTCTGTCATGCCTGTCCAATATGGCTGCCTCCGTCATGCCAGTCCAATATGGCTGCCTCTGTCATGCCTGTCCAATATGGCTGCCTCCGTCATGCCAGTCCAATATGGCTGCCTCTGTCATGCCTGTCCAATATGGCTGCCTCTATATATGCCAAATATATATATATATATGGTTCAATTTCACCTCATTTCATATGTTTTATGAAGCTCTATTAAATTAAATATGTTTGAAAATATTATCTTAACCTTTTACATCTTAAGTTTTCACACTATGTGTAACATTTTAATCAAGGCACCAAGTATATACTTGTACTAATAACCACGTACCTCGCACAATGTGCTGTTTTTTCCGAGTTTTTTGGTTGAGCTTAATATTATAGGTGTGTTCCCCTAATTTATTTTTCACTCTTGTTTTTTTTTTATCCCACCAGACACATAGGAGTCTTCTGTATATTATAGAATAGTCCATTTGAGTGGCATATAGTATAGGTGGGGTTAATTAAACCTTAAAATGCTGAATAAATTGGAAGGAATGTGCAAACAACATCAGATCAGCCAATGTATAGTGCTGTGCCTGACCAGGATCCATGTTGTTTGCTATTCAGCCAAGTGTTTTAGCTCCACTATTCGAGTAGCAAACAGAATAGAGCCTGGTGGATCTGGCTCTATGCTGTTTGCAAAAGCAACTTTTGTTGCAATTAGCAGGTTATGGGTTAAATCGACTGGTTGCACTGTTGGAATGGTTGAATTTGAGAGGAAAAGTGCAAACTTTAAAGATATTAGATATTAGGAAACGCACACAAACAATTATATACTATATGTGCTTTATTCGGCAAACATTTCTCCATATTGCTATTAAGGTTAGGCTACTCTAAATTAATTGCACACATTTCATCAAAATTTTATTCAAAATGAGTATGGTGATGTTTTTTTTTTATTGTTTTTTTTTTTAACATTAAATTGCTCGAATGAGCCTGGATGGAACGCTAGCAATTAATTTATAATGTCTATTCTTTTCATCAGCAAAGCACATAATTAAATAAGTTAAAAGATATGAATTGTATAAATTATGATTTTCATGTTAATTAATATCTATATATTGTGCTAATTTAAAATGCAATTTATATATAAACTAGTGTTATGATTGAACAAACGTAAGAACTAGTATTTCTTTATATTAATATAGAAGAGCATTTTGTAATAACGATGCATGCATTGTGTAAATTGAATGTCTTGTATACTGTATACAGTCAAACCTAGATATTGGCTATAGCATGTTATATGTAATTAATGCTATATATTATATATTGATGCAGATTGATGTTTAGCATGTATACTGCATGACAGTGCCTATATCTGACAATGGATAACGTTACATGTGATTTGATCAACAGGCCGACACAACGAAATGAGATGTTGCTCGGGAAGAAAAAGGGGTATGCCTGCTTGGGAAGACCAGGGGTATGCTTGCACCCCTCATAAATATATCAAATCTGGAACGCTGCGCATGCTAGCGTATGTTTGGAGACATAGTTAACATGCTTGTGAACATGCGTAGGCATGGGTCTTTTAGCCCAATGGTGGGCTTGTCAGATCCAACCTTCGCTCTGTATCCATCTGCTCTCTCTCTCTCTCGCTCGGTAATAGTGTTAAATATCCATTACGCCACAAACACATGATGACTCGTTGATATACCAACAACTTTGTCAAATAAATTTCTGGCTAAGGTAGAGCTTGGTGGATTGTGGTACTTAGGGATTGAGGTAGAAGTATTGGGGGTATTTAAAGATTGAGGTACAGCTATTGGTGGATTTGGGGTATTTAAAGATTGAGGTACAGGTATTGGTGGATTTGGGGTATTTAAAGATTGAGGTACAGGTATTGGTGGATTTGGGGTATTTAAAGATTGAGGTACAGGTATTGGTGGATTTGGGGTATTTAAAGATTGAGGTACAGGTATTGGTGGATTTGGGGTATTTAAAGATTGAGGTACAGGTATTGGTGGATTTGGGGTATTTAAAGATTGAGGTACAGGTATTGGTGGATTTGGGGTATTTAAAGATTGAGGTACAGGTATTGGTGGATTTGGGGTATTTAAAGATTGAGGTACAGGTATTGGTGGATTTGGGGTATTTAAAGATTGAGGTACAGGTATTGGTGGATTTGGGGTATTTAAAGATTGAGGTACAGGTATTGGTGGATTTGGGGTATTTAAAGATTGAGGTACAGGTATTGGTGGATTTGGGGTATTTAAAGATTGAGGTACAGGTATTGGTGGATTTGGGTATTTAGGGATTGAGGTACAGTTTAGTGGATTGGGGTATTTAGGGATTGAGGTACAGTTTAGTGGAGTGGGGTATTTAGGGATTGAGGTACAGGTATTGGTGGATTTGGGGTATTTAAAGATTGAGGTACAGGTATTGGTGGATTTGGGGTATTTAAAGATTGAGGTACAGTTTAGTGGATTGGGGTATTTAGGGATTGGGGTATTTAGGGATTGAGGTACAGTTTAGTGGATTGGGGTATTTAGGGATTGAGGTACAGTTTAGTGGATTGGGGTATTTAGGGATTGAGGTACAGTTTAGTGGATTGGGGTATTTAGGGATTGAGGTACAGTTTAGTGGATTGGGGTATTTAGGGATTGAGGTACAGTTTAGTGGATTGGGGTATTTAGGGATTGAGGTACAGTTTAGTGGATTGGGGTATTTAGGGATTGAGGTACAGTTTAGTGGATTGGGGTATTTAGGGATTGAGGTACAGTTTAGTGGATTGGGGTATTTAGGGATTGAGGTACAGTTTAGTGGATTGGGGTATTTAGGGATTGAGGTACAGTTTAGTGGATTGGGGTATTTAGGGATTGGTATACAGTTTGATGGATTGGGTACATTTTACGTGAATCATGGAATGGCTCTATAGGGTACATGGACTGGGCTACGTGAATAGAGATTAGGGTACATGGAATGTGTTAAGTGAATAGAGATTAGGGTACATGGACTGGGCTACGTGAATAGAGATTAGGGTACATGGACTGGGCTACGTGAATCATGGAATGGGTTAAGTGAATAGAGATTAGGGTACATGGAATGGGTTAAGTGAATAGAGATTAGGGTACATGGACTGGGCTACGTGAATAGAGATTAGGGTACATGGACTGGGCTACGTGAATAGAGATTAGGGTACATGGAATGGGTTACGTGAATAGAGATTAGGGTACATGGAATGTGTTAAGTGAATAGAGATTAGGGTACATGGACTGGGCTACGTGAATAGAGATTAAGGTACATGGAATGGGTTACGTGAATAGAGATTAGGGTACATGGAATGTGTTTAGTGAATAGAGATTAGGGTACATGGACTGGGCTACATGAATAGAGATTAGGGTACATGGACTGGGCTACGTGAATAGAGATTAGGGTACATGGACTGGGCTACGTGAATAGAGATTAGGGTACATGGAATGGGTTACGTGAATAGAGATTAGGGTACATGGAATGTGTTAAGTGAATAGAGATTAGGGTACATGGAATGTGTTAAGTGAATAGAGATTAGGGTACATGGACTGGGCTATGTGAATAGAGATTAGGGTACATGGAATGTGTTAAGTGAATAGAGATTAGGGTACATGGACTGGGCTACGTGAATAGAGATTAGGGTACATGGACTGGGCTACGTGAATAGAGATTAGGGTACATGGAATGGGTTACGTGAATAGAGATTAGGGTACATGGAATGTGTTAAGTGAATAGAGATTAGGGTACATGGAATGTGTTAAGTGAATAGAGATTAGGGTACATGGACTGGGCTATGTGAATAGAGATTAGGGTACATGGAATGTGTTAAGTGAATAGAGATTAGGGTACATGGACTGGGCTACGTGAATAGAGATTAGGGTACATGGACTGGGCTACGTGAATCATGGAATGGGTTAAGTGAATAGAGATTAGGGTACATGGAATGGGTTAAGTGAATAGAGATTAGGGTACATGGACTGGGCTACGTGAATAGAGATTAGGGTACATGGACTGGGCTACGTGAATAGAGATTAGGGTACATGGAATGGGTTACGTGAATAGAGATTAGGGTACATGGAATGTGTTAAGTGAATAGAGATTAGGGTACATGGAATGTGTTAAGTGAATAGAGATTAGGGTACATGGACTGGGCTATGTGAATAGAGATTAGGGTACATGGAATGTGTTAAGTGAATAGAGATTAGGGTACATGGACTGGGCTACGTGAATAGAGATTAGGGTACATGGACTGGGCTACGTGAATCATGGAATGGGTTAAGTGAATAGAGATTAGGGTACATGGAATGGGTTAAGTGAATAGAGATTAGGGTACATGGACTGGGCTACGTGAATAGAGATTAGGGTACATGGACTGGGCTACGTGAATAGAGATTAGGGTACATGGAATGGGTTACGTGAATAGAGATTAGGGTACATGGAATGTGTTAAGTGAATAGAGATTAGGGTACATGGACTGGGCTACGTGAATAGAGATTAGGGTACATGGACTGGGCTACGTGAATAGAGATTAGGGTACATGGAATGGGTTACGTGAATAGAGATTAGGGTACATGGACTGGGCTACATGAATAGAGATTAGGGTACATGGACTGGGCTACGTGAATAGAGATTAGGGTACATGGACTGGGCTACGTGAATAGAGATTAGGGTACATGGACTGGGTTACGTGAATAGAGATTAGGGTACATGGAATGGGTTAAATAGAGATTAGGGTACATGAATGGGTTACGTGAATTAAGATTAGGGTACATGGAATGGGTTACGTGAATAGAGATTAGGGTACATCGAATGGGCTACGTGAATAGAGATTAGGGTACATGGAATGGGTTACGTGAATAAAGATTAGGGTACATGGAATGGGCTACGTGAATAGAGATTAGGGTACATGGAATGGGCTACGTGAATAGACATTAGGGTACATGGAATGGGTTACGTGAATAGAGATTAGTGTACATGGAATGGGTTACGTGAATAGAGATTAGGGTACATGGAATGGATTAAATAGAGATTAGGGTACATGGAATGGGTTATGTGAATAGAGATTAGGGTACATGGAATGGGTTGCGAGAATAGAGATTAGGGTACATGGAATGTGTTAAGTGAATAGAGATTAGGGTACATGGACTGGGCTACGTGAATAGAGAATAAGGTACATGGAATGGGTTACGTGAATAGAGATTAGGGTACATGGAATGTGTTTAGTGAATAGAGATTAGGGTACATGGACTGGGCTACGTGAAGATTACATGGAATGGGTTGCGTGAATAGAGATTAGGGTACATGGAATGGGTTACGTGAATAGAGATTAGGGTACATGGAATGGGTTACGTGAATAGAGATTAGGGTACATGGAATGGGTTACAAAATGCTCCGGTTTGACTGTATACATCTCTCCTAATACATAAAACATTTATTCCAGATCTTTGTTTTAAATAATTATATACTTTGTTTTTGGCATAGGGTAGATTTATAATTACAGGGTACCGCCGGCTCTGAGGCAGAAGCGGGTATGGAGATGTCCGCACTCGTAAATTACGTACAGCCTGTTCACTTTCATTCCTTCGATATATCCGATAGTAAGTTGATTACTAAATTGCATGCAGCGCTTTCACTTTGACTCCTTCGTCGAGATGTTCACAATTCATTCCTCCCAGGATATCTGAGAGTAATGTGACTGGTAGATTATGTGCAGTTGTTTCACGTTCATGGAAATAAATCAAGAGATCAGCTGAAAGGTAGTAGATTCTTAAATGACGTTGTGCCTGTTCAGTTTCATTCCTTTGAGATACGCAAGAGTTAGTAAGTTACATGCAGCCCTTTCACTTTCATTCTTTCTGGGTCTCTGAGACAATGTTTATGCTAAGATTACATGAAGCCCTTTCACTTTCCTTCTTTCTGGGTCTCTGAGACAATGCTTACTCTAAGATTACATGCAGCCCTTTCACTTTCATTCTGTCTGGGACAATGGCTCTAAGATTACATGAAGCCCTTTCATTCTTTTGGGGTCTCTGGGACAATGCTTACTCTAAGATTACATGCAGCCCTTTCACTTTCATTCTGTCTGGGTCTCTGAGACAATGCTTACTCTAAGATTACATGCAGCCCTTTCACTTTCATTCTGTCTGGGTCTCTGGGACAATGACTCTAAGATTACATGAAGCCCTTTCATTCTTTCGGGGTCTCTGAGACAATACTTCCTCTAAGATTACATGAAGCCCTTTCACTTTCATTCTTTCTGTATCTCTGGGACAATACTTCCTCTAAGATTACATGAAGCCCTTTCACTTTCATTCTTTCGGGGTCTGTAAGACAATGCTTACGCTAAAATTACATGCAGCCCCTTTCACTTTTCTGGGTCTCTGAGACAATGTAAATGATATGGAGTAAGTTGATCTATTTAGTGACAGTACACGAATAAGAGTAAATGTAGGCTAGGCCATTCCTTTAAATCAATGATAATTGTTGTACTATATTTTAGTCACGATTTTGTTCCAACTTGGTCATAGCTACAGTTTGATGGAGGTGCAATACCTTTCAATAATGGCAGTTTTAAATTGTCATTAAATGGATAGAAAAATCAGTATAAACACTGAACAATTCATAAACTGTTGACTGGCCATAAATCCTAATTATTCTTCATCATTCAAAAAAACAAACTTGTTCTAAATAATTGTTAGCTGAGTAGTTGTGAATGTTTTTTTGTTTGTCTTTCAGAAAAGGGTCGAGCTTATGAGATATCCTCATTCGTTGAGACGCAGGCTACCAACCTCCTGAAGGAATATCCAGTAGAGTTTGTCAAGTATCCTTGAATACCATGCTGTAATACCTGTTGTAGTAGCCGCAATCATGCGCTGTGGTCCTGCACTTTTATGTCACTGTCTGTCCAGTAATTGCTGTTCGAGTGCTTTGTCACTGTCCAGCAATTGCTGTTCATCGAGTGCTTTATGTCACATACTGTCCAGCAATTGCTGTTCATTGAGTGCTTTATGTCACATACTGTCCAGCAATTGCTGTGCATCAAGTGCTTTATGTCACATACTGTCCAGCAATTGCTGTGCATCGAGTGCTTTATGTCACATACTGTCCAGCAATTGCTGTGCATCGAGTGCTTTATATCACATACTGTCCAGCAATTGCTGTTCATCAAGTGCTTTATGTCACATACTGTCCAGCAATTGCTGTTCATCGAGTGCTTTATGTCACATACTGTCCAGCAATTGTTGTTCATCGAGTGCTTTATGTCACATACTGATCCATCTTGCCAATCTATTTTTGACTTAAAGGTAAGAATGACTCTGGACCATTTATAAGGTCCTCTTATTGCCATACAGTGAAACCCCTCAAACCGGAACCCCTCTAAACTGGAATTCCCTCAAAACTGAACAAATTTCTTTGTCCTGAATTGTTCCCGTCTTGGCCAAAACACCTCTGTAAACTGGAACACCTCTGTAAACTGGAACACCTCTGTAAACTGGAACACCTCTTTTCCTAATACCAAACAGACTTGTTAAAAACTAAGAGTTTCAACGAGAATTTATCCCTGTAAACTGAACAGCAACTTGAACACTCAAATGTGAAACTGACTATTCTTTTAAACAAACAAACTTTCATCTATTTCATTCAGAACACTAATTGTATTGGACACATAAAATTGATCAGTTCTTTACTAACTGCCAAATTATAAACATGTCTCGGCCTCATTCGAAGCATTGCAGAGTTGAATTGTTAATTTAGGAGAACCCTTCACCACTATGAAAACCCCTCTTAACCGAAAACCCCTCTTAACCAAAAACCACTCTTAACCAAAAACACCTCTTAACCCCTCTTAACCGAAAATCCCTCTTAACCAAAAACCCCTCTTAACCGAAAACCCCTCTTAACCGAAAATCCCTCTTAACCAAAAATCCCTCTTAACCGAAAATCCCTCTTAACCAAAAACCCCTCTTAACCAAAAACCCCTCTTAACCGAAAACCCCTCGGTTCTGAACTGAACTTTACCTCTTTTCCGGTGCATCAAAATATTGTTCTCAGTAAGCATACATTAATTTTGATGGATTAGGATTATGTCATATAGAGATTAGTTGTAGATCGTTTCCTGGCTTGCCTTAACTATAATCAGCTACAATAAACGACAGCTAAGCCGAGTGTATCCGAGAGGAACCAGGGTAGATTCCAGTAATTTTATGCCACAGGTAATACATGTGTAGTGTTGTATGTATACACAGCTTATTCTAGACTTTCAAAATATGCAGAATTTTTTATTATACAGTCTACATCCGTTATGTCAAAGTCGGTTATGTCGAATTCTCCGGTTATCTCGAAGTCGGGTCAAAGTCCCGTTTCAGACACTATCATTTACATATACCTGGATCTGTTTGTATTGAATTTCGTTACGTCAAACTTCTGTTAAGTATTTTGTTCGGTCCGACGGAATTCGACATAACGGATGTAGACTGTATTATTAGAGAAGATTTCACTATAGGGAGAAGTTTTCTCTATGGTCTATGTGACAGTGCTTCTCCCTCGGTTCACAATAGGGAGAAGCTAGGCAGTTCAGAGAGATGGGCAATTTGTTTTAAGAAAAGTAATCTTTTTATTTTCGTGTAGAAAAACACATGGTGACTGGTGGAAAGCTTTGGAACAGCAGATTTATATGTGATCAATGGCACAAGAATTCAAGGTTTAACCCCACCCACTGTTGATACACGTGCCTATATCCGGGGCACGAGACTCGGGAGTCCTTATAATGAATATCAAAAGCAGTAAACTATTTCGAGCTGGTGAGATTGGAAAAGAAAAACCTGGACAACTCTAACTAATGTGCCTACATATATATATGTATAGAGGACGATCAAATAGTTATTATGTTGCAATTAACTTTTAAATTTCGTAAACAGGTGTGGAAAGAATTTATGTGTAGAATGTCTTGCTTTCTCTGTCAGATATTCTGGAATGCAGGTTGCCAGTTGGTTGCATTGAATTTATGTGTAGAATGTCTTGCTTTCTCTGTCAGATATTCTAGAATGCAGGTTGCCAGTTGGTTGCATTGAATTTATGTGTAGAATGTCTTGCTTTCTCTTTCAGATATTCTGGAATGCAGGTTGCCAGTTGGTTGCATTGAATTTCCAGACATTAGGTAAGTTGCTAGTGGGTAGCCTGTGTATTTGGACTGTCGACATTTCTCTTAGCCACCCTTGTGTTTGATAGTAGGCTGCCCCCATACAAATCAGTTTGTGTGTTTTACGTTTATTTATCGTCGCTACCGGTTGCCCATATGAGCGACGCCTCCTGAAAAGATTAGTCATTTTTCGAGGATAGTGCAATGATACAGACAGAGACCCATTCCAGAGTCTCCTCTGGTTCTTTTACGTGCACAAGTGTAAAGCACCGACACGAGACCTCGGATTAAAGTCCCATCTGAAAGTCTGTTAATTTTATTATGGTCAGACGGGGGATCGAACCTGCGATCCCTGGTTCGATCCCCCATCTGACCATAATAAAATGAAGTCTTTCAGATGGGACAAATCAGTTGTCACCCTGGTGTTTGATAGTAGGTTGCCACATACAAGTCAGTTGCCAGGGTCTTCCTCCACCAATAATAGCTGGAGAGTTGCTATATGACCTACGTTGGTGGCACGACTTTAAACCCCAAAAGAAAACAAAACAAACATACATTGACAATAAACATAAGAGGACATTACTGGTCTGGTATCGGTCCGCCTCCGTGGTCGAGTGATTACGGTCGCTGACTTGTATACCACTGTAACCTATCATCACTGATGGTCACGTGTTCGAGCCCTGCTCAGGCCGTGTCTCATTTATATGAAAAAGTTGGCATGGAAGTTGGTGCACCCAAGTACTTGTTAACCGCTGGAACCTGCCCAGGAAAGGTGTTGTTAGGTAAACTGCCCGCCTGCGATATAGCCCAAAATGGTGCTGATGCAGGCGTAAAACCCGAACTTACAAAGAAAACTGATTCGATATCCAAGATTTCTGGTGTCGGGCATAAAACCCGAACTTACAAACAAAACTGATCCGATATCCAAGATTGCTGGCTTCAGGCGTAAAACCCGAACTTACAAACAAAACTGATTCGATATCCAAGATTGCTGGCGTCATGAGAAGCTGTTTTCGACTCCCTCGCCAGAAGCAGTATGCAATTTCACCCGAGGGTTCGGAATTATTCCCATCGTAACTAAAAGGTGAAAAGTGTATTGATGTATTATGTATTTCAGATTTAGCTATGCAGCTTAACCTGGGTATATTTGAGTACAACAACAAGAGTGGATACATCCTTAAACCAGACTTTACGAGACGACGGGACAAACACTTTGATCCGTTTGCGGAATCTACCGTCGACGGAATCATTGCCGGAACAGTCTCGGTTAAGGTAAATTGTCACCTCACAGTAAAACCTGTGTTAGCGGTCACCTGTATTAACCCATTTCATTCTGGATACATTTAACGGTTTTTGCAAACAACATAGAACCAGATCAGCCACAGCGTGACGCTGCATGCTGATCAGGATCTATGTTTGCTACATAGCCAAGTGTCTTAGCAACATCATCTGAATAGCAAACAGCATAGAGCCTGATCAGACGGCACGTTCCGTGGCGGCTGATCTGGCTCTATGTTCTTTGCAAATACTGTTGAACGGTATCCAGAATCTAATGGGTTATGCAACCAACATCTATTTAGCATCCAGTTTCCAGATTCCCTATGCTGGTAATTTATAAGACCCTTTTTGAGCAGTCATTTGTGCTAAGCAGTCACTTTCAATAGTTCCCTAGACTTGTTGTTTTGTTTAGGACAGGGTTTACTGTATATTTTAACCACCTCCGTGGTCGAGTGGTTACGGTCGCAGACTTGTATACCACTGTAACCTATCATCACTGATGGTCACGGGTTCGAGCCCCGTTCAGGCCGTGTCTCATTTATATGAAAAAGTTGGCAATTTCTTACGGAGGTTGGTGCACCCAAGTACTGGTTAACCGCTGGAGCCTGCCCAGGAAAGGTGTTGTTAGGTAAACTGCCCGCCTGCGATATAGCCCAAAATGGTGCTGATGCAGGCGTAAAACCCGAAATATAACATATATAATTGATCACAAAGTATTATCGTATAATTGCACTGTGTCTGTACTTTGTGCAGGTGATATCCGGCCAGTTCTTGTCGGACAAGAAGGTTGGAACGTACGTGGAAGTGGACATGTATGGTCTGCCTACAGATACACACAGAAAGAAGTTCCGAACGAAGACCGTACCAAACAATGGAATTAATCCTGTCTATGATGAGCCGCCATTTACCTTTAAAAAGGTAAACTTCTACTTACTTACTGTTTTATGTGAAATCCAACCCATCTCTAGTTGAAACTTTATTTATTTTACAACGATTGCGAAGCAAGTTTTAACAACTTATATTAACCACTCTCGTTGTCTCGGATGAAAGCGTATATGTGGTCATTCATGTGGGAGGAAACCGGAGTACCCGGAGAAAACCACCTGTCCGATCTGGCGACCATCGTACCATCTCACATTTTTCCCAGTTCGAGGATGGAACCAGCCATAGCTGTGTATCCACCATCAGCAATGTTTTATACATCCATACTTTGCAGGTTGTGTATCCACCATCAGCAATGTTTATGTTTGATACATCCATACTTTGCAGGTTGTGTATCCACCATCAGCAATGTTTATGTTTGATACATCCATACTTTGCAGGTTGTGTATCCACCATCAGCAATGTTTATGTTTGATACATCCATACTTTGCAGGTTGTGTATCCACCATCAGCAATGTTTGATACATCCATACTTTGCAGGTTGTGTATCCACCATCAGCAATGTTTGATACATCCATACTTTGCAGGTTGTGTATCCACCATCAGCAATGTTTGATACATCCATACTTTGCAGGTTGTGTATCCACCATCAGCAATGTTTATGTTTGATACATCCATACTTTACAGGTTGTGTATCCACCATCAGCAATGTTTTATACATCCATACTTTGCAGGTTGTGTATCCACCATCAGCAATGTTTTATACATCCATACTTTGCAGGTTGTGTATCCACCATCAGCAATGTTTGATACATCCATACTTTACAGGTTGTGTATCCACCATCAGCAATGTTTGATACATCCATACTTTACAGGTTGTGTATCCACCATCAGCAATGTTTGATACATCCATACTTTGCAGGTTGTGTATCCACCATCAGCAATGTTTGATACATCCATACTTTACAGGTTGTGTATCCACCATCAGCAATGTTTTATACATCCATACTTTGCAGGTTGTGTATCCACCATCAGCAATGTTTTATACATCCATACTTTGCAGGTTGTGTATCCACCATCAGCAATGTTTATGTTTGATACATCCATACTTTACAGGTTGTGTTGCCAAATTTAGCTGTGATCAGAATAGGTGTATATGAAGAGAATGGCAAATTGATCGGTCATAGAGTCTTGTCTGTAGAAGCCCTTAGACCAGGTAATTATGTTGCCATCTTTCTTTTCCTATGTTTGGTTTTAACATATTTTATTTGTCATGATAATAATATTCAACAAATGATGAAGTGATCGTACAAACAATAAAGACATGAGGATTGAATCAAATGCTAGAAGCTTATTGAGATTCTCTCCCTACGTTTCGGAGAGGCAGGTTGAGATTCTCTCCCTACATTTCGGAGAGGCAGGTTGAGATTCTCTCCCTACGTTTCGGAGAGGCAGGTTGAGATTCTCTCCCTACGTTTCAGAGAGGCAGGTTGAGATTCTCTCCCTACGTTTCGGAGAGGCAGGTTGAGATACTCTCCATTTTGGAGAGGCAGGTTGAGATTCTCTCTGTTTCGGGGAGGCAGGTTGAGATTCTCTTCGTTATGGAGAGACAGTTTTAGATTATTTCTGTTTCGGATAGCTGTATGATTGTCTAATGAGATGGTGAGTATTCACAATACCACTACCTACAACTCATCATCTCCAATATTGATATTTATGTGTGGAAAGTTAGTTGCTCTCTCTCTCGAATTTTATTAAAATGATAATTTTGTTTTTGCAGGTTATCGCCACATCAATCTACGCAATGAAAGTAATCAGCCACTAGTACTGCCTACGTTATTTGTGCATACATCGGTGAAGGACTATGTATCCGATATGCACGCTGGTACGTTCTAAGCACAATGTACACCTATCTATGCCACTCAACTACAGACACAATGTACACCTATCTATGCCACTCAACTACAGACACAATGTACACCTATCTATGCCACTCAACTACAGACACAATGTACACCTATCTATGCCTCTCAACTATAGACACAATGTACACCTATCTATGCCACTCAACTACAGACACAATGTACACCTATCTATGCCTCTCAACTACAGACACAATGTACACCTATCTATGCCACTCAACTACAGACACAATGTACACCTATCTATCTATGCCACTCAACTACAGACACAATGTACACCTATCTATGCCTCTCAAATACAGACACAATGTACACCTATCTATGCCACTCAACTATAGACACAATGTACGCCTATCTATGCCTCTCAACTACGGACACAATGTACACCTATCTATGCCTCTCAACTACAGACACAATGTACGCCTATCTATGCCTCTCAACTACAGACACAATGTACACCTATCTATGCCTCTCAAATACAGACACAATGTACACCTATCTATGCCACTCAACTACAAACACAATGTACACCTATCTATGCCTCTCAAATACAGACACAATGTACACCTATCTATGCCGCTCAACTACGAACACAATGTACGCCTATCTATGCCTCTCAAATACAGACACAATGTACACCTATCATGCCTCTCAAATACAGACACAATGTACACCTATCTATGCCACTCAACTACAAACACAATGTACACCTATCTATGCCTCTCAACTATAGACACAATGTACACCTATCTATGCCTCTCAAATACAGACACAATGTACACCTATCTATGCCGCTCAACTACGAACACAATGTACGCCTATCTATGCCTCTCAAATACAGACACAATGTACACCTATCTATGCCTCAACTACAGACACAATGTACGCCTATCTATGCCTCTCAACTACAAACACAATGTACACCTATCTATGCCTCTCTACTACGGACACAATGTACACCTATCTATGCCTCTCTACTACGGACACAATGTACACCTATCTATGCCTCTCTACTACGGACACAATGTACACCTATCTATGCCTCTCAACTACAGACACAATGTACGCCTATCTATGCCTCTCAACTACAGACACAATGTACGCCTATCTATGCCTCTCAACTATAGACACAATGTACACCTATCTATGCCTCTCAACTATAGACACAATGTACACCTATCTATGCCTCTCAACTACAGACAATGTATGCCTATCTATGCCTCTCAACTATAGACACAATGTACACCTATCTATGCCTCTCAACTACAGACACAATGTATACCTATCTATGCCTCTCAACTATAGACACAATGTACACCTATCTATGCCTCTCAACTACAGACACAATGTACGCCTATCTATGCCTCTCAACTATAGACACAATGTACACCTATCTATGCCTCTCAACTACAGACACAATGTACACCTATCTATGCCTCTCAACTATAGACACAATGTACACCTATCTATGCCTCTCAACTATAGACACAATGTACACCTATCTATGCCTCTCAACTACAGACACAATGTACACCTATCTATGCCTCTCAACTATAGACACAATGTACACCTATCTATGCCTCTCAACTATAGACACAATGTACACCTATCTATGCCTCTCAACTATAGACACAATGTACACCTATCTATGCCACTCAACTACAGACACAATGTACACCTATCTATGCCTCTCAACTACAGACACAATGTACACCTATCTATGCCTCTCAACTATAGACACAATGTACACCTATCTATGCCTCTCTACTATGGACACAATGTACGCCTATCTATGCCTCTCAACTACAGACACAATGTACGCCTATCTATGCCTCCCAACTACAGACACAATGTACTCCTATCTATGCCTCTCAACTACAGACACAATGTACGCCTATCTAATACAATGAAATCACTTGAGCTTGAGTGTGAGATTTGAGAAAGGTTTTGTAACCTCCGACCCAGTGCCCCGAGGTTATAAACCTTTTCTGAGATCTCATGCTCAAGCGACTTGATTGGTTGATTCCGAGTTTTACTGTCAGCTGAACCAATAAGTAACTTGAGACTGAGTTTGAGATTGGAGAAAAGTGTTATAACCTCCGGACCTTGTTACCTATTGTGAAAAGTGTTATAACCTCCGGACCTTGTTACCTATTGTGAAAAGTGTTATAACCTCTGGGCCTTGTTACCTATTGTGAAACGTGATATAACCTCCGGGCCTTGTTACCTATTGTGAAAAGTGATATAACCTCTGGGCCTTGTTACCTATTGTGAAAAGTGATATAACCTCCAGACCGTGTTACCTATTGTGAAACGTGATATAACCTCTGGGCCTTGCTACCTATTGTGAAAAGTGATATAACCTCCAGGCCTTGTTACCTATTGTGAAGTGATATAACCTCTGGGCCTTGTTACCTATTGTGAAAAGTGTTATAACCTCCGGACCTTGTTACCTATTGTGAAAAGTGATATAACCTCCGGACCTTGTTACCTATTGTGAAAAGTGATATAACCTCCAGGCCTTGTTACCTATTGTGAAGTGATATAACCTCCAGGCCTTGTTACCTATTGTGAAACGTGATATAACCTCCGGGCCTTGTTACCTATTGTGAAAAGTGATATAACCTCTGGGCCTTGTTACCTATTGTGAAAAGTGATATAACCTCCAGACCTTGTTACCTATTGTGAAACGTGATATAACCTCTGGGCCTTGCTACCTATTGTGAAAAGTGATATAACCTCCAGGCCTTGTTACCTATTGTGAAGTGATATAACCTCTGAGCCTTGTTACCTATTGTGAAAAGTGATATAACCTCCGGACCTTGTTACCTATTGTGAAAAATGATATAACCTCCAGACCTTGTTACCTATTGTGAAAAGTGATATAACCTCCAGGCCTTGTTACCTATTGTGAAAAGTGATATAACCTCCAGGCCTTGTTGCCTATTATGAAAAGTGATATAACCTCTGGGCCTTGTTACCTATTGTGAAACGAGATATAACCTCCAGGCCTTGTTACCTATTGTGAAACGAGATATAACCTCTGAGCCTTGTTACCTATTGTGAAAAATGATATAACCTCCAGGCCTTGTTACCTATTGTGAAACAAGATATAACCTCTGGGCCTTGTTACCTATTGTGAAACGAGATATAACCTCCAGGCCTTGTTACCTATTGTGAAACGTGATATAACCTCTGAGCCTTGTTATCTATTGTGAAACATGATATAACCTCTGAGCCTTGTTACCTATTGTGAAAAGTGATATAACCTCCAGGCCTTGTTACCTATTGTGAAACGTGATATAACCTCTGGGCCTTGTTACCATTGTGAAACGAGATATAACCTCTGAGCCTTGTTACCTATTGTGAAAAGTGATATAACCTCTGAGCCTTGTTACCTATTGTGAAAAGTGATATAACCTCCGGACCTTGTTACCTATTGTGTATTTGTTTGTAGAGTTTGCAGAAGCGTTGTCCAACCCTCTACAGTACATGACCGAGCTGGATCGCCATGAGAAGCAACTCGAGGTGCTGTTTGATGATGAGGAAGATATGGAGGTGAGTGGCAGGTGCTTCCGCCTGAGAATGTATGTCACACATAGACGTGCAACCCCATATACAAAATATACATGCTTAACCCATTCAACACCAAGTATGGACTGGTCTGGTGCATGATATTTTTAGACAAATAAATTAATAAGAAAATTACATTTAGACCAGTTCATTTATCAAGATGGGTAATTTTGTCTAAAAATAGTAATATTACTGGTAAAATGTGCAGATCCTGATGAGACGGCTCTGTGTCGATGTGACAGTAAGCCCAATGTTACCCTAATTGTTGATGTGACATTAAGCCCCATGTTACCCTAATTGTCGTGTGGGTGGAGACACGAGTACCCTGAGAAAGTTTATGTGATCCTTCGTGTGGGTGGAGACACGAGTACCCTGATGCTGGCTTCATTGGAAGTTTATGTGATCCTTCGTGTGGGTGGAGACACGAGTACCCTGTTGCTGGCTTCATTGAAAGTTTATGTGATCCTTCGTGTGGGTGGAGACACGAGTACCCTGTTGCTGGCTTCATTGAAAGTTTATGTGATCCTTCGTGTGGGTGGAGACACGAGTACCCTGATGCTGGCTTCATTGAAAGTTTATGTGATCCTTCGTGTGGGTGGAGACACGAGTACCCTGAGAAAGTTTATGTGATCCTTCGTGTGGGTGGAGACACGAGTACCCTGAGAAAGTTTATGTGATCCTTCATGTGGGTGGAGACACGAGTACCCTGAGAAAGTTTATGTGATCCTTCATGTGGGTGGAGACACGAGTACCCTGATGCTGGCTTCATTGAAAGTTTATGTGATCCTTCGTGTGGGTGGAGACACGAGTACCCTGTTGCTGGCTTCATTGAAAGTTTATGTGATCCTTCGTGTGGGTGGAGACACGAGTACCCTGAGAAAAGCCATTTGACAAGCACTACCATCCATCTCGTGCTACACGGGCTTGGCATTGAACCCGGCTTACATTGCGATAATCTGACTACCGAGAGATACACGGTACAGAGCTGTAACAATGCCATTTCCTCTTCCGTAGGAAGTAGAACCCAACGCTGGTGCTGATCCTAATGGTGGTGGGCGACGCGTGTCCAACCCATCTCCATGCAAGACGAACAAACGCAACGGCAGCCTTCCAAATATCAACAACGGCTTTAGTGACGTACCAAAGCTGACTCGCACGCCATCCAATCCACAGCACAGTCAGCTAGGCAAGAATGAAAGCATTACCTCTGCACAAAGTGATAATTCAGGTACCACTTATTCAGGTTTCTTTGCACAATTGTTTCCATTTAAGAGAGTCAATTTTCGTCAAGTAAACATCATATTTCTTATGTTATATAATTCAGGTACCACTTATTCAGGTTTCTTTGCACAATAGTTTCCATTAAAGATAGTCAATTTTCGTCAAGTGAACATCATATTTCTTATGTTATATAATTCAGGTACGACCTTTTCATGTTTGCTTGCACAATTGTTTCCCATTTAAGATAAGAAATATGATGTTTACTTGATGAAAATCGACTATGTTATATAATTCAGGTACGACCGTTTCATGTTTGTTTGCAGAATTGTTTCCATTTACGATAAGAAATATGACGAAAATCGACTATGTTATATTATTTTAATCTTGGAATGAATAAATAAGTAAATACATTTTAGCAATCTGCAATATTCCACAACGGGAAGCTGTATTTCTCATGTTGTCATGGTTCTGACATCGAAATGTAAAGTTACAAGTACAAAAAGTAACGAAAATTAAAACAAAGTTTGTTTTACTCAAGAATTTGCAAAATGTGTTTTTTTATCATCTTGATATAATGCTGCCCGAGTGTTGTCATGTGTGGTAATAAGTGATTGAATCATTGGTATTTTGTTAGACGGTAGAGGTATAGGGAATGCTATAGATGTACACGATCCCTCACCAGACTGTTGTTTACATGAATCATTGTATAATCGTCTTCAAAAATGCATGGAAATCTATATATTTGTCGAGATAAAGGTTTCTCGTATATCAGGGGTTGTTCCAATTTACCGTTGTGGTCGTATGGTTTTGAGTATTACCTACATCTAAAACTGACAATTCCTCACGTTTGGACCGAATTGTAAAATGGGAAACTGATTCTAAGATTAAAAAAATGTCGAGAATAATTGCTCCAGAAAATTATTCACTGAGATCGTTTCTGTAAAGTTTCACTACGAACCTAAAATACTGCCAAAACAACTTCCGCTCATCCCTGATATACAAATATTGAAAATAGTGCAATGGTGATTTCCAGGCATTTTAGTAAGAAGTAACACTAGTTTGAGCACAATAGTCCTTGTTCTGTGTTACCCCAATACCAACCTTCATGAGGGGACAGCACTGTCCTCCTGTCCCCTTCTACGGAGTCCAATATTGTTTATCTTCAGGAGGTGGCAGCACTGTTCCTCCTATGAAATCCAAAATTGTTTAAAACATTTTTTTAAAATTAGCTATCTTTACACCACAATTCAAATTACCACCTACGACTACTCGTTCTGTGTTCTATATAAATGTTCCCGTTTGGAATCAGTTGTCCTGTGTGCATATTTTACGTTTATTTATCGTCGCTACCGGTTGCCCATATGAGCGACGCATCCTGATGAGATTAGTCATTTTAGATTTTTGGAGGATAGTCTCCTGGTTCTTTTACGTGCACGGCGTACAGCACCGACACAAGACCTCGGTTTAAAATCCAATTTGCAAGACTGTTAATTTTATTATGGTCAGACGGTGGATCGAACCTTCGATCCCTGGATTACCAGTCCAGCGTGTTAACCACTGGACTACTTCGGCTGGTGAAGTGGTTCACACGTGTTAGCATGACACCCCACATCATATGGTCGATATTGTACGTTTCCGGGTACCGAATATTGTCTTGCATGTCCTCTGTTCACAGAGTAATTAAAACTTGAAATGGATAAATATGGACTGCCGTGAACATTTAGAATTTGGACTGCTCGGACACATGCATGCCTGTAAGAGTTGACTAATGTAGCCTGAACCCTTGATTTCGTTGGATCTCTATGATTCTAACAGGTGTGATGGTGCTCGTTCCATATCTCAAATTTTATTCTGATGTAAATGAAATGTGAGACCACAATGTTTAGTCGTGTTTTGTGATATACAGTCTACATCCGTTATGTCAAATTCCATCGGACCGAACAAAATACTTCGACATAACCGAAGTTTGACTTGAACGAAATTTGATATAAATGTAGCCAGTTAGTAGTTATATGTACAATGATAGTGTCTGAAACGGGACATTGATCCGACTTCGAGATAACCGGAGAATTCGACATAACCGACTTTGACATAACGGTTGTAGACTGTATATCCTGAACTGTGATCGGTGATAAGAACAGTCACAGTAGTTGAAGTGTTACCAAGGTTACTAAGTAGATATGTTTTTGCTCACTGTAATGGTAGCGCAGGGAGCTATTGTACAAAGCGTCTGTGCTGGTAACACTAGTCTTGTTCATGATTGACCCATAAATGACTGCCATTAATATTGACCCATAAATGACTGCCATTAATATTGACCCATAAATGACTGCCATTAATACTGACTCGTAAATGACTGCCATTAATATTGACTCGTAAATGACTGCCATTAATATTGACCCATAAATGACTGCCATTAATACTGACCCATAAATGACTGCCATTAACATTGACTCGTAAATGACTGCCATTAATATTGACTCGTACATGACTGCCATTAATATTGACCCATAAATGACTGCCATTAATACTGACCCATAAATGACTGCCATTAACATTGACTCGTAAATGACTGCCATTAATATTGACTCGTAAATGACTGGATTTAACACATTGCCAAATAAAATGACTGGATTTAGCATTGAACATAAATAATTGGATTTGACCGTGATTCATTAATTACATAAAATATATACAATTTTTATCTTACTTCTTAAACGATACAAATTTGACTGTAACTCATTAATAATATGATATGACCTTAGCCCATAAATGATGTGAATTGAGCTTGGTCCATAACTTATAACTTGACCGTACCTCATAAATGATGCAATTTGACCTTCGCTCATAAATAATACGATTTGACCTTGGTCCATAACTGATAACTTGACCTTCTCATAAATGATGCAATTTGACCTTCGCTCATAAATAATATGATTTGACCTTCGCTCATAAATATGATTTGACCTTGGTCCATAACTGATAACTTGACCTTACCTCATAAATGATGCAATTTGCCCTTCGCTCATAAATAATATGATTTGACCTTCGCTCATAAATATGATTTGACCTTGGTCCATAACTGATAACTTAACCTTATCTCATAAATGATGCAATTTAAGCTTAGCCCATAAATAATATGATTTGACCTTGGCCCATAACTGATAACTTAACCTTATCTCATAAATGATGCAATTTAAGCTTAGCCCATAAATAATACGATTTGACCTTGGCCCATAACTGATAACTTGACTTATCCCATAAATAATACAATTTGACTGTAGCCCATAAATAATGAGGTACAATGGGATTTATTTGTATCATTACATCATTGGGGAGATTATTACGGTAACCCTTTGCCTGCTGAGTAAATAAAATTGCATAACTCCACCGCTGATCAGGATATATGTTGTTTACTATTCAGCCAAATGTTTTAGCTCCACTATCCGAATAGTAAACAGCATAGAGCCTGATCAGACGGCACGTTCTGTGTTTGATCTGGCTCTATGCTGTTTGCAAAAGTGATTTTATCTGCCGCTAGCATGCAAAGGGTTAATAGTGCTGGAACTTCATGCCCAACCCATTTTACAGTTAATTATGTATACTGAATATTTACCCGCTATGTGCAGTGTATGTAACTGAGCAAATCATATAAATGATTAATCTCAAATTATCTTTGATAAGTAATACCGGTAAGTAATGATAATTATTTTGTTCCTATACTTGTGGACGTTTTCTTTACCTTTTTAATCATAATAATCTTGCATTGCAATTGACATAACTGACGCAATGACCTTAAAGTGACCCTTTTAGACCTGCACCACAATCTTATAATAACCCTACTTTACTTGACATGACCTTATAGTGACCCCATTTGACCTGTTGACATAACATACACAATCATCGCAATGACCTTATAGTGACCCCATTTGACCTGTTGACATAACATACACAATCATCGCAATGACCTTATAATGACCCCATTTGACCTGTTGACATAACATACACAATCATCACAATGACCTGATAGTGACCCTACTTGACCTACATAATGTACACCATTGTATAGTGAGTAACCCTGTTTGAGCTGTTGATATGCTGCCCTCTGTGTTACCCTCGTATTGTTGTATCACTAATTGTTATTTGTTACCCCTACAGGCAGCATGAAAACACTTAAATATAAACTCAGTGGTAAGAATGGAGTGCAGTTCTCACACATATGTATATAATATGCAGCACCAGTAAGAATGGAGTGTAGTTCTCATGCATATGTATATAATATGCAGCACCAGTAAAAATGGAGTGTAGTTCTCACGCATATGTATATAATATGCTGCACCATAACACAACATGCTTGTAACAAGTGATAGTCAGCTACTAAAACCACTAAAACCTATAAACGGGGAAAGCCAATAAAGGGTTGAAGTTAAAATCAATTACCAAACTAGACATTGTAGGAGGAATATGGCTATATCCTCGCGATTGAGTTAGTTTATACAAATTTATTGCGAAACAAGCTCTTACAACTTATATTAATCACTCTCGATACCTCATTCCTGATGGAATCCATCGCCACGAGGAAGAGTGAAGAGGCATATGGAATTTAAATGCCTTGCCTTAAGTGCACAATCGTAACAGCTTCAGCGGGGTGTAAACTCGGGCCTTTCACACCTTAAGCAATCGTGCTATCATGACTTCCACGTTTGAATTGACATTTAAGGAAAATATATAGTCCGCCTCCGTGGTCGAGTGGTTACGGTCGCTGACTTGTATACCACTGTAACCTATCATCACTGATGGTCACGGGTTCGAGCCCCGCTCAGACCGTGTTTCATTTATATGAAAAAGTTGGCAGTTTCTTACTGAGGTTGGTGCACCCAAGTACTGGTTAACCGCTGGAGCCTGCCCAGGAAAGGTGTTGTTAGGTAAACTGCCCGCCGGCGATATAGCCCAAAATGGTGCTGATGCAGGCGTAAAACCCGAAATATAATCAATAATAATAATAACGTAAAATATATAGATACATAGAATGATGACAACGTTTATGGTAGATTACCTGCTTATTGAACATTATTTGCAGAAATCATGGAAAAGTGCTTATAATGGAGCACATTGAAGCCTCACTTTGATGATACATGGACTGGAATCATTTTCTGTATCATCATAGTTAAAGCACTTAGTTTATACAAATTTATTTTAGCTCGATTGCGAAACAAGTTATTTCAACTTATATAAATCACTCTCGAGACCTCATTCCTGATGGAATCCATCGCCACGAGGGAGAGAGAAGAGGCAACGTGGAATTTAAATGCCTTGCCTAAGGGCACAATCGTAACGGCTCCAGTGGGGCTCGAACTCCGGACCTTTCGCACCTGAAGCGAACGCGCATCCACTGCGCTATCACGACTTCCGTTAAAGCACTTGATAAATTGTATTATTTCATAGAGTGTCTGTAAGTTGTTATCAATTTGATGAGTGACAAGTCCAAATAAATCTATGAATCGAGCACAGCGCCGCCTGCGACAACCGTGTAATCTGTGATAATTTACCTGTCCACAGAAATATTTTTGCGAGTATAATAAATCTGGACAAATTGGTGTTTAAGCTTTGTTCTTATTCATGTATGTTGTGTCTACACATGTCTAGTATATGATATCTGTAGGCGGTACGAGCGCGAGTGTCGCATAGGCTACTCGGTAACGTATATTGTTATAGAGTGTGCCATGGTGGTACTGAATGTGTATGACTATCACTTGTTACCTGTTCGGATTAACCCAGCAATATTCAGCTGCCACTAGTTAGTCCATCACCATACTGTATTCTGCAATACGGGCACGTCCGGTCCATGAGGCTAGGCGGCTGCCACACTCGAATAGACCTAGCCGAGCTTTGCATACAGTAGTGTATTGTACCACCATTGTCATAGTAAATTGTGAAGCTAGGAGGCTGTGAACAAATGAATTGTGACTGGCATTGGTAGGTGACTGTCTCTGTTAACAGAGAAATTCAAAGTAATGTATGTATATTAGTGCCTTAACCCTATGCACGCTAGCGGCAGATAAAATCACTTTTGCAAACAGCATAGAGCCAGAATGTGCTGTCTGATCAGGCTCTATGCTATTCGGATAGTGGAGGTAAAACACTGAATAGCAAACAACATAGATCCTGATCAGATGCGGCTGATCTGGATCTATGTTGTTTGCAAATGTGATTTTTATTTACTCAGCAGGCAAAGGGTTAATGAAATAATACACGTTACAACAAATATTTAAATGGATGAGCAATTTTATTTATGCACACAATATTTGTGTTTTGTGAAGATTTTGCTTCAGTTAGCATTATGTATGTGAGTTTCAAGGCAGCTGGTTCTACTGTATTGTACAGGCCCTCAACTACCACCCGGGCAAGCCCGAATTTGCAGAATAAAGTATGCGGACACCGTTTCCCTGCTAATGCTTGTGGTATATCACACTCTATCTATCATGCTACGCTTGTCGTGCTATCATTCTGTCCCTGGTAAACCTATGTTCTTAAACCGTTTCTACCGGTCGAAGTCGCCCAAACCAGGTCACATAAGACCGATATTTACTTATTTGATTTACAGTTGTGTGGAAACTAATGATAAAATAATTATACATGAATATGACAATCGAATCGAAGCTGATAAAATATTTCAATAAAATTTCATAAACAGACTTTCTTTTCTGAAGCCACGGAATCGAGGCAATGTAGGATTTAAACCGCCTTTTATGTGGCGTCTGCAGTACAATTATTCATTGTAAGCAATTTCCCGTCTTAGTTTGGAATATACACAGGGGTGTTTTCATACAGTAACACTTGCCTATGGTTTAAAGAGAAGAAACATTTTTGAACATACCAAGAAAATATGCTTTATCTATTAATGTCCAAGTGTGTTTTACGTTTATTTATCGTCGCTACCGGTTGCCCATATGAGCGACGCCTCCTGAAGAGATTAGTCATTTTTGATTTTTAGAGGATAGTGCAATGATACAGACAGAGACCCATTCCAGAATCTCCTCTGGTTCTTTTACGTGCACGGTGTAAAGCACCGACACAAGACCTCGCTTTAAAGTCCCATCTGAAAGACTGTTAATTTTATTAGGGTCAGACGGGGGGGGATCCAAGGGGATCGAACCTGCGATCCCTGGATTACCAGTCCAGCATGTTATATCACTGGACTACAGATCCGTCTGTGTAATACGTTGTGGGTACCATTCCTGGGCAATTTGTTATGTGAATTAACGAATATTAGAAACATCTTTTAATGAATACAATTCAAAGAAGGCTTGGAGAAGCAGAGGTTTACCTGGAACCTAGTTATTTAACATCCATGTTTTCTGTTCTAACATGTCTGTACACATGGCAATTAACATCCATGTTTTCTGTTCTAACATGTCTGTACACCTGGCAGACACCAGACTTTATAATCTACATGTACTTTGCTTATTTATCTGCTTTGTTTACTGATACCTGTCTGGTTTTCATTTCAATGACTGAACCAGTTTGATGTCTGAATCCAATCCGAGTGGAATCAGTCTTGTCTCTGATTTCCAAGAGTCTGATTTCCATGATGGAACCAGTCTGATTTCCATGATGGAACCAGTCTGATTTACATGATGGAACTGGTCTGATTTACATGATGGAACTGGTCTGATTTACATGATGGAACCAGTCTGATTTACATGATGGAACTGGTCTGATTTCCAGGACTGAACCTGTGTGGTTTCCATAATGGAACCAGTCTAACTTCCATTATGAAACCAGTCTGATTTCAATGATGGAACCAGTCTGATTTCCAGGACTGAACCAGAGTGGTTTCTATAATGGAACCAGTCTGACATCCATTATTTCCAGAATTTCCATTATGGAACCAGTCTGATCTCAACTAGTCTTATATTTGTAATGACAATTGGATTTATATCAGTGAAACCAGACTGATTGAATGGAATTATTGATATCTTGAATGAAGTCAAACAAGTCTCTGACTTGTAGAGACCTGCGAGTAGTCGTGTTTGTTCAGCCGCTATGTTAGCGGTACTGTAAGTTACGAGTGCTCGTATTCACCAACAGGTGGCTCTACCCTATCTGGGGTGTCTCGGATGCCGTCCAATGAGAATGTGGTGATGGGTATATCTGTAAGCTCAACAACTAAATTGAATGGTAAGACATGTTGTGATATGTTGTCTTGCCTGCCCCTACTTCATGTTACTTCATGTTAACATTATGCACGAGACATTTTGTTTGTCCCCGACTCCATGTTCCAAGCTCTGTTTCGTGGCTATGGGTTCTGTGGTTACATGTTCCGTGTTTCCCCGACTCCATGTTCCAAGCTCTGTTTCGTGGCTGTGGTTACATGTTCCGTGTTTCCCGACTCCATGTTCCAGCTCTGTTTCGTGGCTGTGGTTACATGTTCCGTGTTTCCCGACTCCCATGTTCCAAGCTCTGTTTCGTGGCTGTGGTTACATGTTCCATGTTTCCCGACTCCCATGTTCCAAGCTCTGTTTCGTGGCTATGGGTTCTGTGGTTACATGTTCCGTGTTTCCCGACTCCCATGTTCCAAGCTCTGTTTCGTGGCTATGGGTTCTGTGGTTACATGTTCCGTGTTTCCCGACTCCCATGTTCCAAGCTCTGTTTTGTGGCTATGGGTTCTGTGGTTACATGTTCCGTGTTTCACGGCTCCAGGTTTCAGAGATATGGGAGATGGAGATATGTTTAACTTTTTGAATGAAATTTTGTGTGTTCGTTTTTATTTTATTTTTGCATTTTACATGTCCAGAATACCATAAATGTGTGTGATTCAGGGTGTGTTGACCTTATGTGTTTGACATTAGAGATCGAGGCAACCACGGATCATCATGAACTGATGCGAGGCATCAAGGGGATCTTGGCCCTTTTGCTTGAATACACACAGTAATTAACCCTTTGCCTGCTGAGTAAATAAAATCACATTTGCAAACAACATAGATCCCGATCAGTCGCGGCGTTAGCAGCGTAGCACCGCATCTGATCAGGATCTATGTTGTTTGCTATTCAGCCAAATGTTTTAGCTCCACTATCTGAATAGCAAACATAATAGAGCCTGATCAGACGGCACGTTCAGTGTATGTTCTGTGCTATCTGATCTGGCTCTATGTTGTTTCCACAAGCAACTTTAGGTGTTGTTCGTATGTTAATGGTTAATATAGATTTGTTCATGTTGTAGTTACTCCGCTTGTTGTCTTAAGCTGCTTCGTATTTGTGTGTGTGTGACTACAGCCTATATATAGATTGTTCATGTTGTAGTTACTCCGCTTGTTGTCTTAAGCTGCTTCGTATTTGTGTGTGTGTGACTACAGCCTATATATAGATTGTAATTGTGTGTGTGTCTCCGCTTGTTGTCTTAAGCTGCTTCGTTTTGTACGACTACTTAATTGTCATCTTGCTCTTTCTTTTGATTTTATGTTGAGACTGTTATATATTTGTACAAGTCTGCCAGGATAATATTGCTTTCTTATCTCGATGTTCTATGATAACATGTAAATCATATACTTATTATCAAATAGCAGATGGATTAGTTAGACTATAGTTTACAGACTATAGATCTTTATATCCATATGTCTTCCTCAGAACACTGTTATTTAGCAACATCTTCTTTCTCAAATAATGTCTATATATAGATTGTATTTGTTTATATGACTACAGCCTATCTATAGATTGTATTTGTGTGTGTGACTACGGCCTATCTATATATTGTAATTGTGTGTGTGACTACAGCCTATCTGTAGATTGTATTTGTGTGTGTGACTACAGCATATCTATAGATTGTATTTGTGTGTGTGACTATGGCCTATCTATAGATTGTAATTGTGTGTGTGACTACAGCCTATCTGTAGATTGTATTTGTGTGTGTGACTACAGCCTATCTATAGATTGTATTTGTGTGTGTGACTACGGCCTATCTATAGATTGTATTTGTGTGTGTGACTACGGCCTATCTATAGATTTTATTTGTGTGTGTGACTATGGCCTATCTATAGATTGTATTTGTGTGTGTGACTACAGCATATCTATAGATTGTATTTGTGTGTGTGACTACGCCTATCTGTAGATTGTATTTGTGTGTGTGACTACAGCCTATCTATAGATTGTATTGTGTGTGTGACTACGCCTATCTTAGATTGTATTTGTGTGTGTGACTAGGCCTATCTATGATTGTATTTGTGTGTGTGACTACAGCTTCTATAGATTGTATTTGTGTGTGTGACTTGGTTTTGTTGTTTTGTGTGTTGTGTTTTGTTGTTTTGTGTGTGTGTGGTTTTGTGTTTGTGTGTGTGTTGGTTTTGTTGTTGTGTGGTGGTTGTGTTGTGTGGTGTGGCCTATCTATAGATTGTAATTGTGTGTGTGACTACAGCCTATCTGTAGATTGTATTTGTGTGTGTGACTACAGCATATCTATAGATTGTATTTGTGTGTGTGACTATGGCCTATCTATAGATTGTAATTGTGTGTGTGACTACAGCCTATCTGTAGATTGTAATTGTGTGTGTGACTACAGCCTATCTATAGATTGTATTTGTGTGTGTGACTACGCCCTATCTATAGATTGTAATTGTGTGTGTGACTACAGCCTATCTGTAGATTGTATTTGTGTGTGTGACTACAGCATATCTATAGATTGTATTTGTGTGTGTGACTATGGCCTATCTATAGATTGTAATTGTGTGTGTGACTACAGCCTATCTGTAGATTGTATTTGTGTGTGTGACTACAGCCTATCTATAGATTGTATTTGTGTGTGTGACTACGGCCTATCTATAGATTGTATTTGTGTGTGTGACTACGGCCTATCTATAGATTTTATTTGTGTGTGTGACTATGGCCTATCTATAGATTGTATTTGTGTGTGTGACTACAGCATATCTATAGATTGTATTTGTGTGTGTGACTATGGCCTATCTATAGATTGTAATTGTGTGTGTGACTACAGCCTATCTATATATTGTAATTGTGTGTGTGACTACAGCCTATCTGTAGATTGTATTTGTGTGTGTGACTATGGCCTATCTATAGATTGTAATTGTGTGTGTGACTACAGCCTATCTATAGATTGTAATTGTGTGTGTGACTACAGCCTATCTGTAGATTGTATTTGTGTGTGTGACTACAGCCTATCTATAGATTGTATTTGTGTGTGTGACTACAGCCTATCTATAGATTGTATTTGTGTGTGTGTGACTACGGCCTATCTATAGATTGTATTTGTGTATGTGACTATGGCCTATCTATAGATAGTATTTGTGTGTGTGACTACAGCCTATCTATAGATTGTATTTGTGTGTGTGACTACGGCCTATCTATAGATTGTAATTGTGTGTGTGACTATGGCCTATCTATAGATTGTATTTGTGTGTGTGACTACAGCCTATATATAGATTGTAATTGTGTGTGTGTCTGTGTGACTATGGCCTATCTATAGATTGTAATTGTGTGTGTGACTACGGCCTATCTATAGATTGTATTTGTGTGTGTGACTACAGCCTATCTATAGATTGTATTTGTGTGTGTGACTATGGCCTATCTATAGATTGTAATTGTGTGTGTGACAACGGCCTATCTATAGATTGTATTTGTGTGTGTGACTACGGCCTATCTATAGATTGTATTTGTGTGTGTGACTACGGCCTATCTATAGATTGTAATTGTGTGTGTGACTAAGGCCTATCTATAGATTGTATTTGTGTGTGTGACTACGGCCTATCTATAGATTGTAATTGTGTGTGTGACTACAGCCTATCTGTAGATTAGTTTATGTAACTATATACATGTAGATTGCAGACAACTTACAGTTTAGATTGTATTTGTGATTTGTATTATTTCTCTCTATAACCATGTAGTAACATTTGTAATTTACTTATAAATGTGTGTGTTCATATTCTGTTGTATGTATAATTTTCTTTGAATCCCTTCTTGCATGATGTGGGAGCATTTGGCAGTGAGTGCATTGTCTGGTAATCCAATGCTTGATTCAGGATAGCAAGGTCACTGGGTTCAAGTGTTGGAAGGTCATGGTTCGATTGCTGACTGCACATCTTTGTTGAGGCATTTCAGCATCCCAGTTCATCCTCGGCATCACTGGATTTAATTAGTTTTTTTCTAAGATTGACGAATACATGTATATTATAGTGTGCAGGTGTTGGTTGGGTTTTAATATCACTGTTACTAATTATAGAAACACGGTTTCCACTAAATAACATTTAGTCCGCCTCCGTGGTCGAGTGGTTAAGGTCGCTGACTTGTATACCACTGTAACCTATCATCACTGATGGTCATGGGTACGAGCCCCGCTCAGACCGTGTCTCATTTATATAAAAAAGTTGGCAGTTTCTTACGGGGGTTGGTGCACCCAAGTACTGGTTAACCGTTGGAGCCTGCCCAGGAAAGGTGTTGTTAGGTAAACTGCCCGCCGGCGATATAGCCCAAAATGGTGCTGATGCAGGCGTAAAACCCGAAATATAACATATAACATAACTAAATAACATTTAAAAGTAATAATGTATTTATAGTTACTTAAAGCTTACATGGAAGAGAATGGATGGAATTACCATTGAGGTCACTGGGGTTAAGGTCACTATTGGTGTAATAATTACTAAAAATAGATAATGACAATTCTTGCTCAATATCACTAACCCTTTTGAAACCAAACTTGGTGTCTAGAATGCCTAGTTGAAGACAAATAAGAATTTGGAACCTACGCGTGTGTACTGATATCTTTCCTTTAGTGAATGGTTAGTGTCCTTCGAGGATTTGGGGTCACGGTCAGTGTTGATAGAATATTGAACTATGATTTGTTTGCAATTAAATACCGTAACTAACTTGGTGGGGATTTTGGGTGTGGGGTCACTTTGGTCAGCCACGGCCAGTTGCCATAAAAAATGGTTCTCACTCTATAAGTTTTGTTTGTAATGAGGTGTTGGTTGTGTTTTGATTATTAATTTAAACGCATGATCATTATTTACATTTCATACTTGTCACAGACGATTCCAACGCAAGAAAACCAGAGTATGAAATATCACATTTACCTGGATCTTTCTTGTTAATTAATGTAATTAATATACTAAAACGTACTAATTAATGTTGTACTAATTAGTACTAATTAACGTTGTACTAATTAGGTCTTCAAGGTTACATACAGAACTTTTTTACTCTTCGTTGTTTAATAACATAACAATGGGAGGCATCGCTGGCTTTTCTATTACCTCCCTTGGCAGATAAAATATGATTTAGTCCAAAATGTATAGTGGTCCTTTCAGTTGGAATCCTTTGTTTTTACTCTTGTTCCCATACCAGATGTTGTGTATGATAAATGTGATTTTATTATAATCGTGTTAATTAATTTATAGCACATTTTTTACACATAAGTAAGTACCCATTGCATATACTGTAGGATATCTGTCGAGGTATTGTAATTTAATAATTATAAGAAGAGAAAGTGGATGAAAATCGATAGCATGTTATGGAAAGGAATCTGGAAACTGGCTGCTTAATACAGGTTGGCTGCTTAATAGAGGTCAATTGTATAATAAAACAACATACTGGGAATCGGAATCTTGCTGCTTAATAGAGGTGACCACTAACACAGGTTTGACTGTACAATGTTGTGCAATGTAGCTGAAACAACAATAAATCAATCGGGTAATTTGATCCAAATAAAAACCGATATAATCATATTGAATTACAATCATTATATATACCGTCTACTGATTAAAATGTTGTTGTACCCATACCTTACATTATATATACCGTCTACTGATTAAAATGTTGTTGTACCCATACCTTACATTATATATACCGTCTACTGATTAAAATGTTGTTGTACCCATACCTTACATTATATATACCGTCTACTGATTAAAATGTTGTTGTACCCATACCTTACATTTTGTCTTAGAAATATTTAAATTATGTGTATTGAAACAAAGACATTTAAACACAAAACTACCTATGTAATGTGAAATAAATTAGTATTAACCCATTTGATTCTGGATACCGTTCAAACAGTATTTGCAAAGAACATAGAGCCAGATCAGCCGCCACTGAACGTTCCGTCTGATCATGCTCTATGCTGTTTGCTATTCAGATGATCTTGCTGAGACACTTGGCTATGTAGCAAACAACATAGATCCTGATCAGCATGCGGCGTTACGCTGCGGCTGATCTGGATCTATGTTGTTTACAAAAGCCTTTAAATGTGTCCAGAATGAAATGGGTTAAAGGGGGCTCAGTGGTTACGGTAGTTGGCATTAAATGGGTTAACGGGGGCTCCGTGGTTATGGTAGTTGGCATTAAATGGGTTAAAGGGGGCTCCGTGGTTATGGTAGTTGGCATTAAATGGGTTAAAGGGGGCTCCGTGGTTACGGTAGTTGGCATTAAATGGGTTAAAGGGGGCTCCGTGGTTACGGTAGTTGGCATTAAATGGGTTAAAGGGGGCTCCGTGGTTACGGTAGTTGGCATTAAATCACTTACTCCTCACCACTTGGGTTCGTATCCCACTTGTGGTTCAAATTATTTCAAGTGAGGAAGCTATCCAACTGGCTTACAGTAGGTCGGTGGTTCTACCTGTGTGCCCGCCCGTGCCTGAAATACTGCTCGGAGGGGCATCCAGGGTCTTTCTCCACCAATAATGGTCGACATATGACCTAAGCTGTTGGTGCTAAGTTAAGCAAAAAAACAAACCAACAAAACATTATTTGTTTGTTCATGCATACCGGTACATAAAACCTCAGCCATTGTTTCTTCTCTGTTTATTTGTTAATTGAAATTTAGCAGAAATTTAAAAATGAAATCCATTATTTACAAAATTTAAATAACTTCAAAAAAACCGAAATAAACAATTAATTTCAATAGCAATGTACATTTGACATTAATATTTGATGTTTTAGAAAGTTTCAAAGGAGCTTATACGTGGTATACGTGGTATATGATTTTATGTAAATAATCAGTTGTATATTTCTACTTATATGTTATACTGTGGATTCTCCTACCGTGTCTGCAGCGTAACCGAGGGGTTGCGAGTCCGAGGCCCATGGTGATTGTGTCATTAGGCTAGGCACTAGCCACCACATTAACTCTCTAATCTCCCCCTCATTGCGATGCATTCTGTCAGTAAATGAGGTGTCAAGAGCTGCTGTCTGTCTCTCGTGGTGATGGATTCCATCAGGAATGATATCTTGAAAGCTCTACTCCCCCCCCCCCCCCCCATTCATGGCGATATATTCCATCCTCAACGAGATCTCGAGAGCTCTCCTCTCCCTTATGGCGATGTATTCCATTAGGAATGAGATTTCAAGAGCTCTCCCTTATGGCGATGTATTCCATTAGGAATGAGATTTCAAGAGCTCTCCTCTCCCTTATGGCGATGTATTCCATTAGGAATGAGATTTCAAGAGCTCTCCTCTCCCTTATGGCGATGTATTCCATTAGGAATGAGATTTCAAGAGCTCTCTCTCAATTTGATGGATTCCATCAGGAATGAGATCTCGAGAGGTCTCCTTCATGGGGATGGGTTCCATTCCGAACGTGATCTCGAGAGCTCTCCTCTCTCCCTCATGGGGATGGGTTCCATTCCGAACGTGATCTTGAGAGCTCTCCTCTCTCCCTCATGGCGATGGGTTCCATTCCGAACGTGATCTCGAGAGCTCTCCTCTCTCCCTCATGGGGATGGGTTCCATTCCGAACGTGATCTCGAGAGCTCTCCTCTCTCCCTCATGGGGATCTCGAGAGCTCTCCTCTCTCCCTCATGGCGATGGGTTCCATTCCAAACGTGATCTCGAGAGCTCTCCTCTCTCCCTCATGGGGATGGGTTCCATTCCGAACGTGATCTCGAGAGCTCTCCTCTCTCCCTCATGGGGATGGGTTCCATTCTAAACATGATCTCGAGAGCTCTCCTCTCTCCCTCATGGCGATGGATTCAATCATTGTAAGAACTTGTTTCATAAACAAACTACAATCATTTGATGAACTGTTTTATATTTCCCCCATTTCAGAGCCGACTTTGTTAATGCCCACTCCACTTCCTGAACTGAAGAAGGAGAAAGGCTATTTCAAGACGCTGGTGAAGAGAGACAAAGATCTGGATGTACTGAGGAAGAAAAATGATAAGGTAACATTTGATGCCACCATTAATTAGGTCCTTATGTTCTATGAGTTCTAGCATGGAAATAGGACTTTGAAACCCTTACCTGGCTGCTAATTGATGTTGCCGGGCTCACCGTACGAATGTACTGTGAAACCCCTCATGTTGCCTGGCACACCGTACGAATGTACTGTGAAACCCCTCATGTTGCCTGGCACACCATACAAATGTACTGTGAAACCCCTCATGTTGCCTGGCACACCATACAAATGTACTGTGAAACCGCTCATGTTGCCTGGCACACCATACAAATGTACTGTGAAACCCCTCATGTTGCCTGGCACACCATACAAATGTACTGTGAAACCCCTCATGTTGCCTGGCACACCATACTGTGAAACCCCTCATGTTGCCTGGCACACCATACAAATGTACCTTGTGAAACCCCTCATGTTGCCTGGCACACCATATAAATGTACTGTGAAGCCCCTCATGTTGCCTGGCACACCATACAAATGTACTGTGAAACCCCTCATGTTGCCTGGCACACTGTACGAATGTACTGTGAAGCCCCCTCATTTTGTCTGGCACACCATACAAATGTACTGTGAAACCCCTCATGTTGCCTGGCACACCGTACGAATGTACTGTGAAACCCATCTCAGTCGTAATACCTCTATTATCTAGTATGTCTGTCAGGCTGGGTCTCCGCTGGGATGACGAGCAGCAGTCACAAAGCTTTGCAAGCTGTAGCTGGAAGTCGTGATGGCGCAGTGCTAGCAGGTTCTCTAGGTCCCTAGTTCGCACCCAGCTGTAGCCGTTACGATTGTGCACTTAGGCAAGGCATTTAAATTCCACATTGGCACTTCTTTCTCCCTCCTGGCTCTGAATTACATCAGGAATGAGGTCTCGAGAGAAATTAATATAAGTTTTAATAACTTGTTTCGCAATTGAGCTAAAATAAATTTGTATAAACTAAGCTGTAGATTAATAACAAATCACACTACACTTTAAGGCCCAAGACAACATGAGAGAAATCCACAGCATGCAGGAAGACAAGTCGTTCACGAGTCAACAGAAGGAAAAAACCATGTTGGAGAAGGCGCACGTGAAAACATTGAAGAAAGCAGGCAAGAACACCCCAATAGAGCAGGTGCAGACACAGAACACGGAGGAAATGATGACGTTACAAGTAGATCAAGAGGAGAAGGTACTGTGATCAGGATTTACACCCCCAATACACAAATTTAAACCTCTTAAGATTAAAAGTAAAATACCACAAAACTAGAATGTAAGTCTTTTAAATATAGAATTGAAAACATTAATATAGAATGGAAAACACTAATATAGAATGGAAAACATTAATATAGAATGGAAAACATTAATATAGAATGGAAAACACTAATATAGAATGGAAAACATTAATATAGAATGGAAAACATTAATATAGAATGGAAAACATTAATATAGAATGGAAAACATTAATATAGAATGGAAAACATTAATATAGAATGGAAAACACTAATATAGAATGGAAAACATTAATATAGAATGGAAAACATTAATATAGAATGGAAAACATTAATATAGAATGGAAAACATTAATATAGAATGGAAAACATTAATACAGAAGTTTAAAAAAAACACAACCTAGATCTAGACGCTAAATATAGAACCTAAAAAGTTGCAGTTAAAATCCAAATAATAAAACTTTATAAACACTAATCAGCATATTCGTGTATACAACTAGGAACAGGCTTGTAAACGTGCGCTGATTGGTATTCATGTATACAACTAGGAACACGCTTGTAAACGTGCGCTGATTGGTATTCGTGTATACAACTAGGAACACGCTTGTAAACGTGCGCTGATTGGTATTCGTGTATACAACTAGGAACACGCTTGTAAACGTGCGCTGATTGGTATTCGTGTATACAACTAGGAACACGCTTGTAAACGTGCGCTGATTGGTATTCGTGTATACAACTAGGAACACGCTTGTAAACGTGCACTGATTGGTATTCGTGTATACAACTAGGAACACGCTTGTAAACGTGCGCTGATTGGTATGCTGCAACTAAGGACCAATTGTCGTGTCATTACACAAATCACACACCAGACAAACATAATAGTCAATACCGTGTATGACCTCCATTGGCATCTCTCACTGCAATGCAGCGCCGTCGCATGGAACGAATAAGTGTCAGAATCTCTTATTGGTCAATGTTGTTCCACTCCTGACGCAGAATATCCCTCAGTTGGTGTAACGTCACCGGCTGACGGAGTCTTACACGAAGGTCTAAGGTATCCCATAAATGTTCTATCGGAGACAAGTCTGGTGATAATGCTGACCACGGTAAACGTTCAATGTTCCCCTGCTCCAATAATTGAGTGGCAATGCGTGCAGTATGGCATCTGGCGTTGTCCTGTTGGTACAGTGTGACGCTTCGATTGACGTTAAAGAATGGCAAAACAACGGTCATAATAATTTCGTCACAGTACCGCTGTGCGGTTAAGTTTCCGTCAACAACAATCAGTTGTGTGTGGCCATTTAATGTGATGCCGCCCAATACCATAACGCTACCGCCTCCAAACCGATCCATCTCATGTACACACGCATCGACGTAACGTTCTCCCTGTCGACGGTAAACTCGAGCCCTGCCATCCGCACGCCGTAAACAGAAACGAGATTCGTCACTAAACATAACGGAATTCCACTGTAAGCGAGTCCAACATCCATGTTCACCCATCCACTCACGACGTTCGTTCCGGTGACGTCGCATCAACATGGGCCCGGTGTACGGTCTGTAAGGACGGATTCCACGTTCAGCGAGCCTGTTCCGAACTGTTTGAGCACTGATTACATTGTTGGTCCTCCCAGGAGTAACGATGGCGGTATGGGTAGTGGGCAGGAAGCGGTCACGTAAATATGACGTCCGAATATGACGGTCCTGTTCTGGCATCGTCATGCGTGGTCGACCAGTACGTGGGTGGTCGTCAGTTGATCCACGTGTTCGGTACCGTCCAAGTAGACGTGTGATCGTGATCCAGGACACACCGAGGCGATTAGTGACGTCGTTATGACATAAACCAGCTTCAACCATCCTAATTGCTCGCTTTCTCGCATTTTGGTCGAGTCTGGGCATTTCTTTTGAGGAAAATGCATGTATAGCAAATCGTGTTCCTCAGTGATCACGTGCAAAACGGAAAATCGGCGTTATGGATGCATTATTTACCTGTGTATCTGGATGAATATCATAGTCGTACGTCACTCCGAACTGAAAAGTGGTGGCTTATCACAGGCATATATGTTTGAATCTTTTTCGTCAAATTGGTTTGGTATCGTTTCTTGCTTGCCAAGATAACTGCTATCATTAAAACGACATTCCAAAAAGCCATTATAATTGTAAATATTCACCAAATTCAGATATCAAGTACAAGGCTAAGCACACGCTTTTTTTACACCATTCAAACTCAAAAACCATACCATAATATGCTAAGGGGTGTAAAGGGGTGTGCTTCCAGTGCGACACCTCAACATGAGAATAACCTTCGATCTCTCACTTACATACCTTTGGGGCAGGCAAATCTCAAAACACACGCACACACATCTTCAACAAGTAAAAGAAATGATATTAATTAACTAAATGAATGCTACCACTTGTAAAATAATGATTTGTGAGACACTGTATACCAACTATATCGTTAAACAATAATGTATTTCGTAAATGTTAATGCTATGCTTACTCATACCTTATATATATCATGCTTTTCTGTAACTTTGTATGTAACCGTCAATCATGTTTCTTGGTGATGGACATGTACATGTTTATGCCAATAAAAGCTTTGACTTGACTTGATTAAAGATCCTCCATTTTCTATGATAGTTTTGACTTGCTAAACTCGCAGGTTGGATACACAGGTAAAATTCTGCGGAATTGATCAAGGTTGTAAACTGAACAGCAAGAAAGCTAATAAAACTGGAATATAGACGTGTGGTAGTAACTGATTGTTTGTGTATTTTACAGGTGAAGGCATTACGTAAGTCTCAAGCTGGAATATAGACGTGTGATAGTAACTGATTGTTTGTGTATTTTACAGGTGAAGGCATTACGTAAAGTCTCAAGCTGGAATATAGACGTGTAATAGTAACTGATTGTTTGTGCATTTTACAGGTGAAGGCATTACGTAAAGTCTCAAGCTGGAATATAGACGTGTAATAGTAACTGATTGTTTGTGCATTTTACAGGTGAAGGCATTACGTAAAGTCTCAATCTGGAATATAGATGTGTGATAGTAACTGATTGTTTGTGTATTTTACAGGTGAAGGCAGTACGTAAAGTCTCAATCTGGAATATAGATGTGTGATAGTAACTGATTGTTTGTGTATTTTACAGGTGAAGGCATTACGTAAAGTCTCAATCTGGAATATAGATGTGTGATAGTAACTGATTGTTTGTGTATTTTACAGGTGAAGGCATTACGTAAGTCTCAAGCAGAGGTGTACGTGGCGATGTGTAAAGATCATTTCCATGCAGAGTATGAGGTGTACATGAAACACAGTCCACAGGTGTACGATGCTCTGAGACAAGTAATGGACCAAAACCACAAGGACCATGAACAAAGACTCAAGGTATCATAGATCACGTTCAACCGTGTGTTAAACAGTAATGGGTATTTACCATATATACCCGACCATCAGTCGATCTCGGCCATTAGTCGAGGGTTAAATATGGGCTTGAAAACGTTGGTTTTAAACTAGATCCATCGAGAAGTCGAGGGTACCTTGTGGACCTATGACATTCGTTATGACGATGGTTTTCTCTCTCATTTTGGAATGAATTTGAGACATTTTGTTGTAGTTTTTCCATGACATAATATTAACTCAGTTTTAGTAGAAAGGCGTGTTTTCACTGGCAAGGCAGCTTGTGATGCTGGTCATTTTGTCATATTTGTTAAATTGTAAAGAACTTGTCATATACTATAATTAATGTTAAATACTGAAATGGCGAGAAATTCATTTACTTACCTGAAATTGGTTTTGTTCTTGTCAAGAACTTAATTGGATGATGAAAAATAAATGTAATAAAGTGTTGAAATGCTGTCTTAAAAAAGAACTCTTTATGTAATTTTAAGAAATCTGTATTTGAAAAATGGAAGCGATGCATGCATTACTTAGAATATCTCCGTTTTCAGAACATTCTATGTAATAAACACATAAAAGGAGTTTTAAATGAGATTACAGGAGAGTATTGTTATGTTTTAGGCAATACACGACCAGGAAGTTAAAGATCTGACCAAGAGGATGGACACTCAAACAAAGGAGGAGATGAGGGTGCTACAGAAGAAACACCGCGATAAGCAGGCATTCATCAGGTCTGTTGCTACCCCCCGATATTATCACTTTCATTTCATTTGTGAAGATAAGCAGGCATTCCTCAGGTCTGTTGCTACCCCCGATATTATCACTTTCATTTCATTTGTGAAGATAAGCAGGCATTCCTCAGGTCTGTTGCTACCCCCGATATTATCACTTTCATTTCATTTGTGAAGATAAGCAGGCATTCCTCAGGTCTGTTGCTACCCCCCGATATTATCACTTTCATTTCATTTGTGAAGATAAGCAGGCATTCATCAGGTCTGTTGCTACCCCCCGATATTATCACTTTCATTTCATTTGTGAAGATAAGCAGACATTCATCAGTTATATGGCTAGTCAAACAGCTATGTTTATGTGATACTACTGACAAGCGTTTATGGTTATAGCTAGTAGCCGTGTTGTCGTGGAACAGTTTGTGCAAAGATAAAAGGATCAAAATCTACAAGACTTGTAAAAACCAACCATGATCTTATTTTAGAATTTGTTTTGGTGACTGAACATGTAGGGGAGACTGAACATGTAGGGGGAGACTGAACGTGTAGGGGGAGACTGAACGTGTAGGGGGAGACTGGGGAGACTGAACGTGTAGGGGAGACTGAACATGTAGGGGGAGACTGGGGAGACTGAACGTGTAGGGGGAGACTGAACGTGTAGGGGAGACTGAACATGTAGGGGGAGACTGAACGTGTAGGGGGAGACTGAACGTGTAGGGGGAGACTGGGGAGACTGAACGTGTAGGGGGAGACTGAACATGTAGGGGAAGACTGAATGTGTAGGGGGAGACTGGGGAGACTGAACATGTAGGGGAGACTGAACATGTAGGGGGAGACTGAACATGTAGGGGGAGACTGAACATGTAAGGGAGACTGAACGTGTAGGGGGAGACTGAATGTGTAGGGGGAGACTGAACGTGTAGGGGGAGACTGGGGAGACTGAACGTGTAGGGGAGACTGAACGTGTAGGGGGAGACTGAACGTGTAGGGGGAGACTGAACGTGTAGGGGGAGACTGAACATGTAGGGGGAGACTGAACGTGTAGGGGAGACTGAACGTGTAGGGGAGACTGAACGTGTAGGGGGAGACTGAACATGTAGGGGGAGACTGAACGTGTAGGGGGAGACTGAACGTGTAGGGGGAGACTGAACGTGTAGGGGGAGACTGAACGTGTAGGGGAGCTGAACATGTAGGGGAGACTGAACGTGTAGGGGAGACTGAACGTGTAGGGGAGACTGAACGTGTAGGGGGAGACTGAACGTGTAGGGGAGACTGAACGTGTAGGGGAGACTGAACGTGTAGGGGGAGACTGAACATGTAGGGGGAGACTGAACGTGTAGGGGGAGACTGAACGTGTAGGGGGAGACTGAACGTGTAGGGGAGACTGAACATGAGGGGAGACTGAACGTGTAGGGGAGACTGAACGTGTAGGGGAGACTGAACGTGTAGGGGGAGACTGAACGTGTAGGGGGAGACTGAACGTGTAGGGGGAGACTGAACGTGTAGGGGGAGACTGAACGTGTAGGGGAGACTGAACGTGTAGGGGGAGACTGAACGTGTATGGGGAGACTATTCTATGGTATATACTTCTAGGGAAAAAAGCGTTCAAGTGATACTGTGTCCTGGAAGATGGTTGTGGTCAACAAACACAAGGCTATTTTGTATTTTATATGGTATTAGGTAGTTCCGGTTTATAGTGTGGACAAGATGGTTGTGGTCAACAAACGCAGGCTATTTTGTATTGTATATGGTATTAGGTAGTTCCGGTTTATAGTGTGGACAAGATGGTTGTGGTCAACAAACGCAAGGCTATTTTGTATTTTATATGGTATTGGGTAGTTCCGGTTTATAGTGTGGACAAGATGGTTGTGGTCAACAAACGCAAGGCTATTTTGTATTTTATAAAGGAAGGTGACCTCACTGATGTGTTGCCGCTGTTCAAGGGTCTGCCAGTTTAGGTCTTGGATCATTTTTGTAATGAAGCTGATATAATTATTGTCATTCAATATGTATCTGGCTGCTGATCTTTGGACGTTGGTTTTGTATGTTTGATATATTTGTCATGGATGCCACACGATTAATGAGTACCCTAATTAGGGTGTCGCGTATGTGTGTTTCTTTAACCGTTTTGTGAGTGATTTGTCACAGTGAGTGATTCATGACTATCCTCGGGCGAGCGATTCATGTCTATCGACTGGCGAGCGATTCATGACTATGGACTGGTGAGCGATTCATGACTATCCTCGGGCGAGCGATTCATAACTATGGACTGGCGAGCGATTCATGACTATGGACTGGCGAGCGATTCATGACTATGGACTGGTGAGCGATTCATGACTATCCTCGGGCGAGCGATTCATGACTATGGACTGGCGAGCGATTCATGACTATGGACTGGCGAGCGATTCATGTCTATCGACTGGCGAGCGATTCATGACTATGGACTGGTGAGCGATTCATGACTATCCTCGGGCGAGCGATTCATGTCTATCGACTGGCGAGCGATTCATGACTATGGACTGGTGAGCGATTCATGACTATCCTCGGGCGAGCGATTCATGTCTATCGACTGGCGAGCGATTCATGACTATGGACTGGCGAGCGATTCATGACTATGGACTGGCGAGCGATTCATGACTATGGACTGGTGAGCGATTCATGTCTATCGACTGGCGAGCGATTCATGACTATGGACTGGTGAGCGATTCAGGACTATCCTCGGGCGAGCGATTCATGTCTATCAACTGGCGAGCGATTCATGACTATGGACTGGTGAGCGATTCATGACTATCCTCGGGCGAGCGATTCATGTCTATCGACTGGCGAGCGATTCATGACTATGGACTGGCGAGCGATTCATGACTATGGACTGGCGAGCGATTCATGACTATGGACTGGCGAGCGATTCATGACTATGTACTGGTGAGCGATTCATGACTATGGACTGGTGAGCGATTCATGACTATGGACTGGTGAGCGATTCATGACTATGGACTGGTGAGCGATTCATGACTATGGACTGGTGAGCAATTCATGAATATGGACTGGCGAGCGATTCATGACTATGGACTGGCGAGCGATTCATGACTATGGACTGGTGAGCGATTCATGACTATGGACTGGTGAGCGATTCATGACTATGGACTGGTGAGCGATTCATGACTATGGACTGGTGAGCAATTCATGACTATGGACTGGCGAGCGATTCATGACTATGGACTGGTGAGCAATTCATGACTATGGACTGGTGAGCGATTCATGACTATGGACTGGTGAGCGATTCATGAATATGGACTGGCGAGCAATTCATGACTATGGACTGGCGAGCGATTCATGACTATGGACTGGCGAGCGATTCATGACTATGGACTGGCGAGCGATTATTCATGACTATGTACTGGTGAGCGATTCATGACTATGGACTGGTGAGCGATTCATGACTATGGACTGGTGAGCAATTCATGACTATGGACTGGTGAGCGATTCATGACTATGGACTGGTGAGCAATTCATGACTATGGACTGGCGAGCGATTCATGAATATGGACTGGCGAGCGATTCATGACTATGGACTGGCGAGCGATTCATATTAATTATTTGTTTTGTTTTTATTTCAGATTAAAACGTGAGAATCAGAAGAAACATATAGAGACAGTAGTGAACGAGAGGAAGAAGGTGTGTAAAGTCTGTTTGTATATATAGCACCTTACACATCCACATAGTCTGTCCAAGAACCAGTGTTCTAAACATATTCACAACATTTGTTTGAGCAAATTCCATGAACATTCGTTTGAGCAAATGAGCAAACCATTACTCTATGAACGTTCTACTGAGCAAAGCTACAAGGACGGTTGTCGAAATAATAATTACACGCTGTACCATTCTATCCGTGTATTTCAGTTAAAAGAAATATTAGATCTGCGTGTAGATGAATTGCGGAAGAAGCTGGACATAGTGAAGGAAGATTTGGAAAGAGACAAACAAATAGTATGTGATTCTGGATCAACATTTCACCCTGATTCTGGATCAATGTTTCACCTTACATTTCTAACTTCATAGCCTTTACCTTCCCGGCATGCATCAGAAATCTGGTTCAAACTGGTTCGACCACCGTAGGGTATATGAAGCAACTGTTCTCAAATCAAGCTCACAATGCGAGTACAAATTTGTCTTGAGTCATTTTGTCTTGCCCACTATAGTGAGACTAAGCAGTCATCTTTCCTGCGATGGTGCTTTGCCCACTGTAGTGAGACTAAGCAGTCATCTTTCCTGTGATGGTGCTTCGCCCACTATAGTGAGACTAAGCAGTCATCTTTCCTGCGATGGTGCTTCGCCCACTGTAGTGAGACTAAGCAGTCATCTTTCCTGCGATGGTGCTTCGCCCACTGTAGTGAGACTAAGCAGTCATCTTTCCTGCAATGGTGCTGTCAACAATTACATATTTGTATATAACTTAAACACCGTCAAATATTCGAACAGCTCTTCCCTGCCATGCCCTGCTCCTAAGAAGTTTGGGGCATTTAAACTTGATTTATTTTACAATGATTGCGAAGTAAGTTCTAACAACTTATATTAATCACTCTCGTTGGCGCAGATGAAAGCGTATATGTGGTCATTCGTATGGGAGGAAACCGAGTACCCAGAGAAAACCCACCTGTCCGATCTGGCGACCACCGTACCATCTCACATACATCCCGGTCAGAGGATCGAACTCGGGTTGCATTGGTGATAGAAAGTGTGCTAACCACTGCGCTAATACCACTGTGCTAATCGGACAGCCATTTGTGAGTGAAAGAATGGCTTTTTTTTATCCACATTAAAAAAAGATAGTATAAAGATTGTTTCCATTTATCTCAATAAAATGAATGGTACAATGCCCTTACATACTTCAGACTAACTTGTAGCCCAACCCATTTGCTCTCCCCCCCCCCCACCAGATAAAATCGTATACAGCAATAATAATAAATCCTAATATAATTTCATATTGTTTTCTACGTATTTCATTGTTGTATAATTGTAATGTAATGTATGGGGAGAGGAAAAAAATGCAATAAAATATTATTAAAGTTTAAAAAAAAACAGTTTTTATTGCGTTTTATTTCAGGTTGAACAACAGTTCCACGATCAGTTTTCTGATAAGTGCTCCAAACTAGTGGAACAACATGTACATCTGTTAGAGATGGACATTACATCATCTACGAGTAACAGTCGCCCAACAACCAATGGTAACGAGGAACACTACATCAAAACATAGCACCTAGTTAGCTTTCCATAGCAACAACAAATACACCTGCAGACAAAAGACATGTTTGTCATAGCAACAGTGTTATATATGCACAGGAGTGATTGGTGGTCGACTTGTTAGTGTGAGATACCCTACGTGTTTTGATTTGTATGTTTAGTGAAGGAGAGGCGTTTGTTGTATTTACTCTTTCCAGGAAATCAATGCGTTGGACATAGCTCAAAGTTGTTATAGGGATTTATGCACGGTCACGTCGGTCCAAAAACATTGCATGTTAAGTTATAAGGTTATTGTGCATTGGTGACCATAACTAAGTTAAACCTTGTCTGCATGTCGTAATAGAATGGTCCACCTTTATCTTTTGGATGTGACCATTCCATATGAAAAGGGGTGTTTTTGTCCAAAAAACTCGTCCTGATCTTTGAATTTGGATCAGTCCATTCCATAGAGAATGGGTATTTGCCATGAAAACTCATTTTGATCTTCATTCTGAAATTTACTGTCTTGTCTGGATCGTCGAGTTGTGTTACGCGAAAACCAACATTTTGAGTAAGAAAACACAACACTGTGAACTAATAATGATAGAACAATGAGTACTATACCCCAACGATAACGTGATTCCCGCGAAAAAGATAGCACAGGCTACCGTAATATTATTATAACAGGTAAAAAGAAGTTTATTATCATTTATGTATGCATTACTTGGCACACAGGATTATTTATTACACCCTACGTATCGATTTGGCTTATTCCAAACCTATTTTATAGTAATGCTTGTAAATAACACGTTATCGTTGGGTCATAGTAGGTGGTGTCATCATTGATATGGTTCAATGTAATATCAAAATATGCAAATGTCTGACATTTAAGAACATAATTGATAATATAATTTGCATTATGTTAATTAGGTAAACAAGTAGTAGCTGTTAACTGTAGAACACCGTGTCCGATTTAGCAAAGCAAGAAATGTTTGTGTAGGGTGTACTTGTAGCGGTAAATTGAGAGTTCTGTTCTGAACATATTTGTTCTCCGAGTTCTGTTACGTTTATTTCTCAGGTTTTTTGTTTTTACTGAAAATGTCAAGAATTTGTTTACTACTTGAAAGAACTGTAGAAACCGAAATTAATACGTTACCTCTCTGTCGGTGCAGAGATTATTTTGTCGGTGCATAGATAGTTTGTCGATACAGAGATAGTTTCAGAGATTTGTCGGTGCAGAGATTTGTCGATGCAGAGATAGTTTTCAGAGATAGTCTGTCGGTGCGGAGATAGTTTGTCAGTGCAGATCTTAAGCCTAATGTTATTGGCTATTAGGATTAATTGAAATGTTCAAAGACATTGGGTGTCTCGGGGTGTGTCGGAAGTTTTAGTTAAATAGTGATAAATTTATCTCATAAGCCATACATATAATGTAATTTAAACATGCAGTTTGTAGCGAGTAGTTGAGATGGTGGAAGTTTACGTGAGTAGTCCGGCTAGGACTACCAAGTGGGCAGTGCTTTATAAACGTATGTAGTTGAGCTGGTGGAGCTTTACGCGAGTATAAACGTATGTTTCAATGGGTAGCGAGGTAGTTGAGCTGGTGAGATAGTGGAGCTTTACGCGAGTATAAACGTATGTTTCAATGGGTAGCGAGGTAGTTGAGCTGGTGGAGCTTTACGCGAGTATAAACGTATGTTTCAATGGATAGCGAGGTAGTTGAGCTGGTGGAGCTTTACGCGAGTATAAACGTATGTTTCAATGGGTAGCGAGGTAGTTGAGCTGGTGGAGCTTTACGTTTCAATGGGCGAGTGGCAATATCAACGTACAATGCTACAAAATATTTCAACCAGGTGAATCCGAAAACCATGACGTGTTTTACGTACAACTGATGACTACCGCATTGTTTTTCGTATTAATATATGATATATATACTGCACATGATCATATGTAGGTCTGTGTACACCAACCAACCAGGTCTGTGTACACCAACCAACCAACCAACCAGGTCTGTGTACACCAACCAACCAAACAGGTCTGTGTACACCAACCAACCAACCAACCAGGTCTGTGTACACCAACCAGGTCTGTGTACACCAACCAACCAACCAACCAGGTCTGTGTACACCAACCAACCAACCAACCAGGTCTGTGTACACCAACCAACCAGGTCTGTGTACACCAACCAACCAACCAACCAGGTCTGTGTACACCAACCAACCAACCAGGTCTGTGTACACCAACCAGGTCTGTGTACACCAACCAACCAACCAACCAGGTCTGTGTACACCAACCAACCAACCAACCAGGTCTGTGTACACCAACCAACCAACCAACCAACCAACCAGGTCTGTGTACACCAACCAACCAACCAGGTCTGTGTACACCAACCAACCAACCAACCAGGTCTGTGTACACCAACCACCACCAACCAGGTCTGTGTACACCAACCAACCAGGTCTGTGTACACCAACCAACCAACCAACCAGGTCTGTGTACACCAACCAACCAACCAACCAGGTCTGTGTACACCAACCAGACAACCAACAGTCTGTGTACACCAACCAACCAACCAACCAGTCTGTGTACACCACCAACCAACCAGGTCTGTGTACCCAACCAACCAGGTCTGTGTACACCAACCAACCAAAGGTTGTGTGTGGTTGTGTGGTTGTGTGTTGTGTGTTGTGTGGTTGTGTAACCAGGTCTGTGTACACCAACCAACCAACCACCAACCAGGTCTGTGTACACCACCAACCAGGTCTGTGTACACCAACCAAACAACCAACCAGGTCTGTGTACACCAACCACCAACAACCCAGTATGTGTACACCAACCAGGTCTGTGTACACCAACCACCAAACAACCAGGTCTGTGTACACCACCAACCAACCACCAGGTCTGTGTACACCACCACCAGGTCTGTGTACACCAACCAACCAACCAACCAGGTCTGTGTACACCAACCAACCAACCAACCAGGTCTGTGTACACCAACAACCACCAGGTCTGTGTACACCAACAAACAACCAACCAGGTCTGTGTACACCAACAACCAGTCTGTGTACACAACCAACCAACCAACCAGGTCTGTGTACACAAACCAACCCCAACCAGGTCTGTGTACACAACCAGGTCTGTGTACACCAACCAGGTCTGTGTACACCACCAGGTCTGTGTACACCAACCAACCAACAACCAGTCTGTGTACACCAACGGTCTGTGTACACCAACCAACCAACCAGGTCTGTGTACACCAACCAACCAACCAACCAGGTCTGTGTACACCAACCAACCAGGTCTGTGTACACCAACCAACCAACCAACCAGGTCTGTGTACACCAACCAACCAACCAACCAGGTCTGTGTACACCAACCAACCAACCAACCAGGTCTGTGTACACCAACCAGGTCTGTGTACACCAACCAGGTCTGTGTACACCAACCAACCAACCAACCAACCAGGTCTGTGTACACAACCAACCAAACAGGTCTGTGTACACCAACCAGGTCTGTCTACACAACCAGTCAACCAGGTTTGTTGCACATAATACAGCTGACATCCTAGCAAGTTTTAAAACATTGGTGATGATACGGAAAGATATTGGTTATGTCAAGTTTTCTTATTTTGTAAAACTATCAAGATCTGATCCCATATTTATAAACTAGCATATTTACAGAAGACATGTACATTTTTATTTTGTTTTAATGGGTTTTAGTAGTGGCAGGATTTATTTTATATTTCAGTTAATTTTTCTCGCCTATATATATAAGAAATTACTGATACCGGTATTTCTAAAATTACATGACCAGAATCACAATATATTATGGATAATGGGATGTAGTCTGAATCTGTTCCTTCTATTCTTCACTAGTGCTCTTGTGAAATTACTATTTGTAAATTACCTCCCTTTATGGCTATTTATTTGCATATAGAATTATTTGTTTTAAGCATTTATAGTTTACAAAAACATATACAAATCAATCATGTGTGGATTGAAATGAGCTACAAATCAATCGTGTGTGGATTGAAATGAGCTATAAGCTTAGAGAGACCTTAAGTTTCTAATTATAGAACAACCCGAGTGATTTTATGAATACTATTTGGTGCGGCACATAGACCCCCTACGAGCACTTAATTTATAAATATCAAATTTATGTCTACCGTACATACTCGCCTATAACTTTTTTTACAGCCATATTATTGTTGTTTCCCCGTCTTTAATAAAAATATTTTAATATTTAATATATGTGTTAAATTGGTATCCATAATTACACTTTTAGAAAAGGGCCTTCAACTCACACTGGGGCCAAACATGCCATTTATAATCGGTGTCCATTTTATCAACCCCACACATTTCAGGACCAATACGGGGGGGAAGGGGGACCCCACACATTTCAGGACCAATATGGGAGGAGAGAGTCGTCTTATAGGCAAGTATGTACAGTACTTGTTAAGATCACATTGTTGTACATCAATAAAAAATTTCCAAGGGTGGATTTATAATATGTCATTAATTTACATGTATTAGCAGAATTTTTGCGAAAAAAATGATGTTAATCCCACAACTGCCAATAATCTTGTACACCAAAATATGAAGTTGAATACTTGGGGCCCATCAATAATTTCGTGAATGTCTGTAGATAAAACCTGCACATCCGAAATTAGTGCCGTGTCCATCTATTATTCTGTATTTTCGGTGTGTT